>JARQOD010000001.1:801059416-801326648 GCA_033576555.1 Oophaga sylvatica
CAGCCAATCAGAGCAATTTGTAATATTTCACCACTGAAACTGGTGAAATATTACAATCCGCCAGGCCGTCCGGAATACATCTGCCAGGGCTGGAACCAAACTGACCCCCCACACCAGTCACGGCGCAACGGCCCCGCCAACCGATAGATGGCGGCCCCGGGGCACCGCCGTCACTAATCTCTCCTCCCTTTTTTTTCGGCCCCCAGGCCTCAATCCCTCCCCCAGCCTCCGATCCCCCCCTTTTCTCCCTCCTTACCACCGGATCCGCTTCCCCCGGCGTCTCCCGCCCTCCATGGGCGCCTACCTTCCAAAATGGCGGCGCTGCGCATGCCCCCCGAATCCGGGCCGCGATTCAATAAATAATGAAAGTCATTTGATCCTGTAAGACCCACACAGTGATCAAATAAAAAAATGAAAATAACCCCCCCTTCATCACCCCCATAGGTAGGGAATAAAAAAAATAAAAATATTTTTTTTTTATTTTTTCATTGGGGTTTTATAATTACAGTTAGGGTTAGGATAGGGTTAGGGTTATGTTAGGACGGGTTGGGTTAGCATTTGGGGTTGGTTCATTTGCGTTATGGCAGTCCGTTAACAAATTGCGTTTACCCGCATATACCCAGTGTAACGCAGTCCATTAACTCGCCATTCACCCCCTTTGCGGCGCACGCGACGCAGCCATAAACCCAATGCGTTCGTGACGTGCTGTCTTCATACGGACCTCGGACAGGCCTCAGCGCTGGGCCCGCACCGCAGCCAGATGATCGTCTGCGATTCACTGCGCTACGGTAAGCATAATGTGACGAGTTACTATATTGTTACCAGCCCGTCATCGCTATGTGTTTGAACGGCTGGTAAAACGTATGTAACCTAGCCTTAGCTAGGTTAGAAATTAGGGTTAGGGTTAGATTAGGGTTTCGGTTGAAGTAGGTTAGGTTGGATTTTGGTTAGGGTTGGAATTTTGGTTAGGGTTTAATTAGGGTTAGCTTGTGGTTAGGTTAGAGTAAGGATTAGTGTTGGGGGTTTTTTTGGGGTTAGGGTTGGGATTGGGTTGCTTGGGGTGGGGATGGAGGGGGGATTAGGGAGGGGAAAAATTTGGGGTGGGGGTTGTTGGGGGGGTTAGGGGTGGTGGGAGGTTTGGTTAGGGGTGGGGGGTGGGTTTTGGGTTAGGTAGGGTTTCCATATTTAGGCACATCAGGGGGGCTAAAACCGCATGCGCCACCATTGATTCCTCAAATTTTGTGTTTAAAAAGTCAAACAGTGCTCCCATATTCCACCCCGACTGGCCCAAACATGTTTACCCACTAGGGGCACGTACTCAGAAAAAATTCCCAACAACTTTGGGGTCTAATTTCTTCTGTTACCCTTGGGAAAAAAAATTGGGGACAAAGATCATGTTTGTGGAAAAAAAAAAATATTTTTTATTTTCACGGCTCTGCGTTATAAACTTCTGTTAAACTTGGAGATCAAAGTCTCACCACACATCGAGAGGTTCCTTGGGATCTAGTTTCCAAATGGGGTCACTTGGGGGGTTTCTACTGTTAGGCACATGATGGCTCTGCAAACGTAACAGACGCCCGCAGACCATTCCATCAAGTGGCATTTCAAAACCACTACTTCCCTTCCGAGCCCCGACTGTGCCCAAACAATGTTTCCCCCCCCCACATATGGGTAACCAGCATACTCAGGACAAACTGTACAACAACTTTGCCTTCCAATTTCTCCTGTTACCCTTGTGAAAAATAAAAAATTGTGGGCTAAAAAAATCATTTTTTCAGGAAAAAAAATTATTTTTTTATTTTCATGGCTCTGGGTTATAACTGTGAAGAACTGGGGGGTTCAAAGTGCTCACTACACATCAGATAAGTTCCTTGGTGGTCAGTTTCCAAAAGGGGTCATTTGGGGGGGTTCCACAGGTAGTCACATCAGGTTCTGCAAACGTAACAGAACGCCCGCAGACCATTCCATCAAGTCGGCATTTCAAAACGTCACTACTTCCCTTCGAGAACAAACGTTGCCCGAACAGTGGTTCCCCCCACATATGGGGTGCCAGTGTACTCAGGACAAACTTTACAACAACTTTTGGGGTCCAATTTCTCCTTAACCATTGTAAAAAAAAAAATGATTTTTTGAGAAAAAAAAGATTTTTGTTTTCACAGCTCTGCGAAACTTCTGTGAACACCTCGGGTTCAAAGTGCTCACTGTGCATCTAGATAATTCCTTAGGGGTCTAGTTTTCAAAATGGGTCATTTGTGGAGCCCCAAAAGTTTGGGCACACAGGGGCTCTCCAAACACGACATGATGTCCCTAACGATTGGAGCTAATTTTCCATTAAAAAAGTCAAATGGCGCTCCTTCCCTTCTGACCCTGCCGTGCGCCAAACAGTGGTTACCCCCCCATATGGGGCACCACGTACTCAGGAAAAACTGGACAACAACTTTTGTGGTCCAATTTATCCTGTTACCCTTGAGAAAATAAAAATAGCTGACAAAAAATGATTTATGAGGAACAAAAATTAATTTTTTATTTTCACTGCTCTGCGTTTATAAACTTCTGTGAAGCACTTGGGGGTTCAAAGTGCCACTAAAACATCTAGATAAGCCCTTGGGATGTCTAATTTCCAAAATGGGGTCACTGGTGGAGGATTTCTACTGTTTAGGCACATCAGGGGCTCTGGAAGCGCAACATGACGCCGCAGAACATTCCATCAAATCTGCATTCCACAATGGCGCTTCTTCCCTTCTGAGCACTCCCATGCGCCAAAACAGGTGGTTCCCCCCCTACATAATGGGTATTGGTGTACTCAGGACAAATTGCACAACAACTTTTGTGGTCCAATTTCTCTTGTTACCCTTATGAAAATAAAAAATAGCGGGCTAAAAAATCATTTTTGAGGAAAAAAATGTTTTTTTTTATTTTCACTGCTCTGCATTATAAACATCTGTGAAGCACTTGGGGGTTCAGAGTGCTCACAACTAGTGTTGAGCCATACGATAATGCAAATATCGGCTATCGGCCGATATTAGCTCTATCGCCTTTCGATAATTTGTTTCGATATTTCGTATTATCGAATACCGGAATCGGAAGTTCCCATAATTATTTGCGAGGCAATGTGATTTTATTCAGCCAATAAGGAATCCTAAGAAGTGTGGGGACATCCTGTAATGCTGCGGTCATGTTAACTAATGGCATGGCTGTGATTGGCTGCTGAAATGATGTCAGAATGCACTATAAAAGGCGCCGCCGCCATTTTAGCGTCACTGTGCTGTGAATTCAGTAAGGACAGAACGCTGCTGTGCTGACTCTGAGGGACAGTTAGAGATTGCGATTTAGTGTACTGTGCTGTAGGCAGGCTAGCACCAACCGCTGTGTAAAGCTTCCTTTTGCCTTGCAGTGTTGTTTTAAACAGCTCTGTGCAAGGTGTGTGTGAGTGCAGGTGACGCTGCAGTTTGCTCTGCATGCAACGCTGTCTGTAGGCATCTGCACGTGTCACTCACAGACTCTTTTTTTTTTTCTTCAGTGTATAAAAGGCGCCGCCGCCATTTAGCGTCACTGTGCTGTGAATTCAGTAAGGGACAGAACGCTGCTGTGCTGACTCTGAGGACAGTTAGAGATGTGGATTTAGTGTACTGTGCGTAGGCAGGCTAGCACCAACCGCTGTGTAAAGCTTCCTTTGCCTGCATGTTTTAACAGCTCTGCAAGATGTGTGTGAGTGCAGGTGACGCTGCAGTTTGCTCTGCATGCAACGCTGTCTGTAGGCATCTGCACCTGTCACTCACAGACTCTTTTTTTTTCCTTCATGTAATTCTTGCTGCTCCATGCAATTTAACTATTAGTGTGACGCCTTCCATCCGTATCCAATACATTGGTTGCAAACACTATAGAAGTAGACAAGGAGTAGCCTTTCACAAGTGGATTGTGAACAGTTGTGTTTCAGTGTCACTTCAGTCTCTGCGTAATAACCACACTTAGGCCTTAAGTTATAACTTTTCTGACTTTCTTTATCAATCTACCAAGAGAAGAAGTCATGAGTAAGGCACGTGGTCGTGGCCGTGGAGTTTCAGCAGGGAGAGGACGTGGGGATTCTGTGGCTGCTGCCGCACCCAGTGTTACAGCATCCCCCAGTTTCCCCGTGAGCGTTCCTTTATGCGCACTTTTGTAGGAGCTCAGCGTACCCCCCTGCTGCGGAAGAACAAATTGAAGCCGTTGTTGGTTGGATGGCAGCCAATGCATCGACTTCAATTCCTTCCACCTCCTCTCAGGAACACAACACTGTTGAGCAACCATCTGTCTGTTCACCGCCTGTCAAATTGCCAAGGCAGTCAGAGAGTTCTGTACAGGAGCCAGCTGAGTCTCTGCTTCTGTTCTCAGAATCTGTTGGCTCGCAAACACGGGCACAGGCAAGCAGCATTCTGCAATTTGAAGAAGAGGGAGTATGCAGTGATGCGCAACAGCTGTGTCTCTCTCAATCTGAAGAGGCGGGTGAGCCAGTGCCGATGGACAGCACACTGCAGAACGCATCTTATGATGATGATGAGACTCAGGTGCCAGGTTTTGTGGAGCATGGTGCTGCCCAGACCATCCAACAGCAGCAGGTGTTGGAAGAGGGTAGTGGAGATGATGAAGTCCGAGTCCCAACATGGCGTGAGCAACAGCAAGGTGGTGGGAGCAGCTCTGAGGAAGAGATTGTCCCAACGGTACAAAGAGGAGGGAGAGGTAGGCTGCAGACTCGCTTGCCTGTAGCCTCCAGTTTGGCACCTGTTGGGAGCAGTTCTCTTAGAAATGTCAAAATTGGCGCTCCCATGACTTGCACTGCGTGGTCCTTTTTTGACAGACTTGTAGATAATATTTGCTATGTTCAATGCAAGCTGTGTAAGCAAAAAGTTAAAAGAGGTAAAAATATCAGGAACCTGAATACCACAAATATGTGGACACATGTACGGACAAAGCACGTAGCTGAGTTCCAAAGACACACTGGAGATGTAGGCCAACCTACAGCAGCACCTACATCTTTACGTCATGTTCGAGCCTCTACCTCCAGCTCTCACACACCTGTTTTGGCTTCCTCACAGGATCTCCATGGAAGAACCTCGGTCACTGTTGTCCATAGACAAACTGTTATTCCACCCACTTCAGCAAGTTCACAGTCATCGTCACACTCCCAGTACAAAAAACAGCCATCGGTAACACAGGCATGGGATAAAAGACGGCCATACTCGGCAAACCATCCACGAGCACAGGCTCTGAATGCTGGCCTTGCAAAACTCCTGTCCCTTGAAATGCTGTCATTCAGGCTGGTGGAGACTGACAGTTTCAGGAACTTTATGGCATTGGCAGTCCCACAATATAATGTGCCAAGCCGATTTTATTTCAGCAGGCAAGCTGTCCCTGCTCTGCAAAAACATGTCGAGGGAAACATTAAACATGCGCTACTAAACGCCGTCAGTAGCAGGGTCCACCTGACCACCGATGCGTGGACCAGTACCCATGGCCAGGGACGATACCTTTCCCTCACTGCCCATTGGGTCAATATTGTGGAGCCGGGTACAGATCTTGCCAGTGGCGCTGTACGTGTTCTGCCAACTACAAGGATTGCAGGAATCCAGTCTGTGCACATTGATTCCTCCTCCTACTCCAGTTCCTCAGAATCATCGCTGCACGAGCCGTCACGGTATACCTCCACATGGACCCGTGAACGCTTACCTGTTGCGACCGATATGAGCACAGCCGTGGCCAAACGTTAACAGGCCGTCCTGAAATTAATTCCCATGGGGAATCGAAGCCACACAGCGCAGGAGCTCTGGGATGCCATCAAGCAGGAGAGCGACGTGTGGTTTTTGTCAGCTAATCTGCAGCCAGGCTTGGTAGTGTGTGACAATGGCCGAAATCTGGTGGCAGCTCTGGGCCTTGGCAACCTCACTCACATACCATGTCTGGCACATGTGCTCAACTTGGTCGTGCAGAGTTTTTTGAGGGACTATCCGGATCTTGATGCACTGCTGCACAAGGTCCGCCTAGAGTGCGCTCACTTGCGACGTTCCAGCATGGCCAGATCGCGCATTGCAGCTCTGCAAGTCAGATTTTGCCTTCCTGAACATCGCATCATATGTGACGTACCCACCAGGTGGAATTCCACGTTACATATGTTGGAGCGGTTGTGTGAGCAGCAGCCAGCAGTAATGGAGTATCAGCTGCAACAGGCGCAATCAACTCGCAATTTGCGCCGTTCACACTTCACCACTACTGAGTGGGCCTCTATGAAGGACATCTGCAACGTTTTGCGTGCGTTTGATGTCTCAACGCGGATGGCGAGTGCAGATGATGCACTAGTCAGCATGACTGTCCCCCTTATCTGCCTGCTTCAGAAATCACTGAAAGCACTAAAGGAAGAGGTTTTGAAACAGGTGGAGGATGAGGAGTCACAAATTCAATTACCTTCAGGACAGTCAGCGCAACGTGGTTCCTCACAAAGGGCTGGGCAGGGCTCACTTTGTGAGGAGGATGAGGAGGAGGAGGAGTCAATGGAGGAGGAAGAAATCCCTACAGAGGAAGGTACACAACGCTGTAGTCAGTATGTAGAGCGAGGGTGGGGTGATGCAGAGGAGACAGAGATGACGCCTCTTCCAGAGGACAGCCTTTGTTGGCCAGTTGGGAGTCTGCAGCACATGGTTTATTTCATGCTTCAGTGCCTAAGAAACGACCGCCGCATCGCCCACATTCTCAGCACGTCAGATTATTGGGTGTACACCCTCCTAGACCCTCGCTACCGGGACAACTTACAAACCCTCATCACACCGGTGAACCGGGACCGTAAAATGCAGGAGTACCAAGACACACTGGTGCAATCCATACTGTTGTACATTCCAGCCGAGAGAGATGCTGCTGCTGCTACTGCTTTACAAAGCAGCTCTGTGCGTCGAGGCAGTGTAGACACCTCTACAACAAGAGGGAGCAGAAGCAGCGCCTCTGCACAGGGCAAGAACTGTATGTTACAAATGTGGCAAAGTTTTGTGACAGCGCCAGCAAGGTCTACACCATCCGAGACGGCTCCAGTCACCAGGAAGAAACGTTTCCGTAAGATGGTGACAGACTACTTGGCTTTCCCTCTAAGTGTACTCCCAGATGCCTCTTCCCCTTTCAAATTTTGGGTCTCTAAGTTGGATACATGGCCAAGCTTAGCCAGTATGCATTGGAGGTGCTGGCTTGCCCTGCTGCCAGTGTATTATCTGAGCGTGTCTTTAGTGCTGCAGGTGGTGTAGTAACAGACCGTCGCATGCGACTATCCTCAGAGAATGTAGACCGGCTTACTTTTCTGAAAATGAACAAGGCATGGATCTCACCTGAATTTGCCTGTCCGTTTTCAGATTAAATAACTGTTTGGCAACGTTTTCCATGTCTCCGGTTATGTTCATCTTTCTACCACCTGAACTCTACTCCCTGGGCTACAACACCGCCATTTGTTGCTCGTAAGTAATTGGCAGGGGTACTGACTCCTGGCCAGCCTGGTTACAGCACGACAGCTGTTTCCTGGCAGTGTGAACGTCAATTATCCTCCAATAAGTTGTGCTGTCGTGTTGCATTCGGGTTAGCCGACTCTATGGTGCCTGCAGTTTAGGTGATTCCTATGTGTGCTGTGGGATATGTAAATAAAGGCGGTTTCCATTGTGACAATAGGATAAGCACCCACTGTAGGACTGTTTGATTCTGTAACTGCGGACGGCTTGCGTCCTGTCAACTTACATTTTCATGGGTGCGTTCTTCTACCCGTCCGGGGTCCAGTACCGTCAAGTGGTTCTCCCCAGTGCCTTTGGCCTAGGTGCCTCCATCTCCGTATCCGAGTTCCAGCAACGTCTGCTGGTCCTTGGTAGTGCTTTGGAGCACAGGTACCTCCTGCTTAGTAACCGGTCACAGTAACGTCAGCTGGTACTCGGTTGTGACATTGCCTCTTTTCCTTCTGCTACCCGTCCGGGGTCCAGCACAGTCAGCTGGTCCTTGTAACTTCCATTGTCTCTTGCTCCATCTGATACCCGTCAGGGTTCCAGTAACGTCAGCTGTTTCTCGGAAATTAGACGACATTAAAGACCACCCAGAAGAAGATGACGACAACAAGGACGACGAGCATGAAGCCAACCAGCCTGAACACCATCACAAAGAAAAAATAAAAGATTACCAAGAAGAAGATCACCAACAGGACAAAGAAGGTTAAGACAAACTACAAGATACAGAACAAGAGACAGAAGAACAATAAGCAGAAGATCAAAAAGCAGAAGAACATGAAGTATAAGACCAAAATGAAGAGCAAAATATATGCTCTAAATTCTAAGCAGAAGAAGACTAAGCAGTGTATGGGGGTGAGTCCGTTCCTCCTCGTGGTGCCCCTGAAAAATGCCTGCTGCTGCTGCAGGCTAAACTGAACACGGACAAAGTCAAATACTGTTGTAATTTAAATCTTTTGTGACAGCAAGAACGGAAGGATGAACAATTCATACTTTTACAGATTACAAGTACAGGAATCTCTGTCACAAATAAGAATATGATGAAGAAGATGAAGAGGAAGAAGATGAAGAATTTGAATATGAAGAAGATTAATTAGTTTAATAATAACAATATGAGTAATGTAAACAAAAACATGAATAGCAAGAAGTTTAAGAAGAAAATTAAGAAGGTGAAGATGAAGAATAATTTGATGAGAAAGATGATACTGCTGCTGAAGATTATGAAGGAGAAAGTGTGGCACTGGCAAAAGTTAAAAAGGTGAAGAGCATGGAAGTTGTTAAACATACATATTTGCCAAAATAGAAAAAAGGTTAACAACATTGTCAATTTGTTAGTCAATCCAAACGTATTTCCAAAAAAAAATATATGAATGCTATTCCAATGCATTGGGTTAAACATGTATGCCTTTATTGTCTCCTCAACCTCCCCCAATACATTCTACATTAGTCTTTGTTGTTTTCCTTCATGTACAATTAACCAACAAGGCAAGAATGTTTTTTTTTAATTTCGATATTTTGTTCCCATAGACTTACATGGGACTTCCGGTATCGAAATCGGATATCGACGATATTTAGTGCTATCGGCGATACAATTTCGATACGATATTTTTAGATATCGAGCAATATCGCTCAACACTACTCACAACACATCTTGAAAAGTTCCATAAGGGGTCTTGTTTCCAAAATGGTGTCACATGTGGGGGTTTTTCATTGTTTAGGCACACAGGGGCTCTCCAAACGCGTCATGGTGTCCGCTAACGATTGGAGCTAATTTTCCATTAAAAAAGTCAAATGGCGCTCCTTCCCTTCTGAGCCCTGCCGTGCGCCCAAACAGTGGTTCCCCCCACATATGGGGTACCAGCGTACTCAGGAAATACTGGACAACAACTTTTGTGGTCCAATTTATCCTGTTACCCTTGAGAAAATAAAAAATAGCTGGCTAAAAAATGATTTTTGAGGAACAAAAAAGATAAAAGATTTTTTTATTTTCACTGCTCTGCGTTTATAAACTTCTGTGAAGCACTTGGGGTTCAAAGTGCTCACTACACATCTAGATAAGCTCCTTGGGGGGTCTAGTTTCCAAAATGGGGTCACTTGTGGAGGATTTCTACTGTTTAGGCACATCAGGGGAAACGCAACATGATGCCCGCAGAACATTCCATCAAGTTTGCATTCCAAAATGGCGCTTCTTCCCTTTTGAGCACTTCCATGCACCAAAACAGTGGTTCCCCCCTACATATGGGGTATCGGTTTACTCAGGACAAATTGCACAACAACTTTTGTGGTCCAATTTCTCCTGTTACCCTTGTGAAAATAAAAAATAGCGGGCTAAAAAATCATTTTTGAGGAAAAAAATGATTTTTTTTATTTTCACTGCTCTGCGTTATAAACATCTATGAAGCACTTGGGGTTCAGAGTGCTCACAACACATCTTGATAAGTTCCATAAGGGGTCTAGTTTCCAAAATGGTGTCACATGTGGGGTGTTTTCACTGTTTAGGCACACAGGGGCTCTCCAAACGCGTCATGGTGTCCGCTAACGATTGGAGCCAATTTTCCATTCAAAAAGTCAAATGGCGCTTGTTCCCTTCTGGGCCCTGCTGTGCGCCCAAACAGTGGTTTATGACCACATATAAAGTATCTGTGTACTCAGGATAAATTGCCCAACAAATTTTAGGATCCATTTTATCCTGTTGCCTATGTGAAAATGAAAAAACTGAGGCTAAAAGAAAATTTTTGTGAAAAAAAAGTGCTTTCTTTTTTTTACGGATCAATTTGTGAAGCACCTGGGGGTTCAAAGTGCTCACTATGCATCTAGATAAGTTCCTTGGGGGGTCTAGTTTCCAAAATGGGGTCACTTGTGGGGGAGCTCCAATGTTTAGGCACACAGGGACTCTCCAAATGCGACATGGCAACCGCTAAATATTCCAGCATATTTTCCATTCAAAAGTCAAATGGCGCTTCTTCCCTTCTGAGCCCTGCCGTGCGCCCAAACAGTGGTTTATGACCACATATGATGTATCTGTGTACTCAGGAGAAATTGCCCAACAAATATTAGGATCCATTTTATCCTGTTGCCCATGTAAAAATGAAAAAATTGATGCTAAAAGAAAAATTTTGTTGGAAAAATTAAAATGTCCATTTTTTCCTTCCACGTTTCTTTAGTTCCTGTGAAGCACCTGAAGGGTTAATAAACTTCTTGAATGTAGTTTTGAGTAGCTTGAGGGGTGCAGTTTTTATAATGGTGTCACTTTTGGGTATTTTCTGCCATATAGATCCCTCAAAGTGACTTCAAATGTGAGGTGGTCCGTAAAAAAAATGGTTTTGTAAATTTTGTTATAAAAATGAGAATTCGCTGGTCAACTATTAACCCTTATAACTTCCTAACAAAAAAATTTTTGTTACACTTTACAGAACTGTAGTTTAACCATGTTCGTTGTCTCTATAAATCAATATATACTTTTCATATGCATTCCCCCATTTAACAAGTTACTGTACCTCCCTACTGGAGTATACCTTTGTTAATTAAAAGCATTAACCCTTGCTCTGTCTCCTGTCCGTCGCAGCATTCCGCAACCTGCTCACAGTGTAATGCTTTAACAAGGACAATATTTGCATTCATTGTTACAATAGATGGAGAGGTAAGTAAATAAGATAATGACCTGTTCTATTAATCATGTTAAAATACTTCTGTAAGGCAAGAAACACATTGAGCACATTTCTAGCAAGCTGAGTTTAGTTTTGTTGTAAGCTCTGCTCATATAACATTAATCAAAGAGTGCAGGCTGCCATTCTTGGCTGAGCAAAAGTCTCCTAGGAGCTTCGATTTAACAAAAAAAAATGAAATGACTGATTGTAGACGCTGATGTAAATGCTAACTTGATTGTCTTGTCTGATAAAATCAGGCTTTGTGTTTGGTAAGAGTGGATTAACAAATAACAGCATGCCACTGAGGGTTGTTCTTGAGAATGTGCTACTGACTTGTTATATTGTTTGTGTTATATAATATACTGCCTTTTTGGTACCATCTCTAGCTATTATTGTAGATAAAGGTATGTGCCTGCTCAATTTTCATTCTGCATTAGGATGTCATTAGATTCATAATGCCCAAACCACGGGCAGCCTAATCAAATCCTGGCTATGATATTGCAGCCAGGGGAGTTCTTCATAGTTTAGAAAGAAGGCTGAGGAGTAGAGACCTGACTAATCCACCGAGGCTCCCATCTGGATTGCATACATCTTAGCACTTACATTACAGAGTGCTGCTATATTCTTTTTTTAGTATATTATGCAGTCATAGTAACTTGCACTTGTTCATCCTTGCTTTTACGTTGGAAGTTGCTGGTAATTATTTTGTAGTATACTCAGGGGTGGGATTCAAATTTTTAACAACAGGTTCTGTGTTTGTGCGTCGGTAACCACACCCATTTTAAGCCACACCCTTTTAAGCCACACCCATTTTTGAAACCACACCCTTTTAAGCCACACCCATTTTTGAAGCCACACCCCCGAAGCCTGCGGAATGGGATTCCCTCAAGAGGTTCTGCAGCAGCTGGGTTGTGATTCATACATATATGTTCCCTCCGCAGCTGCAGAACCTCTTTTTAAAGAAGGGGGGAGGTATAGCTAGTCAGAGGCTGAAGGATTACATCACTGCTCCCCACGTTCTGCTGGGACTTGTAGTCCTGGAGGAACTGCAGGATCTAGGTGTGATTAATTTTTTTCCACATAAAAGGTTCTGCAGAAGCAAGGCAGCCCCTCATAGCTTCACAAAAACCACTCCACTCTCCTTTCCTTCCCTCTTTAAAATGAGGTTCTGCAGCAGCTAAGGAGACGCAGGCAAGAAGGAAGGGCTCCTGGCACTGAATGTGCCTAAATAATACAGTGCCCAAATAATACAGTCACAGAGTGCCCAAATAATACCGTCACATAATGCTCAAACAATACAGTGCCCAAATAATATCATCACATAGTGCTCATATAATACCTCATACAGTGCCCAAATAATACAATGACATACTGCCCAAATAGCACATACTGCCCAAATAGTCTCCAGGCCAGGCCAGCCCCAGGCAGCGCCGCAGCTCAGGCAGCTGCTCACACTGTCATACAATGCTGAGGGCCCACTGCCCAGCCCCAAATAATACAGTGACATACTACACTCACTGCTCAAATAGAACTTAGCACATACTGCCCAAATAGTCTCCAGGCCAGGCCAGCCCCAGGTAGCGCCGCAGCTCAGGCAGCTGCTCACACACACAGTACCTCAGAGACTCTGCAGCTCTGCCTCGCAGCCTCTGCTCTCTCCTCTCTCTTCAGCTCCTCCTCGTGACTGAAGATGGCCGCGGCGCGCCGCTACCCAATCGCCGCACTGCAGAGATCAGTCCGCGGGGGCTGGGGCTGGTGGTGTGTTGCGGCCAGAGGCGTATCTAAGGCTTTCTGGCACCCGGGCAAGAATTCGTTTTGGCGCCCCCCCCCGCACACTTGCGATTTGCACACTTAGTCATGTACCGACGAGCTGCTCTCCTAATGCTCTCAATGTTCAGTGATAAACTGAGAGAAGCAGGAGGAGAAGCTCGTTGTCACAGGACCATAAGTATGAAAATGGCATGAGTGAAGTGTCCATGTGATGACTGCTGGAACCTGCAGAGCTGAATCCTGACATTGCAGCTTCTGAATTCCTCACAACTAATGCTACTGCACACTTTTAGGATTCTCCATTACCGGTGGCAAGAGTACACGGTCATGTCAGCACAAGCATGTGATTTATATACTTCTGGCCACATTCCGACTAGAGGTGCCCGGCCTCGCTCCGTTCATTTTCATTGAGTGAGGCCACACATGTCTAGTCAGCATGTGACCGCATGTATGTAAATCACCGGCACGAGAAAATCCTAACAGCGTGCAATGCGCACTGTGAGAATTCAGAAATTGACTAATTCTCATGTTTTTATTTATGTTAGGAGCATTAAAGGGGCTGTCCAGGTTTATGCTGAGTCTGCAGTCATTCTATGTGACACAGACCTGGACAACCCCTTTAATGCTCCTAACAAATAAAGACATGAGAATTAGTCAATTTCACAAATAATATTTACATCCAGGTACCTTATAGATGACGCTGTCTCTGGAGTCGTTCTCCTTTTCTTCATCTTGTCCAGATCCCATGATGAGTTTTCTCATCCACAGCCGTCTCTGCAGACCTCCATCTTCTCCGCTCTTCTGCACCAACTCTCCGCACGATGCCCTTAAAGACAGAAGAGTCATTATAATGCCCCTAAATAAAAATATCTGCAATATACTGTCACCTCACACTATTCCCCTCCCTCCTCACACTGTCTCCTCTCACATCCTCCCTGTTCAGCATACTGTCTCCTCATATATTTACCCCCTCACTATACTGTCTGCTCACACATACCCCTGACTCCCCATACTGTGTCCACATACATTCACCCGTTCACCCATACTGTCTGCAACCATCCCCCATACTGTTTCCTCATACATACATACTCTTCAGTACCCTCAAATCCCCCCACACATATTAAATACCCCCATCCCCACTCCAAATCCCCCCACACATAAAATAGCCCCCCATCCCCACTCCAAATCCCCCACACATAAAATAGCCCCCCATCCCCACTCCAAATCCCCCCACACATAAAATAGCCCCCCATCCCCACTCCAAATCCCTCCACACATAAAATAGCCCCCCATCTCCACTCCAAATCCCCCCACACGTAAAGTACCGCCACATCCCACTCCTAATCCCCCCACAAAAAATTACTCCCCCATCATTTTCACTCCTAATCCCCCCACAAAAAAGTACTCCCCCATCATTCCCATTCCTAATCCCCCCACAATAAAGTACTCCCCCCATCATTCCCACTCCTAATCCCCCCACAATAAAGTACTCCCCCCATCATTCCCACTCCTAATCCCCCCACAATAAAGTACTCCCCCATGCCACCCCACATTATGTACCCCCGTCTTCAGTGGTTTCTTCAGCTCCTCTGGAGCACACTCACCACCAGAGCAGGTCCCCCTTCTGGGCGCCGCCAGCGAGTGACGTCAGCAGTGTGATCACATGACCTGATCACGCTGCTGGCGTCGCTCTAACCCGCAGTCAGAGCTTCAATAGTACTGGCGTCTGTATAGATGCCAGTACAATTGATCCCTGGGAGCCGGCACACAGCAGCTTCTCTGCGCCGGCTGTCAGCTTGACAGCCGGCACAGGGAACCACCGACTCCCAGGTGCAAAATAGTTCCGGATCGCCGCTCTCATTCTCCCCGGTTCGGGGAACCGGCTGCTTTTTGAACAACCGGTTCCATCGAACCGGGGAGAACCGGCTGAATCCCACCCCTGAGTATACTGATGTAGGTGGCAACTACCTCCATATTTGGCTGAGCTCTCCTTCCTTCAGCCTAAGGCCGGCGTCACACTTGCGAGTGTGATGCGAGTAAGTCGCACGACTTTCTCGCATCAACACCCGGCACGGCCGCCCGCTCTCGGACACGAGTGTGCGGCTGCATAGAAGTGTGATGCCGGCCTTAGGCTGCTTTTAACTAGTGCAGGATCAGACCTGCCCTTTACATTTGTAGACCTTCAGCCTGGGAGAGGCATGTTTGATAAATGTTAGCTTAGGGTCCCATCAAATAAAGATATGCCATGTTGCGACTGGTGGACTCTCATGAATTGGTCAAATTTTGTGTCAAATTAAATACCTTAATTTTTGTAAGGTCTCTTTCACACATCCATTTTTGCCATCCGCGCAATCCGGCTTGTTTTGCAAAAAACAAATCCGTTTTTTTTTCTTCCACCGGATCCGTTTTTCCTCATTGAGATGCATTTGCGCTGGATTGCACCGCATGTGCTTGCGTTTCGTACGTTTTTTGCCGGATCCGTCTAAAATTTAGTTTCTGGTGGCCAGACACAACGCATGTTGTAACGTTTTTTGTGTCCGGCGAAAAAAACCGGACAGCAGCGGATGCGGCGCGACTGGCTCTTGGGTACAATGCGAGTCAATGGGAGAATCCGGCCACCGGATCAGTCTTTAGCCTGATCTGGCCACCGCATTCCGTTTATCAGCTCTGAACATGTCCAGTCTCTCTCTCTTCTTTCTTCTCTTCTCTTCTCTCTCTCTCGTCCGGGCAAGCGCACACTGCATTTGTCGGGTTCAAAAGTTCAAGATGGATCCGGCTAAAAAACGAATCCGCTGCATGAGTTTTTTCAAAACCTGTGCCGGATCCGTCTTTTTACATATTGGACGGATTGTGCCGGACGGTCAAAAAACAGATGTGTGAAAGTAGCCTAAGTATATTCTATATAGCAATATTGCAGTCGAAATTTCATATATTCAATTTTTGCATACATTGCAGAAAGCTGCTGTGTTTATTGTTTGTATATTATGCAGTCATATCAGCTTGCACCTGACCATACTTGCTTTATTTTGTTCGGAGGGGCTGGTCAGTTTTTTTTGATTTTGCAGCCATGTGTGTTCTATATAGCTTTAAAAGTAGACCCAGGACTAGACGCCTGACTAATCTACTTACTTATCCTTGCCCTCTCCAGTTGATTGACAGGTCTCTCCCTAAGTACACACATATGAAAGACTTGTAAACCAACTGGAGCAGGGCAGGGAAAAACTCTCCAGGGACTTCATCAGACCAGCAAAGTCCATCCCTGTAATCCCCGGCTTGCTTGCTTGCTCCTTGCTGCAATCCCGCAGCCGGGTTCTTTTTCTTGCTATTCATAGCAGCATGAATCTATAGATAGTTCCCTTTAAAAAGGTATGTAGTACCAACACGTTTCGAGGACTCAGTCTCTCTTCTTCAGGGTTACCTGACGAAGAGAGACTGAGTCCCTCGAAACGCGTTGGTTGTATTTGACCCTCACACGCACCCGTCCTTCCCTGACACGTGACGTCACATTCCTCGGTTCTCAGATTCACAGCGGCGTTGCTTCCGGCCGGAGCCCGCCGCTACTCTCTGCTAGCACGTCCTATTACTGACGCCACTCTCAGCTAGCGTTTATATCACTGCCTGCGGTCCTGTGTCCATATGACCGCCAGTCGAATGGGAGGACTCTTCCCCTACTTCGGTCATCTTGATCCTACTCAGATCCTGCATGGGAATCTACCTTCCAACCTGGCTATAAGAGCAAGTGTAGGAAACCGCTCTATATCACCATTATTGTCTTATTCATATATTCATTTATATATTCATATTCACAGCTTGTAAGTATCTTTATTCTTTCAGCATCACCTAGTTTTCAGCTGGGTTTATCTAATGTGGGTTGTTCTATTGTAAGCACAGTGATTTTCATTTGGTATACGTCTTTTAGAAATGAAAAGCATGATTAGTGTACTTTACTGAGATAATTATTGAAGCATCGGTCAACCTCACACTCTGTTGGGAAGAACCAGTTGGTCAAGTAATATAATGAAACCAGTAGATCATTTCCCATCATAGGGACATAGCACATGTCACTCTGCCACCACAGCTATGATAATATCTAAACAAAAGCACCCATATTTTAGTACCAGCTGATGCCCGTTGCTGTCAGACTGACACATTTTCCTTACAGTTGATAAAGAGGAGCAGAATTAATTCTACTAGGTCAACGACATAGCACTTGGCCTGCAGCAGAGATGAATATGTTGTTAGAGAGATTCCACAGATTTTTCATGAAGGCTCAGAAGTTCAAGTTCTGTCCAAAAGAATATGGTATTTGTCATTTGTCATTGTTAGACACAGTAAGTTGCAAAACAGAAAACCTTATACAGCTTCATAAAATAAATCATGTTTGACATTGACATTGGCATATACCCACCTGAACCTCCTAAGTCTATTTTTCTGCTTTTCATGGAAAACTTGTCATAGGCCTGTTCACTTTTTGCACTGTTGCTTTCCGGCACACCATCTTCAGTGCATCTTCGAAGGATAAGGTATGTTAGTAAGTGGTATCAATTTAAGGTATTGATTGAATACAATATATTTTAAAAAAAAACCTTTTTATAGAAAAGTGTAGGTTTTTCGTAGTATAAGTCAACTAGATAGTATTTAGCCTCATTGTTATTAGCCTCGATAGATACCTGTAACTCACCAGGGTGAAAGGCTTATAGCAATTTGGATAAATATTGCCTATGTTGGGAATGCAAAGAGTGGGATAGACAGGGCAGTGTCCGACTGGGGTGGCAAGGTTCCACCAGTAGCATTGATTTTGGGGCCGTACTTTTCAGCTACATGCTAAATTATATTATATTATAATTATTTACAAATTTACCTGTGTTTCTACATAATAATAGACTAGGTAGTTTATTGAATGATGAGATGATTACCTTGTCTGTACAAAGCGAATCAAGTGTATTGTACCAACTACTGCTCATGTAAGGAACCTACTCCTGCCCAGGGGCCCACCAGTGGATTTACCTGTTCCCCCATGAGCCAGTCCAAGTCTGGATAGGGTTTTCTGAGACTTTGTTACCTATTGACCCATATGCAGCTGAAGTCAATCCTGAGGCCCTTCCCATTTTTCTTACAATAGACTTGGTGCAGATTAAGCTATAAAATCATCTAAGAACAGTCCATGGTTTAATTTTCTTAGCTGAATTTTCACATTTGAAATAAAAGAGTGATAAACGATTATAATTCAATCTTTACCTAGCCGCCCAATAGTCATATACCATATTTTGCGGATTATAAGATGCTGCGGACCATAAGACACACCCGAAATTTTGGATAGGAAAATAGGGATTTTTTTTAATATAAAATGATGGTGCATCATATAGTCCACTTTTAGGCTCCTGAGATCTTTGACAGCTTTAAGATCTTTGAGTTCTTTGATATCTCGGATTACGAGATGTCAGCTCCCAAGACCTCAATCTGCTACCATAATGAAAAGAATAGGAAGTAGGAGGATTCCTGACATTTTCTGAGAGTCTGGAGCCTGTGCAGCTTTGTACCACCAAACACCTCCTCCCAGCTAGAGGCCCACAGCATTGCACCACTCTTGGCACCTTGAGCTTCCAGCAGCAGCATCCCTGTCTCCCAGGAACCCGCTCCACTTAAGCCCCCCAGATAAGCTACATTCCGACTATACAGTATGATGCACCCCCATTTTAGAATAAAAAAAAAACGGTAATTGTGAACTCCCCAGTGTTTCTTGTCATTTCAGTCCTTTATTATGCCAGTGGGCTGTAATGGGACCAGAAGGTACAGACCAGCAGCGTCCGAGTAAGTTTCACAATGGATCTTTGGGGATCGGTAAGGATGAGGATATATTTTTTTCCAGTTGAGCCCTTTTATTTATTTTTTATGTCCTAGATAAATCTTTTAGTGATAGAAGCTAAAAGTGCAATCTTTTTGTAAAGAAGTATGCATCTACATCTAAATGCTTTGAAACTATTTTATTGTTTATTACTGATGCAAATTTTTGTCAGACAAGGTAGATCTTCATTTTTTTGCTGTGGCTGATACCAATCTATTGTGTTATTTTTATGGATAACATCTTCTAATAGTTATCTCAATGGCTTCTTTCCATCCCTTTATTTCAATGAAAAATGCGCTGTGGTTTAGAAAAGTATGTGTGATAATGAGCAATGGTTTTCATTACCGGCATTATGCAGCAAGAGAAGCACACTCTTTTCAAGAAAAGTCTTAAATAAAAAGCTTTAAATCCCATTAGACTGCTCACTTCGTCTCTGGATATGAGATTTAACATATTTTTTCCATCAAAAGAATGTATCTAAAGTGTAGTATTTGGAAAGGAATCCCGCAGCCTCGCACCAGATGTTCACATTACATGCTGAAGTCATGTTTTTGACTGTAAGATTCTACTTCTGCCAAACTTTTCTTTTTATAATTAAATATAATTAACCTCAATTCTGCTCAATGTAGTTGTAAAACATCCTTAAAGTAAAGAAATAGTTAAAAGATGTTCAACATTTTTTCTAATAAGAGGATTTAGTTGCCAGATATATTGTTTTAATGACAATTGTGTTCCCATAACAGACATGTATAGCTTATTCGTAAAATGTGCCATAAATGTCGCCATAAATATCTTATATGTGAGGGACACAAAGATGGAACCCCATTTTTTGCCACCATGAATGCATGTTTGGCTGGGCATGCACAGCTCTTTATATTCACTTCAATGGGAGTTCCGAAAACATCCGAGTAGATACCATGAGCAGATGTTTAGTAAGCGAAAAAAAGGGCACCAGTCAAAATTAGGCTGGATCAACCTGTCAAATACCAAAACGTACAAAGGGAATGTAAGGGAAGAAAGTATACAAAACAGGAGAAAAGATGGAGTTTTCATTTTCATTGCAAAAATATAAAAAGTTTATTTAACCCCTTCACCCCCAAGGGTGGTTTGCACGTTAATGACCGGGCCAATTTTTACAATTCTGACCACTGTCTCTTTATGAGGTTATAACTCTGGAACGCTTCAACGGATCTTCGCGATTCTGAGATTGTTTTCTCGTGACATATTGTACTTCATGTTAGTGGTAAAATTTCTTTGATATAACTTGCGTTTATTTTTGAAAAAAACGCAAATATGGCGAAAATTTTTAAAATTTTGCAATTTTCAAACTTTGAATTTTTATTCCCTTAAAACAGAGAAATATATCACACAAAATAGTTAAGAAATAACATTTCCCACATGTCTACTTTACATCAGCACAATTTTGGAACCAAAATTTTTTTTTGTTAGGAAATTATAAGGGTTAAAAGTTGACCAGCGATTTCTCATTTTTACAGCAAAATTTACAAAGCCATTTTTTTTAGGGACCACCTCACATTTGAAGTCACTTTGAGGGGTCTATATGGCAGAAAATACCCAAAAGTGACACCATTCTAAAAACTGCACCCCTCAAGGTACTCAAAACCACATTCAAGAAGTTTATTAACCCTTCAGGTGCTTCACAGTAACTAAAGCAACGTGGAAGGAAAAAATGAAATTTTACTTTTTAGCCACAAAAATTATCTTTTACAAACTTTTTTTTATTTTCACAAGGGTAAAAGGAGAAAATGGACAGATAAGGTTGTTATGCAATTTCTCCTGAGTACGCCAATACCCCATATGTGGGGGAAAACCACTGTTTGTGTACACGGCAGAGCTCGTAAGGGAAGGAGCGACGTTTGACTTTTTCAAACTAAAATTGGCTGGAATTTAGATTGGATGCCATGTCGCGTTTGGAGAGCCCCTTATGCGCCTAAACAGTGGAAACCCCCCACAAGTGACACCATTTTGGAAACTAGACCCCCTAAGGAACTTATCTAGATCTGTTGTGAGCACTTTGAACCCTCAAGTGTTTCACAAAAGTTTATAAAGCCTGGGTGTGAAAAAAAAAAATCAATTTTCCACAAAAATTATTTTTTAGTCCCAAATTTTTGAATTTTCCCAAGGAAATTGGACCCCAAAAGTTGTTGTCCAATTTGTCCTGAGTACGCTGATACCCCATATGTGGGGGGGGGAAACTGTTTGGGCGCATGGCAGGGCTTGGAAAGGAAGTAGTAACGTTTTGGAATGCAGACGTTAATGGGGGTCATGTTCCGTTTGCAGTGCCCCAGATGAGCCTAAACAGTGGAAACCCCCCACAAGTGACCCCATTTTGGAAACTAGACCACCTAAGGAACTTATCTAGATCTTTGGTGAGCACTTTGAACCCCCAAGTGCTTCACACAAGTTTATAATGCCCGGGCATGAAAATAAAAAATCCTATTTTTTTCCCACAAAAATTATCTTTTAGTCACTAATTTTTTATTTTCCCAAGGGTAACAGGAGAAATTGGACCACATAAGTTGTTGTACAATTTGTCCTGAGTACGCTGATACCCCATATGTGGGAGGGAACCACTGTTTGGGCGCACGGCAGAGCTCGGAATGGAAGGAGCACCATTTGACTTTTTCCAACCAAAATTGGCTGGAATTGAGTTTGGATGCCATGTTGCATTTGGAGAGCCCCTGATGTGCCTAAACAGTGGAAACCCCCCACAAATGACCCCATTTGGGAAACTAGACCCCCTAAGGAACTTATCTAGATTTTTGATGAGCAATTTGAACCCCAAAGTGCTTCACACAAGTTTATAACGTAGAGCCGTAAAATTTAAAAATCATATTTTTTCCACAAAAATGATCTTTTCACCCCAATTTTTATTTTTCCAAGGGTAACAAGACTCCAAAAGTTATTGTGCAATTTGTCCTGAGTGCGCTGATACCCCATATGTGGGGGTAAACCACTGTTTGGGTGCATGGCAGAGTTTGGAAGGGAAGGAGCGCCGTCTGACTTTTTCAACGCAGAATTGGCTGGACGCCATGTCGTGTTTGGAGAGCTCCTGATCTGCCTAAACAGTGGAAACCCCCATAAATGACACCATTTTGGAAACTAGACCCCTCAAGGAACTTATCTAGATGTGTGGTGAGAACTTTGAACCCCCAGGTGTTTCACTAAAGTTTATAACGTACAGCCGTAAAATAAAAAATCTTTTTTTTTTTTTACAAAAATTATTTTTTCGCCCCCAATATTTTATTTTCACAAGGGTAACAGGAGAAATTGGACCCCAAAAGTTGTTGTCCAATTTGTCCTGAGTACGCTGATACCCAATATGTGGGAGAAAACTACTGTATGGGCGCACGTCAGGGCTCAGAAGGGAAGTAGTGACGTTTTGGATTGCAGACTTTGATGGAATGGTCTGGGTGCGTCATGTCACATTTGGAGAGCCCCTGATGCGCCTAAACAGTGGAAACCCCCCACAAGTGACCCCATTTTGGAAAATAGACCCCACAAGGAAATTATCTAGATGTGTGGTGAGCACTTTGAACCCAAAGTGCTTCACAGAAGTTTATAACGCACAGCCGTAAAAATAAAAAATCTTTTTTTTTTTACAAAAATGATTTTTTCGCCCCCAATATTTTATTTTCACAAGGGGAACAGGAGAAATTGGACACTAAAAGTTGTTGTCCAATTTGTCCTGAGTACGCTGATACCCAATATGTGGGAGAAAACTACTGTATGGGCGCACGTCAGGGCTCGGAAGGGAAGTAGTGACGTTTTGGATTGCAGACTTTGATGGAATGGTCTGGGTGCGTCATGTCGCATTTGGAGAGTCCCTGATGCGCCTAAACAGTGGAAACCCCCCACAAGTGACCCCATTTTGGAAAATAGACCCCACAAGGAACTTATCTAGATGTGTGGTGAGCACTTTGAACCCCGAAGTGCTTCACAGAAGTTTATAACGCACAGCCGTAAAAATAAAAAATCTTTTTTTTTTTACAAAAATGATTTTTTTCGCCCCCAATATTTTATTTTCACAAGGGTAACAGGAGAAATTGGACACCAAAAGTTGTTGTCCAATTTGTCCTGAGTACGCTGATACCCAATATGTGGGAGAAAACTACTGTATGGGCGCACGTCAGGGCTCGAAGGGAAGTAGTGACGTTTTGGATTGCAGACTTTGATGGAATGGTCTGGGTGCGTCATGTCGCATTTGGAGAGTCCCTGATGCGCCTAAACAGTGGAAACCCCCCACAAGTGACCCCATTTTGGAAAATAGACCCCAAAGGAACTTATCTAGATGTGTGGTGAGCACTTTGAACCCCGAAGTGCTTCACAGAAGTTTATAACGCACAGCCGTAAAAATAAAAAATCTTTTTTTTTTTTTTAACATGATTTTTTCGCCCCAATATTTTATTTTTACAAGGGTAACAGGAGAAATTGGACCCCAAAAGTTGTTGCCCAATTTGTCCTGAGTACGCTGATACCCAATATGTGGGAGAAAACTACTGTATGGGTACACGTTGGGGCTCGGAAGGGAAGTAGTGACGTTTTGGATTGCAGACTTTGATGGAATGGTCTGGGGGCGTCATGTCGCATTTGGAGAGCCCCTGATGCGCCTAAACAGTGGAAATCCCCAACAAGTGACCCCATTTTGGAAAATAGACCCCACAAGGAACTTATCTAGGTGTGTGGTGAGCGCTATGAAGCCCCAAGTGCTTCACAGAAGTTTATAATGTACAGCCGTAAAAGCAAAAAAATAATTTTTTTTGTACAAAAATGATATTTTTGCCCCCAGTTTTTTATTTTCCCAAGGGTAACAGAAGAAATAGGACAAATTGCACAATAACTCTTGGGGTCCAGAGTACGCTGATATCCCATATGTGGGGATAAACTACTGTTTGGACGCATGGCAGAGCTCAGAAGTGAAGGAGCACCGTTTGACTTTTTCAACGCAGAATTGGCTGGAATTGAGATCAGACGCCATGTCACATTTGGAGAGCCCCTGATGTGCCTAAACAGCGGAAACCCCCCAATTCTAACTCCAACCCTAACCCCAACACACCCCTAACCCTAGTCCCAACCATAACCACAAACCTAACTCTAACACACCCCTAATCCCAACCCTAACCCTAATCCTAACTTTAGCGCCAACCCTAACCCTAACTTTAGCCGCAACCCTAACCCTAACCCTAATGGGAAAATGGAAATAAATACATTTTTTTAATTTTATTATTTTTCCCTAACTAAGGGGGTGATAAAGGGGGGTTTGATTTACTATTTATAGCGGGTTTTTATGATTGGCAGCTGTCACGCTAAAAGACGCTTTTTATTGCAAAAATAGTTTTTTGCATCGCCACATTTTGAGAGCTATAATTTTTGCATATTTTGGCCCACAGAGTCATTTGAGGTCTTATTTTTTGCGGTACGAGTTGACGTTTTTATTTGTACCATTTTTGAGCAGGTGACATTTTTTGATCGCTTTTTATTTCGATTTTTGGGAGGTTAGAATGAACAAAAATCAGCAATTCATGAATTTCTTTTGGGGGAGGCGTTTTTATTGTTCCGCGTGTGGTAAAATTGATAAAGCAGTTTTATTCTTCGGGTCAGTACGATTATGGAGATACCTCATTTATATCATTTTTTATTGTTTTGGCGCTTTTATAGAATAAAAACAATTTTATATAAAAAATAATTATTTTTGCATCGCTTTATTCTGCGAGCTATAACTTTTTTATTTTTTCGCTGATGATGCTGTGTGGCAGCTCGTTTTTTGCGGGACAAGATGACGTTTTCAGCGGTACCATGTTTATTTATATCGGTCTTTTTGATTGCGCGTTATTCCACTTTTTGTTCGGTGGTATGATGATAAAGCATTGATTTTTTGCTTCGTTTTTTTTTTTTTTTTTTAAGGGGTTCACTAAAGGGGTTAACTAGTGGGACAGTTTTATAGGGGGGTCGTTACGGACGCGGCGATACCAAATATGTGTACTTTTATTGTTTTGTTTTTTTTATTTACAGGAAGAAATGAATTTATTGGGGAATATTTTTTTTTTTTTTATTTATTTTGGATTTTTTTTTATAACATGTTTATTTTTATTTTTTTAACTTTTTTACTTTGTCCCAGGGTGGGACATCACTGTATTTTATCAAATCGCTGGTGTGACAGTGTGCACAGCACACTGTCACACCAGCGATCGCTCAGGCAGTGCAGCAGGCTTCTCAGTGCCTGCTCTCAGCAGGCACTGAGGAAGCCGCCTCCCTCCAGGACCCCGGCGCCATCTTGGATCCGGGACCTGGGAGGGAGGAAGCCCTCAGAACAGCGCGATCACATCGCGCTGGTCTGAGGGTCTCAGGGGGGCATGCAGGGAGCCCCCACCCTGCGCGATCCTCCCCTGTGCCCCCAGTACACCGCGATCATGTTTGATCGCGGTGTGCTAGGGGTTAATGTTCCGGGAGCGGTCCGTGACCGCTCCTGACACACAGTCACGGGTGTCAGCTGTGATAATCAGCTGACACCCGGCGGCGATTAGCTGCGCTCCCCTCAGGAGCGCAGCTGATCGCCTATGACGTACTATCCCGTCCATGGGCAGAATGGCACGGGTTTTATGGACGGGATAGTACGTCTAATGTCAGAGAGGGGTTAAGCCACAATAAGGCGACAAAACATAAGACATAACATGACAATGATGTGTATAAAAAGACACGAAAACATATGGCAAGCAGAAAAACACCATAACACAATATAGCCAATTCAATAACAGGAGGAAAAAATCCCTAGGTATAATGAACACTAGAAAACCTGGGGCATATCATAGTCCCATAGCTGATTACCATAGTCAGAGTCAGGAGTGTGTTCAAAGGAAGGTATATCTGTGTTTTTCACAGTTAAATCCAGTCATATAATTATGGACTTTAGAGCATGCGACGGAGCGTGGCTCTCAAAAATTGATGATGTATTCAAAGACTCTAATGATGCAAGCAATGAGGTTAATAAAAACCTTTTGGAAGTTACCACCAAATTTAAGGATCTCATACGCAAAAGGACAAAGGTTTGGTGGAACCATGCGTTCCTTGACAAATATTTACAAAAGAAGCTTATACCTAGGGGACTGAGGGTTCAGGTCTTCCCCTCATTTTTAGTTGAAAATTCGGATGTTCGTGACAAATGGGAGGGATATGCTAATGAATGCTCCTTCGGCTTTATGTCAATCCTGAGGGACATGAACTCGGACTCATTAAAGTCAATTGAAACTGAAATTGAAAATTTACAGGCTATTATTAAAAAAGAAATGTCCAGTGACGCCCTAAAAAATTTCAATACTGAAATTGAGAATGACACCCAGAAATGGGCGGAGGAGATTCAGAGTATTAAAGCAAAAAAATTCCAACGCGATGTCAATGATAAACAACTGAACAGGGTCTATAGATGGAGAAGTAATAATGAGAGATCACGACCCAGATTTCGTAGTGAGTCACGATCTCGCTCACGGTCTACCTCAATCCAATCCATGATGTCTAATGACGAAAAACAGAATTAAAAAAACATCAAAAAACACCGAATGATGGAGCATCATCCAGTAATAAAAGGATGAATACGAGATTTAATACAAAGAAGGGGACGGCTGGGAAATCTAGTGAGGACGGGTCAAAGAGCGAGTTGCAGGTGATCAATCTGTCCGATCATATATTGACTAAGGTCCAAACACAAGTACTAAGGAAGGGTTTATCGTTCTCTCCCACTAATGGTTTCAATTATTTTGTAGCATTGAAAGATCTACATCTGTTTTCAAGGAAATTAATCCTGAAAAAGTTACATAATAAGAGTGGATCTGATGAGGAACTGTGGAGCCCGGCTGAGAGAGAGGCCATTCAAACACTTGAAGAGCTACTGGAGGAGCAATCCCCACAAAATCAAGGTGGGTTTCCAACAGCACTATTACCCAGATCAACAAGGTTTCCCCCCTTGTCCATTTGTCCTGCTGTGGACATATTTACAAGATTAGTGTCAGAGGATTTAAAAAAATTGTCCACACAAAGGCGTTTTGATAACCTCACATATAAAGAGAGGGAAGGCATCCGCCTAATGCAATCATGGGATGATGTTATATTTAAACCTGCGGACAAGGGGGGAAACATTGTGATCTGGCCTGTAGCTAAATACGAACGTGAAGCCTTTCGGCAATTAAGAAACCACCAAGTTTATGATAAACTTACCCATAATCCAATGACCTCTTTCTCGGCACAGCTACACAGGATCCTCATGGGAGCATTTGATTCCGGTGTCATCAATAAAAAAATGTTTGAGGGATTATTTGTACCTTTTCCCAAAATTGCTACATTTTATCTCCTCCCTAAGGTTCATAAGGACCCCGTCAATCCCCCTGGACGTCCGATTGTGTCTGGGATGGATGGTCTTTGTGACCCCATCTGTAAATTTATTGACTTCTATTTAAAAACAATAGTAGAGACATTACCATCTTATATTAAAGACACAACGGATGTCCTTAGGAGGATTGACGGGGTCTCTGTGGAAGCAGGCACTTTGTTGGTCACAGCTGACGTTGAGACACTCTATACGTGTATTAATCACGAAGATAGTTTGCAAGCAGTCCGCCATTTCCTCGAGGCCTCCGACTTGGACGGCCCCCTTTGTGGTTTTCTCCTCGAATTGCTGCACTTTGCATTAACGCATAACTTCTTTACTTTTAAGGATGGCTTTTATCATCAGAAGCGAGGCGCAGCCATGGGTGCGGCCTGCGCGCCCGCCTACGCTAACCTCTTTCTGGGTTACTGGGAGAGGTTCATTTTTGGCGAGGCGGGGGCAGGGGCCGCTGACCATGTGCTGTGCTGGTTACGCTATATTGATGATATTCTACTACTTTGGCGTGGCACGGTGCAGCAGTTGGAGGACTTTATGGCTGAACTCAATGACAATCAGTTAAATATCAAACTTACATATAGGTATGATTATAATCAGATTGATTTTTTGGACGTCAAATTGGAAGTTGACAATACTTTGTCCCTCCAGACGGATGTCTTTCGTAAAAATACCTCTGTGAATGCGTTGTTACACGCTAGCTCAGCGCATAGTCGATCCACTGTGGGGGCTGTCCCAGTCGGACAGTTCTTGAGGATGCGTAGGATTTGCTCATCCGGCCAGAAATTTGAACATCAAGCACTGGACCTTAGGAGACACTTTGAGCAGCGTGGATATAGCAAACGTAGCATTAACCCCTTCATGACCCAGCCTATTTTGACCTTAAAGACCTTGCCATTTTTTGCAATTCTGACCAGTGTCCCTTTATGAGGTAATAACTCAGGAACGCTTCAACGGATCCTAGCGATTCTGAGATTGTTTTTTCGTGACATATTGGGCTTCATGTTAGTGGTAAATTTAAGTCGATAATTTTTGCGTTTATTTGTGAAAAAAATGGAAATTTGGCGAAAATTTTGAAAATTTTGTAATTTTCTAATTTTTAATTTTTATTCTGTTAAACCAGAGAGTTATGTGACACAAAATAGTTAATAAATAACATTTCCCACATGTCTACTTTACATCAGCACAATTTTGGGAACAACATTTTTTTTTGTTAGGAAGTTATAAGGGTTAAAAGTTGACCAGCGATTTCTCATTTTTACAGCAAAATTTACAAAACCATTTTTGTTAGGGACCACCTCACATTTGAAGTCACTTTGAGGGGTCTATATGGCAGAAAATACCCAAAAGTGACACCTTTATAAAAACTGCACCCCTCAAGCTACTCAAAACTACATTCAAGAAGATTATTAACCCTTCAGGTGCTTCACAGGAACTAAAGCAACGTGTAAGGAAAAAATGGACATTTTAATTTTTCCAACAAAAATTTTCTTTTAGCATCAATTTTTTCATTTTTACATGGGCATCAGGATAAAATGGATCCTAAAATTTGTTGGGCAATTTCTCCTGAGTACACAGATACCTCATATGTGGTCATAAACCACTGTATGGGCGCACGGCAGGGCTCAGAAGGGAAGGAGCGCCATTTGACTTTTTGAATGGAAAATATGCTGGAATATTTAGCGGTTGCCATGTCACATTTGGAGAGTCCCTGTGTGCCTAAACATTGGAGCTCCCCCACAAGTGACCCCATTTTGGAAACTAGACCCCCTAAGGAACTTATCTAGATGCATAGTGATCATTTTGAACCCCCAGGTGCTTCACAAATTGATCTGTAAAAAAAAGAAAGTACTTTTTTTCACAAAAATTTTCTTTTAGCCTCAGTTTTTTCATTTTTACATGGGCAACAGTATAAATTGGATCCTAAAATTTGTTGGGCAATTTCTCCTGAGTACACAGATACCTCATATGTGGTCATAAACCACTGTTTGGGCGCATGGCAGGGCTCAGAAGGGAAGCAGCGCCATTTGACTTTTTGAATGGAAAATATGCTGGAATATTTAGCGGTTGCCATGTCGCATTTGGAGAGTCCCTGTGTGCCTAAACATTGGAGCTCCCCCACAAGTGACCCCATTTTGAAACTAGACCCCTAAGGAACTTATCTAGATGCATAGTGATCATTTTGAACCCCAGGTGCTTCACAAATTGATCTGTAAAAAAAAGAAAGTACTTTTTTTTCACAAAAATTTTCTTTTAGCCTCAGTTTTTTCATTTTCACATGGGCAACAGTATAAATTGGATCCTAAAATTTGTTGGGCAATTTCTCCTGAGTACACAGATACCTCATATGTGGTCATAAACCACTGTTTGGGCGCATGGCAGGGCTCAGAAGGGAAGCAGCGCCATTTGACTTTTTGAATGGAAAATATGCTGAATATTTAGCGGTTGCCATGTCGCATTTGGAGAGTCCCTGTGTGCCTAAACATTGGAGCTCCCCCACAAGTGACCCCATTTTGGAAACTAGACCCCGTAAGTAACTTATCTAGATGCATAGTGAGCACTTTGAACCCCAGGTGCTTCACAAATTGATCCGTAAAAAAAAGAAAGTACTTTTTTTTCACAAAAATTTTCTTTTAGCCTCAGTTTTTTTTCATTTTCACATGGGCAACAGTATAAATTGGATTCTAAAATTTGTTGGGCAATTTCTCCTGAGTACACAGATACCTCATATGTGGTCATAAACCACTGTTTGGGCGCACGGCAGGGCTCAGAAGGGAAGGAGCGCCATTTGACTTTTTGAATGGAAAATATGCTGGAATATTTAGCGGTTGCCATGTCGCATTTGGAGAGTCCCTGTGTGCCTAAACATTGGAGCTCCCCCACAAGTGACCCCATTTTGGAAACTAGACCCCTAAGGAACTTATCTAGATGCATAGTGAGCACTTTGAACCCCCAGGTGCTTCACAAATTGATCCGTAAAAAAAAGAAAGTACTTTTTTTTCACAAAAATTTTCTTTTAGCCTCAGTTTTTTTCATTTTCACATGGGCAACAGTATAAATTGGATTCTAAAATTTGTTGGGCAATTTCTCCTGAGTACACAGATACCTCATTTGTGATCATAAACCACTGTTTGGGCGCACGGCAGGGCTCAGAAGGGAAGGAGCGCCATTTGACTTTTTGAATAGAAAATATGCTGGAATATTTAGCGGTTGCCATGTCGCATTTGGGGAGTTCCTGTGTGCCTAAACATTGGAGCTCCCCCACAAGTGACCCCATTTTGGAAACTAGACGCCCTAAGGAATTTATCTAGATGCATAGTGAGCACTTTGAACCCCCAGGTGCTTTACAGAAGTTTATAACGCAGAGCCGTGAAAATAAAATATCATTTTTTTTCTCAAAAAATGATTTTTTAGCCCACTATTTTTTATTTTCACAATGGTTACAGGAGAAATTGGACCCCGAAAGTTGTTGTCCAGTTTGTCCTGAGTACGCTAGTACCCCATATGTGGGGGGGAACCACTGTTTGGGCACACGTCAGGGCTCGGAAGGGATGTAGTGACGCTTTGAAATGCCAACTTGATGGAATGGTCTGCGGGCATCTTGTTACGTTTGCAGAGCCCCTGATGCGCCTAAACAGTAGAAACTCCCCACAAGTGACCCCATTTTGGAAACTAGACACCGCAAAGAACTTATCTAGATGTGTGGTGAGCACTTTGAACCCCCAAGGGCTACACAGAAGTTTATAACGCCCGGGCATGAAAATAAAAAAATCATATTTTTTCCACAATCAGGATCTTTTAGTCCCCAATTTTTTTATTTTCGCAAGGGTAACATGAGAAATTAGACCCCAAAAGTTGTTGTCCAATTTGTCCTGAGTATGCTGATTTCCCAGATGTGGGAGAAAACTACTGTATGGGCACACGTCGGGGCTCGGATGGGAAGTAGTGACCTTTTGAAATGCCCACTTGATGGAATGGTCTTCGGGCGTCATGTTACGTTTGCAGAGTCACTGATATGCCTAAACAGTAGAAACTCCCACAAGTGACCCCATTTTGGAAACTAGATCCCCCAAGGAACTCCTCTAGATGTGTGGTGAGCACTTTGAATCTCCAAGTCCTTCACAGAAGTTTATAACGCAGAGCCGTGAAAATATAAAATCATTTTTTTTCCACAAAAATAATTTTTAGTCCCCAATTTTTTTTCCCAATGTTAACAGGAGAAATTAGAACCCCAAAGTTGTTGTGCAATTTTTCCCGAGTACGCTGATACCTCATATGTGGGGATAAACCACTGTTTGGGCATACGTCGGGGCTTGGAATAAAGGGAGCACTGTTTGACTTTTTGAACGCAAAATTTGCAGGAATCAATGGTGGCGCCATGTCGCGTATGGAGACCCCCTGATGTGCCTAAATAGTGGAAACCCCTCAATTCTAACTCCAACCCTAACCCCAACACACCCCTAACCCCAACCCTAACCCCTACACACACCTAACCCTAATACAAACCCTAATCATAACCCTAACCCCAACACACCCCTAACCCTAATCCCAACTCTAACCATAAACCTAACTACAAGCCTAACCCTAATTCCAAACCTAACCCTAATTCCAACCCTAACCCAAATTCCAACCCTAACCGTAATTCTAACCTTAGCCCTAATGCTAACCCTAACCCTAGTTCTAACCCTAAGGCTGGGTTCATATTGCGTTTTACCAGCCCGTACAACACGTAGCGTTGACTGGCTGGTAACGGTATAGCATAACGCGATCGCGTTATGCTATACCCGCTAGCGCAGATGAATCAGCAGATAATCAGCCGCGGATCAGCAGCAAAATCAGTCGCGGATCAGCAGCAAAATCCGCCGCGGATCAGCAGCGAAATCCGCCGCGAATCAGCAGCGAAATCCGCCGCGGATCAGCAGCGAAATCCGCCGCGGATCAGCAGCGAAATCCGCCGCGGATCAGCAGCGAAATCAGCCGCGGATCCGCAGCGAAATCCGCCGCGGATCAGCAGCGAAATCCGCCGCGGATCAGCAGCGACATCCGCCGCGGATCCGCAGCGAAATCAGTCGCGGATCCGCAGCGAAATCAGTCGCGGATCCGCAGCGAAATCCGCCGCGATCAGCAGCGAAATCCGCCGCGGATCAGCAGCGAAATCCGCCGCGGATCAGCAGCGAAATCCGCCGCCGATCAGCAGCGAAATCCGCCGCGGATCAGCAGCGAAATCCGCCGCCGATCAGCAGCGAAATCCGCAGCGGATCAGCAGCGAAATCCGCCGCCGATCCGCAGCGAAATTCGCCGCGGATCAGCAGCGAAATCCGCCGCCGATCAGCAGCGAAATCCGCCGCGGATCAGCAGCGAAATCCGCCGCCGATCAGCAGCGAAATCCGCAGCGGATCCGCAGCGAAGTCCGCCGCGGATCAGCAGCGATGTCCGCCGCGGATCAGCAGCGATGTCCGCCGCGGATCAGCAGCGAAGTCCGCCGCGGATCAGCAGCGAAATCCGCCGCGGATCAGCAGCGAAATCCGCCGCGGATCAGCAGCGAAATCCGCCGCGGATCAGCAGCGAAATCCGCCGCGGATCAGCAGCGAAATCCGCCGCGGATAAGCAGCGATATCCGCCGTGGATCCGCAGCAAAATCAGCTGCGTATCAGCAGCAAAATCCGCTAGGAAAAAAAAAAAAATTTTTATTTTTTTTATTTGTCCCTACCTATGATAAAGGGGGGGTTCATTTATTTTTTTATTTTGATCACTGTGACAGTTTATCACAGTGATCAAAATAAATTTTTGAACACTGGGGGGCGCACTGCGCATGCGCCGGCCAGCGGGCGCAGTGCGCATGCGCCCGCCATTTTCCAATATGGCGGCGCCCATGAAGAGGCCCGGGCGGACGCCGGGCCCGATCGTGGGACATCGGTGGATCGGGAGAGGTGAGTAGGGGGGTCGGAAGGCTGGGGGGGGATAGGAAGTGGGGGCAGTGGACCAAAAGAGGAGGGGAGCTGTAAGTGACGGCGGTGACTGATCGCTGCCATCTTTCGGTGGCGGCGGCCGATCACCGCCGTGACTCGTGTGGGGGGGGTCAGGGCTCGGTCTCCAGCCATGGCAGATGCTATTGCAGCATCGGCCATGGCTGGATTGTAATATTTCACCAATTAAATTGGTGAAATATTACACATTGCTCTGATTGCCTGTTTCACTTTTAACAGCCAATCAGAGCGATTGTGGCCATGGGGGGGTTAAGCCAACCCCCCTGTGGTGAAGCACAAAGGGTCCTGTAACTGCGGGTCGGGTGACCTTTGAGTGACCCGGTCTCCCGGCCCGCAGGGACGAGATCCTTTCATGACGCCACATAGGCGTCATGGGTCGGATTGGCACAGGTTTTCATGACGCCTACGTGGCGTCATGGGTCGGGAAGGGGTTAAAAAAGGCTACAATCGGGCCAAAATCACCCCACGTGAACATCTGCTGTATCACTCTGCTCCAAAGCAAAAGGAGGATAATAACATTCGTTTTATATCAGTGTTCAACCATGAATGGGAGAGTATGAGGGACATATTCACTAAACATTGGTCAGTTTTGAAAACCGAGCCCGCTCTGAGATCCGTCCTCACGGAGAAACCTCTTATGACCCCTAGGAGATCCAAGAATTTAAGAGATATACTGGTTCAGAGCCATTATATTGCACCCACAATAAATCCGTTTGGGAGTACTAGACGTCAGAAGGGATGTTATAGTTGTGGCCATTGTATGGCTTGCGCAAATGTCTCTCGCAGTTCTAATTTTCATTCAAGTGATGGGATGAAAGAATATGAGATTAGAGAATATATCTCTTGCAGCACGAAAAATGTAATTTATTTTGCTACATGCAGCTGCCCCTTAATTTACGTAGGTTTAACATCACGTGAACTCAGAATACGAATACGTGAACATGTTAGAGACATTTGCGCAGCCAGTAAAATGGAAGATATATCTAGTTTGAAAACCATCCCTAGACATTTCAGGGATAAACACAACTGTGATCCTGCTAACTTCAAGGTTAAAGGAATTGATGTTATACATCCCGGAATTAGAGGGGGTAATATAAAGAAAATGCTGGCACAACAAGAGTTAAAGTGGATTGTGACTCTTGACACAGTGACACCGAAAGGGCTCAATGAGGCCCTTAATTTCGCCCCCTTCCTGTGAAAGTCTCCCAAATTTGTTTTTTTATTTTTCTTTATAAGCTTGCATCATTTTTTATGTGTGTTGTTTTTAAATTGCACTTTTTTTCTTTTTATTCAGTTTACATTAAGTTTTGGAATGTTGCTATCCGCTGGAGGCTCAGCCCTAATATCCCTTAATGTTGGGACCATTATATTATATTGCGATTGGTGATGGAAAGCAATTCGACCTATGAAGATTTGTACTATTGGGATAAACATCCATGGAACCCATATTTTGATTATATGAATTGTTGTTCAATTGCAAACTATGTGCTCTATATATATTTTACTGCCGTGGTGCGCATGTGCGCGATCGCTCTCTGCTGCCACCCGCCGCTGACCGGCAAAGTTATGCTGGCGCATCGCCGTGGTTCATTTTTGAACCTAGGTCCTGCGGTCAGGTGACGTGTCCGGTGTGCGGCGGCTGGAGGGACAGCATCGGGCATATGCGCCATTAACGGTGGGCGGCACCTTCAGCGGTCACATGACCGGTTTCTATGGCTACTTAAAGGTCCTGTTAGTGACCTACAACACACTCCCCTTGAGAAAGCGAGGTGAACGACAGCGAAACGTGCGTCGGGGATTCCCATATGGCCGGCAGCATCTGGTGAGGTTTATCTCCCCTTTTTTCTTCCTTACACCCCGCTCTTTGACACAATATAACCTCTAATTGTGTTTAAGCTATGTAATTGCGGTGGGTCTGGATATACCTTCCTTTGAACACACTCCTGACTCTGACTATGGTAATCAGCTATGGGACTATGATATGCCCCAGGTTTTCTAGTGTTCATTATATCTAGGGATTTTTTCCTCCTGTTATTGAATTGGCTATATTGTGTTATGGTGTTTTTCTGCTTGCCATATGTTTTCGTGTCTTTTTATACACATCATTGTCATGTCATGTCTTATGTTTTGTCGCCTTATTGTGGCTTAAATAAACTTTTTATATTTTTGCAATGAAAATGAAAACTCCATCTTTTCTCCTGTTTTGTCGCCTTATCTAATGGAGATTTATGTAGTCATTTTGTGAAGAGGGTTCACAACTGCATTACTTTATAATCTGGATATGTGGTTATTAAGGGAAGAAAGTATGTAAGGACAAGGATCACCAAAAAATAAATATAAATAATTTATTGACAGACAAGCCCAAAAAAAACATTTAAAAACAATTAAAAAACATAGATGGCTATGACAAAAAAATACATGACCACAACACTTTAGTGTTGAGTCTAATACTTGAGTCTGTAAGAAGTTAAATAGGTAACTAAATGATCCGATGTTTAATTCATATGGAATGCAAAAGAACAAGCCTCCGTTTGCTCCATATGACAAAATAATGTGGATCCATGTACAACAGATCTATTTGAGCCTTATTTGTTACTTTATTTAGTTGTCTGTACTCAATAAGCACACATAGACATTGAGACACTATATGTAATGTGTCTATAAGAATTGTTGTACAGATGAGCATGCAAACATTGGACAATCCCTATGAGTGGTCTAAACCAATAGAGGCCCCTAAGGTCAATTACTATATTTACAGAAAATGCCGCACTTTTTTCTTGAATCCAAAAGTGTTGATAAGGTCAATAATCATCATGTCAGAAATTTCCTAGAAGAATGGAGTCACTATAATTGGTTAAAAGCATGAATTTACCTAACAACAATATCCTGATGATTTTTTAAGGGGGCTGAAGACACCTAAGATTAAGTGCATGGAGGGAGATTTGTTGTGACGATGGGGGTATTTAATGTGTGTGGGGAAAATATGGCATGGGGATGGGGGTATTTAATGTGTGTGGTGAGATTTGGAGTGGGGTCCAGGGTATTTAATGTATGTGGGGAGATTTGGTGTGGGGATGGCGAGTATTTAATGTGTGGGGAGATTCAGTGTGGGGATGGTGGTATTTAATGTGTGTGGGGATGGGGGTATTTAATGAGTGTGGGGAGATTTGGTGTGTGGATGGGGTATTGAATGTGGAGATTTGGAGTGGGGTCGAGGGTATTTAATGTATGTGGGGAGATTTGGTGTGGGGATGGCGAGAATTTAATGTGTATGGGGAGATTCAGTGTGGGGATGGTGGTATTTATTGTGTGGGGATGAGGGTATTTAATGTGTGTGGGGAAGGGGGTATTTAATGAGTGTGGGAGATTTGGTGTGTGGATGGGGGTATTGAATGTGTGTGGGGGTATTTAGCATGGAGATGGCGGTATTTAGTGTGTGGGGAGATTTAGTGTGAGGGAGATTTAGTGTAACAGAAGGGGGGGAAAATTTGAGGACACAGTTTGGGGAGCAAGGAAGGGACAAGTGCATATACAATATGGGCAGCTGGAGAAATTTGAAGACACAAAATAAGAAGCAAGGTGGGAGATGGGGACATGTATAAGGTAATATTAAGGGGGATAAGTGAAGACACAGTATGGTGAGTGGAGACATGGGTGCGAATGCAGTATTGGGAGCAAAGAGAGGAATGTTTGTGGACACAGTATGAGTAGTAAGCGGAAAAATGCATGTGCACACAGTATGGGGAATGAGGGTGATGGGATGTGTGCAGACACAGTATGATGAGTCGAGGGCGATGTGTAAGCAAGCAGTATAGAGAGTGTGGGGGTATATATATTGGGGAAAAAATATTTAGTCAGCCACCAATTGTCCAAGTTCTCCCACTTAAAAAGAAGAGAGAGAGGCCTGTAACTGACATCATAGGTAGACCACAACTATGAGAGTCTAAATGAGAAAACAAATCCAGAAAATCACCTTGTCTGATTTGGCAAGATTTATATAGCAAATTATAGTGGAAAATAAGTATTTAGTCACCTAAAAACATGCAAGATTTCTGGCTTTCACCGAACTGTAACGTCTTTAAGAGGCTCCTCTGTCCTCCACTCATTACCTGTAGTAATGGCACTTGTTTGAACTTGTTATCAGTATAAAAGACACCTGTCCACAACCTCAAACAATTACACTCAAAACCCCACTATGTTGAAGACCAAAGAGATGTCGAAGTACACCAGAAACAAAATTGTAGCCCTGCACCACGCTGGGAAAGCTAAATCTGTAGTAGGCAAGCAGCTTGGCGTGTTGAAATCAACTGTGGGAGCAATAATAAGAAAATGGAAGACATACAAGACCACTGATAATCTCCCTCGACCTGGGGCTCCACACAAGATCTCACCCTGTGGGGTCAAAATGATCACAAGAATGGTGAGCAAAAATCCCAGAACCACACGGGGTGACCTAGTGAATGACCTGCATAGAGCTGGGACCACCGTAACAAAGGCTACCATCAGTAACACACTACGCCGCCAGGCGTGTCCCCCTGTTTAAGCCAGTACATGTCCGGGCCCATCTGAAGTTTGCTAGAGAGCATTTGGATTATCCAGAAGAGTATTTGGAGAATGTCATATGGTCTGATGAAACCAAAGTAGAACTGTTTGGTAGAAACAAAACTCGTCGTGTTTGGAGAAGACAGAATGCTGAGTTGCATCCAAAGAACACCATACCTACTGTGAAGCATGGGGGTGGCAACATCATGCTTTGGGGCTGTTTCTCTGCAAAGGGACCAGGATTACTGATCTGTGCACATGAAAAAATTAATGGGACCATGTATTGTGAGATTTTGAGTGCAAACCTCTTTCCATCAGCAAGGGCATTGAAGATTCAACTTGGATGGGTCTTTCAGCATGATAATGATCCCAAGCACATCTCCAGAGCAACGAAGGAGAGGCTTCGTAAGAAGCATATGAAGGTCCTGGAGTGGCCTAGCTAGTCTCCAGATCTCAACCCCATAGAAAACCTTTGGAGGGATTTAAAAATCCATGTTGCCCAGTGTCAGGCCCTAAATATCACTGCTCTAGAGGAGATCTGCATGGAGGAATGGGCCCACATACCACCAACAGTGTGTGCCAACCTTGTGAAGACTTACAGAAAATGTTTGACCTCTGTCATTGCCAGCAAAGTATATATAACAAAATATTGAGATGAACTTTTGATAATGACCAAATACTGACCAAATACTTATTTTCCACCATAATTTGCAAAATAAATCTTGCCAAATCAGACAAGGTGATTTTCTGGATTTATTCTCTCATTTTGACTCTCATAAGTGTGGTTGTTCTGTCCTCACTGAATGAAGCAGACTTATTGCAGTTATACAGTCAGCTAAACCGCTATACCAGGGTCCAATAAGGAGACTGTGGTTGAGTCTGTGCTTTTATTGAACTTGATATATTGGCGCGGTGAAACTATTAACAAACATAATATGCATACAATCAGTACAGGGTACAATAGAAATACATTTATACATAGCATACATCATTGAATGAACATTTTCACACTAATAGCTAACCAGGAGCAGGACTGATTCAACCAGGCTAATATGGGACAGGAATTAGCTACAGAAAAACATGAGTACATACTGGCGATGCTATCACAAGGGGAGAGGAAAGATGATGCTTCCTGGATGCAGGCTGAAGGAAAATGGAGGAAAGTGGAGGGAAAGCTACCAGAATGCTCTGCAAGGCTACCATGATGCATTGCGAAGCTACCATAATGCATTGCAAAAGGAGGGAAAGATAATTGAAAGTGAAACAAAAAACAACTGCGAATATGACACTGGTCACTAGAGGGAGCCAAAACAAGCAGATTGTTAAACTCCTATATACACGATTATGAAAAACAAACAATAAGATGTTGGAGACAGAACAGTGGTCTACCTACGATGTCAATTACAGGCCTCTCATCTTTTTAAGTGGGAGAACTTGCACAATTTGTGTCTGACTAAATACTTTTTTTTCTCATTGTATATGAGGAGACAGTATGATGAACAGGGGGATGTGAGAGGAGACAGTATGAGGAGTGAAGGGAAAATATGTGAGGAGAGTATTGAGGGGAATAGTGTGAGGAGACATTATGGAGGGAGATTCTCTGGTGCCAGCAATTTCCATACATTTAGTCACGTGCCAGCTAGACATTGAATGAACTGAGCGATGCTGAACGCGTCTGGTTGGCATGTGGTCAGAAGTATGCAATCGCATAATTGTGCTTACATGACCGTCCGCTCTTATCAACAGGAAGCTAGTATCCTGAAAGTGTGCAATGCATTTGCTGTGTGAATTCAGTAGTCACTCTGTGTGACTGCAGACTTTCATCTCAAACCTGGAGGAGCCATTTAATTATAAAATGAAATTCTATAGCATGGCAATCCTAACAGCGTTTCATATAATCACTGTCAGGATTCAGCTCTGCTTGCAGTTTCCAGCAGTCATCACATGGCCACTTCACTCATATGCAATTTTCATACTTACTGTCAGATGACAACTAGCTTTTCTTCATGCTTCTCTCAGTTTTTCATTGAACATTGAGAGAATTATGGAGAGCAGCTAATCGGTACATGAGTCAGTGTGCAAATCTCATATGTGCTTGGGGAGGGGAGGGGGGAACAAACTGAATTTTTGCACCCGGTGCCAGAAAACCTAGATACAAGTCTGCCTTCAGAGACAGCAAGTGTAGAACCAGGAAGAGGTAGAGGTAACACATTGGGGGAAAACCATTTCACAACTTATTTTTACATGAAACTCACTCAGTCATTTCTTATCTCTTGAAATTCCAGCATTCCTATTCTTTCTTGATTTCTCGCACCAACTGTTGATGGGCCAATATCCACATACATGCATGGCTTAAAGTGTTGGCACTAGTGATGAGCAAGTATACTCATTGCTCGGGTTCTCCCAAGCATGCTCGGGTGATCTCTGAGTATTTTGGCGTGCTCAGAGATTTAGTGTTTGTCGATGCAGCTGCATGATTTGCGGCTGCTAGACAGTCTGAATATATTTGTGGAATCCCTAACAAACAGGCAATCCCCACGGGTATTCAGACTGTCTAGCAGCCGCACATCATGTAGCTGCATCGACAAACATTAAGGCTACGTGCACACGTTGCATTTTTTAAGCATTTTTGAATTGGTTTTACGCGGAGAAAATGCTTATAAAAACGTTAACAAAACGCATCCCATGCAATCCTATGGGATTATGCAATTGCTGTGCACATGCTGCGTATTTTCCCGGAGCGTAATCGCATCGCGTAAAAATAAGCAGCATGTTCATTCTTTTTGCGTAATCAAGGCGATTACTCCGCCATAGGATTGCATTGAAATGCTCACTTTACGCATGTGGCTATGCCCACCATGCATGAAGTGAGCACTTCATGTGCGGTTGATACCCAGGGTCTGGAGGGGAAGAGACTCTCCTCCAGGCCCTGGGTACCATATTCGTGTAAAAAATAGAATGAAAATAAAAAATATGTACATACTTACCCTCTGTCGGCCCCCGGAGTCCTCCCGCTCCTCAGCGGCGCTGGCGGCAAGTTCCGTTCCCAGGGATGCATTGCGCGAATCACCCCAGATGACATAGAGGTCGCGTGACAAGTGTGACCAACCTGTCAATCACTTTTCCAAGGGATGCTTCAAATCGCTTGGAAAAGCGCGAGCATTCTGCAAGATAAAAACGCTTGCAAAACCCTTGTGTTTTGCAGGATAACACATGCGAATTACGCATGCTTTATACCCGCAGCGGGGAGTTGCGCAAATGCTCCGTACAATTATGGAGCATTTCTGCAACGTGGGCACATAGTCTAAATCTCCAAGCACGCCAAAATACTCGGAGACCACCTGAGCATGCTCGTGAAAACCCGAGCAATGAGTATACTCGCTCATCACTAGTTGGCACCCTTGAAATTGTTTCAGAAAACTAAGCATTTCTCCAAGAAAATTAAGTATTTCTTCTATAAAATCATTGTAATTACACATGTTTTGGTATACACATGTTTATTTCCTTTGTGTGTAATGGAACAACACGCAAAAAAACAGAGAAAAAAGTCAAATTGGACATAATTTCACACAAAACCTCCAAAATTTGTAGGACAAAATTATTTGCACCCTCAACTTAATATTTAGTTGCAAACCCTTTGGAATAAATAACTGCAATCAATCGCATCCTATAGCCAGCTTCTTACACATTTCAACTGGAATTTTGGACCACTCATCTTTTGCAAACTGCTCCAAGTCTCTCATATTTGAAGGGTGACTTCTCTCAACAACAATTTTCAGATCTCGCAACAGGTGTTCAATGTGATTTAGATTTGGACTCATTGCTGGCCACTTCAGAACTCTATAGGGCTTTGCTTCCATCTATTTCTGGGTGCTTTTTGAGGTATATTTGGGGTCATTGTCCTGCTGCAACCCAAAATCCTTCGGTAATCTTAAGATTTCATGATGTATGCAGATAGTCAAGGCACCCAGTGCCAGACTCAGCAAAACAACCTCAAAACATCTTTGAACTTCCACCATATTTGATTGTAGATACTGTGTTCTTTTTTTAAGGCATCATTCTGTTTTCAGTAGACAGTATAATGATGGGCTTTACCTAAAAGATCTATTGTGGTCTCATCTGTCCACAAGATGCTTTCCCAGAAGGATTTTAGCTTACTCACATACATTTTGGCAAACTGTAGTCTAGCGTTTTTATGTCTCTGACAACAATGGGGTCCTCCTGGGTGTCCTGCCATAACTTTTCATTTCATTCAAATGTTCATGTATAGTTCGCACTGACATTCATGCACTCTGAGCCTGCTAGATAGCTTGAATTTCTTTGGAACTTGATTGGGGCTGCTTATCCACCATCCGGACTATCCCGCAATGCAACCTTTCATCAATTTTTCTTTGTCATCCACATCCAGGAAGTTTAACTACAGTGCCATGGGTTGAAAACATCTTGATTACATTGCACACTGTGGACAAAAGAACATCAAGATTTCAGTAGATGATTTGTAACCTTGAGATTGTTGATATTTTTCAACAATATTGGTTCTCAAGTCCTTAGACAGTGCTCTTCTCCTCTTTCTATTCTCCATGTCTATTGTGGCACACAAATTTTTTATCTGGTTTCAGATGTGAGTTTCATATTGCCCACACTTGTAACTTGCCACAGGTGAGTTTGAACGAGCATCACATGCTTGAAACAAAGTTGTTTACCCACACTTTTGAAAAGGTGCTAACAAATTTGCCCTGCCCATTTTTGGGGTTTTGGGTGAAATAATGTCCGATTTACCTTTTTTTCCTCTGTTTTATAGTGTTGTTTCAATACACAAATAAACATGTTGTGGTGTAGTGACCCCTGATGCAGCTAGGGGGCACTGTGTATGCTCCTCGAGATATGCATGGAAGCATGGTTTGTGTGTGTCTGAAGGACCTGTGATGAGGTCATGATCAGGTGACCTAACCATGTGATCCTGACCTCACCTAGGGGCGGGGTTACGCCTATGTAATGGAGTTTGTTTGGCACCTAGAAGAGTGTTGTGGGAGTCTGCCAGGGTGGACAGACTACCATGTGTCCAGGCGGGACATCACAGAGAGGTCTCTGTGTCTGAAGAGAGTGTTGTGGGAGTCTGCCAGTGTGGACAGACTTCCATGCGTCCAGACGGGACATTACAGAGAGGTCTCTGTGTCTGAGGAGTGAGGCTCCAGGCAGGAGCTGAAGTACTGAAGATTTGTATTTCATGTGACTGTGAGGTTTATGATGTAATAAACCTGATGATTTTTGGATAAGAAAAGTGTCTCCTGATTACCTCTGAAGCAGCCGAGTGAGTTGAAACCTTACAATTGGTGGATGGAATGCTGGCAGCGGCCCAAGGAGCACATGTTCCAGGACTGGGAATGAGGAATCAGAGGAGGAACGGACGGTCTGTGAAAACCGTGAGTGTGACCAGTGGTCACGAATAAACTGTGGTTATGTTTATGTGGTGCCTCTGATATGAGGTATCTGAAGAAGCTGTTAAGCAGTGGTGACAGACAGGAGTCTGTGTTATGTTGACCGGGGTCATTGAAAATGGAGAAAAAGCATGCTGATAGGATACCTCTGAGGAGGAGGTCTCCAGGAACCTGTGTGGTTGACGCCAACAGGTAACGGTCTTGAAAACCGTGTTATGCTGGTCGGGACCAGAGGGAACTATTCGTGAGAGAAAAGACTATTTTTGTGTTTGCTGGATACCTCTGAGGCTGAGGTCTCCAGGAACCTGTGTGGCTGACGCCAACAGGTGACGGTCTTGACATCCGTGTTATGCTGGTCGGGATCAGTGAGAAGAATTAGTGAAAGACTGTTTTTTTTCCTTTGTTGGATGCCTCTAAGAGGAGGTGTCCGGAAACCTGAGTGATCAACAGGTAACAGACAGGAGTCTGTGGTGTACTGACGGGTCAGTGAGAAACTGTTTTTCCTTGTTGGATGCCTCTAAGAGAGAGGAGGTGTCCGGAAAATCTCTCTGGCCGAGAGTGTAACAGACAGGAGTCTGTGTTGTACTGACGGGTCAGTGAGAAATTGTTTTTTTTTCTCTGGAACACGTGTGAGGTGTTTGCTGTGGCTCGGAGGAGTCATGAAGGTGACAAGCGGCTGGCTGTGACTCGTGGGGTCACGAAGGTGACAAGCGGCAAGACAGCGCAGCATGCAGAGACTTGTGGTAGCAGGAGCTACAGTGACTGTTGCAGCAAGAAGTTCTGCAGCAGCCGGAGCTGCAGTAACAGCCACAGCAGCTTAGGAGTAGCATCTGGAGGTGCTGGTTGTTAGTGGCTGCAACGGAAGCGGTGGCAGTACCAGCAGGAGCTGGTGTGGTAAAAAGGACAGTGTGAACCGAGGCACACAAACTCTTAAAGGGCCAGTACACGCCCTAAGTAAAAGACACTGTCTAAGGGTACTGTGTGGACTGGGGCCTGTAAGAGCCGTGGTGTGTTCCCCAGTGATGGGTGGTGTCCCTAAAAGGGGAGGAGTCCCAAAAGGGGGGCGGAATCCCAAAACAGGGATGGTTACCCAAAAGGGGGTGGAGTCCCAAAAGGGGGCGGTAACCCAAATTGGGATTGTGGCCCGAAAGGGGGTGGAGTCTCAAAAGGGGGTGGTAGCCCAAATCAGTAAAGTTGCCCAAAAGGGGGCGTAGTCCCAAAAGGGGGCGGTAACACAAATTAGGATGGTGGCCCAAAAGGGGGCGGTAACCCAAATTGGGATGGTGGCCCAAAAGGGGGCGGAGTCCCAAAAGGGGGCGGTAACCAAAATTGGGATGGTGGCCAGAAAGGGGGCGGAGTCCCAAAAGGGGGTGGCAACCCAAAAGGGGATGGTGGCCCAAAAGTGGGTGGAGATTCCAAAAGGGTGTTATTCTGGTATACCACCAACTTAGTGTACCCCTATGAGAGGAAGCGGGACTTCACGTTATTTGAAAAGGCATGGGAAATTGATAAAGTGTGTTGTTGTTCAGAGGAGGGAGCCCATCACAGCAGGTGGCTGTAGTGGTTCCTTGTCGTGTGATGTGTGAAAAGAAGGTAACACCTAATAGCGATAGTCCAGAGTTCCAGGTGACCGGGAGAAAGTGTGGGTCAGACCAACTCGGTGACTTGGACGTGACAAGACGTGTGACCGTGAGAAACGGTATAGCTCCAGAAAAGGGGGCAGAGACCTGTCTAAGTGGGGACGTGCTGTTCCAGGATGACAGGGGGAGTGGGAGTGACTTCTATGCAGACTGTGACTCGACCGCAAGGGAAAGTGAGTGCAGTAAGCTGGAGCTCTCTGAAGTTACCGAGAGTCGTGAGACAGTGGAAACTGCGGATGCAGGAACGGGCGGAACTCTGGAGAGGCAGAGTGTGTGTAGGCAAGAGTGCCCAGCTGAAAATGTAATTAAAGAGGTGATGGTGCGACATGTGCTGGCTAAAAGAGAGCAGGACCATGAGAGAGAGCTGTTTAAAGAAACAGTGAAAGAGACAGTCGAGCGAGAAAGGGTCCTGAGACAAATGATTGAGCACAAAGTGGAGGAGCTGGAGAAGGAAGTTTCTAAGCTCAGAGATCATCTGTCAGCGTGTAAGAGTATGAACAAGGTTCTATGGAAAGAGACGGAGGTGCTCAGAGAGGAACAAGAGAAGCATCAGCAGGAGTGTCGCTGCTTGGCAGAAGAGCAAGATAGAGTTCTCCGAGAGCTCAAGATAGAGGAGGAGACTAGTGCCCAGCTCCAGAAATCTATGGGAGAAGAAATCCAGCAAGGGAAGTGCCATGCAGATGGGCACACAAGGGAGAGCGATGTCTTGGAAAACTGTACTAATGCTCAGGACGAGGAGGTCCAACAGTCTGTCCAAGAAGGTGACGGGTCGGGTTTCAAGTGTGTAATAGAGATACCTGAAGACCTGCGAGAAGTGTGTGCCAGTGAGGAAGTGCATGAGGCCTTTAGAAAGGCGGTAGAAGCATGTAGTGTGAACTGGGTGCCAGAGATGAAACAGTTAGTCATACTATCGACTAAGGAAGTCACCCTGAAGCGAGTGGCTGTCCTGAGAGACATGCATCTACAATGCCTCCGAACGAAACAGATAATCATGTGGAGGAATAAAGAAGTCGCTCGACGTTTGGAGCAAGCAAGAAAGGCTCAAAGTCGGCTTGGATTGGTGGAAGACATCATTCAAGTGCCCAGAGGTCTGGTGAAGAAAGTCATCGGAAGACTTGGGAAAGTGATGCAGGAGATGGTGAATAAGTCTGGTGTGACGAGAGTCAGGATTCCGGCTGATGACGAAGTCCAGGTCAGGGGTGAAGATGGGATGGTTCCATTCCTCGTTGTCGGATCCAGGGAGAGCCTTGGGAATATCCGGATGCTCCTGGAGTATCGTGTGTCATACTTGAGAGAAGTAGAGCAGCTACAACTGGAGAGGGAGCAGGTCAACAGAGAGCTGCAGGAAATGGAAAGAAGATGGTCGCCACCTTCAATCCGTAGTGTTGAGAGGCGAAGAGCGCCTGATGGAAGAGGTAGAAATAGTGAAGCCTCAGTTAGCTCAGTGATGAGTGACCTAAGCAGGAGAACCTGTGGTGGACAGCTGAAAAGGACTCAGACCAGACAGGACGTATGGGTGCAGGGGAATTGCGACGCCGTACTGACTGCTGGGGAGGCGGGTGGTCTGACAGAGGGCCCGACTTAGCCAGACGGTTTGACTGGCAGAGACGACCGAGAAGGATCTCTGGTCGGGTAACAAGTGTTCAACCCCACAAGTTTGAACAGAGGGGGGAGGTATGTGGTGTAGTGACCCTGATGCAGCTAGGGGGCACTGTTTATGCTCCTCGAGATATGCATGGAAGCATGGTTTGTGTGTGTCTGAAGGACCTGTGATGAGGTCATGATCAGGTGACCTAACCATGTGATCCTGACCTCACCTAGGGGCGGGGTTAATCCTATGTAATGGAGTTTGTTTGGCACCTAGAAGAGTGTTGTGGGAGTCTGCCAGGGTGGACAGACTACCATGTGTCCAGGCGGGACATCACAGAGAGAGTGTTGTGGGAGTCTGCCAGTGTGGACAGACTTCCATGCGTCCAGACGGGACATTACAGAGAGGTCTCTGTGTCTGAGGAGTGAGGCTCCAGGCAGGAGCTGAAGTACTGAAGATTTGTATTTCATGTGACTGTGAGGTTTATGATGTAATAAACCTGATGATTTTTGGATAAGAAAAGTGTCTCCTTATTACCTCTGAAGCAGCCGAGTGAGTTGAAACCTTACAATGTATATAACAAAACATGTGTTTCAAGGGTTCCAACACTTTTGGCCATGGCAGTATACATTAGATTTTAGGCCACATTCAGATATTTTGTAATTAACAAATGGTTTTATTAACCTACAGCAGCTGTAAAGTTTTAATAAAATGCAATAGTATGTCATTAACTTATCAACTCCATTTAGTTCAAACATATTCTTCATCTTTCTCGTTTTTACATAACAATGCTTATCAGGTTTTGCTAGACCCAGCAGCAGTCACTACTGCCAAGGCTTTCCAGGTTAATGAAGCACTGGGGATGCCACACTTTGCAGCTTTCTAGTACAATAATTTCCATATTTGTCATCAGAATCCTGTATTTGTATAGTTTAACAATCTGCACATACAGTGGGGAAAATAAGTATTTGATACACTGCTGATTTTGCATGTTTTCCAACCTACAAAGAAAGGAGAGGTCTGTAATTTTTATAGTAGGTACACTTCAAATGTGAGAGAATCTTTAAAAATCCAGAATGTAATATTGTATGATTTTTACATTATTAATTTGCATTTTATCGAATGAAATAAGTATTTGCTACAATAGAAAAACAGAACTTAATGTTTAATACAGAAACCTTTTTTTGCAATTACAGAGGTCAGACATTTCCTGTAATTATTGAGCAAGTTTGCACACACTGCAGAAAGGATTTTGGCCCACTCAGATCTTCTCCAGATATTTCAGGTTTCTTGACTGTAGCTGGGCAACACTGAGTTTCAGCTCCTCCAAAGATTTTCTGTTGGCTTCAGGTCTGGAGACTGGCTATGCCAATCTGCGATCTTGAAATGCTTCTTACAGAGCAACTCCTTAGTTGCCCTGGCTGTGTGTTTCAGGTCATTGTCATTCTGGAAAACCCTGCCATGATCCATTTTCAATGTTCTTACTCAGGGAAGGAGGTTATTGCCCAAAATCTCATGATACATGACCCCATCCTTCCTCCCTTCTATAAGGTACAGTCATCCTGTCCCCTTTGTATAAAAGCACCTACAAAGTATGAGTTTCCACCCACCATGCTTTCATCGTCCCATGCTTGAGTCAGTATTCTTGGGGTTGTACTCTTCTTCCTCAAAAACATGGCGAGTGGCGTTGATACCAAAAAGTTCTATTTTGTTCTCAAGTGACCACATGACTTTCTCCCATGCCTCCTCTGGATCATCCAGATGGTCATTAGTGAACTTAAAATGGGCCTGGACATGGTCTGGAATGAGCAAGGGGACCTTGCACGCCTTGCAGAATATGAATCCTTAACGATGTATTGAGTTACTAACTGTAATGTTTGAGACTGTGGTCCCAGCTCTATTTAGGTCATTGACCAGGTCCAACAATTTAGTTCTGGGCTGATTTCTGACTAGAGATGGGTAAACCCAAACAGTAAAGTTCAGCGTCCATACTGAACACCTACTGTTCGGGCATGGACACCGAACACGGACTTCTCCAGGAAGTCCGTGTTACTGTTCAGGTTTGGTTGCCAGAACACCGGGTGTTTGTCACGCTATCATGTGTATGACAACGCTGTAAACACAACTTCTGATCGGCGGTGAAATCATCCCCGCTGGTGAGAGAGTCGCGGTTCCCACGCTGTCAAAACACAGCGTGAGCACTCAGCTGTAATCGGAGGTATCAAGTTTACCTCCGGTCACTGGTGTCAGCTGATGGGACAACTGGCTCCATCATCCGACACCTGCTACCGCTAATAACAGCTCCTGCGCTGTAAATAAGTAATAAAAAAAAAATGGCGTGGGTCCCCCTGTATTTTTGATAACCAGCCAGGCAAAACTCACAGTTGGGGGCTGCAACCCTCGTGTGTCAGCTTCAACAAGGCAAGTTATCAAGAATAGAGGGGTTCCCACACCATATTTTTTTATTATTTAAATAAATAATTAAAAAAAACAGCTTGGGGTCCCCCCATTTTTGAAAATCAGCCTTGCTAAAGCAGACAGATGGGGGCTGGTATTCTCAGGCTGGTAAGGGGTCATGGATATCGACCCCCCAGCCTAAAAATAGCAGCCCACAGCTTCTCAGAAAAGGCACATCTATTAAATCAGTAATCCATTAGCTGACACCAGTGACCGGATGTAAACTTTATACCTCCGATCACAGCTGACCCCTCATGCTGTCTTTTGACAGCGTGGGATCCGCGGCTATCTGACCGTCGGGGATGATTTCACCGCCGATCAGAAGCGGTGTTTGCCGCACTATCATGCAAGATACATGACAGCGTGGCAAACACTGGATGTTCTGGCCCTCCATTCAAGTGAATGGGGTTCTGGTCCGGGTACTGTTTTGGTACCCGGACCTGAACTCTTTGTAACTGCTCGGCCGAACCCGCCAAACCCAAACATCCACATGTCCGCCTATCTCTATTCCTGACCTTTCTCAGAGACATCCTTAACCCACAAGTCAAGATCTTTCATGGAACTCCAGACCGAGGAAGATTGACAGTCATCTTGTGTTTCTTCCATTTTCTAATAATTGTCCCAATAGTTGTTGCTTTCTCATGAAGCTGCTTGCCTATTTGTCCTGTAGCTCATCCCAGTCGTGTGCAGATCTAAAACTTTGTCACTAGTGTCCTTAGACAGCTCTTTGTTCTTAGCCATGGTGCAGAGGTTGAAGTGTGATTGATTGAGTGTTTAATACAGGTAACAAGTTCAAACAGGTGCAGTTAATACAGGTAATGAGTGCAGAGTGGGAGAGTTTCTTAAATTAAAACTAACAGGTCTGTGAAAGCTAGAATTCTTGGTGGTTGGTAGGTGATTTTGGAGACACGGGGGGTCAGCGGGTGCTGTGGCAATACTTTATTGACCAACAAAACAGGCAAAAACACATAGAACAGTCCCAGCAAAATACCCAACATGGTGAAAAATTAGAGTCTGACTCTTCAGCTTACTCACCTGGATAAGAGCAGCTGTGATTTCAGAGCTTCCAGGGTCAATTATCCCCAACTTTGGCACAAACCAAACAGAGAGGAAGTAATGACAAGCTTAGGAAGCTGACAGTTCATTGAGGGACAATGCCAGGTGACTGGAAGGTCACAACCTGGATTCCCCAATCATCTCAGTGGAGCCAGGTGACTGGTGGGTCCAAATCCTGTCTTCCTCAAACATATCCATGAATTCAGTGATGACAATGGAGCAGATCTGCATTCTTTCAGCCGGAGCCATGGTCCCCTAAGCTGGCATCCTGTAGAATGTCAAATCTCTGTCGTGATAGAGCCGTGATGCCCTGGCTGCTGTCCTGTAGAGAGTTCCTGGTTTTGGTTTTGTAAAGAGTTTCTGGTTCTTTGGATCTCTGGATCTTTGAATGACCTGTTAAAGAAGCATATCCCATTTTTATAGTTCAAGACTGTTGTCCTTCAAGCCATCATCCAGATGTCAACAGGAAGTGTGATGAAATTAATTTGCATTGTTTGCGTATTTAATCAATTTTCATAGTTTGGTCTTCTCTGTTTTGCAGATCAACAAACTAGCTGGCCTGGACAATGTATAAATAACATATTAACAAACATCTATTGTTCACTTACCCTGTGTCCCTGTCATGCAGGATACACAATATGTTACAATAAACATCAACTTAAAAGTCAATATTATAGGTTTATACCAGTGTTTCCCCAAACTCCAGTCCTCACGGACCCCACGGGTCATGCTTTCAGGACTTCCATAGTGTTGCACAGGTGAGAGAATTCCTGATGCCTTGATGATACTTCCACCATCTGCGCAATACAAAGGAAATCCTGAAAACATGACCCGTGGGGTCCGTGAGGACTGGAGTTTGGGAAACACTGGTTTATACGAACAAATTCTGTATTTTCTTGACAAACAAAGAACAAACACATAAATTCAAAAGTAAACATATAGATAACAGTCTATGCCTCCTGGCTTACTGAAAATAGATGTCCGGATAATTAAGATTAAGTGCTGTGTCATCACAGTGATCAAATAATTATTTCATGAAATAAAATGCATTTTGAATATATTTAAAAATGAAAGAAATACATGAGGACTTGTAATGATATCATTAGTAGAAATGAAGAAACCTTTCAAGGTTCGGTTCGCCAAACGTTTAGACATTCTCCGAACAGTTCGACAAATGTACCCAAACCCCATTAGATTCAAAGGGAGGACAAACGAAACGTATACACAACTTCAGGGGTGACAAAAAGCTTCCCAAACAGCTAAAATTAGGAGCAGACACCATGAAAAGTGCCATAAATTGACCCACAGTAGAAATTCGCAAATGGCACAGCAGCAGTCAGCCATGAGCCACGCATGAGGTATCAGGGTCTGGTCCAGCATTTACAGCCTGGAATTGAAGTTTCAATGAGGACCTGGTGATTAAGAGTTTGGTGCAAGCTTTCTTAGCTGGGAGACCTGATATTTCATGCAACACCTCCAATTTTTTTTTCCAGTCACACTCAGATGGCGCAAACATCAGTTTCATACAGTTCTATTGGCAAAAAAACAAAACAAAAGGAAAGTAACACAGGTAGTTGACTTAAAGTAAGTCCAAGTCTGACTTTCTGGGAGCCCTACTTCTACAGGCAACACACATGAAAAAGATCAACTTGTAGTCTCCATATTTCAAAAAAATTATTGTCGCACACCACTAAAGTGGCATTAATTTCCACAGAGTAGTAACAGTATAAAAGGTCTCTTACACCCCTTCCACTACAGCCAACCCACCAGATGGAGACCCAACTTGGAGTATCCACATTTCAAAAAATTGTTTGTAACATTATTATCAGTAGCAATAGAAGGCACAGAAGCCAAAGTGGTAGAGACTACAATAATATGAGATCAATGTCTACACTTTGAGGGCACAGCCAGATGTGTTTATCCATCAGGACACCACCAGCAGCATTGAAGGCATGTTCTGAGAGAATGCTGTCTGCTGGACATGACAAAACCTCTAAGGCATGACAGGCGAGCTCAGGTCACTCTTCCGCTTTTGAAGACCAAAATGCAAAAGGGTCCAAACCTCCCCAATGGCATAGATATTGAGCTCCAGATACTCTTTCACCATCCTCTCCAGTTGTTCACAACGTGTCAGACTAGTACTCTGTTATGCTGGTGCATGGGCTGGTCTAAAAAATGTATGAAACGACTCACAGAATTTGCTTATGACACTGATGCTGCTACTGATAATGGTGGATAGTGCAGCAAGAAAGTGCTCATGTGTCGGGCGCTTCCATGAGGTCCAAGTGTTAGTGGTGGGGTAGCAATCAAGGTTGCTTCCTCTGTCTCCTCCCGCCAACCAACAGAAAAGAGATCATTATCCTCTTCATCTCCTGACTGTTGCAGGTCCTCATCCTCCTCCCTTTTTTCCTCGGCTCCTGCATGTTCACTAACAGTTTGTCTGGTACCATGAGCTCCCTTCGATTGCTGTAAGTCATTTCAAAACTGTGCACAAGGGTGCTGAGGTCCTTAATCTGTGCCAACTCCGCAAGCAGGATTTGCACCACGCCCATACTGCGTTGGCCCAGACTATGCAAAAGAACATACTGCACAAGGTCTCATCGCTGCTGCCACAGTCGTTGCAAAATGTGCAGAGTGGAATTCCACCGTGTTGGCACATTGTATGTCAAACTGTTAATCAGTAGACCGAAAAACCTCTATAGAGATGCAAATCAATGACGTAAAGGCAGAAATGATCACACAGAGACCGTGTTTTCTGTAGCAGTGCATCCAGGCCAGGATAGTGATGGAGAAAATGTTGAACAAGCAGGTTGAGGACATAAGCCATGCAAAGCCAGTGTGTGAGGTTACCCCGGGGTAGGGTCGCCACCAGGTTTGAACCGTTATCACATATTTCATTCCCTGGCTTCAGGCTCAGTGGAGAAAGCCATTGCTCTAACTCTGCCTGGATAGCTGTCTAAAAGTCTTGAGCTGTGTCACTGCGATATCCAAGGCATATTAATTTGAACACTGCCTAATTGCGATGTGCCATGGCCATGCAATACGAAAACGGGGGGAATTCTATCTGCACTGTTGGAACGCATGTCTGATTAAGGGAAAGATTGAGGTGCAGGTCTTAGAGGAGATGGAGAAGTCAAAAGCAGGGAAGGAACTGTTAGATACACAGGTTTGTCCCGCAAGCCTTGGGGATTCAAACACTTGTGGAGCATCCCCTTTACCACCTGCCTCCACAGCCACCAGAGTCACTCAGTGCCCAGCAATTGAGATGTAACGCCCTTGCCCACGTTTGCTCGTCTAGGTGTCAGTGGTGAAATGCACCCTGGCATATATAGATTTTTTTCAGGGAATGGGTGATGTTGTCTGCGACATGCAGGAGTAACGCAGGCACAGCTTTCTTAGAGAAGTAATGGCGACTGAGTAACTGGCACTGAGGGACTGCGACGGCCATTAACTTTATAAAACTGTCTGTATCCACCTGGAGGAAAGGCAGTATTTCCTTTGCCAACAGATAGGAGATGGTGGAGTTCAAGCACTTAGCTCTGAAATGTGTAGGAGGAAATATTATTTTACATGACCACAACAGCAGGACCAAGGGCTTGCTGCTGTGCTGAGAGATCGTGGAGTACAGAGAATAGGACAAACTGCTGTACTGTGAGTGAGGTGCAGGTGAGAATGGTATTGTGGATTGAGAAAGATGTGTTGTGCTAAGTGACACAAAAAAGCAGTCATGTCCACTTCTGTAACAGCTGACGGGTTCTTACTAACCCCAACTGTAGAGGGTAAGCAAGTGGAGTTTTTGTGGCCTGACACCTGTATGAGAACACTTGGCATGGTGACGGAGGAAGATGCAGCAAATGTGGTTAATGGGATGGCCGGTGGTTGCCTAGGCCCGCTAGTCCACATTTTAGCACAGTGAGGTTCAAATTATTGCAATTTTTGCCTCTTCTGAGTTTTTTTTCCCAAATTTGGCAGATAACGTGAGTTGGGTGATCCTTTGCAGTCTCAAAAAAGGCCCATGCTAGGCAACCCTTGCTGCCTCTGCGAACTGCACACTCGGGACCAGTCCTGGCCACAGCCAGAGTTGGGGCTGAGGATGCAGTGCTTGTCGTGGTTGCATCACTTCGTGTCTGCTTGGGAAGCCGCAATGTAACCTCCTCATCTTCCTCCTCCATCTCTGCTGAGATACTCAGCTGCATATCTCTGGATTCACACAGAGTGGGATCTACAACATCATAGTCATCCTCTCTGTTCTCACACTCCTCACCCTGAATTTCACCTTCCTCCTCTTCCTGCCCTGACACCACAGTGCAGTCCGCGTGCGCCTCTGGTATCTGATTGTCATCAGGATCACCTCCACCTCCAGTGATTAACATCTGGTGATGAAGGTCTGGATTCTGATCAGAATCTACTTCATCCGGCCCCGAATCCAACATGAAAAAATTTTGGGCATCGGTGCAGATATTTTCCTCTGGATTTTGTGTTTCTTCAGAGCAGACCTCTGATGCCTATGGAATAGAATGTGTGAACAGCTCTGCAGAATGGCTCATCTTTGGTTCCCCACAGATAGTTGGACATTTGGAAATTTGTGACATGAGGAAACAAAAGTGATTGGAGTGTCACTTCTGAGGACTGTACTGTGTGTGATGTTAAGGTGGAGGAAGAGGAGGAGAGGCCACTTGATGCAGTTCTTGCCATTCGCTGGAACATATGATTTTTCTAAGCCTCTTATACAAGGTGTACCGCTGTGCAGCTGCAAAAGTAAGAGAGTTAAGTAGCCCATCCAGTAACAGATGTAGTCAGTGAGACAGTGTTTGTTTAGTTGAGCTTTCATTAACCCCTTTCCGTCATCGGGCGTAAATAGTACGCCTCTGTCGGACTCCCTTTCCTTTTGATGTGGGCTCTGGCGGTGAGCCCACATCTTTCCCTGGACATGTCAGCTGTTTTGAACAGCTGACATGTGCCCGGAACAGCCGAGGGTGGAATCGCAATCCACCTGCGGCTGTTAACCCGTTAAATGCCGCTGTCAAACACTGACAGCAGCATTTGACAAGGGCTTCCTGCAAACGCGCCGGAAATCCGCCCACCGGTGACCCACATCACGTGATCGTGGGTCATCGGTGGGTTTGGTATGACAACCAGAGGTCTCCTGGAGACCTCTATGGTTGTCAATGCCGGCTTGCTGTGAGCGCCGCCCTGTGGTCACTGCTCATAGCAAGTCAGTAATTCAGCTACAAATAGGCGAACTGATCATCGCCTGTATGTAGCAGAGACGATCGGGTTATGGCAGCTTCTAGTATCCCATGGAGATTATTGAAGCATGCCAAAAGAAAAAATTTTTTTTTTTATAAAAATATAAGAAAAATAAAAAAAATAAGAGTTCAAATAACCCCCTTTCGCCTCATTCAAAATAAAACAATAAAAAAAATCATACATACACATATTTGGTATCGCCGAGATCAGAATCGCCCAATCTATCAATAAGAAAAAGGATTAACCTGATCGCTTAACAGTGTAGCGAGAAAAAAAGTAAAAATGACAGAATTACATTTTTTTGGTCGCCGTGACATTGCATTAAAATGCAATAACGGGCGATCAAAAGATCGTATCTGCACCAAAATGGTATCATTAAAAATGTCAGTTCATCATGAAAAAACTAAGCCCTCACCCAACCACAGATCATGAAAAATGGAGACCCTATGGGTAAGGAAAAATGGCACAATTTTTATTTTTTTAACAAAGTTAGGAAATTTTTTTCACCACTTACACACGTGGTCAAAATTGTTGGTACCCCTCGTTTAATGACAGAAAAACCCACAATGGTCCCAGAGATACCTTGAATCTGACAAAAGTAATAACAAATAAAAAATATATGAAAATGAGAAAATGAAAGTCAGACATTGCTTTTAAACCATACTTCCACAAAATTAAAAAAAATAAAACTCATGAAATAGGCCCGGTGCAGAAATGATGGTACCCCTGAAAATAATGTGACAAAAGGAACATGTTAAATCAAGGTGTGTCCACAAATCAGCATCACTGGTGTCTACAATCTTGGAATCAGTGAGTGGGCCTGAATAGAGGGCTACACATACTCACTATGCTGTTTATTGACATGGTGTGTAACACACTCACATGGATCAGAGGAAATGAAGGAAAGAGTTGTCTCAGGAGATTAGAAAAAAAGTTATAGACAAACATGTTAAAGGTAAAAGTTATAAGACCATCTCAAAGCAGCTTGATGTTCCGGTGACTACAGATGCACACATTATTCAGAAATTTAAGCTCCATTGGACTGTAGCCAACCTCCGTGGATGTGCCGCAAGAGGAAAATTGATGACAAATCAAAGAGATGGTTAATACGAATGGTAACAGAAGAGCCCAGAAAAACTTCTAAACCGATTAAAGGTGAACTTCAAGCTCAAAGAACATCAGTGTCAGATCGCACAATCCGTCGCATGAGCCAAAGTGGACTTCATGGGAGATGACCAAGGAGGATACCATTGTTAAAAAAAAATGATAAAAACTCCAGACTGGAATTTTCCAAACTACATGTTGATAAGCCATAAAGCTTCTGGGAGAATGTCCTATGGACAGATAAGACAAAAATTGAACTTTTTGACAAGGCACATCAGCTCTATGTTCACAGACGGAAAAATGAAGCATATTAAGAAAAGAACATGTCCCTACTGTGAAACATGGAGGAGGCTCTATTATGTTCTGTGGCTACTTTGCTGCATCTTGCACAGAGTTTCTAGAATCTGTGCAGGGTACAAGGAAATCTCAAGAGTATCACGGGATTCTAGAGAAGAATTGCTGCCCAGTGTCAGAAAGCTTGGTCTCAGTCGCAGGTGATGGGTCTTGCAACAGAATAATGACCCAAATTACACAGCTAAAAACACCCAATAATGGTTGAGAGGAAAACATTGGACTATTCTGAAGTGGCCTTCTGTGAGCCCTGACCTAAATCCTATTGAGCATCTTTCGAAAGAGCTGAAACATGCTGTCTGGAAAAGGCAAACTTCAAACACGAGACAACTGGAGCAGTTTGCTCTTGAGGAGTGGGCAAAAATACCTGTCGAGAGGGGCAGAAGTCTCATTGACAGTTACAGGCCTATTTCATGAGTTTTATTTTTTTTTAATTTTGTGGAAGCATGGTTGAAAAGCAGTGTCTGACTTTCATTTGTTCATTCTTATAGATTTTTGATTCATTATTAGTTTTGTCAGATTCAAGTTATTTCTGTCACTATTGTGGGTATTTTTGTAATTAAATGAGGGGTATCAACAGTTTTGACCACGTGTGTAGATAAAAAAGAACCTAGACATGTTTAGTGTCTATGAACTCGTAATAGCCTGGAGATATCATAATGGCAGGTCACTTTTAGCATTTAATGAACCTAGAAAAAAAGCCAAACAAATAACAAGTGTTGGATTGCACTTTTTTTTGCAATTTCACCGCACTTGGAATTTTTTCCCGTTTTCTAGTACCCGACTTGGTAAAACCAATGGTGTCGTTCAAAAGTACAATTCATGCTGCAAAAAAAAAAGCCCTCACATGGCCAAATTGATGGAAAAATAAAAAGTTATGGCTCTGGGAAGAAGAGTAGCGAAAAATGAAAACACAAAAATGAAAATTCTTTTGAGGGTTAAGGGGTTAATATTAACCAACGCACACGTTGAACACCAAGTCTATTCCTCCTTCTACCATGACCTCGCTTTTTCCCAATCATGTTGTATGTAGCCTTTCCCTCTTGTAACCTGCTGTTTCACAACCTTAGGCCCACAGCTGTCAGTCATCTGTCACTAAATGAAAAATCACTATTTATTTACTTAGAAAGTGTACCTGAACAACACTGTTTATACCTAATGATTTTTAAGTGGAAATCTGGCCTTCTGATTTATGACTGAAGCACAGTTTTATCACAAATGATTTGGAATAGCTAATTGGGCCTTTTGAGACTGCCACACAGTTTTTGCACAATCTAGTTAGTTGCTTGGAGATCCCTTTCACACATGAAAAGATCATATCTAGCTAACTGACAAGTTAACTTTCAGATGCAGCAGCAGTAGCAGGAACGACCTCTCTGCACTGTGACAGTGATCAAATGGCGCCAGCAAAACAAGATGTCCGCTTTTATGTGGACAGGGACATATGACTTCAACAGCCAATCACAGAAGACCTTGTGTCATGATGTCGTGGATGCTTTTTGTGCCCTGATTGGCTGTCAGAATCAAGACACATAAAGTTAAGAGAAAAAAAAAAGAACGTGCTGCTTCTCTAACCTCTCCACACACCCTCCCCTCATCAAATACGTCTCCTCTGCTCATCATACAGCACCACTATCCTAGCCAAAGTAATAACAAAAGTATTAGTAGAAACGTAATGATTTACGTAATTGTGACCGAATTTTGCTTACTTTGAGTAAAAATGCTCTTGAAACCGAATGTGCTAAGTTCATGCCGAATTTGAAGTTGGAGAACCTTTTCCAAACAAGTTTTCTCATCTTTAGTCATCAGGTTCATGTGACCTGAATCCATAGGTGTAATGGGGCAGTAATGGGAATACAGGGGACGAGGAACCTGGGCCCCTGAACTGTCCCTAAGGCTAAGGGAGGCCCTGTCTTTCCTTAACTTGGGGGTACACTTGAAGGTAGTGAGGCCCAAGTCACCGATCTGTCCCTATCTCCTGTTAGCCCTGAGCCCAACCCCCTCCCAAGGAGGTGAGACAGGGAATAAAGGGAATTACACCAAAACAACAAAAGGAAGGAAAGACAGACACCTGGGGGTTAAATCAACTAAACAATGAAACTTAGCTTTCTCTGCTGTAATGCACTGCACAGCAGAGTAAGGCACCTGATGAGGGAAGCAACTGAAGAACAATTGCGCTCAGCAAGCTCCTGACTCCAGCTTGGTTGGTCTCCAAAAAGCAGAGGTATCACCAACAGTCAGCTGACAACACAGGTGACCTTTTAAAGGATAGTGGGAGTGGTCACCACCTTCCCCTGACAGTCAGCAGCAATGTAATTACACCAGCGGCTACCGGGGGAAAAGACTTACATTAACCCCCAATGGCCTAAAAAGAAAAAGGTTTTAATATGGAAAGCACAATGTACCACAGATCCAAAAATGGATCGTGACAGTACCCCACTTTTAATGAGGGGCCTCTGGACCCTCAACACCGCACCTCTTTGGAAACAACAACCGGTGAGGACGCCTCGATCCACCAGGGTTCACCCCAGGAGTCACCTGACTCTCAGATTTATGGAAAACGCAGACTGATGGAAGTGGCAATAACGTATGCTCCGAAGGTGCAACAAATCTCCAGTGCGCCGACCTGGGGAATGAGTTATGTACGGGCATTACAGGGGTAACTCCAGCTTGTAAGTCCCTGGGCCGAGAATGGCCGATCCCCGATACAGCCCGATCACCCGAGAACTCCAGACTCCAGCCGCACCCTTCCACCGGATGTTTTTGGTGGACACCCATACATACTCGTTCACACACAGGTCCGGACCAGAACGTTTATTGCCACACACACGTTTGCCACAAGATGGTGAAGTCTTCGAGGAACTGACAACAGAGGCATCCCCCTGTGTCACCACACACCCAATTCTCAGAGGAAACCACCACCCTCCCCTGACACCTCGTCCCAAGAGGGCTCCGACTCTCAGGGTTGGCTAGTGGTGAGTGTTGGGACTTGCCCCTACTACTTGGCAGCACCTCTGCTGCACCCACTGGAGAAGAAGGGGATGGTTGAAGAAAGACGGCAGAGACAGTAGCCCCCAGGCAGCAGCCCTCACACGACTGACCCCAGCTGACTACTTCCCTGGAACGCCAATCTATGACCGGGTTGTGTTTTGTCAACCAAGAGAGGCCTAAAACGATGAGTATTGGCATACCCTCCAAGATGTAGCATGACAGGGACTCTTCAGGCGTATATCATGCACGACCTGGGTCTCACTCCCCTGGCTGAAGTCAATGGTCTGGACGCCTAGAGGTTTGCTAGCGTCCTACACATCAGGCCATTGGTCCGGACAAAGTGAGAATCCACCAAATTGACTCCTGATCCACTGTCCACCAGCACCAGTATTCCCTTAGATACCCTGGATGATTTCCTCAGTACACATAACATTGTGTGTTATAAATAATTTAGTTACAAAAAATGCATCTTTGTTGGAGAAATATTAAACTTAATGGATTTAGGTCTTTTTTAACGTCTATAACTAAGTAACTATATGTCCCTTTCACTTGACAGTAGACAGGAGCAGATTTAATAGCATTAAAAAAGTTTCACAAAGTGAGGTATGGCAAAAATGCAATCCTATAACGATCAAAGTAGCTGGGGACATCCATACATCGCAAGCTCTGGCCATTGTTTGTCTACAGAGATTACAAGGCTCTAGGCGTCATTATGAACCCTTGTTTACAATGGGCATGAACCCATTATGACAAGTTGGTGTCCTATCAATATTGTTTTGGTTACATATTTTGTTTTATATATGATGATCCAGAAAACTCCTTGAGTATTTTTTTTCTATATAATATAATCACAGGACCAGTAGTTGCTTTGACATTTATGTTTACCTTGAGCCCTTTTATACCACCTTACATATACTTGTAGGAGTCCATGAGCAATAAGTTTCAAATTTACTTTGCTTCCCATAAATTATGTGGGAAATTGACAAATCAAAAAATTATCATTTCTTAATTTTGTTTCATAAATAAATAAAAATACATAAATAATCAAAGAAATAGCATCATGAGGCATAATTTCTTAATATTCCTACGAGTCCAATAGGAGCATTAAAATAAGTATATGGAGAGAGAAAACGGTGTCTTTAATGTTTAAAACATTTTACTAAATGTTACTGGACGTTCTTAAGACTTTGGAATACAGCAGTCTGCTGCCTGAAGCAATAATAGGAACAGTGTGCTGTAAATCTAATAAGTGATAGAATGGCAAATGATCCGATTGACACAGTGATCTCAGCATTAAGATAATGCTTAAAGAATAAACACTAAATCAAACCCTTTTATATAGATTGCTCTGATTGGGATGACATTAACTGTGGTTATTAAAAGCCTCAGCCTTGAGAATCCGTGTTCCCTGAGATAAATATCTGCTCTGCTACATCTCTTGTGCCCATTGCATTCTAAATATGTCAGTGCTAAAATATTTCCTCCTAGAAATACTGAGGAAAGGATGTTAACATTTAACATATAAATGTATTAAATATATAAAATATATATCTACTAAGTCACCAAGTGATTAAAGCACCCCTGTCAGGAAGGCTATGCTGACCTAAAGTTGGCAGACAGTAGAGGGGGAATAGTTGAGCTGGGTAATATGGGGCCCGATACAATAAGGTGTTGTACATAATAGTCTTAATGAAGGGCCACTTTCGAGTTGTAGACACTGAAGCCTCAAGCCTCTTTATGGCTTCGGCCTCTTTCGCCTGGCCATAAATGCTACTCCAGTCAGGGACTAGAGTTACATTTCTTGTGTAAACAACATCATCACTATTTATGAATATGATGAGCGAGAGCAGCTGCACCATGTCCTGCCCCAGATCCTCGCTAGTTCTACCCATTTTGGTGGAGCTGTCTAAAACTGGCATAAAAATGCTAAAAGTTGCAGCACTGCCTATAGGCTGGCAAAGTAAAGCTTTTGAATGGTTACTGCTAAGAGTAAGGCCAGGTTCAGACGAGCATATGAAAAACCATCCTGTTTTCATCCAAGAAACTTGGATGATTTATATCCTTATCGTCATTTGTGTGCCTTCTGTGTGGCATCTGCATGACGTCCATGTGCCATCCGTATTTATACATCAACATTTTAAATAGCACATGAGTTTTTTTTATGGCAATGTATCCATAAAAAATTTGATATGGATGATCCGTTTATGATACTAATTTTTTTGCACACCCATAGACTTGTATGGGCAAGTCTCATCCGATTTACAGAAGAGATTTATACACGCTTGTAAAAATCGGTCCTCTGAGCAGGCCTATTAATTTGCATTGATCAAATTTGCCAAAATTTCATTCAGACAGCACATGTAAGGATAACATGCCCTAAAAGTTATAGGACTTGACTCATTATTATCTTTTTTGTCTATTTTTCTGTGTTATTTGCCTATTTTTCATTAACACCTTTTTCTATTTCATCTGTGTTCGCTTGATTCTTTTAGGTTTAAAAATATGGGCATTTTTTTGTTTACGAGTTGAGTGATTTTATGTCATTTTACATTTTAGGTGAAAAAAATGTGCAAAACATATTAAGTACAAATGTAAAGATAATTTTTTTGATTTTTAACAAAATTCACCAACCATTTATGCCATTTTGAAGAATGTGCCACAAAAAATAAATTGCATAAATATTGCAAAAGACAAAAAAGCGATTTAAAAAATCCACAAAATATGAATTGGGACTATAGTTTTCTTGCTCTCCTATTAGAAAACAGCACTGTCAGGCCAAATACAACCAAACACAAGACTATGATTTTGAAGGGGTGGGGACTGAGGGAATTCTCTTGCAACTTTAAAGGGATTGTCCACTACTGCTACAGTGATTTTTTTGTTGTTATTTTTAAAGGCTGCACACTGTATGTGGAACTGTTTTTTTATGCTGATTTTTTTATACTTATAATTTATACTTAATAATTTATAGGTGGTAGATAGTGTTGAGCGATACTTTCTGATATTGGGAAATATCGGATCGGATTGGATCGGACCGATACTCAAAAAATATCGGATATCGCCGATTCCGATACCGGAAACCAATGCAAGTCAATGGGACAAAAATATTGGAATTAAAATAAACACTTTCTTTCCTTGTAGGTTAATTGTACATGAAGAAAAACAACTAAGAATAATGTAGAATGTATTGGGGGAGGTGGAGGTGACATTAAAGGAATAGAGGTTTAGCCCAATCAAATGGAATAGCAGGAATAATTTTTTTTTTAAGACGTTCAGAGTTACAAAGAAATTGACTATGTAGTTTACCTTTTTTCTATTTTGGCACATATGTATGTTTCACTACTTCTATGCTCTTCACCTTCTTTTTTACTTATCCCACACTTTCTCCTTCATGATCCTCAGCAGCAGCATCTTTTTCATCAACTTCTTCACCTTATTTATCTTCTTCTTCAACTTCTTCCTATTATTCTTTTTTTTACATTCTTCATATTCTTCTTATTCAACTATTATTCTTCTTCATATTCTACTTCTTCATCTTCTTCCTATTCATCTTCTTCATCACATTCTTATTTGTGACAGGCATTCCTGTAGTTGTAATCTCTAAAAGTTTGAAGATTACAACTTCCGTTCTTGCTGTCACAAAAGATTTACAACAGTATTTGTCCGCGTTCAGTTTGGCCTGCAGCAGCAGGCATTTTTAAGGGGCACCACGAGGAGGAAAGGACTCACCCCCATACACTGCTTAGTCTTCTTCTGCTTATAATTTAGAGCATATCTATTGCTCTGATTTTTGGTCTTCTGCTTAATGTTCTTCTGCTTTTTGTTCTTCTGTTTCTTGGTCTTCTTTCTCTTGTTCTGTATCTTGTTGGTTGTCTTCATGTTCCTTGTCCTCTTGGTCATCTTCTTCTGGGTAATCTTTTTGGTCTTCGTTGGGGTGGTGTTCAGGCTCGTCGTCTTCATGGTCGTCGTCCTTGGGGTAGTCGTCTTCTTCGGGGTGGTCTTCAGGGTCGTCGTCTTCAGGGTCATTGTCTTCAGGGTCGTCTTCTTCGGGGTGGTCTTCAGGGTCGTTGTCTTCAGGGTCGTCGTCAGGGAGATCCAGAGTGATTTACCAAAAACCATTTAAAAAATCTTCAACTTGGAAATGTAGCTGAAGGTACAAGAAGGCAGAGTAACTGCCGAGAACCAGCTGACTGTCCTGGAACCCGGATGGGTAGTAGAAGGAACAAGAGACAATGGCACTACCGAGGACCAGCTGACGGTACTGGGACACGGTTACTAAGCAGGAGGTCCCTGTGCTAGAAAGCACTACCAAGGATCAGCAGACGTTGCTGGAACTCGGATACTGAGATGGAGGCACCTAGGCCAAAGGCACTGCCGAGAACCAGCTGACGGTACTGGAACCCGGATGGGTAGCAGAAGGTACAAGAGCCAATGGAAGCAACGAGGACCAGCTGACTGTGCTGGAACCCAGAGGGGCAGGAGAACGAACAGAGCCAATGACACAACCGAGGACCAGCTGATGGTACTGGGACACGGTTACTAAGCAGGAGGTACCTGTACTAGAAAGCACTACCAAGGACCAGCAGACGTTGCTGGAACTCATATACCGAGATGGAGGCACCTAGGCCAAAGGCACTGCCGAGAACCAGCTGACGGTACTGGAACCCGGATGGGTAGCAGAAGGTACCCATGAAAAATAAAGTTGCGCGGCCGCGAGCCGGCCGCAGTTACCGAATCCCACAGTCCTACAGGGGGTGCCTATTGGCACTACAGAAACAGCCTCTAGTTCCATATCCCGCAGCCCACATAGGAAGCACCTAAACTGCAGGCACCATAGAGTCGGCTAACCCGACCGCAACACGACAGGACAACATATTGGAGGCAAAGTGACGTTGACATTGCCCGGAAACAGCTGGCGTGCTGTAACCTGGCTGGGCAGGAGGGAGTACCCATGCCAAAGACACTGCTGAGAACCAGCTGACGGTACTGGAACCCGGATGGGTATCAGAAGGTACCCATGAAAACCAAAGTTGCAAGGCCGCGAGCCGGCCACAGTTACTGAATCCCACAGTCCTACAGGGGGTGCTTGTCCTATTGACACTACGGAAACAGCCTTTAGTTCCATATCCCGCAGCCCACATAGGAAGCACCTAAACTGCAGGCACCATAGAGTCGGCTGACCCGACCGCAACAAGCCAGGACAACGTATTCGAGGCAAAGTGAGGTTGACACTGCCCGGAAACAGCTGGAGTGCTGTAACCTGGCTGGCAGGAGGGAGTACCCGTGCCAAAGACACTGCCGAGAACCAGCTGACGGTACTGGAACCCGGATGGGTATCAGAAGGTACCCATGAAAACCAAAGTTGCAAGGCCGCGAGCCGGCCACAGTTACCGAATCCCACAGTCCTACAGGGGGTGCTTGTCCTATTGGCACTACAGAAACAGCTTTTAGTTCCATATCCAGCACCCCACATAGGAAGCACCTAAACTGCAGGCACCACAGAGTCGGCTAACCCGACCGCAACACGACAGGACAACATATTGGAGGCAAAGTGAGGTTGACACTGCCCGGAAACAGCTGGCATGCTGTCACCTGACTGGGCAGGAGGGAGTACCCGTGCCAAAGACACTGCTGAGAACCAGCTGACGGTACTGGAACCCGGATGGGTATCAGAAGGTACCCATGAAAACCAAAGTTGCAAGGCCGGGAGCCGGTCGCAGTTACCGAATCCCACAGTCCTACAGGGGGTGCTTGCCCTATTGGCACTATGGAAACAGCCTTTAGTTCCATATCCCGCAGCCGACATAGGAAGCACCTAAACTGCAGGCACCATAGAGTCAGCTAACCCGACCGCAACACGACAGGACAACGTATTGGAGGCAAAGTGACGTTGACACTGCCCGGAACAGCTGGCATGCTGTAACCTGGCTGGACAAGAGGGAGTACCCATGCCAAAGACACTTCTGAGCAGCAACTGGCGATGTTGGAGCCCAGGGATGAGAGTAGTAACAGAGTGGAGGCAGAGGACAAATTGGAGCAAATTTAAAATCTGTACTTGTGTGAGTGTGGACAGAGCAGAAATGATTGCCAGCTACACAGCTGGGGATCAGCTGACATTACTGAAACCCAATAACACAGGAGCATATGTTGACTGTGCAGACAGCACTTCCGAGCAGCATCTGGCGATGTTGGAGCCCAGGGATGAGAGTAGTAACAGAGTGGAGGCAGAGGACAAATTGGAGCAAGTTGAAAATCTGGACTTGTGTGAGTGTGGACAGAGCAGGAAAGATTGCCAGCTACACAGCTGGGGATCTGTTGTGAATGTTTTGGAAATGAATTCTTAGCAGAAGCTCCCTATGGTGGTTACAAACAGTACTGAACCATTCAATGAGGATTGGCAATCAGGATTCACAGACTGGTTTATATAAGGTAGGTTCCCTCCCATCATGGTTGCTGGTGATCAATTGTTCTTGTCTCAACTGTGGTTCCTGGTTCACTTGGAAGCTTGCTGAGTCTTGCCTCTGCTTCTGCATTCAGATAAGATATTTTCTGTTTTTGTTTTTGTGCTTACCATTTGCATATTTCTCTGCATTTCTGTGAAGTTAGCCAGGTTTCCCACCCCCCCCTGGGGGGCTTGGGCTCCTCTCAGTTCCTCTGGAGCCATTGTTATTTTTTCATTTGCCTTTTCCAGTTTTTTCAGTGGCTGCGGCTTAGTTTTGTTACACCAGAGAACTGATTTAGGTGGTAGAGGTCGTGTGATCTCAGGTGTTCTTGCAATTAGTAGCGTTGGCATTTTTTAGGGTTTTTTGAATTGCAGTAAGTATCCTTTCCATCCTTTTCTGTCTAGGCAGATTGGGTCCCAGCGTTTGCTCATACTATTTTCTGTCTGTGTCTGTATTTCCTCTTGTCTAACCGGGGGGCTTCCTATGTTCTTTGGGGTCCCCCCCCGACCTGGCTAACCTCACAGAAATGCAGAGAAATATGCAAATGGTAAGCACAAAAACAAAAACAGAAAATATCTTATCTGAATGCAGAAGAAGAGGCAAGACTCAGCAAGCTTCCAAGTGAACCAGGAACCATAGTTGAGACAAGAACAATTGATCATCGGCAACCATGATGGGAGGGAACCTCCCTTATATCAAGCCAGTCTGTGAATCCTGATTGCCAATCCTCATTGAATGGTTCAGTACTGTTTGTAACCACCAGAGAGAGCTTCTGCTCAGAATTCATTTCCAAAACATTCACAACAGTAAAGTGGGGGGCCGGTGATACTGTTATGTTTCGGTAGCTGAGGAGAGCAGGCAAAAACGGCAATACACCAGAGAGGTTGGAATCTATTTAATTGCAGTACCCTGACTAACCACCACAACTAAAGGCAGCCGTGGAGCGTTCCTACGTTGGTCCTAGATGCCTCGTCACAGCCTGAGAGATTAACTACACCTAAAGATAGAAAGAGGAAAGCTATCTGCCCCAGAGCAGATCCCCAAAGAACACAGGAAGCCCCCAAACATGTAATGGCGGTTAGACAAGAGGAAATACAGACACAGACAGAAAATAGTATGAGCAAACGCTGGGGCCCAATCTGCCTAGACAGAAAAGGATAGAAAGGATACTCACTGCAATCCAAAAAAAACCCTAAAAAATGCCAACGCTACTAATTGCAAAAACACCTGAGATCACACGACCTCTACCACCTAAATCAGTTCTCTGGTGTAACAAAACTAAGCCGCAGCCACTGAAAAAACTGGAAAAGGCAAATGAACAAATAACAATGGCTCCAGAGGAACTGAGAGGAGCCCAAGCCCCCCGGGGGGGGGGGGGAAACCTGCCTAACCTCACAGAAATGCAGAGAAATATGCAAATGGTAAGCACACAAACAAAAACAGAAAATATCTTATCTGAATGCAGAAGAAGAGGCAAGACTCAGCAAGCTTCCAGGTGAACCAGGAACCACAGTTGAGACAAGAACAATTGATCACCGGCAGCCATGATGGGAGGAACCTCCCTTATATCAAGCCAGTCTGTGAATCCTGATTGCCAATCCTCATTGAATGGTTCAGTACTGTTTGTAACCACCAGAGGGAGCTTCTGCTCAGAATTCATTTCCAAAACATTCACAACAGGGATCAGCTGATATTACTGAACCCCAATAACACAGAAGCTAGTGTTGACTGTGCAGACGGCACTTCCGAGCAGCAACTGGCGATTTTGGAGCCCAGGGATGAGAGTAGAAGCAGAGTGGAGGCTGAGGACAAATTGGAGCAAGTTGAAAATCTGGACTTGTGTGAGTGTGGACAGAGCAGGAAACATTGCCAGCTACGCTGCTGTGGATCAGCTGACATTACTGAACCCCAATAACACAGGAGCTAGTCTTGACTGTGCAGACGGCACTTCCGAGCAGCAACTGGCAGTATTGGAGCCCAGGGATGAGAGTAAAAACAGAGTGGAGGCAGAGGACAAATTGCAGCAAGTTGAAAATCTGGACTTGTGTGAGTGTGGACAGAGCAGGAAACATTGCCAGCTACACAGCTGGGGATCAGCTGTCATTATTACTGAACCCCAATAACACAGGAGCTAGTGTTGACTGTGCAGACGGCACTTCCGAGCAGCAACTGGCAGTGTTGGAGCACAGGGATGAGAGTAGAAACAGAGTGGAGGCAGAGGACAAATTGGAGCAAGTTGAAAATCTGGACTTATGTGAGTGTGGACAGAGCAGGAAACATTGCCAGCTACACAGCTGGGGATCAGCTGACATTACTGAACCCCAATAACACAGGAGCTAGTGTTGACTGTGCAGACGGCACTTCCGAGCAGCAACTGGCGATGTTGGAGCCCATTGTCAAGGAGGGTGTAGGCTGAGGCCTAGTGGGAACAAGTTAAATCTCTGGTGTAACTTGAAATTGGATGGAGCAGGACTTATTGCCGGACACACAGCAGGGGAACAGCAGACGTTACTGAACCCCACAAACACAGGAGCGAGTGTTTTTCTCTGTGCATACAGCACTTCTGAGCAGCAACTGGCGGTGTTGGAGCCCAAGTTCAGTCAGGGTGTAGGCTGAGGCGTAATGTGAGCAATTTTCTAATCTGATGCAACTTGAAATTGGAGGTAGCAGGACTTATTGCCGGACACACAGCAGGAGAACAGCTGTGTCACGCGGTCTTATGATATGTGTACGATGTCAGTAAACTATTCTTAAAAGAACAACACTCTATACAACATATAGATTAGCAACATCAGCATGTAAATATAGAATAGATTTACCTGACACGATATCCGTTGAACTCAGGGTTAATCTTGAGGACTTGATACACTGTCACAGGAAAGAGGAGGACCGGGGGTCTAACCTGACCCTAAACTGGGTCCTAACTAATCCCTCACCTTGGAGGTACTGATAATGGTTCAGAGGTCCAAGTCTCCAGCCTAACCCTGTCTCCTATCAGTCCCTGAACCCTGTAATCAGTCCTAAGAAGGATTCTGATTACCACCAAAGGGATATGGGCTGATCTCTGCTAAATACACAGATTAGACATATAAGACAGACTGGAGAAAACACAGACTTGCATACACACTCAAACACAGAAGGAACATAAATGATCTGGGATATTAAACTCTAAGCAAGGTGAGCTTAAAACAACTAAGGAGCTCTTTAACTTAAGTCTATACAGATACAATCCTATCTGTGGTCTGCATGAAGAATTTCACTGGCAACTCCCAAAACAGAAAACCAGAGATTTAAAGGAAACCAATCAACAAATAATTAATTGCAGCCGGGAGAAACTGCACCCAGTCCCAGAACTGAGCACAGACAGAATTAACTCCCTAACTGCCAAACACAAAGAAACAGCAACTCAGCTGTGAGAAGTCAGAATGTGCAACCGCGACGATCTTCGTGGCGATGCACACATGACAGTACCCCCCCTTCTACGAGGGGCCTCCGGACCCTCAGGGCCAGGTTTGCCCGGGTGAGTTCTGTGGAAGGTCCGCACCAAACGATCTGCGTTAATGTCAGACGCAGGAACCCACGTCCTCTCCTCTGGACCATACCCCTTCCAATGCACCAAGTACTGAAGGGACCGGCGATTCAGACGTGAGTCAATGATCTTTGACACTTGAAACTCCAAGTTACCATTGACCACCACTGGAGGAGGAGGTAGAGGTGACGGTATGACTGGTGCCACGTACCTCTTAAGTAATGACTTGTGGAACACATTGTGGATTTTAAACGTAGGAGGGAGGTCCAGACGAAATGCCACAGGATTAATTATGGAACTGATCCTGTACGGCCCGATGAATCTGGGGCCCAGCTTCCAGGAGGGAACTTTAAGTTTTATATTCCTGGTAGACAACCATACCAGATCGTTCACATTAAGATCTGGACCAGAAACTCTCCTCCTATCAGCCATACGTTTATAACGGTTCCCCATAGCACTCAGATTATTCAATACACCTCTCCACACTGAAGCAAGTGACGACGAGAAACGCTCCTCCTCAGGAACCCCAGAAGGGCCCCCCCCATTGAAAGTACAAAACTGGGATGAAAACCATATGCCCCAAAAAACGGGGACTTACCAGTGGACTCGCTCCGCCTGTTGTTAAGAGCGAACTCTGCCAGAGGCAAGAAAGAAGACCAGTCCTCCTGGTTCTCTGAGACAAAACACCGAAGATAAGTCTCTAGGCTTTGATTCAGACGCTCTGTCTGACCATTGGTCTGCGGATGAAAAGCCGAGGAAAATGACAATTGCATCCCCCGACGTAAACAAAATGCCCTCCAAAACTTGGACACAAACTGAGACCCCCTATCTGACACCACATCAGAAGGCAACCCATGAAGTCTCACAATCTCCCCAATGAACACCTGCGCCAGAGTTTTAGCATTAGGGAGGGCAGGAAGAGCAATGAAATGTGCCATCTTACTGAACCTGTCAACAACCACCAGTATGACAGTCTTCCCTGACGACTGAGGAAGGTCCATGATGAAGTCCATAGACAAATGAGTCCATGGACGCTCCGGAAGTTTCAAGGGTAAGAGGGTCCCAGACGGACGGGTATGAGGGGTCTTAGAGCGAGCACAAACCCCACAGGACGCGACAAAAGTTAAAACATCTTTATTAACGTTAGGCCACCAAAACCGGCGAGAAAGGAGATCTAAAGTAGCCTTACTCCCTGGATGTCCTGCTAGAGCAGAATTATGATGTGCCTCAATAACCTTTTGTCTCAACTGATTTGGGACAAACAGTCTCCCTGGAGGTCCTGCAGGGGCGTCCCCCTGAACCTCTAATACCTCCTCCTCAAGCTCAGAACATACAGCCGACACTACCACCCCCTCCTGAAGGATAGGAATCGGGTCATCCATTTTCCCGGCCCCTGGGAAACTGCGAGACAAGGCATCCGCCTTAACATTCTTAGATCCAGGGCGATAAGTGACAACAAAATTAAACCTGGTAAAAAACAACGACCATCGAGCTTGTCTGGAATTCAGACGCTTAGCAGATTCCAAATACAGCAGGTTCTTGTGATCAGTAATGACGGTGACCGGTGGACTGCCCCCTCCAAAAAGTGACGCCATTCTTCAAAAGCCAACTTAATGGCCAAAAGTTCCCTATTGCCGATATCATAATTCCTTTCGGCGGACGACAATTTTTTAGAAAAGAAAGCGCACGGATGCCATTTACCAGGGGACGGACCCTGGGACAATATTGCACCCACCCCTACGTCAGACGCGTCCACCTCCACAACGAACGGCTGTGATGCATCTGGTTGGATGAGAACGGGTGCCGAAGCAAAACATTTTTTCAAAGAGGAAAAAGCTTGGCAAGCTTTGTCCGACCATTTAGAAAAATCCGTCCCTTTTCTTGTCATGTCAGTGAGAGGTTTGACAACAGATGAGAAATTACAAATAAATTTCCGGTAGTAGTTAGCAAACCCCAGAAAACGCTGCAGAGCCTTAAGATCCTCTGGCTGATCCCATTCAATCACTGCTCTCACCTTTTCAGGGTCCATACGGAAACCGGAGGCTGACACCGAGAAACCCAAAAACTGAAGTTCCTGTACGGCGAATACACACTTTTCCAGTTTAGCGTATAGTTTATTGTCTCGCAAGATCTGCAACACCTGTCTCACATGCTCCTGGTGAGACACAAGATCTGGTGAGTAAATTAAAATGTCATCCAAATATACGACCACAAACAGCCCCACCAGATGACGAAAAATGTCATTAACAAAATGTTGGAATACTGCTGGTGCAGTAGTCAGACCAAAAGGCATGACAAGGTTCTCATAATGTCCCTCCGGCGTGTTAAACGCCGTTTTCCACTCATCCCCCTCTTTTATCCTAATCAGATTATACGCCCCCCTGAGATCCAATTTAGAGAACCATTTGGCGCCAACAATTTGATTGAAGAGATCAGGAATCAGAGGGAGTGGATACGGATCTCGAACAGTAATCCGATTAAGTTCGCGGAAATCCAAGCAAGGGCGTAGGCCTCCATCTTTTTTCTTCACAAAGAAGAACCCCGCGGCCACTGGGGAAGATGAAGGTCTAATATGCCCTTTGGCCAGACTTTCCGAAATATAATCTTTCATAGCCTGCCTCTCAGGACCAGAAAGGTTATATAACCTAGCTTTAGGTAACTTAGCATCAGGAAGTAAATTAATAGAGCAGTCATACACACGATGAGGAGGCAACTCCTGACACCCCTCCTCAGAGAACACATCCCCAAAGTCCTCCAAAAAAGGAGGCAAAGTACTAGGCACGACCGCACTGATGACTGTGTTCATGCAGTTACTTTTGCAAAACTCACCCCATTGGCTTATCTCTCTGGACTGCCAATTAATCACAGGGTTATGTTTAACCAACCAAGGAAGTCCCAACACAATAGGAGTAGGTAGACCCTCCAACACATAACAAGATAATAGTTCCCTATGTATTGCCCCTACCCGAAGGTCAATGTTATGAACCTCATGAACAAAGCTACCTTGGCCAAGAGGCCTGGCGTCAATGGAGAATATAGGGATAGGTTTGACCAATACACTCAGATGCATACCTTGAGCCTGAGCAAACTGAGCGTCAACCAGATTAGCCCCGGACCCACTATCAAGAAGAACAGAAAATCTCTCCACTCTCATACCAACCACCACCTCCACTGGTACAAGGAACTGAGAAGAACTAGCGGACGAAATACATACTCCCAGGTTGTCGTCCACCACACAACCTGGGATTAACAGTTTTCCGGCGACTTTTTGCTCAACAAGGTACGGGATGGACATCCCCCAACAAAATGTCCCTCTTTACCGCAGAAGAAACACCTTCTAGTCCTGCGGCGTACCGCCAATCCCCTCCTACGAAATGATGTCCCTCCCAACTGCATAGGCTCCTCCGAACAGACAAGGCGAACCTCAACATAAGGGACTTTAGTAGTAGGTGGAGTAACAACAGGGGCGGAGTTACCTCGCACCTCTCCCGGAGCCGTCTATCAGTACGGATAGCTAGGGCCATAGCAGCCTCCAGTGATGGAGGAGAATCATACTGAGCCAAAACGTCCTTTAATTTGTCAGAAAGCCCATGACAAAACTGGCTCCTAAGAGCTGGGTCATTCCACTGAGTATCTGTGGCCCATCTACGGAACTCAGAAGCAAATTCCTCCGCCGGACGATCTCCCTGCTGTATCTTACGTAATTTTGTCTCAGCAAGAGAGACCCGATCTGGGTCATCATATACCAAACCCAGGGCAGTAAAAAATCGATCTACTGACTGTAGAGCCGGGGATCCCGGAGGAAGGGAGAAGGCCCAGGATTGAGGGTCCCCTTGTAGGAGCGAGATAACAATTCCCACTCTCTGCTCTTCACTCCCTGATGATCGAGGCCGAAGCCGAAAATACAATTTACATGCTTCCCTGAAGGTAAAAAATTTGTCTCGCCCACCAGTGAACCTGTCCGGGAGAGCTACTTTAGGTTCAAATCTGGTTTGCTCCGAGGGAGACAAAACTTTGGACTTAATGTCCGTCAGCTCCATGGATAATCCCTGCAACTGCAGAGCCAGCTGGGCTACTGGATCCATGGCAACTGGGAATAATTTTATTGGCCAGTGAAAATGTCACGCGGTCTTATGATATGTGTACGATGTCAGTAAACTATTCTTAAAAGAACAACACTCTATACAACATATAGATTAGCAACATCAGCATGTAAATATAGAATAGATTTACCTGACACGATATCCGTTGAACTCAGGGTTAATCTTGAGGACTTGATACACTGTCACAGGAAAGAGGAAGACCGGGGGTCTAACCTGACCCTAAACTGGGGTCCTAACTAATCCCTCACCTTGGAGGTACTGATAATGGTTCAGAGGTCCAAGTCTCCAGCCTAACCCTGTCTCCTATCAGTCCCTGAACCCTGTAATCAGTCCTAAGAAGGATTCTGATTACCACCAAAGGGATATGGGCTGATCTCTGCTAAATACACAGATTAGACATATAAGACAGACTGGAGAAAACACAGACTTGCATACACACTCAAACACAGAAGGAACATAAATGATCTGGGATATTAAACTCTAAGCAAGGTGAGCTTAAAACAACTAAGGAGCTCTTTAACTTAAGTCTATACAGATACAATCCTATCTGTGGTCTGCATGAAGAATTTCACTGGCAACTCCCAAAACAGAAAACCAGAGATTTAAAGGAAACCAATCAACAAATAATTAATTGCAGCCGGGAGAAACTGCACCCAGTCCCAGAACTGAGCACAGACAGAATTAACTCCCTAACTGCCAAACACAAAGAAACAGCAACTCAGCTGTGAGAAGTCAGAATGTGCAACCGCGACGATCTTCGTGGCGATGCACACATGACAAGCTGGCATTACTGAACCCCAGTAACACAGGAGCGAGTGTTTTTCTCTGTGCATACAGCACTTCTGAGCAGCAACTGGCAGTGTTGGAGCCCAGGGTCAAGGAGGGTGTAGGCTGAGGCCTAGTATGAGCAACTTTCAAATCTGGTGTAACTTGAATTTGGAGGTAGCAGGACTTATTGCCGGACACACAGCAGTGGAACAGCTGGCATTACTGAACCCCACAAACACAAGAGCGAGTGTTTTTCTCTGTGCATAAAGCACTTCTGAGCAGCAACTGGCGGTGTTGGAGCCCAGGGTCAAGGAGGGTGTAGAAATCCCATATAGAGTAGTTGCCTTGTTCTGTGGCACTTCAAAATGTATATACTCCAAACAAGAGAAACGCAAGCTTTACTAACATAAAATGATGAATTTTCTTCAAAAATATTGAAATAAAGACATTTAAAATATAAGCGCATATATGCACATGGCGACAACAAATGCAACCAAAAAAACCCATAGGGTATAGGGGTTGAAATGAATGCATAAAAGTACATTTCATAATCCATTAATGCTGCCTAAGGAACGGTATGTACACCTGTAATATACTGCAGACAATGTATGTAGGACTAGTCATCATCATCATTAGAAGTTATATGTGACAGTAAAAAATACACTCATTGAGGAAAACTGTTATTTCACACCCCATATATTAAAGGTCCAACATGTAATCCTGATAATATGGTGCAATAATCAATGATCAAGCATAACCTAGAAAAAGTGCATCGTGCATAGTGAAAATTGCTATGTATGCCTGCAAGTGCAGGTGAAACAACGCCAACGGATAGATAAGGTATATGCTATCTATGTATCAGAGTGCATAGCCACTGATGGTGAATGGCGATATAATACTCTACCTCAATAAAGGCTGCAGCACCACTCCCGCGCGTTTGGCTTGTAGCTTGTTGAAGAGGGGAAGTGCATGTATGCTTGCGCGTCGGTTTTGCCGCACAGACTGCCTTCCTGCTCTGACACGTTGGATAGGGGAGCGGCTGTGTGTCATATGACGCTGACTTGCAGTGACGTTGCGCAGTGTTCATCAGCGGTAGCGTAGCGCCGAAACAAAGCCGGCATCATGACTGATTTCCTCTATAAACATGCACCTATGAGCAACCATACACACACGTCCCCTCTTGAAGAAGCTACAAGCGAAACGCGCGTGAGGGGTGCCGCAGCCTTTATTGAGGTACAGTATTATATCGCCATTCGCCATCAGTCGCTATGCACTCTGATACCTAGATAGCATAAACCTTTTCTATCCGTTGGCATTGTTTCACCTGCACTTGCAGGTATACATTGCTATTTTCACTATACACGATGCACTTTTTATAGGTTATGCATGATTATTGCACCTTATTATCAGGATTAGATGCTGGACCTTTAATATATGGGGTGTGAACTAAGAGTTGTCCAGTGTATTTTTTACTGTTACATATATAAGTAACGATGATGATGACTAGTCCTACATCCATTGTCTGCACGATATTATAGGTGTACATACCGTTCCTTAAGCAGCAATAATGGATTATGAAATGTACTTGTATGCATTCATTTCAACCCCTATACCCTATGTAGGCTTTTTTGGTTGCATTTGTAGTCGCCATGTGCATATATGCGCTTATATTTAAAATGTATATTTGTACAAATTTGGGACTACAATTCATCATTTAATGGTTGGAAAGCTGCCGTTTTTCTGGTTTGGAGCATATCAATCAGGGTGTAGGCTCATCCCTATGTGGAGCAAGTTAGACATCTGATGCTGTGTGCATGTGGAGGGGGCAGGAGACTTATTGCCGGACACACAGCAGGGGAACAGCTGGCGTTACTGAACCCCACTAATACAGGAGCTTGTGTTTTTCTCTGTGCAGACGGCACTTCTGAGCAGCAACTGGCAGTGTTGGAGCCCAGGGAGTACAGTTCAGGTGGTAGAAACATGAACAGAACAGGAGACATGGATTGTAAGGTTCTTTGTACATGTTCTTGAAACTCAGTTTTCCGTCAGCCATTTTGCTTTCTGTCTTGCTGCAGCTATCTTGCCCTCAGTCAATATGGAGTTTTCAGCTTTCATGTTCCCTGCCCTGATTCTCTCCCTCTTGCTTCTTAAGCAGCCACAGCTGAGCAATCAGTGCTTCAGAATCTAGCCTGCAGTGAACCTGTGACCTGACTCCTGGAAGCCTTGGACTATGTACTCCAGCTATTCCTACTGAGGAACTCTGAACACTTGTGGACTCTGGAACCCTGCTCTTTGAAAGATCCACGTTTGCATGGACTTACGGTAACAGAGAAGAAGATCCTGAACCTGTTGTGGAGAGTGATTGCTGAGCTTAAGTTACTCTGGCCTGCTGTGTCTCCTGCTTCTGTATCTGCAAACTGTGTGACTATTTTTGCCACTTGTATGAAGTAATACAAGACCTTCTATATCAAACCTGTGTCTCATGTATTTTCATCGCACCCAAGCACAAGACGCTATATGAACTGTACTACATACATTACAAGATTCTGAAGCCAAAACGTTAGTGTCTGCTGGGTCTGGGAAGGCTGTGTCTGCTGTAACTGTGGATATCAGACGTCCAGTTGTACTTTCTGTGATGACAGTGGTTGTGACTTCTCACAACCATTCCAGTATTCCTGTCTTAAAAGATCTGGAAAATGGAGGCCCGCATAAAGGAACTTTGCGGAGTGACTGATAATATCCTTGCAGATTTACAGACTATAAAAACCCGTTTTACAAACCTACAGGACCTCACTAATCACAATTTGCAAGTGTTTGGACAGACTGCCCAGGATTTGCGAGCCAGGATTGAGGTTCTAGAGGAGCGAGTCCAGGCTCCTGCCGTAGCCCCAAGTTCTGGGATTCCCAAGTTGCCCCCTTTTCGTTTTGGCGGTGAACGTGAAAAATTCAGGGGATTTATTAACCAATGCAATCTGTTTTTTTCTGCACATGCTTCACAATTTCCCACTGAACGATCTAAAGTGCTTACTATAATTATGTTACTTACCAACAAGGCTTTGATGTGGGCAAACCCTCTGATTGAGACTGAGGATGAATGTTTGGATCATCTTGATGCTTTCATTTCAGCCATGGGGCAGGTGTTTGATGACCCCAATCGAGGTGCAACAGCTGAAGCAGCCATGTTAACTTTGCGCCAAGGTAAGCACTCGGTAGCCGAATATGCCTTGGATTTCAGGAGATGGGCCCTTGATACCACCTGGGACAGTTCCGCCAAAAAATCTATTTTTCGAAAGGGGTTGTCTCCACTAATTAAGGATGAACTTGCTCGTGCCGACCCTCCCACTGCGTTAGGTGACTTTATTAACTACTGCATCCGTATTGATGCTCGCCTGACTGAACGCAGGCAAGAGAGATGGTTCGAAAGCAATCGCACTAACCTGTTCCTACCTTCCTCCCCAGCTAAGGAACCTTTGAGTAGGATCACACGGGAACCTGAACCTGAACCCATGCAGGTAGACTCTTTACAAAGACGGGTTAGTGATGCACGCAAGGAACATCGTTTTAAGGAAAATCTATGTTTCTATTGTGGTAAGTCAGGGCACTTCATTATAAACTGCCCCAGCCGTTCTCGTAAGACTACTGCAGCACTCATTCACTGTGAGTGTTGCGAGAGGAGATCTGTCAGGTCCGAGCCTCAGGCTCCAGAGAGATCTGCAGCAACAGATCTTGATTTCTCGGACTTAAACTCCGTTACTTCTGAGGACGATGACTGTGTAAACGCTGCAAATTTTCAAGTTTCCTCAGCGGTGTCCCAGCTGAGTTGTAGGAAAAACAATTCTCATTGCTTCCTTTCCATCAAACTCTGGGTTAACTCAGTCTGGGTGTCTAGCTCTGCTATGATCGACTCAGGGGCAAGTGGGAATTTTATGGATGTCTCCTTTGCTCTGAAACAGGGGATACGTTCAGTGAAGAAGGCTACTCCAGTACAGATGGAAACTGTGGATGGCTCCCTGCTGACCTCTGGACCAGTGGATCAGGAAACGGAGCCTTTGAGGGTCCTTATGGGTAAAGATCATCAAGAGAAACTGTCCTTTATGCTTATCTCTTCTCCCCACATTCCCATTATTCTAGGGCTACCATGGCTGCAGGCTCAGAACCCTACCATTAACTGGGAGACCAAGGAATTACACTTTCCAGAGAAACAGATGAGTCCAGAAGTTTCAGCTTGCTCTGTTCCTAAAGGAACCATGTCAGTCCCTGAACTACCAGCTGTATACCAGGACTATGTGGATTTATGTGACAAGAAGAACGCTGACCAGCTTCCCCCTCACCGTCCATATGATTGTCCAATTGAATTATTGCCTGGAGCAGAGATACCTTTTGGTAAGATCTACCCCCTGGCGGGGCCTGAGCTAAAGGCTTTAAAGGATTACATAGACGAAAATCTAGCCAAGGGCTTCATACGCCCCTCTTCATCTCCTGCAGGTGCACCCATCTTCTTTGTGAAGAAGAAAGATGGATCTCTGAGACCCTGCATAGACTATAGGGAACTCAATAAGGTTACTATTAGAAACCGTTATCCATTGCCTTTAATCCCTGAGTTATTGGAGAGAGTGCGGCATGCCAAAATTTTCTCTAAATTGGATCTCCGTGGGGCCTATAACTTGGTCCGTATTAGACCTGGGGATGAATGGAAGACTGCATTCAGGTCACGCTATGGACACTTTGAATATCTAGTTATGCCTTTTGGTCTGAGTACCGCCCCAGCCACTTTCCAACACTTGGTGAATGACATCTTCAGGGATCTCCTAGATACATTCGTGGTGATTTATTTGGATGATATTCTAATTTTTTCTAACTCCACAGAGGAACATCATGGACATGTGAGAATGGTCTTGGAACGTCTAAGACAAAACCATCTTTACATCAAACTTGAAAAGTGTGAATTCCATAGGACCGAAATTCAATTTCTGGGGTATGTACTGTCTACACAAGGAATTAGTATGGATGGAAGTAAGACCCAAGCCATCAAGGATTGGCCAAGTCTAGAAATGTGAAGGAGGTGCAGCGCTTCATCGGGTTTACCAATTTCTATAGACGTTTCATTAGGAATTTCTCTGAGGTAGTGTCACCTATCACCCAACTTACCCGGAAAGAGTCTAGGTTCTCCTGGACTCCCCAAGCCCAGGAAGCATTTTCTCGTCTAAAAGATACATTTACCACCGCACCTATCTTGGTACATCCCAACCCCGAACTTGCCTTCATAATAGAGGTGGATGCTTCAGATTGTGCCGTTGGAGCTATACTCTCTCAGAGAACAGGTGAGAAGAATGTCTTGCATCCCTGTGCCTTCTTTTCCCAGCAGTTGTCTTCGGCTGAGAGGAACTACGATGTGGGCAATAGAGAGTTGTTGGCCATTATTGCCGCCTTCAAAGAATGGAGACACCTTCTTCAGGGAGCTGCACAGCAAATATCGTCCTGACAGACCATCGTAACCTTGAATTTATCAGGTCGGCTAAGTGCCTGACTCCTCGCCAGGCTCGCTGGAATCTTTTCTTAAACCAATTTAATTTTGTCATTTCTTATAGACCAGGATCGCGCAATGGAAAGGCTGATGCACTCTCTAGGATTCATTCAGCAGAGACCCGTCCACTTGCTCCTCCTAAGACTATTCTTCCTGACTCTAGATTCCTGGGAGTGATTCATAATCAAGACCTACTTAAGGACATCAAGGAAGCATACCATGCGGATTCCTTGTTGGCACAACCCCCAAGGGACGTAAGTCTTGTCTTTAAGAATGGTGTGTGGATTCTGGGACAACGTCTGTATATTCCTGAAACAGTCAGATTGAGAGTATTGCAACTCATTCACGATTCCAAGATAGCTGGGCATAGAGGAATTCTAAAGACACAGGAATTTCTTTCTCGTTTCTTTTGGTGGCCCACTTGCAGGAAGGATGTTTTAAACTATGTCACTTCATGTGAAGTCTGTGCAAGATGCAAAACACCTCGCTCCTCACCAACTGGTCTGTTACAACCTCTTCCCACCCCGTCCCGCCCGTGGGGATCCATTTCTATGGACTTCATTGTGGAGTTACCAACCTCTCAAGGGAAAAACACCATTCTAGTGGTGGTTGATCGTTTAACAAAGGCAGCTCATTTTATTCCTTGTGTCGGCTTACCCACTGCAAAACAGACATCAGATTTGATGATTAAAGATGTGTTTCGCTTACATGGAGTACCGGATGAGGTTATTTCGGATCGAGGGGTGCAATTCACTTCAAGGTTTTGGCAAAATTTCTGTGCAGCATTGGACATTAAAGTAAACCTTTCTTCTGCTTTTCATCCCCAGACTAATGGACAGACCGAACGAACCAATCAAACTCTGGAGCAGTATCTCCGCTGCTTTATCTGCCACCTACAGGATGATTGGGTGGATCTACTTCCATTGGCTGAGTTCTCTTATAACAACTCTCAGAGCGCCTCCACTAAGCAGTCTCCTTTTTACTCCAATCTAGGTTATCATCCTAACATTCTTCCACGATTTCCCATAGAAACGCCTTTACCAGCAGTGGCCGAAAGAATCACGTCTTTACAGAAGAATATGGATCTTCTAAAGGAGAATCTGGAATTGGCTCAGGAAAGGTACAAGAAAGCAGCAGATAAATTTCGTAAACCTGCACCAGTTTTCAAGGTAGGAGACCTGGTCTGGCTGTCAACCAGAAATCTTAAGTTAAGGATTCCATCGTCTAAGTTGGGACATAAGTACATTGGACCCATAAAATCAGTAAAATTATAAGTGCCGTTGCTTGTCGTCTTCAACTGCCTAGAACTATGAGAATCCACCCTGTCTTTCATGTATCCCTACTAAAGGCTGCAACACCCAATACGTTTCCTGGACGTTCTTCTCCTTGCCCTGACCCAGTGCTAGTCGATGGTCAGGAAGAATTTGTGGTGGAAAGAATTCTAGATTCCAGGTTATGCAGGAATCAGTTACAATATTTGATTAAATGGCAGAGCTATCCAGTGGAGGACAACTCATGGGAACCAGTCAATAACGTTAATGCTCCTCGTTTGCTCCTCCAGTTTCATCAGAGGTACCCAGACAAGCCTGGTCTGAGGCCATCCGGAGGTTGTCCCTAAGGGGGGAGTAATGTAAGGTTCTTTGTACATGTTCTTGAAACTCAGTTTTCCGTCAGCCATTTTGCTTTCTGTCTTGCTGCAGCTATCTTGCCCTCAGTCAATATGGAGTTTTCAGCTTTCATGTTCCCGCCCTGATTCTCTCCCTCTTGCTTCTTAAGCAGCCACAGCTGAGCAATCAGTGCTTCAGAATCTAGCCTGCAGTGAACCTGTGACCTGACTCCTGGAAGCCTTGGACTATGTACTCCAGCTATTCCTACTGAGGAACTCTGAACACTTGTGGACTCTGGAACCCTGCTCTTTGAAAGATCCACGTTTGCATGGACTTACGGTAACAGAGAAGAAGATCCTGAACCTGTTGTGGAGAGTGATTGCTGAGCTTAAGTTACTCTGGCCTGCTGTGTCTCCTGCTTCTGTATCTGCAAACTGTGTGACTATTTTTGCCACTTGTATGAAGTAATACAAGACCTTCTATATCAAACCTGTGTCTCATGTATTTTCATCGCACCCAAGCACAAGACGCTATATGAACTGTACTACATACATTACATGGATACTGTTGCCAATCAGTTATTTAATCGGAAACCGGACAGGCAAATTCAGGCGAGATCCATGTCTTTTTCATTTTCAGAAAAGTAAGCCGGTCAACGTTATCGGAGGATAGTCGCATGCGACGGTCTGTTAGTACACCACCTGCGGCACTAAAGATGCGCTCCGATAATACACTAGCAGCAGGGCAAGCCAGCACCTCCAATGCATACTGGCTAAACTCTGGCCATGTATCCAGCTTAGAGACCCAAAACTTGAATGGGGAAGAGCCGTCTGGGAGTACACTGAGAGGGCAAGACATGTAGTCTGTCACCATCTGACGGAAACGTTGCCTCCTGCTGACTGGAGCCGTCTGTGATGGTGTAGACATTTGTGGCGATGACACAAAACTTCGCCACATTTGGGCCATACTGGTCTTGCCCTGTGCAGAGGCACTGCTTCTGCTCCCTCTTGGTGCAGAGCTTCCTCCACTGCCTCGACGCACAGAGCTGCTTTGTAAAGCACTAGCAGCAGTGCTCTCGGCTGGAATGGAGAACATGATGGAATGCACCAGTGTGTCTTGGTACTCCCGCATTTTATGCTCCCGGTTCAACGGTGTTATGAGGCTTTGTAAGTTGTCCCGGTAGCGAGGGTCTAGGAGGGTGTACACCCAATAATCAGATGTGGTGAGAATGTGGGCGATGCAGCGGTCGTTTCTCAGGCACTGCAGCATGAAATCAACCATGTGCTGCAGACTCCCAACTGGCCAAGAAACGCTGTTCCCTGCAAGAGGCGTCATCTCTGCCTGCTCTGCAGCACCCCACCCTCGCTCTACATACTGACTACTAGAGCATTGTGTACCTCCCTCCTCTGGAGCGATGTCTTCCTCCTCCATTGACTCCTCCTCATCCTCCTCACAAAGTGTCCCCTGCCTAGGCCTTTATGAGGAACCTCGTTGCGCAGACTGTCCAGAAGGTAATGGAATTTGTGACTCTTCATCCTCCACCTCTTCCAAAACCTCATCCCTTAGTGCTTGCAGTGTTTTTTGAAGCGGGCAGATAAGGGGGACAGTCATGCTGACTAGTGCATCATCTGCACTCGCCATCCGCGTTGAGTCATCAAACGCACGCAAAACGTGGCAGATGTCCTTCATAGAGGCCCACTCAGTGGTGGTGAAGTGTGAACGGCGCAAATTGCGAGTTGTTTACGCCTGATGCAGCTGGTACTCCATTACTGCTGCCTGCTGCTCACACAACCGCTCCAACATATGTAACGTGGAATTCCACCTGGTGGGTAGGTCACATATGGTGCGATGTTCCGGAAGGCGGATTCGGCATTGCAAAGCTGCAATGCGTGATCTGGCCATGCTGGAACGCCGCAAGTGAGTACACTCTATGCGGACCTTGTGCAGCAGTGCATCAAGATCTGGATAGTCCCTCAAAAAACTCTGCACGACCAAGTTGAGCACATGTGCCAGACATGGTATGTGAGTGAGGTTGCCTAGGCCCAGAGCTGCCACCAGATTTCGGCCATTGTCACACACTACCAAGCCTGGCTGGAGATTCGCTGGCACAAACCACACGTCGCTCTACTGCTTGATGGCATTCCAGAGCTCCTGCGCTGTGTGGCTTCGATTCCCCATAGAAATTAATTTCAGGACGGCCTGTTGACGTTTGGCCACGGCTGTGCTCATATCAGTCGTAACAGGTAAGCGTTCACGGGTCCATGTGGAGGTAGACCGTGACGGCTCCTGCAGCGATGATTCTGAGGAACTGGAGTAGGAGGAGGAGTCAATGTGTACAGACTGGATTCCTGCAATCCTTGGAGTTGGCAGAACATGTACAGCGCCACTCTCAAGATCTGTACCCGGCTCCACAACATTGACCCAATGGGCAGTGAGGGAAAGGTATCATCCCTGTCCATGGTTACTGGTCACGCATTGGTGGTCAGGTGTACCTTGCTACTGACGGCGTTTAGTAGCGCTTGTTTAATTTTTCCCTCCACATGCTTTTGCAGGACAGGGACTGCTTGCCTGCTGAAATAAAAGCGGCTGGGCACGTTGTATTGTGGGACTGCCAATGCCATGAAGTTACGCAAGGTGTCAGTCTCCACCAGCCTGAATGACAGCATTTCAAGGGACAGGAGTTTTGCAATGCCAGCATTCAGAGCCTGTGCTCGGGGATGGTTTGCCGAGTATGGCCGCCTTTTCTCCCATGCCTGTGCTACCGATGGCTGTAGGGTGGCCTGGGAGTGTGAGGATGACTGGGGACGTGGTGCTGTGGGTGGAATTACACTGGGTCTCTGTACACCAGTGCCAGAGGTTCTTCCTGGGCGATCCTGTGAGGAAGCCGAACCAGCTGTGTGTGAGCTGGAGGAAGAGGCTTCAACACGAGCTGAAGTTGTAGGTGGTGCTGTAGGTTGGGCTACGTCTCCAATGTGTCTTTGTAACTCCACCACGTGCTTGGTCCACACATGTTTCCACATATTTGTGGTATTGAGGTTGCTGACACTTGTACCTCTTTTTACTTTTTGATTACACAGCTTGAATTTGACAAAGCAAATGTCATCTGCAACAGTGTCAAAAAAGGACCACGCACTGCAAATCCTGGGAGCACCTGTTTTGGCTTTTGGAAGAGAACTGCTCCGAACGGGTGCCAAAGTGGAGGCAACCGAGTCTGAAGCCTACCTCTCCCTCCTGTTTGGACCGTTGGGGGAATCTCTTCCTCAGAGCTGCTCCCACCACCTTCCTGTTCCTCACGCATGATGGGTCAAGGACCTCATCATCTCCATACCCTCTTCAAACACCTGCTTCTCCTGGGTCGTCTGGCCAGCACCATGAGCAACGGAAACTGGCACCTGAGTCTCATCATCATCAGATGTGTTCTGCGGTGTGCTGACCATAGGCACTTGCCCACCCGCCTCTTCAGATTCAGAGAGACAAAGCAGTTGCGCATCACTGCATACTCCCTCTTCTTCACATTCTAGAATGCTGCTTGGCTGGCCCCCTCTTTCCAAGCCAAAAGATTCAGAGAACAGAAGTAGAGACTGAGCTGGCTCCTGTACAGAGCTCTCTGACTGCCTGGGCAATTTGGCAGGTGGTGAAGAGAAAGATGGTTGCTCTTCAGTGCTCTGGTCCTGAGAGGATGTGGAAGTAATTGAAGTCGATGCATTAGCTGCCATCCATCTGACAACGGCTTCAATTTGTTCTTCTCGCAGCAAGGGGGTACGGCGAGCTCCTACAAAGCTGCGCATAAAGGACCGCTCCCGGGGAAAACTGGTGGATGCTGTGTCACTGGTGGCCGCAGCAGGCCCAGAATCCCCACGTCCTCTCCCTGCTGAAACTCCACGCCCACGACCACGTGCCTTACTCCCGGCCTTCTTCATCTTGGTAGATTGATAAAGATAGGCAGAAAAGTACTGAGGCCTTAGTGTGCTTATTCCTGAACAGCTGCTAACAGGTATAAGAAACACTAAGTTTATTAAGTGTGGACTACACTTTAATATGAGCTAATTTCGCCTAAAAAGTGTCAAGTGTAGTGTTTGGTGAACTTTATTCACTTTTTTGTGTTTTTCACAAAAAAAAACAAAGGTTGTAATTGAGACAAAAGATGTACAATCGATAGTATCACAAACTTTTTGTAGTTTGTAGTTTTGCAGTAGATAAGGCTACAAAAAATAGGGTAATACTAATCTGGCTGGTCCTGCAGGCCGCAAACCAGCCGAAAGGCTCCTCTATCTACTCATATCTAGTGTTTGCAACCAATGTATTGGATACGGATGGAAGCGCGGCACACTAATAGGAAAGAGTTAATTTAAATTGAATTGAGCAGCACCAATTACAAAAAAAAAAAAGGATGAGGCAGTGACACACGCTTAGCAGACTACAACCAGCAGTGGATGCAGAACTAACTTCAGCGTGAGCTGCACTCACAAAGAGACCTCACAGACAGCCGTGAACACTGCAGACAACTGTTCACTAGCTCTGAAAGGCTCCGCTATGTACTTCTATAGTGTTTGCAACCAATGTATTGGATACGGATGGAAGCGCGGCACACTAATAGATGAGAGTTAATTTAAATTGAATTGAGCAGCACCAATTACAAAATAAAAAAAGGATGAGACAGTGACACACGCTTAGCAGACTACAACCAGCAGTGGATGCAGAACTAACTTCAGCGTGAGCTGCACTCACAAAGAGACCTCACAGACAGCCGTGAACACTGCAGACAACTGTTCACTAGTAGGGTTGAGCATTCCGATACTTCCGATACTTCCGATACCTGAAATCCAATGTAAGTCTATGGGAACAAAATATCGGAAGTAAGTATCGGAAGTACTTCCGATATTTTGTTCCCATAGACTTACATTGGATTTCAGGTATCGGAAGTATCGGAATGTTCAACCCTATTCACTAGCTCTGAAAGGCTCCGCTATGTACTTCTATAGTGTATGCAACCAATGTATTGGATACGGATGGAAGCGCGGCACACTAATAGATGAGAGTTAATTTAAATTGAATTGAGCAGCACCAATTACAAAAAAATAAAAAGTATGAGGCAGTGACACACGCTTAGCAGACTACAACCAGCAGTGGATGCAGAACTAACTTCAGCGTGAGCTGCACTCACAAAGAGACCTCACAGACATCCGTGAACACTGCAGACAACTGTTTACTAGCTCTGAAAGGCTCCGCTATGTACTTCTATAGTGTTTGCAACCAATTTATTGGATACGGATGGAAGCGCGGCACACTATTAGATGAGAGTTAATTTAAATTGAATTGAGCAGCACCAATTACAAAAAAATAAAAAGTATGAAGCAGTGACACACGCTTAGCAGACTACAACCAGCAGTGGATGCAGAACTAACTTCAGCGTGAGCTGCACTCACATATAGACCTCACAGACAGCCGTGAACACTGCACACAACTGTTCACTAGCTCTGAAAGGCTCCGCTATGTACTTCTATAGTGTTTGCAACCAATGTATTGGATACGGATGGAAACGCGGCACACTAATAGATGAGAGTTAATTTAAATTGAATTGAGCAGCACCAATTACAAAAAAAAAAGAATGAGGCAGTGACACACGTGCAGCTGACTACAACCAGCAGTGGATGCAGACCAAACTGCAGCGTGACCTGCACTCACACACAGACCTTGCAGACAGCTGTGAAAACAGCACTGCAAGGCAAAAGGAAGCTTTACACAGCGGTTGGTAAACTAGCCTGCCTAAAGAACAATTCACAAAATCGCAATCTCTAACTGTCCCTCAGAGTCAGAAGAGCAGCGTTCTGTCCCTAACTGAATTCACAGCAGAGTGAAACCAAAATGGCGGCGGCGCCTTTTATAGTGCATTCATGACATCATTTCAGCAGCCAATCACAGCCATGCCATTAGTTAACATGTCCGCAGCATTACAGGATGTGCCCACACGTCTTAGGATTCCTCATTGGCTGAATCAAATCACACTGCCTCTCATAGCATTATGGGAACTTCCGATTCTGGTATACGATATGGCAAAAGTATCGGAACTCAGTATCGGAACTCCGATACCACGAATATCGGCCGATACCCGATACTTGCGGTATCGGAATGCTCAACACTAGTGGTAGAGTGTTATTTGTTTTCAGATACTTTAGCAGCTACAGACCTTGATATGATACTTGATCAACATTGATCGAATGTGACAACTTTTTCCTTCTTGAATGGGAATTAATTATGTGTGCTTTAAAAGAACCTTTACAATTTAATTTTCAAATGTTTTAGTTTATTTTGGAGAAGCAGAATGACTGTACCTTGAAGGGAGCAGCAGGACATAAAGTTTGCATATTGGGTGGACAAAAGAGGAGGGTGCTGAAAAAGGGTGGAATCAAAGATGTCTCAGTAGTGACTGCATTGGTACAATGATAAGATATGGCATGGAATAATCATCAAGATAGACTCAGTTAGATGGAGAAAAAAATGGAAATATAAATGACTGAGGTAGAGAAGACATCATCTGTTAATCACTGGATGTTCCTGTAGTATGATAATACATCAAAACCTTGAGGATAACTGGGTTTTGGAGGGATACATATGTACAGTAAGTATTAACAAATTGGGGAGAACCCCAAATAAACCCTCACTGGAAAATCTAAAACTAATTATTATTATTATTTAAAATTCAGAGAAGGTAGCGTAAAAAAGTCCCTAATCTGCCTGCTTAATATTAATTTAGTGAGCACTGCTCTTTTTGTATAAGCGGGTATCACCCCGGGTGCTAACCTCTATTTGACACAATGGGACATATTAGCACATTAGTCCCCCCAACATGTTTCATCGCATCTGCGGAGTCATCAGTGGTTGGGACATAGGCCAGAATGGTGACCGTCCATACTAGCCATCTATATATAGTCTCTGTATGTATTAGGAGCCAATGAATGCAGATAAATTACAAGGGGGTAACACTGCTGTCATGGATAGGACCTTTTATGTTAATATGGTGGAACGGATCCTTCTCAACTCGGATACATATGAGAAATTAAAAACTAACCCTACATCACAGTTCTTGGGTGACTTGAAAGCTATCCTAGTGGAGGGGAGGATAGCTAATCTAATCAGTGAGGATGAATACAAATTTACCCACGATAGGCACCCTACAATTGCAACCTTTTATGCACTGCCAAAGGTGCATAAAAATAACGTGAATCCTCCAGGAAGACCTATTGTGTCTGGAAATGAATGTCTAACTGAGAGAGCTAGCATTTATGTCAATCAAATTATACAACCATTTGTTTGCACATTACCTTCTTTTCTCAAAGATACAAAAGATTTCAAAGATATCAAAAGATACCCTGATAGCAAGTCTCGCTATACAGCAGTATCAAACACGATTTAGGCATACAAGCTATTGATTTTTTTTCTTAAGGCCCCGTTACATGCTACGATATCATGAACGATATCGTTGCAACGTCACCGGTTTGGTGACATTGCAGTGATGTCGAAACGACATAGTTGTGTGTGACATGTAGTAACGATCAACGATCAGTCAGCTGATCGTTAATCGTTGCAGAATGTACTGGACCATAAATCTATCGTTGGGCAGCACACATAGCTGCATGTGACAGCAGGAGACCAATGATCAGCAAGCTCCCAGCACCATACAGCAGATGCTGGGAGCTGGTATCCAGGGTAAACAGCAGGTAACTAAGCGCTGCACGGTGCTTAGTTACCCGCTGTTTACCCTGCATACCAGCGTGCTCACTGGTCCTGATCGCTTGTGAATCTGTCTATGTGACAGCTTCCCAGCAATCAGCTAATGATGTCCCAGCGATCCCATCCACGTCGGATGGTTGGTGGGATCGCTGGGACATTGACGCGTGTAACGGGGCCCTTAGATCACGTGGCTCTCACCTCCACAAACACAATTCATTTGTCCTTACACTTCAACAAATTTAGAGCACAATTATTTTCTGTTTAATGAGGATATATTTCACCAACTCAAGGGAACTGCCATGGGGATGGTATGTGCCCAGTCCTATGCCAGTTTATTCCTGGGTTGGTTGGAGGATAAATTTGTGTTTAATGAGGATTTATTACTTTACACCAGTCACGTTTCTTTATGGGCATGTTATATTGATGATATTTTACATTTTGGGGAAAACATTTTTTCTTGATTTTGTGCACATTTTAAATGAAAATGAATTAGGTCTGAAATTTATACATGAGATTAATGCTAGGTCTCTCAATTTCCTGGACTTAACCATCTGGATTGACCCCAATGGTTTTATCCAGACAAAGACCTTTAGAAAAGAAACCTCGACTAATAGACTCCTCCACTGGGATAGCTTTCATCCACTTCCACTATCCTACCCTCCCTGAATTTTAAATAATAATAATAATAAAGATTAGTTTTAGGCTTTCCAATGAGGGTTTATTTGGGGCTCTCCCCAATTTGTTAATTCCTGTAGTATAATCACTTATTTGGACTGAAGAGTAGAACTGGTAACTACCACTATTTGGTCACTATATATGATCTTAGTATATCGTTTTTTATTTTGTAAATTTATCTTGGTATTATTCAAATATTACAGTGGAATGTAAAAGTTTGGGCATCCCTGTTCAAAATTACTGCTATTGTGCGCAGTTAAGCAAGTTGAAGATGAAGTGATCACTAAAATGTCTAATGTTAAAGATGACACATTTGTTTTGTATTTTAGGCAAACAAATTTTTTAAAATTTTTTACATTTTAAAAATTACAAAAAGTAAAATGGGCTGATGTAAAGTTTGGGCGCCTTAGTACCTAGTAGCACACCCTTTTGAAAGTATCACAGCTTATAAATGCTTTTTGTAGCCAGCCAAGAGTCTTTCAATTGTTGTTTGAGGGATTTTCATCCATTCTTCCTTGGAAAATTCTTCCAGCTCTGTGAGATTCCTGGGTAGTCTTCCATGCATTGCTATTTTGAGGTCTAGCCACAGATATTCAATGATGTCCAGATCAGGTGACTATGAGGGCCATTGTAAATCCTTCAGCTTCTGCCTTGTTAGGTAGATCTGTGTGAATTTTGACTTGTGTTTAAGATTATTATCCATTTGTAGAAGCCATCTTGTTTCCAACTTCAGCTTTTTTGCAGATAGTGTTATGTTCGCATCAAGAATTTGTTGAAATTTCATTGAATCAATTCTTTCCTCTACCCGTGAAATGTTGCCTGTACCATTGGTTGCAAAACAACCCCAAAGCATGATTGATCCATCCCCATTCTTAATTTTTGGAGAGATTTTCTTTTCCTTAAATTCTGTGCCCTTTTTCTTCACACATACCTTTGATCACTGTGGCCAACGAGTTTTATTTTAACCTCATCGGTAGTGTTGAGCGATACGATACCGCAAGTATCGGGTATCGGCCGATATTAGCTGTATTGGCCTTTCGATACTTTGTTCCGATATTTTCCATATATCGTATACCGGAATCGGAAGTTCCCATAATTCTTTGAGAGGCAATGTGATTTTAGTCAGCCAATGAGGAATCCTAAGAAGTGTGGGCACATCCTGTACTGCTGCGGTCATGTTAACTAATGGCATGGCTGTGATTGGATGCTGAAATGATGTCAGAATGCACTATAAAAGGCGCCGCCGCCATTTTAGCGTCACTGTGCTGTGAATTCAGTTAGGGACAGAACGCTGCTGTGCTGACTCTGAGGGACAGTTAGAGATTGCGATTTAGTGTAGTGTGCTTTAGGCAGGCTAGCACCAACCGCTGTGTAAAGCTTCCTTTTGCCTGCAGTGTTGTTTTAACAGCTCTGCAAGGTGTGTGTGAGTGCAGGTGACGCTGCAGTTTGCTCTGCATGCAACGCTGTCTGTAGGCATCTGCACGTGTCACTCACAGACTCTTTTTTTTTTCTTCAGTGTAATTCTTGCTGCTCCATGCAATTTAAATTTTAGTGTGACGCGCTTCCATCCGTATCCAATACATTGGTTGCAAACACTATAGAAGTAGACAAAGGACTAGCCTTTCACAGATTGTGAACAGTTGTGTTTCAGTGTTCACTTCAGTCTGTGTTTTTTATTTTTTGAGTGCACATCACGCTCCAGTTACTTGTTCAAGCACTGCTGCTTGTACTCTGCTGAGCGTGTCTCAGTGCCTCATCCTTTTCATTTCTCTCCAATTGGTTCTGCTCCATTCCATTTAAAATAAATATAATCTATTAGTGTGACGCGCTTCCATCCGTATCCAATACATTGGTTGCAAACACTATAGAAGTAGACAAAGGAGTAGCCTTTCACAGATTGTGAACAGTTGTGTTTCAGTGTTCACTTCAGTCTGTGTTTTTTATTTTTTGAGTGCACATCACGCTCCAGTTACTTGTTCAAGCACTGCTACTTGTACTCTGCTGAGCGTGTCTCAGTGCCTTATCCTTTTCATTTCTCTCCAATTGGTTCTGCTCCATTCCATTTAAAATAAATATAATCTATTAGTGTGACGCGCTTCCATCCGTATCCAATACATTGGTTGCAAACACTATAGAAGTAGACAAAGGAGTAGCCTTTCACAGATTGTGAACAGTTGTGTTTCAGTGTTCACTTCAGTCTGTGTTTTTTATTTTTGAGTGCACATCACGCTCCAGTTACTTGTTCAAGCACTGCTGCTTGTACTCTGCTGAGCGTGTCTTAGTGCCTCATCCTTTTCATTTCTCTCCAATTGGTTCTGCTCCATTCCATTTAAAATAAATATAATCTATTAGTGTGACGCGCTTCCATCCGTATCCAATACATTGGTTGCAAACACTATAGAAGTAGACAAAGGAGTAGCCTTTCACAGATTGTGAACAGTTGTGTTTCAGTGTTCACTTCAGTCTGTGTTTTTTATTTTTTGAGTGCACATCACGCTCCAGTTACTTGTTCAAGCACTGCTGCTTGTACTCTGCTGAGCCTGTCTCAGTGCCTCATCCTTTTCATTTCTCTCCAATTGGTTCTGCTCCATTCCATTTAAAATAAATATAATCTATTAGTGTGACGCGCTTCCATCCGTATCCAATACATTGGTTGCAAACACTATAGAAGTAGACAAAGGAGTAGCCTTTTACAGATTGTGAACAGTTGTGTTTCAGTGTTCACTTCAGTCTCTGCGTAATAACCACACTTAGGCCTTATAACTTTTCTGACTTTCTTTATCAATCTACCAAGATGAAGAAGGCAGGGAGTAAGGCACGTGGTCGTGGCCGTGGAGTTTCAGCAGGGAGAGGACGTGGGGATTCTGTGGCTGCTGCCGCCCTCAGTGACACAGCATCCACCAGTTTTACCCATGAGCGTTCCTTTATGCGCACTTTGGTAGGAGCTCGGCGTGCCCCCCTGCTGCGGGAAGAACAAATTGAAGCCGTTGTTGGTTGGATGGCAGCCAATGCATCAACTTCAATTCCTTCCACCTCCTCTCAGGAACACAACACTGTTGAGCAACCATCTGTCTGTTCACCGCCTGTCAAATTGCCCAGGCAGTCAGAGAGTTCTGTACAGGAGCCAGATGAGTCTCTGCTTCTGTTCTCAGAATCTGTTGGCTCGCAAACACGGGCACAGGCAAGCAGCATTCTGCAATTTGAAGAAGAGGGAGTATGCAGTGATGCGCAACAGCTGTGTCTCTCTCAATCTGAAGAGGCGGGTGAGCCAGTGCCGATGGACAGCACACCGCAGAACGCATCTCATGATGATGATGAGACTCAGTTGCCAGGTTTTGTGGAGCATGGTGCTGCCCAGACCATCCAACAGCAGCAGGTGTTGGAAGAGGGTAGTGGAGATGATGAAGTCCGAGACCCAACATGGCGTGAGCAGCAGGAAGGTGGTGGGAGAAGCTCTGAGGAAGAGATTGTCCCAACGGTACAAAGAGGAGGGAGAGGTAGGCTGCAGACTCGCTTGCCTGTAGCCTCCAGTTTGGCACCTGTTGGGAGCAGTTCTCTTAGAAATGTCAAAATTGGCACTCCCATGACTTGCACTGCGTGGTCCTTTTTTGACAACAGTTGCAGATGATATTTGCTATGTCAAATGCAAGCTGTGTAAGCAAAAAGTAAAAAGGTAAAAGTGTCAGTAACCTAATACCACAAATATGTGGAAACATGTGCGGACAAAGCACGTAGTTGAGTTACAAAGACACACTGGAGATGTAGGCCAACCTACAGCAGCACCTACATCTTCAGGTTGTGTTGGAGCCTCTTCCTCCAGCTCACACACACTGGTTCGGCTTCCTCACAGATCGCCATGGAAGAACCTCGGTCACTGTTGTCCAAGACAAAGTGTTATTCACCCCCACAGCTGCAAGTTCCTGTCATCCTCACACTCCCAGGCCAAAAACAGCCATACGGTAGCACAGGCAGATAAAACGCCATACTCGACAACCATCACGAGCACAGGCTCTGAATGCTGGCATTGCAAAACTCCTGTCCTTTGAAATGCTGTCATTCAGGCTGGTGGAGACTGACAGTTTCAGGAACTTAATGGCATTGGCAGTCCCACAATATAATGTGCCAAGCCGATTTTATTTCAGCAGGCAAGCCGTCCCTGCTCTGCAAAAACATGTCGAGGGAAACATTAAACATGCGCTACTAAACGCCGTCAGTAGCAGGGTCCACCTGACCACTGATGCGTGGACCAGTACCCATGGCCAGGGACGATACCTTTCCCTCACTGCCCATTGGGTCAATGTTGTGGAGCCGGGTACAGATCTTGCCAGTGGCGCTGTACGTGTTCTGCCAACTCCAAGGATTGCAGGAATCCAGTCTGTACACATTGATTCCTCCTCCTACTCCAGTTCCTCAGAATCATCGCTGCATGAGCCGTCACGGTATACCTCCACATGGACCCGTGAACGCTTACCTGTTGCGACCGATATGAGCACAGCCGTGGCCAAACGTCAATAGGCCGTCCTGAAAATGATTTCAATGGGGAATCTAAGCCACACAGCGCAGGAGGTATGGAATGCCATCAAGCAGGAGAGCGACGTGTGTTTTTTGCCTGCGAATCTCCAGCCAGGCTTGGTAGTGTGTGACAATGGCCGAAATCTGGTGGCAGCTCTGGGCCTTGGCAACCTTACTCACATACCATGTCTGGCACATGTGCTCAACTTGGTCGTGCAGAGTTTTTTGAGGGACTATCCGGATCTTGCTGGACTGCTGCAGAAGGTCCCCTAGAGTGCGCTCACTTGTGACGTTCCAGCATAGCCAGATCGCGCATTGCTGCTCTGCAACGCCGATTTCGCCTTCCTGAACATCGCATCATATGTGACGTACCCACCAGGTGGAATTCCACGTTACATATGTTGGAGCGGTTGTGTGAGCAGCAGACAGCAGTAATGGAGTATCAGCTGCATCAGGCGCAATCAAGTCGCTCTTTGCGCCGTCCACACTTCACCACTACTGAGTGGGCCTCTATGAAGGACATCTGCGACGTTTTGCGTGCGTTTGATGTCTCAACGCGGATGGCGAGTGCAGATGATGCACTAGTCAGCATGACTGTCCCCCTTATCTGCCTGCTTCAGAAATCACTGAAAGCACTAAAGGAAGAGGTTTTGGAAGAGGTGGAGGATGAGGAGTCACAAATTCTATTACCTTCAGGACAGTCAGCGCAACGTGGTTCCTCACAAAGGGCTGGGCATGGCTTACTTTGTGAGGAGGAGGAGGAGTCAATGGAGGAGGAAGAAATCCCTACAGAGGGAGGTACACAACGCTCTAGTCAGTATGTAGAGCGAGGGTGGGGTGATGCAGAGGAGGCAGAGATGACGCCTCTTCCACAGGACAGCTTTTGTTGGCCAGTTGGGAGTCTGCAGCACATGGTTGATTTCATGCTTCAGTGCCTGAGAAACGACCGCCGCATCGCCCACATTCTCACCACGTCAGATTATTGGGTGTACACCCTCCTAGACCCTCGCTACCGGGACAACTTACAAACCCTCATCACACCGGGGAACCGGGACCGTCAAATGCGGGAGTACCAAGACACACTGGTGCAATCCATACTGTTGTACATTCCAGCCGAGAGAGATGCTGCTGCTACTGCTTTACAAAGCAGCTCTGTGCGTCGAGGCAGTGTAGACACCTCTACAACAAGAGGGAGCACAAGCAGCGCCTCTGCACAGGGCAAGAGCTGTATGTTACAAATGTGGCGAAGTTTTGTGACAGCGCCAGCAAGGTCTACACCATCCGAGACGGCTCCAGTCACCAGGAAGCAACGTTTCCGTAAGATGGTGACAGACTACTTGTCTTTCCCTCTAAGTGTACTCCCAGATGCCTCTTCCCCTTTCAAATTTTGGGTCTCTAAGTTGGATACATGGCCAGAGCTTAGCCAGTATGCATTGGAGGTGCTGGCTTGCCCTGCTGCCAGTGTATTATCTGAGCGTGTCTTTAGTGCTGCAGGTGGTGTACTAACAGACCGTCGCATGCGACTATCCTCAGAGAATGTAGACCGGCTTACTTTTCTGAAAATGAACAAGGCATGGATATCACCTGAATTTGCCTGTCCGTTTTAAGATTAAATAACTGGCAACGTTTTCCATGTCTCCTGTTATGTTCATCTTTCTACCACCTGAACTCTACTCCCTGGGCTACAACACCGCCATTTGTTGCTCATAAGTAATTGGCAGGGGTACTGACTCCTGGCCAGCCTGGTTACAGCACGACAGCTGTTTCCTGGCAGTGTGAACGTCAATTATCCTCCAATAAGTTGTGCTGTCGTGTTGCATTTGGGGTTAGCCGACTCTATGGTGCCTGCAGTTTAGGTGATTCCTATGTGTGCTGTGGGATATGTAAATAAAGGCTGTTTCCATTGTGACAATAGGACAAGCACCCACTGTAGGACTGTGTGATTCGGTAACTGCGGACGGCTTGCGTCCTGTCAACTTACATTTTCATGGGTGCGTTCTGCTACCCGTCCGGGGTCCAGTACCGTCAACTGGTTCTCCCCAGTGCCTTTGGCCTAGGTGCCTCCATCTCCGTATACGAGTTCCAGCAACGTCTGCTGGTCCTTGGTAGTGCTTTGGATCACAGGTACCTCCTGCTTAGTAACCGTGTCACAGTAACGTCAGCTGGTACTCGGTTGTGACATTGCCTCTTTTCCTTCTGCTACCCGTCCGGGGTCCAGTACCGTCAACTGGTTCTCCCCAGTGCCTTTGGCCTAGGTGCCTCCATCTCCGTATACGAGTTCCAGCAACGTCTGCTGGTCCTTGGTAGTGCTTTGGAGCACAGGTACCTCCTGCTTAGTAACCGTGTCACAGTAACGTCAGCTGGTACTCAGTTGTGACATTGCCTCTTTTCCTTCTGCTACCCGTCCGGGTTCCAGTACCGTCAACTGGTTCTCCCCAGTGCCTTTGGCCTAGGTGCCTCCATCTCCGTATACGAGTTCCAGCAACGTCTGCTGGTCCTTGGTAGTGCTTTGGAGCACAGGTACCTCCTGCTTAGTAACCGTGTCACAGTAACGTCAGCTGGTACTCGGTTGTGACATTGCCTCTTTTCCTTCTGCTGCCCCTCCGGGTTCCAGCACAGTCAGCTGGTCCTCGTTACTTCCATTGTCTCTTGTTCCATCTGATACCCGTCCGGGTTCCAGTAACGTCATCTGGTTCTCTGAAATTAGACGACCTTAAAGACCACCCAAAAGAAGATGACGACAACAAGGACGACGAGCATGAAGCCAACCAGCCTGAACACCATCACAAAGAAAAAATAAAAGATTACCCTGAAGAAGATCACGAACAGGACAAAGAAGGTTAAGACAAACTACAAGATACAGAACAAGAGACAGAAGAACAATAAGCAGAAGATCAAAAAGCAGAAGAACATGAAGTATAATACCAAAATGAAGAGCAAAATATATGCTCTAAATTCTAAGCAGAAGAAGACTAAGCAGTGTATGGGGGTGAGTCCGTTCCTCCTCGTGGTGCCCCTGGAAAATGCCTGCTGCTGCTGCAGGCTAAACTGAACACGGACAAATACTGTTGTAATTTAAATCTTTTGTGACAGCAAGAACGGAAGAATGAAAAATTCATACTTTTACAGATTACAAGTACAGGGAATCTCTGTCACAAATAAGAATATGATGAAGAAGATGAAGAGGAAGAAGATGAAGAATTTGAATATGAAGAAGATTAATAGTTTAATAATAACAATATGAGTAATGTAAACAAAAACATGAATAGCAAGAAGTTTAAGAAGAAGATTAAGAAGGTGAAGATGAAGAATAATTTGATGAGAAAGATGATGCTGCTGAAGATTATGAAGGAGAAAGTGTGGCACTGGCAAAAGTTAAAAAGGTGAAGAGCATGGAAGTTGTGAAACATACATATTTGCCAAAATAGAAAAAAGGTTAACAACATTGTCAATTTGTTAGTCAATCCAAACGTATTTCCAAAAAAAAATATATTAATGCTATTCCAATGCATTGGGTTAAACATGTATGCCTTTATTGTCTCCTCAACCTCCCCCAATACATTCTACATTACTCTTTGTTGTTTTCCTTCATGTACAATTAACCAACAAGGCAAGAATGGGTTTTTTTTAATGTCGATATTTGGTTCCCATAGACTTACATTAGACTTCCGGTATCGGTATCGGGTATCGCCGATATTTTAGTGATATCGGCGATACCATTCCGATCCGATATTTTTAGATATCGAGCAGTATCGCTCAACACTACTCATCGGTCCACAGGACTTGTTTCCAAAATCTGTCAGGCTTGTTTATATTTTATTTGGCATACTGATGCTGAATTTTATGGTGAAGACACAGGAGAGGTATTCTTCTGATGATTCTTCAATGAAGGCCATATTTGTGCAGGTGTCTCTGAACAGTAAAACAATGTACCACAACTCCAGAGTCTGCTAAATATTTCTGAAGGTCTTTTTCAGTCAAGTGGGTTTCTGATTTGCAATCTAGGAATCCTACAAACAGCTCTCACTGAAATTTTGCTTGGTCTTCCAGACATTATGATGACCATTACTGTTCCAGTTAACTGCCATATCTTAATTACATTCAAACTGAGAAAAGGGCAGCTTGAAAACGCTTCCCTATCTTCCTATAGCCTTCTCCTGGTTTGTGGGCCTCCACTTACTTCATTTTCAGAGTGCTAGACAGCTGCTTAGAAGAACCCACAGCTGCTATTTTTTTGTACAAGGTTAGAGGAGGCTAGGTTTTTATAAAACTGGACATAATTTTAATGAACAAGCCATATCCCTAACAGGTTAATTATCATCATCTTCATTTTTATATAGGGCTAACATATTCCGCAGCGCTTTACAGCTTGCACACATTATCATCACTGTTCCAATGGGGCTCACAATTTAAATTCCCTATTAGTATGTCTTTTTGGAGTGTGGGAGGAAACCGGAGTACCCAGAGGAAACCCACGCAAAAACGGGAAGAACATAAAAACTTCTTGCAGATGTTGTCCTTCATGGTATTTGAACCCAGGACTCCAGCACTGCAGTGCTAACCACTGAGCCACCGTGCTGCCCTTAATCAAAGTTATCTGAGCACAGAAACCTCCAAGGGTTTCAAAACTTTTGCATTGGCCCATTTTTCTTTTTGTAATTTTTAAAAAGTAAACATAATTACAAAATACATTTTTTTGCTTAAAATACAAAGGAAATGTGTCATCTTTAACTTTGGGCCCTTTAGAGATCATTTCATATTCAACTCCCTTAACTGTTCACAATAACAGTAATTTTGACTAGGGATACTCAAACTTTTACATTCCACTGTATGTTGTGGTACTAATTATATGTTAACTGCATAGCTATATTAGTTAGGTATAGTGTTGATCGAGCACTGGAATGCTCAGTACTCGAATAGAGCACGTCGGACACTTGGAAGTTAATGGTAAGCTTGAGCATTTTTCCAGAGGACCAAAAAATTCTGTTTCTCTGCATCCAGCTCAGACAATTCACTTATGGGCATCCGAGCACTCGAGAACCATCAGATACTTCATAAACACACAAACTGTTGTCCAAAGCCAGCGTAGGGTAACAAATATAAGTCACAAATTGCCAAAAGGCAAATAATCCCTAACTAAAGACCATAAAATGTAACTTTTATTCAAACTACTAAAGGAAATTATTAAATTATTAAAACTAGTCAGTTTAGTATAAGGGGGACACTGGTATGCTATTAATTGAACTCACATCCTACAAAGTGCTCACTGTCCTAATATTGTATTGAATTTCAGATGTATGGATCAAGGTGCGGCTGCTACCGATGTACCATATCTAATGCCATGACATAACTTCACTGACTCGTGCTATTTAAAAGCCTCCGAGGGAAGGCTTAGGGCAATTTTGAATAGCCTAATCCCCCTTCCATCACTACCTCGCTTTTTCCCAGTCATGTTGCTCAGACAGTGTAGTATGAGCACAGTATTAGCAACAAAAAATTAGATTTTAAACTCTGCACCAGTTCTGTAAACAGCTGAATTTCAGCACCATTAAATGACAAAGTGAAATATGGTGTGTTGAGTTGCATTAGTCACAGAAGAAAGAATTGTATGAGTGTGGATGAGGCCTGTATGACAAAGAAGATATGCTTCAAACTATTTTAAAATTAGATCAACCCTACTGTATGACGTTAGAACACAAGAAATATTTTTGGGCCTGTGAATAAGGCCTGTATAACATGGACTAGATACTACAAACAATTTGATATGCAAATTGCCTCTTCAAAAAAAGAGGACTTGTACTCTATAGCACCACCTATTGGAAGTAGCGATCCTACAAGTCACAATCAACCCTTTAACGAGTCTTGTAATATGACTTAGGATAAAAGCCAAATCAGTAAGTCCATTTGCAGACACGGTGTTTCGGACTATTGGTCCTCGTCAGTGCAAAGTAGGAGAGATCTGATTTGGCTAGATGAGAGGCTCTGGACTACAGTCTAAGGGGTAAGGTTTCTCCTTGTGGAGAGTGACAAACAATTTGAACGTTAGTAACTGAACTCACTTATTTTTTTAGAGTGTGTGATTCATGTATAACCTAGAAGATATTCTCCAAACAATTTCAAAATCTGCTGTCTCACATTTGTAAAAGAAAATTTTTTTTTATGTGCAACAGCTCTGCACACACAACAATTTCACCACAAAATTACAATGTGGAATATGGCAGGCTGTATCACGATTATCAGCAAAAAAATATATTTTTTTAATGTGCGTAAGGTCTGCAGACAGCTTTGTATCACCTCCACAAAATGACAACGTGGGTGTTAGGGTTTGAGTTCCCGCTGCTGCATAAGGGGAGTCTCGAACCAGTCCCGCTGCGGTCCCCATCCATCTCCAGCCACAGTGGAGCCTGCTCAGCAAAGAAGTCGGTCCCAGCATCTCGCCCGGTCTAATACTGTGCAGAGACTTGCTGCTGCCTCTTCAGGTTCTGCTATTGTAGCCAGTACTGGTCAGCGGCGAGCAGACGTCTTTAGGACTAAGTCCTTTGTTGCTTCATCTGAGCATGCCCAGAGCAAGATCTCCCATTGGAGATCAGGGGTCACATGCTCAGATACAGCTGCCACTCCTGTTGGTCCTTCAGGAAGGTCCTGTGGCTGTTGATGTTCTGAAGCAGCTTCCCATTGGTCCTTCCTGGAAGGTCTTTTTCTCGTGGCTGCTATAAAAGGCTGTCCTTACCGCATGGCCGTGCGCTAGTGTCAAATCTGTTAAGTGCTTGCACCATTGTGGTCATGTATGCTTGTGGTTTGGTCTGGCTGAAATAAGCCCCTAGAATACCGGCACCTCTGGTGAGGAGATTGTATGCACGTGTTCAGGGCTCGGCTGAAAACGCCATTAGAATACCGGTTACTCCGGTGAGGAGATTACTGCTTGGGTTCTGTTTGCATGACCACAGACTGCAATCCGCCTAGCAGTCATCTGTGTTCCCGGTGAGTCTAACAGGACACAGTCTTTGTTACAGCGGCTCTGTGAATTAACAGAGTCCGTTTATATCGCCATATAGTGCTACGGCATTTACATCTGCGACTCTGCGGGATAACAGAGTTCGCTCATACTGTCTATTTATGCTATCTTACTAGCAGCAGGCTCTGCCTGCACGGTGGACCCTGGGCTGCGAACGCACCTCTCCTTAATATCTATTAGGTGCGTTCCGCAGGCCCTTAACATAATACTAGCGCCAGGGTCTGGCTAGTAAAATGGCGGATGACCAGCATCTACCGCAGTACATCCAGCAGCTGGAGGGTAGGTTGGCGGCCCTTGAGCGCACAACCTCAGCTGTGGATGTTACCGCAGTCGCTGTTCAGGCTGCTAGCGTGGCTGCAGCCAGTTTGTCCTCTGCCACCTCTGCCCCTACATTATCCCACCTCCCGCTTCCTGACAAGTTTGCCAGTGACAGCAAGCAATGTCAAGGATTCGTGAGTCAGTGCTCTATACAGCTCGAGCTTCTGGCTGCACATTTCCCCACGGATCGGGCACAAGTGGGTTTTGTACTGTCTCTACTCTCGGGCAGAGCGTTGGAGTGGGCAACGCCGCTGTGGGAGTGCGACGATCGTGTGGTGCGGAGTGCTCCTCGCTTCCTGGAGGCTCTTAAAAAGGTCTTTTTATGTCCTCAGGTCACCCACGATACGGCGCTCCAACTGCTGGCATTGGCACAGGGTTCGTCTTTGGTCAGTCAGTTTTTCATCCAGTTTCAGACTCTGTGAAATGTGATTTCAGCAGCAAATGACACAAACCTTTGTGTCAGGACATTGTGGATGACTCGCCCTGACTCGCTAGCCACAATATGCTGATATAAAGTTTAGGAAAAAAAATTAGTTTACAAGAACGTCACTCCTTTGAACTCTGCAAACTCCCTCCCCTCATCAAACATGTGCCCCACGCACATGCTACACCACCATTATCGTAGCCAAAGTGCTGAAAATACTTTAGTGGCAACACAAATATTTTCCCACAATTTTTACCGAATGTTTCCGATTTTATAAAATTTTGCACACGTTTCCGATCGCGATTCTGAATGTGCCATATTTGTGATGAATTTATGTTTGGTGATCATTTTTCAAACAAATTTGCTCATCATTACTTACATTCTTAAGTTCTTGGTTTTCATGGCTAAAACCACACATATTGTGCAAAAAGCTTCAGACATTAATGCCATTTAAATTTTTTTAGGGATGACATTCTTGGAAGGATGTAATTGTTCTATCTGTATAGTTCTTGCTTTTGAGACTGAGAAAACAGTTAAATTACTTACTGTTCTATAATTATGCTTAAAGTAACAGTATTTTAAGTAAAAGAAAATTTTACATTTATCTAAGTGGTTGCCTGGATGTTGATAGGCAGCAAATTATTACTTTTGGCAGATAAATGCATTTTGCTCACATACAATATATGTGCATAGAATCATGAACATCAAAATGTGCAGTAGAAACAGATCTAAAATGTATGCACTCATTAGGCTGTTTTCTGCATTTAACACATGGCAACCATTTCCACACTGTATTGCTTTATAATTGTTATTTAGGGGAAAGTTAGGATGACCGCTCGGATTTTCTCCGGGTCTCGAGACCCAAGGGGTAGCCGAGATCCCAGAGAACATAATTCAGGTCCCCCGCATTCCCCGCTTTTGCGATCGCCATTATTAACCATATAACGGCGATTGGAAAAGAAAAAAACAGCCGCTATCCTGTATGTAATTTCTCTACCATCTGATGTTATCGCACATCAGAGGGGAAAGAAATAGGGTCCCCCGATGTGCCCCCCGTACCTCTGGGTGTCCCCCCTGTCCTCCCGCAGCTCCGAGCCTCCTGGCGTCTTCATCCTGTAATTAAAAATGCCGGCAGTTTCATTCATTCAGTGAAATTACATTTTGATCAGTGTGATAAATGCTATCACAGTGATCAAAATAAAAAAATAGTAAATAAAACCCCCTTTTATCACCCCCTTAGTTAGGGACATACAATAAAATAAAGAAATTGTATTTATTTTCATGTTTCCATTAGGGTTAGCGTTAGGGTTAGGGTTATAATTAGGGTTAGGGTTGGAATTAGGGTTAGGGTTAGGGTTACCATTAGGGTTAGGGTTACAATGAGGGTTAGGGATACAATTAGGGTTAGGTATACAATTAGGGTTAGGGATACAATTAGGGTTGGAATTAGGGTTAGGATTAGGGTTAGGGTTAGGATTAGGGTTAGGGGTGTGTTGGGGTTAGGGTTGGAGCTAGAATTGAGGGGTTTCCACTATTCAGGCACATCAGGGGGTCTCCAAACACGATGTGGCGTTCAAAAAGTCAAATGGCGCTCCCTCCCTTCCGAGCCCTGCCGTGCTCCCAAACAGTGGTTTACCCCAACATATGGGGTATCGGCGTACTCAGGAAAAATTGCACAACAACTTTTGGTGTCCAATTTCTCCTGTTACCCATGGAAAAATAAAAGAATAGCCTGCTAAAAAAATGATTTTTGAGGAAAAAAATGATTTTTTACTTTCACGGCTCTACGTTATAAACTTCTATGAAACGCTTGGAGGTTCAAAGTGCTCACAACACATCTAGATAAGTTCCTTAAGGGGTATAATTTCCAAAATGGGGTCAATTGTTGGGGTTTCCACTGTTTAGGCACATCAGGGGTCTCCAAACGAGACATGACGTCCAGCCAATTCTGCGTTGAAAAAGTCAAACGGCGCTCCTTCCCTTGCGACCACTGCCGTGCACCCAAAAAGTGGTTTACCGCCACATATTGAGTATCGGCGTATTCAGGAGAAATTTCTCAACAAATTTTATGGTTCATTTTTTCTTTTAACACTTTTGAAAATAAAAAAAATTGGTTCTGAATTACAATTTTTGCAAAAAAAGTTAAATGTTAATTTTTTCCTTCCACATTGCTTCAGTTCCTGTGAAGTACATAAAGGGTTAAAAAACTTCTTGAATATGGTTTTGAGCACCTTGAGGGGTGCAGTTTTTAGAATGGTGTCACTTTTGGGTATTTTCTATCATTTTGACCCCTCAAAGTGACTTCAAATGTGATGTGGTCCCTAAAAAAAAAAAGGTGTTGTAAAAATGAGAAATCGCTGGTCAACTTATAACTTCGTAACAAAAAAAATTTGTTCCCAAAATTGTGCTGATGTGAAGTAGACATGTGGGAAATGTTATTTATTAAGAAATTTGTGTGACATATCTCTCTGATTTAAGGGCATAAAAATTTAAAATTTGAAAATTGCTAAATTTTCAAAATTTTCGCCATATTTAGTTTTTTTTCATAAATAAATGCAAGTTGTATAAAAAAAAATTACCACTAACGTGAAGTACAATATGTCACGAAAAAACAGTCTCAGAATCAGCAGGATCCGTTAAAGCGTTCCAGAGTTATAACCTCATAAAGTGACAGTGGTCAGAATTGTAAAAATTGGCCCGGTCATTAAGCTGCAAATTGGCTCTGTCACTAAGGGGTTAGAGATGAGTTAATATTAGTGATGAGCGAATTTGTTCAGAAATAGATTGCCAAACACAAATTTGGCAGGAATATGGCACAGTCGGATTTGTTGTCGGAAACACGAGCAAAATTTAAAAAAATCGGGAACATTCGGTAAAAATATTTGCGTTGCCACAAAGTATTTTCAGCACTTTAGCAACGATAATGGTGGTGTATCATGAGAGAGTCATGTGTTTAATGAGGGGAGGGGTTTGCAGAGCACAGAGGAATGGAGTTCTTGTAAGCAGTCATTTTTTTTCTTAACTTTATATGTGTACATTGCGGCTAGCCAATCAGGGCGCAAGAAACACCCACAACGTCCTGACACAACTGCTTGTGTCATTGGCTGCTGAAATCACATGTCCCTCTCCATATAAATAGCAGACATCTTGTTTTTGCTCCATTTTCATGCTGTAACAGCGCAGAGAGGCTGCTCCTGATGCTGGGACTGTTAGCAGCAAGATTTTAGCTAGATAGTTAGGTGGTTGTATATCAATCATATAGTGTACCTAGCTAATGTCCAGTGTGGCTGATAAATTTACTTTCAAGCAATTTTTTTGGTCCATTACTGAGGTCCACAGACAAAGCCAGCAGGGCACATGTCATACAAGTGTGCTGTGCACTGCTTCTATTGCACTGCATGCACGAGTATAGCATTTTAATTAATATTTTTTCTCTAGTAAAATGTGAAACAGCCTGCTGTATCCCTTCTTGTCATTGTCATGTGGTGAAACAGCCTGCTGTATCCCCCCTTGTCATTGTCATGTGGTGATATGAAACTGTCTGCATACCAAAGGCACATTAACATTTTTTAATATTTTCTGTTGCTGAATGTGATACAGCCCACCGTTTTCCACATTGTCATGTTGTGGTGGTGATATGAATCGGTCTGCAGATCTAAGGCACATTAAAAAAAAAGTTTTCAGTTGCAAAAAGTTAGGCAACTCGCTGTATCACACTTTGTCATTTTGTTGGGTTGAAATGAAGCTGTAGAGGCCTGATCCAGAGTCCACAAAAAATTCTTCTGTTCCTAGTGTCATACAGTAGCGGACCTGATTTTCAAATAGTTTGCAGCATCTAGTGTGTTATAGAGGCCTGATCCAGAGGCTACCAAAAAATTATTCTGTTTATAGTGTCATACTGTTAGAACCACCCCAGATCCATGCTCTGACAGGCAGGGTCTCCAGCGTGTCACTTCACTCACCCGTGTTGTGGTCAGTTCTTCCCTTCCCCATGCTCTGCATGCTTCCAGTCGGTCTAGCCATGTCCTTAGGGCACGCGCACTCCCACCCTCTTAAAGGGTCAGTGCGTACACTTGCTATACCCTCCCCAGCCAATGACTGTGGGACATTATGTAAATATTGCTTTCTCCCCACTGGGGAGGTGCCTGAGCAACCTTCCTGTTTGCAGTCTATGTTGTGTAATGTCGAATACCTGCCTGCTGCACTCTAGTGCAAATCTTGCTTGCTGCACTCTGGTGCAAATCCTGCCTGCTGCACTCTAGTGCAAATCTTGCTTGCTGCACTCTGGTGCAAATCCTGCCTGCTGCACTTTAATGCAAATCCTGCCTGCTGCACTCTAGTGTAATTTCTGCTGCTGAACTCAAGTGCAAATCCTGTTTGCTTCACTCTGATGCAGACCCTGTCTGCTGCATTCTGACACTAACTCTGTCTTCTGCTCTCTGATACGAACTTGGTCTGCTGCACTCTGATACGAACTCTGTCCACTGCATTTTGATGCGAACTCTACCTACAGCACTCTGATACAAGCTCTGCCTACTGCTCTATCCAGTCTGTCCTTCTAGGTCCAGCTTCTGCGCGACCGTTGGTCTGTCCTGGAGTGGCACCTGGTGTTCATCGGGAACCAAGTCTAACCTCACCATCAGAGGCTCTAGTGAACAGTCTGGTCCTCACTTAGTGACACCCCCCCAGGCTCTCCGTGGTCACAAACCACGTCCGTGACACATACAGTAGATGACATCTCACATTCAATTAGTTTGTAGCATCTAGTGTGTTATAGAGGTCTGATTAATAGGCCATAAAAAATTCTTCTGTTCCTTGTGTCATACAGTAGAGGACATCTCACATTCAATTAGTTTGTAGCATCTAGTGTATTATAGACGCCTGATCCGTAGGCCACAAAAAATTCTTCTGTTCCTTGTGTCATACAGTAGGGGACCTGACTTTCAAATTGTTTGCAGAATAACTTCTTTGTCATACAGGCCTCATCCAACATACAAACAATTCTTTTTTTTCTGTGACTAACATGAAACAGCACGCCATATTTCAACTTGGAATTTACTGTTGCTGAAATTCAGCTTTTTGCAGAGGTGGTGCAGAGTTTAAAATCTAAGTTTTGTTGCTTATACTGTGCTCCTACCACACTATCTGAGCAACATGACTAGGAAAAAGTGAAGGGGAAGGGGAATTAGGCTTGGAGTTCAAGGTGTATGTGGGGTAGGTGGTAATGTTTGTGAAAGCACTAGTGAAGCAATGTCCTATGCAAAGACAACTGACAACTTCTGTTACTCCACTACCTTTCTTTGGCAGATGCACAGCGGTATGCCTTGTCGATGATGCCCAGAAAAAGCATCTATTCGAATGGATGCCAAGCGCAGCTTCAAGTGGCTTTTCCTCCTCTTCCTCCCCCTCAACATCACACCCAGTACAGTCCACAGAGATGGCATCCAAATTACCCTTGCTTCTCCTCGTGTCCCAACTCTCCAACCGTACAACTGACTGTAGGGAACCACAGATGGGTGAGTCTGAAGAGCTGTTCACACATTCTATTCCATGGTCGTCAGAAGTGTACTCAAAAACTTCACAGAATCAAGAGGAGGAAATCTGCACCAATGCTCAAATTTTTTTCAGCTGGGATCCGGGGCAAGACGAAGCAGGGTCAGAACAGCATTCTGAGCCTCGTCCTCACACGTTAACCCCTGGGAGGGAGGTGATCCTGATGAGACTCAGATATCTAAGGCTCACGCAGACGGTACTGTGCTGTCAGGGAAAGAAGAGGAGGAGGGTGACTTCAAGGCGGAGGATTGTGATAACACAGAGAATGATGATGATGAGGTGTTAGATCCTAGTTGTCGTGAACATAGAGGCACACAGCTGAGTAGGACTTCTGAGGAGGAAGACGAGGAGTTTACGTTGCGCCGTCAGTTGCAGAAACGTAGAGATGCAGCCATGATGAGCAATGCATCCTCAGCCACAACTGTAGCTGTGACCAGCAGCATCCGTGGATCTGCAGCTCGCAGGGGTGGCAAGGCTTGCCTAGACTGGGCCTTTTTTACACTGCAAATGATGAGCCAACTCACGTAATCTGCAGACTTTGCAACAAAAAAAACTGAGTTGAGGTAAAAACTGCAATAATTTGACTACTACATGTATTAATGTTCACATGCACAATCAACATGTTTTACTGTGGGAATTCCACTGCGCAAAAATGCTGACCAGCGGACCTCAACAACCATCAGCCGCAACATCAATCGCATCTGCTGCTTCTTCCTCCTCCTCTTTTACTGTGCCAACTATAGAGATGTAGTTCTGTGTGACAGCATGGGAAACACTGGCATAGCGCATAAGATTGGTTGTGAAATTATCCCCGCCAGTCCGAGAGCTGTGGTTCCCACACTGTCAAAGAACAACATGAGCACTCAGCTGGATCTGAGGTATAAAGTTTACCTCCAGTCATTAATGTCAGCTGATGGGACTACAGCTCCCATCAGCTGACACCTGCTTCTGCTAATAACAGTGAGAGCAGGAGTATCGGAAGGGAGTATTTATCAGCCTGCTCTTGTGCTGTAAATAAATAATTTAAAAAAACCTGCATGGGTTCCCCTGTATTTTTGATAACCAGCCAGGAGAAACTCACAGCTGGTGGCTGCAACCCTCAGCTGTCAACTTCAGGAAGGCTGGTTATTAAGAATAGAGGGGTCCCCATGCCTTATTTTTAATTATTTAAATAAATAATAAAAAAAACAGCATGGGGTCCTTCCATTTTTGACAACCAGCCTTGCTAAAGCAGACAGCTAGGGGCTGATATTCTCAGGCTGGTAAGGGGCCATGGGTATACTCCCCCCAGTCTAAAAATAGCAGCGCGCAGCTGCCCAGAAAAGGCGCATCTATTAGATGTGCCAATTCTGGCACTTTGCCCCGCTCTTCCCACTTGCCCTGTAGCGGTGGCAAGTGGGGTTCATATTTGTGGGGTTGATGTCATCTTTATATTGTCAGGTGACATCAAACCCACGGGTTAGTAATGGAGAGGCGTCTGTAAGACATCTATCCATTACTAATCCTATAGTTACATGGTCAATTAAGACACAGCCAGAATAAAGTTCTTTATTAGAAGTAAGACTAAAAACAGATTTCCTTTTTTATTTAAAAATAAAAAACACAATTAGATGAGTATAACGCCTATTCCACCGAAGCCTTCGTTCTCCTGTAATAAAACTAAAATAAAAAAGTAACAATATCACTCAATTCTTCGTCGTTCTGTCCCACACTGTAAGCCATATCTGGGGATAAATAGTTTTCAACCTGGACTTTGCCAGTAAAGTCTAAGTATACAGTTGTGAGCTGATATTAATAGCCTGTGAAGCTCCATGGATATTACTCCCTTCCCAGGCTATAAATATCTACCTCCAGCCGTTGGCTTTCCCTCTGCTAGTTAGGAAATTTACGCTGGAGTCCACACCATTTTTTTCAGAAAAATAATCTTTTATTAATTAAATACATGTACAGTAAGCTGCACACACATTGTACTAATTGTATTTGTCACAGACATCTATATATCATTCTATTTTATTTGTATTTACTGCATGTAATCCATCTCTTCTATGCTGTCGGCTCCTGCAGTGATTTTACAGTACACGGCAGATGAATTGCCAGCTTTTCTTCTCTCTAACTATCTATCAATGTTATATATATATACATATATATGTGTGTGTGTCACTGACATATATATATATGTATTCTACTTCTATATATCTATTCCATCTATTCTATTCTAACCTGTCATGCTGTGATTTTACTGAACGCCGCACATGAATTGACAGATTTTATTCTATCTTTTACCAAATGTTACTGACTTTTTCAGATTTTAAGAAAAATGCTCGTGTTACCGATCACGAATCCGAATGTACCATATTTGTGCCAAGTTTATGTTTGGCTGTCGTTTTCCAAACATATTCTCTCATCTCTAGTCATAATGGTCAGAAAAATTTTTGTTTTTTGTACCAGAACGGTACCCGAATTCGAAGCCTGACCACATTCAGATGAATAGAGGGCCCGAACATCCGATGCTTCCCACACAATCATCTGCGTGACAGCGTGGGAATCATTGTCTCTGATCACTGGTAAGATTGCTCCTGTCTCAGTGTCTTCTGGCTGGCATGAAGAGCTGTCGCAACACTGATTTGACCACTCTCCAAATCATCTAGATTACCATGGGACATGACCATTAATGGATTATCGTCAGACAGTTGAGGAATATAGTGTTTTATTACCGTATGTTTTGTCATTTACAGTGGGACATAGGCATCACTTATCGTTGGATAGGTGAGAAATATGGTGTTTCATAATTTTTTGTCTTTTACCGATGGATATTTGCATCGATGGATTATTGCTGAAAAGGTGAATATAACTTTGCTTTTTTATTTAAATTTTTTTGTGAATAAATGGGTGAAAGAGGGTGGGGAGTTTTTATTTAAGATAAAGGAGTCTGTGTCTTTCTTTCAGTTAAAGCACATTATTCTGGCTGTGAATTACATTACAAAGCTGTTATCAAACCCAAAAATACAGTATTAGCCCAGTTGCCACCGTAATAGGACAAGTGTGAAGAGCCGGCAAAGTGCCAGAATTGGACCATCTAATCGTTGCGCCTTTTCTGTGCGGCTGCAGGCTGCTATTTTTAGGCTAGGTAGAACCAATATCCATGGTCTCTTCCCCAGTCTGAGAATACCAACCCCCAGCTGCCTGCTTTAGCTTGGCTGGTTGACAAAAATTGGAGTGATTCCAAAATAATTCAAAAATACGGCATGGGGACCCCTCTATTTTTAATAACCAGCCAATATTAAGCTGACAGTTGGGGGTTGCAATCGGCAGCTGTCAGTCTTACCTGCACTGTTTATCAAAAAATAGAGCAGTTCCATGCCATTTTTTATTTATTTTTTGCACAGGTCCCGGCTGATGAATACTCTCATCAGCCTCACCTTCTCTCCCTGCTATCAGTGAGAGGAGGTGTAGGATGATGAGAGCAGTACTCTCATCAGTCGACGCCTGTGGCTGCTGGTAATCATTTTACCACCAGTCACAGCTGCTGACTCACAAGCTGTCATCTGACAGCATAGGAACCGCAACACCTCTGATCAGTGGTAACGCACTTACCGCTGATCAGAGCCCCCGGTGTTTCTCTTGTTGTCACACAGATGACAGAGTGGGAAACTCAATGCTTGGAATGCCACACCTGAACAGTAAGGGCTGAGACTGAAGGCCTTATTTCTTGAGAAAGAATCACATCGCACAGACTGGCCTGGCACCTCTCCTGATCTGAGCAAGACAGTATAATGTATTTCTATGCAGCTGTCAAGCTCAGGGCAGGAGAGCCGACAGCCAGTATGAGTTTAACGATGCGATTCTCACACTAGAAATATGGCAGTCTGTCTCTGCTGTTGTGAATGTGTTAGAAATGAATTCTGAGCAGAAGCTCCCTCTGGTGGTTACAAACAATACTGAACCATTCAATGAGGATTGGCAATCAGGAGTTACAGACTGGTCTTATATAAGGGAGGTTCCCTCCCATCATGGTTGCCGGTGATCAATTGTTCTTGTCTCAACTGTGGTTCCAGGTTCACTTGGAAGCTTGCTGAGTCTTGCCTCTTCTCCTGCTCTCAGATAAGATGTTTTCTGTTTTTTGTTTTTGTGCTTACCATTTGCATATTTCTCTGCATTTCTGTGAGGTTAGCCAGGTCTTCCCCCCCGGGGGGCTTGGGCTCCTCTCAGTTCTTCTGGACCCACTGTTATTTGTTCATTTGCCTTTTCCAGTTTTTTCAGTGGCTGCGGCTTAGTTTTGTTACACCAGAGAACTAATTTAGGTGGTAGAGGTCGTGTGATCTCAGGTGTTTTTGAAATTAGTAGAGTTGGTATTTTTTAGGGTTTTTTGGATTGCAGTAAGTGTCCTTCCTATCCTTTTCTGTCTAGGAAGATTGGGCCCCAACGTTTGCTCATACTATTTTCTGTCTGTGTCTGTATTTCCTCTTGTCTAACCGCCATTACATGTTTGGGGCTTCCTATGTTCTTTGGGGATCTGCTCCGGGGCAGATAGCTTTCCTCTTTCTATCTTTAGGTGTAGTTAACCTCTCAGGCTGTGACGAGGCATCTAGGACCAACGTAGGAACGCTCCACGGCTGCCTTTAGTTGTGGTGGTTAGTCAGGATACTGCAATCCAGTAGATTCCAACCTCTCTGGTGTATTGCCGTTTTTGCCTTCTCTCCTCAGCTACCAAATCATAAAATCATCACCGGCCAAACTGAAAATTATATGGTACTCAACAGAAGGGAAAAATAGTAAAAGGAAAAAGAAAAGAGAAAGTTGTCAGAATTTTTTTTTTTCTCTGTTTGTTGCATTTTTTCCCTCTTTTTCTCTGGGTGCTGAGGAGGATTTTTTTTTTCTCTCAATGGAGTTTGCACAGTTGTGTGGCCGTGTGGATCAGCTTGCCACTGAAGTTCGGAGTATTGCTACTTATCTTGCAGGGTTGCCGGTTGTGGAACCTAGGATCCCCAAGCCAGATTTATTTTTGGGGGATCGAGCTAAATTTCTGAATTTCAAAAATAACTGTAAGTTGTTTTTTGCCTTAAAACCTAAGTCCTCAGGGAACGCAGCACAGCAGGTTCAAATTGTCATCTCTCTCCTGCGCGGCGATCCTCAGGATTGGGCTTTTTCCCTGACACCTGGGGACCCTGTTTTGAGTAATTTTGATGCATTTTTTCTGGCTCTGGGGTTATTGTACGATGAACCTAATGTCACTGATCAAGCTGAAAAAACCTTGTTGCCATTAAATCAGGGGCTTGAGGATACTGAGTTGTACTGTCAGAAATTCCAAAAGTGGGCAGTCCTGACCAAATGGAATGATGATGCTTTGGCAGCCCTTTTTCGGAAGGGTCTGTCAGAGAAAGTAAAAGATGTTATGGTGGGTTTCCCTGCTCCCTCTGGTCTCAATGATTCTATGTCATTAGCGATTCAAATTGACAGACATTTGCGTGAGCGTAGAGGTATGCGTGGAATAGTGTTGCTTTGTGAACCAGCTTCCGAACCCATGCAGTGTGATAGAGTGGCTTCTGGGGCACAGCGTCATGAGTTTTGAAAACGCAATGGGTTATGTTTCTACTGTGGTGACGCCTCTCATGCTATTTCAGTCTGCCCTAAGCGGGGAAGACGTTTTGCACGCTCAGTTGTCTTGGGTAGTGTTCAGACTAAATTTCTGTTGACTGTTACCCTGATTTGCTCCCTGTCCACATTTTCTCAGGCTCAGGCTTTTGTTGATTCGGGAGCAGCTATTAACCTGATGGATTTTGATTTTGCTAAACGTTGTGGGTTTCCCTTGATACCCCTACGGAAGTCTATTCCCCTACTGGGGATTGATTCTACCCCTTTGGCTGAGAATAAACCCCAGTTCTCCACTCAGGTGATAATGAGGGTTGAACCTGATCATCAGGAGAGTTGCAAATTTTTGGTGCTGTATAATCTGCATGACATTATTGTACTAGGTTTCCCTTGGTTACAGTCTCATAATCCTGTTTTGGATTGGAAATCTGTGTCTGTAACTAGTTGGGGCTGCCAATGTGTTAATGCAAACACTCCTGTTTTTTCTGCCTCTCCCCAGGCTCAGGATGTTCCTGACTTTTTGACTGATTTTTCTGATGTGTTTAGCGAAAGTAAATCTGCATCCTTGCCCCCCCATAGGAGCTATGACTGCGCTATTGAATTAGTGCCTGGTAGTAAATTCCCTAAAGGTCGCCTTTTTAACTTGTCTGTACCTGAACATGACGCTATGCGGTCTTATATCAAGGAGTCATTGGAGAAGGGTCATATCAGACCATCCTCTTCACCCTTGGGTGCCGGTTTTTTCTTTGTGGCCAAAAAGGATGGTTCATTAAGGCCGTATATTGATTATCGTCTCTTGAACAATATCACTGTGAAATATCAATATCCATTACCCTTGATTTCTGACCTGTTTTTCAGGGTGAAAAGTGCTACTTGGTTTACCAAGCTTGACCTCAGGGGGGGGTATAACCTTATTCGCATTAAGCACGGGGATGAATGGATGACGGCGTTTAATACCCCAGAGGGGCATTTTGAGTACCTAGTGATGCCCTTTGGGCTCACTAATGCTCCTTCCGTCTTCCAGTCCTTCATGAATGACATTTTCAGGGATTTTGTGGATAAATTTCTGATTGTTTATTTGGATGATATCTTGATTTTTTCCAATGACTGGGACTCTCATGTGAAACATGTTCGGACTGTGTTCCAGATTTTGAGAGAGAATGCTCTGTATGTGAAGGGATCAAAGTGTCTTTTTGGCGTACAGAGGATCTCATTTCTGGGGTTCATTTTGTCCCAATCTGTTATTGAAATGGACCCAGTCAAGGTTCAGGCCATCTGTGATTGGGTCCAACCTACTTCATTAAAGGCTCTTCAGAGATTCTTGGGTTTTGCCAATTTTTATTGTAAATTTATTGGTAATTTCTCTGTTATTGTTAAACCATTGACTGATTTGACCAAAAAGGGTTCTGATGTGGTGAATTGGCCTCCTGAGGAAGTCTCTGCGTTTCAGGAACTTAAGCAGAGATTCACTTCTGCTCCTGTTCTATGGCAGCCTGATGTTTCTCTGCCATTTCAGGTGGAGGTTGATGCCTCTGAAATTGGGGCAGGTGCCGTTTTGTCCCAAAGAGATCCAGAGACCTCTAAAAGTAACCCTTGTGCCTTTTTCTCTCGAAAATTTTTTCCAACTGAACGTAACTATGACATGGGTAATCGGGAGTTATTGGCCATGAAGTGTGCTTTTGAAGAGTGGAGACATTGGCTGGAGGGAGCCAAACATCAGGTGGTGGTCCTCACGGACCATAAGAATCTGGTTTATCTGGAATCAGCCAAGCGACTTAATCCTAGACAGGCCAGGTGGGCCTTGTTTTTCACACGTTTTAATTTTGTGGTTTCCTTTCTTCCTGGCACTAAGAATGTTAAGGCGGATGCCCTCTCGAGGAGTTTCCTTGCGGACTCTCCTGAGTTATCTGATCCTGCTGTTATTTTGAAAGAGGGTGTAGTTCTTTCCGCCATCTCGACCAGTTTGAGACTGGCTCTGGAAGGGTGACAGGAGGATAAACCCAAGCTTTGCCCTATTGGGAAATTGTTTGTCCCAGACCTGTGGAAAAAGAGTGTGATGTCTGAGATTCATTGTTCCGCGTTGTCCGGTCATCCCGGAATTTTTGGTAGCAGAGACTTGGTTAGTCGGTCCTTTTGGTGGCCTACTTTGTCTCGTGACGTCAGGGAATTTGTGCAGTCCTGTGGTACTTGCTCTCGCTCCAAGCCTTGCTCTCGCTCTAGTGGTTTGTTGATGCCATTGCCTGTGCCCAAGAGACCATGGACCCATATCTCTATGGATTTCATTTCCGACCTCCCTGTTTCTCAGAGAATGACCGTTATCTGGGTGATTTGTGATAGGTTTTCCAAAATTATACATCTTGTGCCATTACCTAAGTTGCCTTCCTCCTCCGAATTGGTGCCTTTGTTCCTTCAGCACGTGGTTCGGTTACACGGCATTCCTGAGAACATTGTGTCTGACAGAGGAGTCCAGTTTGTTTCCAGATTTTGGAGGACTTTTTGTTCTAAACTTGGTGTTCAATTGTCTTTCTCCTCGGCTTTTCATCCTCAGACCAATGGACAAACTGAGAGAACAAACCAGACATTGGAGACTTATCTGAGATGCTTTGTGTCTGCTGATCAAGATGACTGGGTCACTTTTTTGCCTTTGGCTGAGTTTGCTCTTTATAATAGGGCTAGCTCTGCCACTTTTATGTCTCCATTTTTCTGTAATTTTGGGTTTCACCCTCGATTTTCTTCGGGACAGATGGAGGCTTCTGTCTGTCCAGGTGTTGACTCTGTTGTGGAGCGAATGCAGCAGATTTGGGACCAGGTAGTGGAGAGGTTGTCCCTCTCTCAGGAGAGGGCCCAGAGGTTTGCCAACCGGCATAGGACTGATGGTCCTCGGTTTGAAGTGGGGGACTTGGTCTGGTTGTCCTCAAGAAATATCCCTATGAGAGTTGCATCTCCTAAGTTTAAGCCTAGGTTCATTGGACCTTATAAGATCATGGAGATTCTTAATCCTGTTTCCTTTCGTTTACTTCTTCCAGGGACATTTAAGATCCATAATGTGTTCCACAAGTCCTTATTGAAGAGGTTTGTCGAGCCAGTGGTTCCTATGGCTGCGCCTCCTGACCCCGTTTTGGTTGAGGGCAATCTGGAGTATGTGGTTGAGAAAATATTGGATTCTCGTTTTTCTAGACGGAAACTCCAGTATTTGGTTAAGTGGAGAGGTTATGGTCAGGAGGACAATTCTTGGGTGTTTGCTTCGGACATCCATGCTAGGAGACTGATCCGTGCGTATCACAGAGCTCATCCTGACCGACCTGGTTGCCAAAATGAGGGTTCGGTGACCCCTCCTCAAGGGGGGGTACTGTTGTGAATGTGTTAGAAATGAATTCTGAGCAGAAGCTCCCTCTGGTGGTTACAAACAGTACTGAACCATTCAATGAGGATTGGCAATCAGGAGTTACAGACTGGTCTTATATAAGGGAGGTTCCCTCCCATCATGGTTGCCGGTGATCAATTGTTCTTGTCTCAACTGTGGTTCCTGGTTCACTTGGAAGCTTGCTGAGTCTTGCCTCTTCTCCTGCTCTCAGATAAGATATTTTCTGTTTTTTGTTTTTGTGCTTACCATTTGCATATTTCTCTGCATTTCTGTGAGGTTAGCCAGGTCTTCCCCCCCCCCCCGGGGGCTTGGGCTCCTCTCAGTTCTTCTGGACCCACTGTTATTTGTTCATTTGCCTTTTCCAGTTTTTTCAGTGGCTGCGGCTTAGTTTTGTTACACCAGAGAACTAATTTAGGTGGTAGAGGTCGTGTGATCTCAGGTGTTTTTGCAATTAGTAGAGTTGGTATTTTTTAGGGTTTTTTGGATTGCAGTGTCCTTCCTATCCTTTTCTGTCTAGGAAGATTGGGCCCCAACGTTTGCTCATACTATTTTCTTTTTTTTGTTGAATATGTATTTATTAACACACATGTATAACACATATCAAGGGTATGAACAGTAACAAAACATGTCACATAATATAAGCCAAGCGTAATCATATCAAATCATATTCAATAAAACAAAGAATCATATATCTGAATGAAACGGCGTGATCGAGGATCACTACTAGTATTGCGTGAGATTTGGCACACAAATTGGGTTCCCAAACCAACGAACCCCAATAACATTCTACAAGAACAAAAACTAAGAACAAAATATAACAAGAAGACACAAAAAATATAAGAGGAAATAAAGAAAAATAGGTGAAGGAAGAAGGAGAGGGGGGGGGTCGCCCTTGGCCTCCGCCCACAGCACACCACGTGGCAGAGAATCTTACATACAAAAATAGTACTCCAATGAATCACTTACACTATGTAGGCGAAGGGGTACGAAAGGCAATCCACGGGGACCAAATGGTCTGGAATTTATCCCGGGTATGGTTGATCCATGCTGACAGGTCTTCCATGTCCCTGATATGGTCCACAGCAACAGTCCACTCCTCCAGAGAAGGCGCCACAGTAGACAGCCAATGCCTAGGCACTAGAAGTTTGGCAGCCGTCAACATAAAGGTCGCCAGTTTGTGCTTAATGGGGTTGTAACCCGTCGTCGGCACCCAAAAAAGGACTGAATCCCTGGGTAAATCACAAGGCAGGAGGCAGATATCTTTGATTTTTTGTCATATCGCATTCCAGAAGGGCACAATAAGGGGACAATCCCACCAGATGTGAACATAAGTTCCTGAACCCGCCCCACATCTCCAGCAGGTGTCAGAGGTCTGTAAGCCATGGCGAAATAGGAAGGACGGGGTTCGGTACCACCTGGCAATCAGTTTATAAGAATTCTCTTTGGTGCGAACGCATCTAGAAAATCCCAGTGCGTGTCTCTTAATACACCCGGCGACTCGTAGAGACAACGGGTGTCCCAGTTCCCATTCCTAGGCAGCAAGGTAAGTAGGTTCAATATCAGAGCGAAGAGACATAAGCCATTTGTAAATGGTGGAGATCACGCCTTTGACAGGACTCCGTGCCAGCAACAGCCGCTCCAAGTTGGAGGCAGCCCGTAAGGGACGATGTTGCTCCAAAAAGGTCTGACAGACATGATGTACATGTGCTAGCGATAAAAAGTTGGCGCGTGTAGGTCCGAGGATGGAATGACAGGCCCTCCATCGAAGGGACATTGCCTCCAGCAAAAAAGGAATTGAGGGGCGTTACCAGCTTGCTCCACAAACCCTGAAAAGTCCAAAAACCCTCATCCGAGCAAGTCAATAAAGGGAGTAAGCGTACAGGCATGAGCGGAGAGGGGAACTTACTCATAGAATCATGATGTAGACAGTTCAGGCATGTGTGAAGCAAACCCTTTAAAGAGGGGAGAAGCTGCGTGTACGAGGGATCTGAGTATGCACACCCCACAACTCAAGTGCCTCCCTAGGCGAAAGAAGAGCCGTTTCTAAGGAGGACAAGAAAGACCTTTTGTTCCAGCTGTTTATCTCCACCCAACGACGAAGATGGCAAGCGAATAATAGTTCTTCAGGTCGGGCATACCCACTCCACCTGCATCTGTGGGCAGAGTCAAAGTCGAAAAAGCGATACGAGCCGGACGTTGGTTCCATAGGAACCGTGAGAACAGAACGTGTAAGGTGCGAAAAAAGGAATTGGTAAGGAATATAGGAGCTGCCTGGAATAAGTAGAGGAATTTTGGGACTATATATGTGGACAGATAATTTTTTCGGCCCAACCAAGACATGAACGGTATTCGTAGACATTGGAGCTGTGTCCTAACCGAGGAGAGTAAGCGTAGGTGGTTCAAAGCGTATAGGCGAGATATATCCCTCGGAATAAGAATGCCTAAATATTTTACATGGTCTGTCTTCCAGGTGAACGGTGACATTCGTTGGAGGCGGGTTAGAGTGTCCCTGGAAAAGCCGATAGCAAACGCAACCGATTTATTATAATTGATTTTGAAGTTTGAAAGAGTACCAAAATGGTGAAAAAGATCCAGCACAGCGGTCTCCCGGGTTAGTGATACTAAGCATGATGTCATCAGCATATGCGGACACGAGGGCTTCGCCTTTAGGCGTGGACGCACCTCGGATGTCTGGGTGTGTAAGAAAAGCCTGTAACAAAGGCTCCAGGCACAGAGCGAACAAACTGGAGACAAGGGGCAGCCCTGACGGGTTCCATTGGATATAGAGAATGGAGCCGAAAAAGAATTGTTCACCTTGACCCTGGCAGTGGCGAAGTGTAAAGTGTAAAAATGGAGTCTATAAAACGATCGGGAAAATTAAATAGGCGTAGGACCGACTTCATGTAAGACCAATCTATGCGGTCAAAAGCCTTTTCGGCATCAGTACTTAACAACAACAAAGGCGTTTTTCGGGAAACTGCCCCATGGACCAGGTGTAAGATCTTTGTGGAGTTTTCCCTCCCCTCTACCCAATACAAATCCAGTCTGATCGCTCTGCACCAGGAGGGGAACCAAGTGAGACACCCGGTTCGCGAGAACCTTCGCCCAGAGCTTCAAATCACAGTTAAGAAGAGAAATCGGCCGATAACTACTACATTGTGCTGGATCCTTGTCCTCCTTATGGATTAAAGCTATATCCGCAGAAAGAGATTGGGGAGGGAAGGAGAGCCAGTCATTAAGGCGTTAAAAAGTCGGGTGAGGTGTGGGAGAAGGGTAGTTTTAAACTTTTTATAGTAAAGTATTGTCAGACCATCTGGGCCAGGAGATTTTCCCGATGGAGTAGACTTCAAGCTTCCTCCACTTCCTCCACTGTAATTGGAGATAACAATTCCGCGTGATGGGAAGGTTTCAATTTAGGGAGGTTCAGGGAGGAGACAAAGTCCACAATAGCAGGATGGGGGTCTACAGTAGGGGTAGATTCATACATGGGGTTATGTAAGTATACAAGGCGGCATAATATTGATGAAAATCTTGCGTGATTTGCGCCGTCTCAGTGTGTGCGGCACCCGAGGGGCACCTCGTCTCAGCGATGAATGTACGCGGAGACGTTTCTTTGACGTAAGCGGACATAAGTTTCCCACCTCTGTCACCTGAAGCATAAAGACGGTGTTTTGCGTGTAAGAAATTTTTCGCAATTTTTAGGTTTAGTAGGGATTTAAGGGCCATACGCAAGGACAGGAGATCGAAGAGCTGTTGCTGGCATAGAGATCGCTTGTGGAGCGACTCCAATTTGCAAATTTGAAGGAGCAAGGCATCGGTTTGTTTCTCCCTAGATTTTTTAAGTCTAGAGGCCAGTGAGATGAATTCACCCCTGACAAAAGATTTGTGAGTTTCCCAGACGATGGGGATTGACATGCCTGGAGTGTAATTTCTATGGAAGAAGTCCTGAAGGGGTATTTCAATGGCATTTATGTTATCTTGAGCGTCCAACAGTGTCTCATTGAGTTGCCAGGTGTACCCGAGACCACCCACCCCAGGTAAGGCCAGTGTTAAGGATATGGGTGTATGGTCCGATACTGTCATTGATCCAATATCCGCCGTAGAATAACACCCCAGGTGGCGTCGGGATAGAAAGAGGTAATCAAGTCTTTGGTATGAGCGATGCGGCGTCGAATAAAACGTATAATCCCTAGAGTCAGGATGGAGGACTCTCCAGGCGTCCACCAAGGACAGCTCCGCCAATAGCAGTTTGAGTCGTCTGAGATTCCAAAAGAAATGGCGGAGCGGCCCGTGGAGGAGTCCACCAGAGGCTCCATAGTGAGGTTAAAGTCTCCACCCAGTACCACTAGCCCCGACATAAATTGCTGTAAAAGACGTAGAGTAGATAATAGCCAGTCGACTGTGCGAACATTGGGCGCATAAATATTAGCAAAAGTCACTAAAGTGTTTCCCAGTTTACCCTTCAAGAAAAGATATCGACCATCTGTATCTGCCAACTGCGCTTGCAACTGAAAGTGAAGATTGCGGCAAAAAGCTATACTCACCCCTCTCGATGCATGGGAGTCGCTGCAACTGTGGAACCATACTGGGAATGAAGAGCGAGACAGTTGTGGAACATGATCGTGACGGAAATGTGTTTCCTGCATAAAAATAACAGAGACACCATCTTTTTTAAGGAGTCGCAAAACCTGAGCACGTTTCGCAGGCGCATTCATACCCTTAACATTATAGGATTGAATAACAATATCACGTGGAGTCATCATGGGGGTGTATTGGGAGGATAGATAAGCGATAAAGCGGTGTACCGTAGCAAGGACAGAGCGACCCCAGGGAAAGAGGAGTGTGACAGGAGGACACAAGAGGGAAAGAACACAAAAAAAACAAAATCAAAACAGAGACAAAAAATAAAGCACCATAGGTAGCGGTGCTTATGAACATTTGGAAACATGTGAATTAGGCGGATCCACAAGGGGAGCCGGGATACACTGCACCCCTCCTGAAGAAGGAGGAGGGGGCAGTGGAGGCTATGCAAGGTTCGCATAAGAGCCTACCTGCAATAACCTCCAGCCAGCTTGTGAGACCCAAGAAAACCTGGGTCATAGTAAAATGTACTTGTCCAAAAATGGGGAGGAGAGTGGGGAGAGAGAGACAAGGGAGAAAAATACGGGCCTGAGTGAACAGAATCATAAGTTGGATATAACCACAGTGAGTTAACAATTCAACAGGAAGGCTGCAAAGTGGAAAATGTAAACCTCAGGTTTCAGGTAGAAGGAGGGCATAAGACCTCCAGAACAAAGGCATTACACCGGGTCTACCATGTCCTGGTAAGAACAAGAGCAGCAAGCTAGTCCGGTAACAGTTCAGTCTCCAACTGGGTCATCGCGTGCAGATAGAGAGCGACGATGTGACTTGTTCTTGGAGCGGGTGACTTGCCAATCGTCCGGGCGCGGCTGAATCGGTGGTATGGACGACTCCGGAACAGGTAGCCAGGACGGCACAGGTAGTGAAGGGATGGATAAGGCCTTCCACAAAGTAGGTAAGTCCTCTGGATGACATATAGTAACTTTCTTGTCGTGGCGTGTGACAAAGAGCCCAAAGGGGAACAACCATCTGTACTGGGCATCATGTTCCTTCAGGTGGGTCAGAAGAGGTTTTAACAAGCGGCGCTTCTGGAGGGTAGAACTGGCCAGATCTTGGTAGAAGGCCACTGGGACCCGTCTAGCATCGGGGACCCCTGCTCCCTCGCGGCAGTGAGAAGCGCAGCAGTATGATTGTAGTCCAGTATACCACAAATAACGTCCCTAGGGGGATCAGTGTCTCTGGGGCGAGCTCTGAGGGCCCGGTGAATGCGCTCCACAACCACAGCTTCAGCAGGTTCTTCCCCCAGCAATGCAGAGAATAAAGTGCGTGCCACAGAGCGCAGGGCCTCAGGAGCATAGGACTCAGGGATGCCTTTCATACACACATTGTGGCGGCGATTCCTGTTCTCAAGGTCCTCATCAGCACCGAGGGCCGCATTAAGATGCCTGGAGTGTTCCTGGAGCGTAGTACAGATACCATCGCCGAATTCCACATAGGAAGTGTGTGCCTGCTCCAGCTCCTCCACACGGCGTCCCACGTGTTACACCTCCGCCTTAATGCTGGCCAGCTCCTGTAGCACTGGAGCAATGGTCCGGCGGATGAAAGAGCGAGTGACCTGGTTGGAACGTTCCGGCCTGTGGGGTGATTGCCCTGAACAAGCATCAGTGTCGATATCCGAGTCCTATGCGTCAGACAGAGAGAGGGTTCCGGGCGCCATCTAAGGTGAAAGCACTGGTGCAGAAGCTGGCTTTCTCCAGGGATAATGATCCAAATCCCCCGTCTTTTTTGGGAGTTTTGGGTGCCAGTAGAGTCTTTAGCCTTTTCTCTTCCTGATTTCCCCATTTGGGCAAAGATATGCTATGACAATGCTAAAGCTGGCTGGGTTGAGGAAAGGAGCTCACAGGTTCAGTTCCTTCCTCATGTGCAGCTAGGCTCCGCCTCCGCTCATACTATTTTCTGTCTGTGTCTGTATTTCCTCTTGTCTAACCGCCATTACATGTTTGGGGTCTTCCTATGTTCTTTGGGGATCTGCTCCGGGGCAGATAGCTTTCCTCTATCTATCTTTAGGTGTAGTTAACCTCTCAGGCTGTGACGAGGCGTCTAGGACCAACGTAGGAACGCTCCACGGCTGCCTTTAGTTGTGGTGGTTAGTCAGGGTACTGCAATCCAGTAGATTCCAACCTCTCTGGTGTATTGCCGTTTTTGCCTTCTCTCCTCAGCTACCAAATCATAACACTGCCCTAACATGGACTTCCTGGATAAACCTGTGTTTGTGGTCGTGCACGGGCACTAAGTGTTCGGTACGGACCCTGAACTTTACTTTTCAGGTTCGCCCATCACTAGTCAGTAGAGATGAGCGACTTTGCCTTTTTTAGGGTCGAGTCGGGTTTCATGAAACCCGACTTTCTCAAAAGTGGAGTCGAACGAAATCGGCCGACTATCGGGAAAAGTCTGAGGTCCGACTGAAACACGAAACCCAATGTAAGTCAATGGGGAAGCAAAGTCGGCAGGGAGTGGACAGTAAACACACCTACAGTGCCCATTTCAATGCAACCAACATCAATTCTTATTACTTAAGCTTGACAACCTTAATTTACTTTATAATAATAGTAACGTATTGAAAATTGGGGGTTATTTGGCTAAAGTTGTGGGGGGCAGGGCTGGCTCGAGGTTTTCATGTGCCCCGGGTGAAAGAGTGTCAGTGGGCCCCTTTAACACATACCACAATTCATGATGCTCCGATACGGCACAGAAATATAGGTATAGTACAATGTCAAATACGTCACTTCTTACATTACATGACTGATATCTATTTTAAATTGTACAATAGCTAAAAAACTGGACAGTGTATTCCTCCATACAGTATTATGGCCACCACATAGTGAGCCATACGGAATAATGAGCCCCATATATTGCTCCATACAGAATAATTGGTCCCATATAATATTCCATACAGTATATGATGAGCTCCACATAATGCTACAGTATATGATGGTCCCCATATAATGTGCCATACAGTATAGGACTGTCCTCATAGAGTAGAATGAGCCTCACATATTGCTCCATACAGTATAATGAGTCACATATAAAGCTCCATACAGTATATGATGGGCCCCATATATTGCTCCATGCAGAATGGGCTCCATATAATGCTACATACAGAATAGACCCCATATGTGCTCCATACCCTATATGATGCCCCATAAATAATGAACCCCATATGATGCTCCTTGTATATGATATGCCCCATGGATGAGGCTCCAGTGTATGATGGGCCTATATAATGCTCCATATATAATGTGCCCAATATGATGCTCCAGTGTATAATGGGCCCCGTATATGAAGCTCCAGCGTATGATGGGCCCCATTTATAATGCTCCAGTATATGATAGGCACCATGGATAATGCTCCAGTGTATGATGGGTCAATATAATGCTCCATATATAATGGGCCCCATATGATGCTCCAGTATATGATGGGCCATTATAATGCTCCATATATAATGGGCCCCATATGATGCTCCAGTATATGATGGGCCCCGTATATTATGCTCTAGTGTATGATTGGCCCCATTTATAATGCTCCAGTGTATGATGGGCCCCATGGATGATGCTCCAGTGTATGATGGGCCTATACACTGTGTGCAGAATTATTAGGCAAATGAGTATTTAGATCACATCATCCTTTTTATACATGTTGTCCTACTCCAAGCTGTATAGGCTTGAAAGTCAACTGCCAATTATGTAAATCAGGTGATTTGCATCTCTGTAAAGAGGAGGCGTGTAGTCTAATGACATCAACACCCTATATAAGGTGTGCTTAATTATTAGGCAACTTCCTTTCCTTTGGCAAAAAAGGTCAGAAGAGAGATTTGACGGACTCTAAAAAGTCAAAAATTGTGAGATATCTTGCAGTGGGATGCAGCAGTCTTGAAATTGCCAAACTTTTGAAGCGTGATCACTGAACAATCAAGCGTTTCATGGCAAATAGCCAACAAGGTCGCAAGAATTGTGTTGATAAAAAAAGGCTCAAAATAACTGCCCATGAATTGAGGAAAATGAAGCGTGAAGCTGCCAAGATGCCATTTGCCACCATTTTTGCCATATTTCAGAGCTGCAACGTTACTGGAGTATCAAAAAACACAAGGTGTGCCATACTCAGGGACATGGCCAAGGTAAGGAAGGCTGAAAAACCACCACCTTTGAACAAGAAACATAAGATAAAACGTCAAGACTGGGACAAGAAATATGTTAAGACTGATTTTTCTAAGGTTTTATGGACTGATTAAATGAGAGTGACTCTTGATGGGCCAAATGGATGGGCCCGAGGCTGGATCAGTAAAGGGCAGAGAGCTCCACTCCGACTCAGATGCCAGCAAGGTGGAGGTGGGGTACTGGTATGGGCTGGTATCATCAAAGATGAACTTCTTGGACCTTTTATGGTTGAGGATGGAGTGAAGCTCAACTCCCAGACCTACTGCAAGTTTCTGGAAGACATCTTCTTCAAGTAGTGGTACAGGAAGAAGTTGGTATCGTTCAAAAAAACATGATTTTCATGCAGGAAAATGTTCCATCACATGCATCCAAATACTCCACAGTGTGGATGGCCAGTAAAGGTCAAAAAGTAGAAAAAATAATGACATGGCCCCCTTGTTCACCTGATATGAACTCCATAGAGAACCTGTGGCCCCTCATAAAATGTGAGATCTACAGGGAGGGAAAACATTACACCTCTCGGAACAGTGTCTGAGAGGCTGTGGTGGCTGCTGCACGCCATGTTGATCGTAAACAGATCAACCAACTGACAGAATCTATGGATGGAAGGCTTTTGTGTGTCATCGTAAAGAAAGGTGGCTATGTTGGTCACTGATTTTTTTTTATTTTTGTTTTTGAATGTCAGAAATGTTTATTTCTAAATTTTGTGTTGTTATATTGGGTTACCTGGTGAAAATAAACAAGTGAGATGGGTATATATTTGGATATTATTAAGTTGCCTAATAATTCTGCACAGTAATAGTTACCTGCACAAACAGATATCCTCCTAAGATAGCCAAATCTGAAAAAACCCCACTCCAACTTCCAAAAATATTAAGCTTTGATATTTAGGAGTCTTTTGGGTTGATTGAGAACATAGTTGTTGGTCAATAATAAAAAGAATACTCTCAAATACAACTTGCCTAGTAATTATGCAAACAGTGTATAATGCTCCATATATAATGGGCCCCATTTATAATGCTCCAGTGTATGATGGGCCCCATGGATGATGCTCCAGTGTATGATGTGTCTGTATAATGCTCCATATAGAATGGGCCCCATATGATGCTCCAGTATATGATGGGCCCCATGGATGATGCTCCAGTGTATGATGGGCCCCATTTATAATGCTCCAGTGTATAATGGGCCTCGTATATGATGCTCCAGTGTATGATGGGCCTATATAATGCTCCATATATAATGTGCCCCATTTATAATGCTCGAGTGTATAATGGGCCCTATCTATGATGCTCAAGTGTATGATGGGCCCCATATATAATTCTCCAGTGTATAATGCTCCCCACATATTGCTCCAAACATTAAAAAAAAAGAACTACCTCACTGGGCTTCTCTACTCTGGACTCCTCAGCGTCGCCATCTTCCAGCTCTCTGCACTTGGACTGTTCAGGCAGAGGGCGTACAGATGTGACGTCATCACACTATCTGACCTGAATGTCACTGGCAGGATACGCGGAAGACCTCACAGAAGTGGAGCAGGGAGAGGTAAGTATTGCAAGTGCTGGGGCCCAGAGCAAGCAGGGGGGCCCACTCGTTGGCGACTGCACTGGCACAAGGCCCCTCAAGGTATGCCGGTGTGTCTGACGGCGAGTGGGCCCCCCACCGTCAGAGACAATTTTGTGCACTATGAGGGGCCCTGTGCCAGTGCCGTCACCCACGAGTGGTCCCCCCTCACCTACTCAGGGCACGGGCACTTGCCCGGGAGTGCAAGGTGCTGAAGCTGGCCCTGGGGGGTACAGCCCAGATAGGGAGGAGGAAAAACTGGCATATGTTAAGGTGTTGGCTGGATGTTCAGCAGATGCAAATGGAGGAATTGAAGAAGTCGGAGGAAGAGGAGGACAAAGTGAGCCATTTTGCTGGCAACCTATGTGTCATCAGGGGAAGGTGGTACAAAATCCTTTGAAACCCAGGCATGGTTCATTTTAATGAAGGTAAGATCACCAACATTTTGGGTCGACAGCGGGGTCCTTCTTTCTGTCAGAACTGATCCAGCTGCACTGAAGACTCTTTCTGATAGCACACTACCAGCAGGGCAAGCGAGCTCCTGTAAGGCATACTGTGCCAATACAGGCCAGGTGTCCAGTTTACAGGCCCAGTAGTTAAAGGGGAATGAACTGTGTGGGAGAACATCGATAGGGGAGGAGAGGTAATTTTGAACCATAGTTGACAACTTCTGTCTCCTGTCTGTTGTAATCCATTCAGTATTACCAGTTGTGTGAGCGTTACTCGAGAAATCAGTCCACAACATGGTCATGAAACCCCTGTCTCCATTGCCACTTTGGCTGTGTGCACCACGAACACCTCTTCCGTTTGGCCCAGTACGGCTCGTGGTAGAACCTGCACCACTGCTGTGTGCTGGGAATGCCTCTAAAAAACGGTTTACTAGAGTTGATTGTTTGTTCGCCAATATTAGCTCTGGGTTCTCTTGTGGCATGATGTTCTGTAATTTGCCTTAATATCGTGAATCGAGGATGCTGGCCAACCAGTAGTCATCATCCTTCATAATTTTGGCAATGCGGGGGTCCCTTTTTAGAATCCACAAGACATAATCACACATGTGGGCCAATGTTCCAGGTGTCAATGATGCACTGACAGTGGTGGGTGGAGGAGCACTTTCTGCGAAATCCACATCCCTCCAGTCACGCACAAACCCTGTACCTGATCTTGACAAGCCAATATTTTCTCTTGACCCCTGAGAAGCATCCTCCTCCCTAAAATAATCATCCCCCTCATTCTCCTACTCCTCTTCCTCTTCTTCTTCCACCTCGTCCAGGACAGTTCCCTGAGCAGACAGTGCCTGACTGTCATCAAGGCTTCCCTCCTCCTCCTCCTCTTCCTCCTCCGCTGCAGAAGCCTGATCCTTAATGTGCGACAAAGTTTGCATAAGCAGACGCATAAGTGGGATGCTCATGCTTATGATGGCGTCGTCTGCGCTTACCAGCCGTTTGCATTCCTCAAAACACTGAAGGACTTTACAGAGGTCTTTCAGCTTTGACCACTGCACACCTGACAACTCCATGTCTGCCCTCAAACTGCCTGCCTGTGTATCCTCCCACAAATGCATTACAGCCCGCCTCTGTTCGCACAGCCTCTCAACCATGTGAATGGTGGAGTTCCACCTTGTTGCAATGTCTATGATTAGGCGGTGCTTGGAAGGTGAAGCGATCACTGCAGCCTCTGCATACGACTGGAGTCTAAGGGCGAGCGACGGATGTGCGAGCACAGTCTTCGCACTTTATGGAGCAGGGCTGTTAACTCTGGATAATTATTTAGGAAGCACTGCACCACCAGGTTCAAGTTGTGAGCCAGGCAAGGTATGTGTCTGAGTTTTGCCAGGGCTATGGCCGCCACAAAATTACCGCCGTTATCACTGACTACCTTGCCTGGCGCAAGATGTAGACTGCCCAGCCATGACTCAGTTTCTCGCTGCAAGTAGTCGGCCAGTTCCTCCGCGATGTGTCTGTTGTCGCCCAAAGACATCATCTTTAAAACAGCCTGCTGACGCTTACCACTAGCTGTTCGATAGTGGGACACCTTGTGTGCAACACTGGCAGCTGCGGATGGAGTGCTTGTGCGACTGCACTCTGTCGACGAGCATTTGCTTCTGGAGGAGGAGGACGTTCAAAGCCTACAGCCAACTGTTGCCCTTACCGTGTGCTAGGCAGCACTGTCCCACTGCCGCTGTCCACTGTGGACCCTGCATCCACCACATTAAACCAGTGCGCAGTGATGGACACGTAACGGCCCTGGCAATGCCTACTGGCCCATGCATCTGTTGTGAGGTGCACCTTTCCACTCACTGATTGTTTGAGTGCATGGAAAATGAGGTGTTTAACATGCAGGTGGAGGGCAGGGATGGCTTTTCTAGAAAAGAAGTGCCGACTGAGTAGGACAGCATGGGACAGCGTAGGCCATGAGCTCTCAGAACGCTGCTCTTTCAACCAAACGGAAGGGCATCATGTCTAATGAGATCCGCTTGGCAATGTAGACGTTCAAAGCAAGTGTACACGGATTAGAGGATGAGTACTTTCTTGTCCTACTCAGAGTGTCTGCTAGGGTGAGCGGGACTTGAGAGCTGTATATAGGTGAACAAGCGGTGGACATGACGCACTGAGAGGGGGGTGGTGATGGTGATGGTGGTGGTGGTGATGGCCTAGATTCAGTCTTTCATTGCAAAAACATTGTGATTCCCTGACTGCTTTGGCTTTGCGACGACACCTCAAAATTTCTTGCAGGTGGTGTGCTAACTGGTGGGCTTACAGTGGGGGAAGCGATGGAGTTTTGCTTGGTACCTTCAGTCGGAGCAGATGCACATGTGCTAACTGAGGTTTTGTAGTCTGTCCATTCTTCCAAGTTCATGGTGATTAAATGTCTAAGCATGCAACTGGTATTCAAATTTTGTAGATTTTTCCCTCGGCTAAAGGTCCTTCTGCACTTCTTACAGATAACCTTTGCCTCATCAATAGGATGTGGTCAAAAAAGTGCCACACTGCAATCTTCCTACTATGGTAAAAATTGTCAGGGCTTGCACGCTGTGCTAATTTGACCGTCTGGCCAAGCTGTCCTGCAACTCTTTTTGTTTTTTTAACACGTTTTTGGACAGCTACGGGCCTGTCAGATAACCGCTGCTGCGATGTCGATGCCTGCTACTCTTCTGAGCTATTGCCAGTGGCATTCTCTTCCCCCAGTGGATGCCAATCCGGGTGAACAACTGGGTCATCCATCATCTCCTCTTCAATTTCATCTGTACCTTCCTCTGTCTCACCGTGTAAGATGGCATAGTATGCGGGAAGGGGCACCTGAGTTTCATCAGGGTCAGATTCTGGCTCAGTAGACTGCGAGGGCAATGTAGTGCTCTGGGTGAATTTACCAGCAGAATCATCTAGCAGTGGCTGTGCATCAGTGCACTCCATGTCAGATTCATGTTGGACTGAGGAATTAAGGATTTGACTTGATAACCCAGGCATGGTATGTGAAAAGAGCTCCATGGAGTAATCTGAAGTGTGGCCTGCCGCATCCTTCACTTTTGGTGTGGGTGAAGGACACAAGGAAAGGTGTTCCTGACCAGGAGCCTGCACTGACGACTCAGTGCTTGCATTTTTTGAAACTTCAGAAAAGGAGGCGATAGAGCTGGAGGCTGTTTCGGCAATGTAAGACAAAACCTTTTCCTGATGCTCCGGCTTTAAAAGCGGTTTACCTACTCCCATAAAAGGGAGCCTTCCAGGCCTTCTGGAGCCAGACGATGACGCTGGCTCAACCCCTCCTGCCTTAGGTGCTATTGTGCTTTTGGCACTACCAGCAGATGCACCACCACCACCATCAGTACCAGTTGGCCCCCACGCCCACGTCCGCAGCCTCTTCCACCATACTTCTTCATGTTTGGGAAAATGTACCCAAAATACCAGCAGATATATGGTACTGTAACAGAAGCGTACAGCTGTATACGGTGAAGGGGACAATTCTAAACATCCGTCTATATTTCGAGAGTAACACACAGACGCTCACAGGCACAGTATGGATTAGACCAGAATATAAAAAGCAGAAAAAGGGTAATGTATCAGAAGCGTACCGCTGTATACAGTCTAGGGGTAATTGTAAATCTCCGTATATATTTCTGGAGTAACACACGGACGCTCACAGGCTTAGTATGGATTAGACCAGAATTTAAAAAGCAGAAAAAGGGTAATGTATCAGAAGCGTACAGCTGTATACAGTCTAGGGATAATTGTAAATCTCCGTATATATTTCCAGAGTCAGACACAGATGCTCACAGGCTCAGTATGGATTACATCAGAATATAAAAAGCAGAAAAAGGGTAGTGCATCAGAAGGGTACAGCTGTATACAGTCTAGGGTTAATTGTAAATCTCCTTATATATTTCAGGAGTAACACACAGATGCTCACAGGCTCAGTATGGATTAGACCAGAATATAAAAAGCAGAAAAAGGGCACTGTATTAGAAGATAACAGGTGTATATAGTATAGGGGAAAATTTCAATCTCCGTATATATTTCAGGAGTCACACACAGACGCTCTCAGGCTCAGTTTGGATTAGACCAGAATATAAAAAGCAGAAAAATGGTACTGTATCAGAAGATGCCAGGTGCATAAAGTATTGGGGAAAATAGTAAATCTCTGCGTATATTTCAGGAGTCACACACAGATGCTCTCAGGCTCAGTATTGATAAGACGAGAATATAAAAAGCACAAAAAGGGTAATGTATCAGAAGTCTACAGCTGTGTACAGTCTAGGGGTAATTGTAAATCTCCGTATATATTTCCGGAGTCAGGCACAGACGCTCACAGGCTCGGTATGGATTAGACCAGAATATAAAAAGAAGAAAAAGGGTAATGTATCAGAAGATACCAGGCGTATACAGTTTAGGGTTAATTGCAAGTCTCCGTATACATTTCCGGAGTAACACACAGATGCTCACAGGCTCAGTATGGATTAGACCAGAATATATAAAGCAGAAAAAGGGTAATGTATCTGAAGCGCACAGCTGTATACAGTCTAGGGATAATTGTAAATCTCCATATATATTTCCAGAGACAGGCACAGACTCTCACAGGCTCAGTTTGTATTACACCAGAATATAAAAAGCAGAAAAAGGGTACTGTATCAGAAGATGCCAGGCGTATACAATGTAGGGGTATTTGTAAAACTCCGTATATATTTCAGGAGTAACACACAGACGCTCACAGGCTCAGTATAGATTAGACCAGAATATAAAAAGAAGAAAAAGGGTAATGTATCAGAAGCGTACAGCTGTATACTTTCTAGGGATAATTGTTAATCTCCGTATATATTTCCAGAGTCAGACACAGACTGTCACAGGCTCAGTATGGATTAGACCAGAATATTAAAAGCAGAAAAAGGGTAATGTATCAGAAGATACCAGGCGTATACAGTGTAGGGGTAATTTCAAATCTCCGTATATATTTCAGGAGTAACACACAGATGCTCACAGGCTTAGTATGGATTAGACCAGAATATAAAAAGCAGAAAAAGGATAATGATCAGAAGATGCCAGGTGTATATAGTATTGGGGAAAATTGTAAATCTCTGTATATATTTCCGGAGTCAGACACAGACGCTCACAGGCTCGGTATGGATTAGACCAGAATATAAAAAGCAGAAAAAAGGTGCTGTATCAGAAGATGCCAGGTGTATATAGTATTGGGGAAAATTTCAATCTCCGTATATACCGTATATACTCGTGTATAAGCCGAGATTTTCAGCACCTTTTTTGTGCTGAAAATGCCCCCTCGGCTTATACACGAGTCATTGGGCAGAAACCAGCAGGGGAGGGGGTGCCGTGGCAGGAGCCGGTGGCTGGAACATCATACTCACCCTCCCCGTGCCATCGCTGAATGACCTGGCAATCCTGCGTTGTACCCGGCTTCCTGCAGCTCTCCTGTGCTGAGCGGTGACATAATACCGCTCATTAAGGTCATGTACTATGGACGCGATGCCACTCCCATAGGCGTGGCGTCCATATTCATGGACTTAATGAGCGGTATTACGTCACCGCTCAGCACAGGAGAGCTGCAGGAAGCCGGGTACAATGCAAGATTGCCGGGACGTTCAGCGATGGCACAGGGAGGGTGAGTATGATGGAGGAGGATAGGGGGAGCATGGAGGAGGACAAGGAGCATGGAGCAGGATGGGGGGGAGGATGGAGAGCACGGAGCAGGACGAGGGGGAGGATGGAAAGCACAGAGGAGCACGGTGCAGGATGGGGGGAGGATGGAGAGCACGGAGCAGGACGAGGGGAAGGATGGAAAGCACAAAGGAGCACGGAGCAGGACGGGGGGGAGGATGGAGAGCACAGAGGAGCACGGAGCAGGACGGGGAGGAGGATGGAGGGCACAGAGGAGCATGGAGCAGGACGGGGGGAGGATGGAGAGCACGGAGCAGGACGAGGGGGAGGATGGAAAGCACAGAGGAGCACAGAGCAGGACGGGGGGGGATGGAGAGCACGGAGCAGGATGAGGGGAAGGATGGAAAGCACAGAGGAGCACGGAGCAGGACGGGGGGCACAGGAGGACAGAGCAGGAAGGGGTAGCACAGAGGAGGACAGAGCAGGAGGGGGGAGCACAGAGGAGAATGGGGGAGCACAGAGCTGGATGGGGAGCACTGAGCAGGACGGGGGGAGCACAGAGGAGGGCGGAGCAGGAGGGGGGAGCACAGAGGAGAATGGGGGAGCACAAAGCTGGATGGGGGAGCATGGAGCAGGACGGGGGGAGCACAGCAGGACGGCGGTTTATACACCCGGCTTATACTTGAGTCAATAAGCTTACCCAGTTTTCCGTGGCAAAATTAGGGGCCTCGGCTTATACTCAGGTCGGCTTATACTCGAGTATATACGGTATATCAGGAGTCACACACAGATATTCTCAGGCTCAGTATGGATTAGACCAGAATATAAAAAGCACAAAAAGGGTAATGTATCAGAAACGTACAGCTGTATACAGTGTAGGGGTAATTGTAAATATACGTATATATTTCCGAAGTCAGACACAGACGCTCACAGGCTCGGTATGGATTAGACCAGAATATAAAAAGCAGAAAAAGTGTACTGTATCAGAAGATACCAGGTGTATACAGTGTAGGGGTAATTGTAAATCTCCGTATATATTTCCGAAGTAACACAAAGATGCTCACAGGCTCAGTATGGATTAGACCAGAATATAAATGCAGAAAAAGGGTAATGTATCAGAAGCGTACAGCTGTATACAGTCTAGGGGTAATTGTAAATCCCTGTATATATTTCCGAAGTCAGACACAGACGCTCACAGTCTCGGTATGGATTAGACGAGAATATAAAAAGCAGAAAAAGGGTAATGTATCACAAGAGTACAGCTGTATAAAGTCTAGGGGTAATTGTAAATCTCCGTATATATTTCCGGAGTAGACACAGATAGTCAGCATGTATTTGTCCGTGATACCATCCGGTAGTGTGTGAGGATCATACAGCTCTATACGGTGTGGGAAAAAATGAACGCTCGTTAATTGTGGAGAAAAAAAAATAAAAGTATTGGTGCTGTGTAAAAAACAGTCTGCACAGCAGTGTACACACAGCAATACAGCTAGCAGGCAGCCTATTAACCAGCTTTGCTGCTGCACAAAAAAAATCCTCCCCTGTCACTGCACACTAACTGTACAGCACAATTGCTATCAGCACAAGCACAGAATAACTTTTTTTTCCTGCCTACTCTCTCCCTACTGATAAACAGTGTCAGCAACCTCTCCCTACGCTAAGATCGGCAGAAGTAAAATGGCGGTCGGCTGTCAGGGCTTTTATAGCCACTGTGACGACACACAAAGCAAGCCAATCACTGCAATGCCCTTCTCTAAGATGGTGGTGGACGCTGCCCATGTCATCTCGTTGCCCACAGTGTCCTTGCTCATTGGCTGAGAAAAGGCGCCTGCAAGCATTATGGGAAAACCGACTTTGGTGCTTGGGTCGACGACCGCATGGCCGACCTCACGCTATGGTCGGGTTTCGCTGAGCGAAACCCGACTTTGTTGAAAGTCGGCGACTTTTGAATCTGACCGACCTATTTCGCTCAACTTTACCAGTCAGAATGACAAGTTATTCTGAAAAGTTATCTTAAATGGCAAGTACTCTTAAAAACATTTCTTTGGCAAGATTAAAGTTAAGTCTAAGAACACAGCTCGAATGTAAGGCTTTTGTCAAAACAGTTTTATAGCAATAACAGAAGTTTAAAGCTTTGTACAGCTTTCTAACATTTTTTAGTCTCTCTATATATTAAGAATGAAAAATGAAGTCACTATGCAGTAGGTCTTGATTATAATCTTCTGTAACCCTTCTGAGTACAAATACAAACACATGAGCCGTGCTCACAGTGAACAAGCCTGTAGGGACATTGTTCACACCACCGGAAGAATGAAATATAGAAAAGCACAGGAAAACAAACATATAAAAATACTCTGTTGTAAAAAAGTAACAGTAAACAGCATGTGCTAGTAAAAAGATGATAAAACACAGGGTATTTGGTTGATACGTTTTTTGCAAAATATGTATACTAAGCCGCACTACCAAATGTCAAGGTATACCCGTATCAGAGCAGTCCCTGACTGATGTATTTAATCACTAACTGATGTATTTAAAAACCTGGTCATGTGTATAGTAGCTACATGAGCAGGATTCAGAAAGGTAATGCCAATGTGGACACGCTGCAGAGAACGGCCTTTATGTGTATGGCTCACAAAGGAGGGGTGGAAAACCTCCATAGTCCGGCAAACGCAAGAAACCAGTTGAATACAAACACAAACACATGAGCCATGCACACAGTGAACAAGCCAGTAGGGACATTGTTCACACCACCGGAAGACTGAAACAGAAAAGCACAGGAAAACAAAAATATAGAAATACTCTGTTGTAAAAAAGTAACGGTAAACAGCAAGTGCTAGTAAAAGGATGATAAAACACAGGGTATTTGGTTGATTTGTTTTTGCAAAAAATGTATACTAAGCCGCTCTACCAAACATTAGGGTATACCCATATCAGAGCAGTCCCTGACTAATGTATTTAATCCCTAACTGATGTATTTAAAAACCTGGTCATGTGTATAGTACCTATATGAGCAGGATTCAGAAAGGTAATGTCCAATGTGGACATGCTGCAGAGAATGACCTTTATGTGCATGGCTCACAAAGGAGGGGCAGAAAACCTCCATAGTCCTGCAAACGCAAGAAACCAATTGAATGCAAACACAAACACATGAGCTTATGCATTGAAAAGAAATGTCGCATAGCAGTAGCATAGCTACCAGGGGGCAGAGGGTGTGGTCGCCCTGGGTCCCTTGCTCTGAGGGGACCCACTCAGAGCTACTGCCACTGTTAACTATGTCGGAGTGCGCAGCACGCCGATGTAGTTAAGCGCCACTGTAGTGCAGGGAGACAATCTCCCTTGCTGTACTACCACTGTCTGTTCCATAGACAGGAGGATACGCCCCCCAGGACTCTAGATGCCGGCGCTGTACCTGTAAGCTGCCTCCTGCAAACAGAAGACACACCCACATTCCACCCTGTGTGTCTGCAGGAGAGACTTCACCACGCAGCACCAGCTTCTTCTTCCCGCCGGAGAGGAGCAAGACAAGATGGTGCTGTGAGTAAGAACTCAGGCTGCTGCGTGCATGGGGGCCCCGAAGGTGTCTGCAGTGAGGATGGGGCAGGACACTGCTCCCCTCCTTACAAGTCCTGGATTGTTTATTTTCTTGTATTTGCGGTCTTGTATCTGAGGCACACTAGATTTATGGTGGCTACAGAAGGTGTCTCTGTCAATTCAAATCAGCTGCCATGAATCTCATTGTGCCTCAGAGCCACTGATCATGCACTGCCCTGATAGAAGTCACCCCATCTGCAGGACAGCACAGATAAGAATAGGTGTCTTTCCCTCTTTACATACGTACATAAAAATATATAGTAGCAAACAATTGAAGGCAGCGCACTATTGACAAAATTAAAAAATAGTGTTTTAATAGCCCATTGGGGCTCAGTCACATGTCAGTTCTACTGAGAACCTTTTTCCAGGAGAACCAAAACTGTTTTTGCATTATATCTAAATGGTGTGCCGCCTTCATTTTTTTGCTGCTATATTGAAGTTCGTTAAATGCCTGGAATGTTTGGCAGCCGTATATTATGCACTGTTTGCTAGTGCTGCTTTCAAATCTCTCTCCACACACACATACACACACACACACAACACACACACACACACACACACAGACAGACATACAGTATATATATACACACATATATATGCACACACACACACACACTATATATATATATACACATATATATATATACATGCAAACACATACACATATATACACACACATATTTATACACACATATACACACACACACACATATACACACACACACATATACACACACACACACCCTGTGACTTGGTCCTGTAGCCGGGGTGAGGGTCCTATCATCTCATATTGTAAATCCAGGGTGGCAAGCATGAAAACCCAATTATATACCTTTTTATTAAAACAAATAATCCCCTCAAAGTTGAGGATGAATATATCTGATAAAGAGACAAATAGAAGAAAATACAAACAGCCAGTAGGTGCGTATAGATGATCACATATAGACCCCTGAACGTATACTCAGTCTGGACAACAAGACCCCCCAAAGGCAAAAAAAGGAAAAAAAGAGAAGACGTACCAGGGGGTGCACTTTCTTCTTTACATGAGTAATATTTTACCTCCCTCTCTTCTAATTCCCTCTTTTTTTCCGTTTCCCTCTTTGGGGTCTTGTCCAGACAAGAGTATTTCTTTTAGGGTCACCTGAGTACATTAATGGAGCTATTCACATACGCCGGCCTCTGTACACACCCACTATCTGTTTCTATTTTCTTCTATTTAGCTCTTTGTCATACATATCAGGGCTGTGCAAGAAGCAGCCCACAGACAGGGACAGACAGAGACCAGAATCAAAGGCATGGGAGCTACAGCGGGGGCCATTATACAGTGTTACAGCTAATTCGGGTGGTCATTATACAGCGGATGAGCTAATGTGGGAGCCAGTATACAGCGTGATAGCCATTTTGGGGGCCATTATATAGTGTTAGAGCTTGTTTCGGGGGCCATTATACAGCAGATGAGCTAACGCAGGGGTCATTATACAGCATGGGAATAAATGTAGGGGTCATTATACAGTATGGGAGCTAATGCGGGGGCCATTATACAGCAGATGAGCTAACGCAGGGGTCATTATACAGCATGGGAACAAATGTAGGGGTCATTATACAGTATGAGAGCTAATGTGGGGGCCATTATACAGCAGATGAGCTAACGCAGGGGGTCATTATACAGCATGGGAACAAATGTAGGGGTCATTATACAGTATGGAGCTAATGCGGGGGCCATTATACAGCAGATGAGCTAACGCAGGGGTCAATATACAGCATGGGAACAAATGTAGGGGTCATTATACAGTATAGAGCTAATGCGGGGCATTATAGCAGATGAGCTAACGCAGGGGTCATTAACAGCAGGGAATAAATGTAGGGTCATTATACAGTATGGGAGCTAATGCGGGGGCCATTATACAGCAGATGAGCTAACGCAGGGGTCATTATACAGCATGGGAACAAATGTAGGGGTCATTATACAGTATGGGAGCTAATGCGGGGCCATTATACAGCAGATGAGCTAACGCAGGGGGTCATTATACAGCATGGGAACAAATGTAGGGGTCATTATACAGTATGAGAGCTAATGTGGGGGCCATTATACAGTACAATTTAAAGGCTAATGTGGGGGCAATCATACAGTGAGTTACTGTGGGGCACAAAAGAGACATTCTATGATGTAAAGGGCACAATGGTGGCATTATGTGAGGCAGTATGAGGAGCATTGCTTTTGTACCACACAGCAGGTGTAGTAGTAGGGACACAACAGCAGCGGCTCAGTTTTGAGTTGAGTAGTTTGTGTAGGTTGGAGATAGATGGGTACTGATCCTAAATGTGACAAGTCAAATGTGTCTTTTTTGTAATCTCTGCAGACGAGTCCTGGCTGGAGAAGTCGTCATGTCAGTCTGAGTAAGATGTAAAAGTGAACGATCAGAAAGAACGTCACCTGTAAGTTATTGTCTGTAACTGTATTGTAAACTCTTGTATATTCTGCAGCAATGATATCTACCCTACCATTACGAGGTCACCATATGGCGGTAATATCAGTATTGTTTTTTGTATAGAGATTTTTCAGTTACAGCACGGTCATCTGATGAGGTTCTCCTATACCCATGACTAGAATGCGCCACCGGAGTTGTAATCAGGGTTACCGGTTAGGGGCCCACTCAGATTTTTTGCTCCCCCTGAGCTGAACCCCTAGCTACGCCTCTGTCGCATAGTGATCAGGGAGCTGCGTTGGAATTGACAACCAACGTATGCTCAGTAGAGCAGGGACTAGCTCAGTCCTTGAAATGGATGTCACGTATGACACTTAGGTTCAGGGTGAGGAAAGCAGCTGTAGCAACGACTACAGTCTCTACCCCAAGATGACGCCCCGTTGATTATCTGAGCAGGCGCTATGGATTGTCAAATAAAAAGGCATCAGAACGGAAAGAAAAGAAAAAGGAAAAAAATGATAAAATAGAGAGGAAATGGTAGGGATTTTTTAATTATGGTATATTAGAAAAGATATTAGATTATCACATTAAATAAATAGTTTTAGGAATGAATTCAACTTTGTTTTCGGACCATCCTTTTAACATTAAAAAGTAAAGTGCAAAAATTAAAATGCAATCACTTTACTTCAAGTTATTTGCATTTTGTCATAACTTAGAAAACAACTGAAAATACAGAACAGATCAACATTAATAATGCTACTAATTATTCTCTGCAAGGTTTACTGCTGAACATGTTACATGTATGAACTGAAAAAACGTGAACTGCAGTGAGATTAATTGGACATAGCGTCTTACAGTAATGACACAAATGCATTTTCAAAAGATAATTCAACTTTGTGAATAGAAAATCCTTTTCTAAGTTCTACGCCTTCCTTCCAGGATGAAGCAACACTTTACAATGGAAACAGTGCCCCCATGTGGTCAAATAATAATACTTGGAACTTATATAAAGTATCTGACAATCGCTTTACTTTATGTTTATGTTTATGCATACAAAAGTAAATTTTATATAAATTAACGCTGATTAGCAAGTTAAAAAAATGAGATTATTTAGGAAGTAATAAAGGTAAAAGGCTTGCACTCTTGTTATTTAAATTCTGTGCTGTGCAGGAAATAGTATCAATAATCCACAATGAAAAATAACCTTCGGCACTGACTATGAAATACTTTTGTGAGGTGAATCCAATAAATGATTTATTTGATCCACAAGTGAACAACAGATGTAATTCAGCAGATATAATTCCAACGTTTCGGCATATAGCCTTTTTCAAGAGTATCTGTAATGGTGTCCCTCGGCGATCTACGTGTGAGTCCGCCTGTATTTTTGTTGATGTAGTTTGCCCCAAGTGAGGGAGACCAATCCATGGATACTGTTATCCTCACCGAGAAGGTGAGGATTTCCATCACAGAGAGCAAAGTGGCTTATTTCTGAGTGTAGAGCATAAAAAGGTGAAGTTAGCTGGTCACGATGGGTGAGGACTTGCATTGTGAGAGGTAGACTGTAGGTAGATTATTGCCACCACAGAGACAGCCAGGAGTTTGGTGCTTGAGGCGCTGAAAAATGGTAACTGTGTGTTGGCCAAAGAAATTAGCAAGATTGCCAAAAATTGCATTGCTGCCCGAGACAGATGCACGACAGAGAACATTTGTCTAGCACCAGAAGTGTGTGCTCTGCTGAAACGAGACACAAAGACTTTCTTTTAGACCTTTGTTTATATTAAGTCATCGCCTCTTCTAAGATTATTAATCCACTTCACCAGTCCAACATTACATGAATGAACCAACTTCTTGCAGCAAGTCCTCCTTTACCAAGATGAAATCTGCAATGGTGCCAATACAGGACCTCTGAGATGCTGTTTCATTGCCTCATCAGATATTCACATGACATCAGAAATGCCTGCATAAAACTTGAGTGCAAACCCCAATTCCTGCCCGTTGATGTTTAACTGATCAGACATCCCAATCTGCCTTTTTCTGATTTTTTTTTGTGTTATTCCAATACACATAAAGGAAATAAACATGTGTATAACAAAACTTGTGTGATTGCAACTATTTTCTGGGAGAAATACTTCATATTCTGGAACAATTTCTAGGGTGCCAACACGTTCGGCCATGACTGTTTGTATTATGGGATGAGTATAGCACATTACATATAAAGAAGGTGTATGACCTAGTCCTGATTTATAGTATGTCCGCGGGTGAGCAAATACTGTCTGGAATACCCAGTCCTGGCCCATTTTTCCAGACTGTAAGTTGCCTTAACAGCTTTATTGTGAGTCCATCATCTTCTCTTTTGTGCTGTGTCCCTTATCTGCTCTATAAAGTGGAGTCACCCGCTGCCACCATAACATGTCCTACGAGACAGCACCTGAAATTTAGATCTTGTCCACTAGATACAAAATGGTATAGTATAAGAGTATAGCATTGCTTATCAACCCCATTACCTCCATCCAGAGTTTAGATGTATCATCTTTTTCAGTCATATCTGCAGTAGCCCGAGAAGTGATTCTCATTTCATTGTAAGATCATTTTGAATGGGTTTTCAAGATGTAAGATATTTTAGGGCTTGTGAATGGTGAGAGCAACAACTGGAAATCACACAATAAAAAAGCATATATTCTAGTACACAAATTATATGTAGAAGTAAACTATGTAATCATAATCTATAAGAAATATGTAATTATAATCTAAGAGAGACATAACTGATAGCCCAGGAATGAATCTGTAAAAAAAAAGTTTGAGCTTCGCGTTCTAGTTTTGGAATTCATTTTGCCACTTGATGGAGCTGCTGTTGTGTTTCTTCTTATCCTTCAAAATCAATGACTTGTTACTTGTTATCATTGTGTTTTACAACTGTACTTGGATATTAAGGACTTTAAGAATGGTTCTGATTTCAGTTCTATGTAAAACACCTGACTTATAGTCCAGAACTTCACATGGTTATGGAAATACTTTTTAAAAAAAACATGAAAATATTACCACAAGGGAGTACATGCAGTTCTCTAGGGTAGATTATGACCATATTCATATTCACACATTCTCATTTACCTATAACACAAATTTTCACAGATATATTATCAAATCATAAGCAGAAACAAACCACAAGTCTGAAGGTGGAGCATCAATCATGACAGAGCTAAATTGCTTCCTGCTACATCAGTGTTTCCTAATCTGGATCCTAAAGAATCCTAGTATTACTTGACAGGAAATATCACTGTAAGGGCCTGTGCACACGTTGCGGATTCCTAGTGCGGTTTTGCAAAACCGCTTACACAATACAACTCATTAAGGCCTATGAGATTCCGCAATGCTGTGCACATGCTGTGGGTTTTTCCGCGGCGGAATCGCATTGCGGGAAAATCCACAGCATGCTCATTCTTTTTTGCGGAACTGCGGCGATTCCGCCGCCATAGGAATACATTGAACCAATTATTTTGCGCATGTGGCTGTGCCCACCATGCGGAAAGTAAGCGGTTCATGTGCGGATGGAACCCAGGGTCTGGAGGAGAGGAGACTCTCCTCCAAGCCCTGGGTACCATATCCATGTAAAAACAATAATTAAAATAAAAAATAATGATATTCTCACCTTCCGGCGTCCCCCGCAGCTTTCCTGCCTCTCAGCGACGCTCCCGGTCCCAGTAATGCATTGCGAGATCACCCCAGATGACGGAGCGGTCTCGCGTGATGCTACGTCATCGGGATGATTGTCGCAAAGGACTCCTGGGAACGGGATTGGCCGGGAGCGTCGCTGAGAGGCGGGAAAGCTGCGGGGGCCGCCGGAAGGTGAGAATATCATTATTTATTATTTTTTTTATTATTTTTACATTAGATCTTTTTACTATTGATGCGACATAGGCGGCATCAATAGTAAAAAGTTGGTCACACTTGTTTAACTCGTGTGACCAACCTGTCAGATCGCTTGTAAAACGCTAGCATTCTGCAAGCTAATTACGCTTGCAAAATGCTAGTTTTTAGCGGGAATACGCATACCTATAATATTCGTATTTCCCGCGGCAGGGAGGTGCGGAATTGCCGCGGAAATTTCCATGGCAATTCCGCAACGTGTGCACATAGCCTAAATGCAGAAATTGATTTTCGGCTTGTTTAAAGATATGTGGAGCAGGGGAAAATTTAACGAGCCATAATATAGGGCAGTGATGGCTAACCTTGGCACTCCAGCTGTTGTAAAACTACAACTCCCAGCATGCCCTTGCAACCTGCAGCAGTTGAGGCATACTGGGAGTTGTAGTTATCCAACAGCTGGAGTGCCAAGGTTCGCCATTACTGATATAGGGGATAATTTCACGATCGCTGGGGGTATGACCACTGGGGACCCCATTGAGCAGTGGTGGACACAGACAGAAGAGGGCCCCTGTGTAAGAAAATTATATGGGCTCCTCTTTGTGTCTGTGATAGGACCAGGACCTGTTTGCTGATTTGAAGGTGAATATGGGCCCCCTTACCTCTAGGCACACGTTGCACCTATGAAAGGGCTTCCCCTGCCACTCATTCCAAGAAATGGGGCTCTGAAGACCCCTATGTGAATTGAGTACTGGTTGATCATGCACACATCCACTCCATTCTTATGGGAATGCCAAAGACCAACTGAGCACTGAATTCAGCTATCTCGGGAAGTTCCATTAAAGGGTTCCTCATGCCCTCCAACCCAGTAGAATTCACCTATGTATGATTTAACTCCCTGCCTAACCCGCCCTGTATAACATAATTAGTTAAATAAATGCTTTTAAAAAGTATTTATAATGTCCCTGTTTGCAATGAGGACTTTGACTACTCGATGGGGCGTTAGTTATCGCAGACGAGTCAGCCCTCTTTCTGTGTTATCACACCCCTGAGGGCGTGATAACATCATTTTTACAAGTCAGCCTCATTGCCAGCTCATTCAAATCTAGTACCCGCACGCCGCTCATTCATCCAGAGTCAATGGGTCTCCGAAGCCGGGTATACGCTTCCCTGCTTCAGAGGCGTACTCCGCATGACCAGAAATGATCTTCAGAACTTCTGGTCATGTGCAGTGTATCCCTGAAGCCTGGAAGAACACACCTGGCTTCAGAGGTGCATTGATGCTGCCAAAATGAACGGCGCGCATGTTCTAGATTTTCATGAGGCCAACTCGTACAAATTATGTTATTGAGTCGCCCTCCAGAGCAATGGGAACTCGGATATGAGCCTATAGACTACTATGGGGGGATGTCACGGCGACACAGCTCAGTCCGTGGCCCTGGTGCTCACCCTTTAATGTGGGATATTTACAGGTGAATTGAATATTGGAATGGGGATTTGTGACGCGTCCTGTGGTACCTGGTCAGGCTGACCAGCGCTGCTATGCAGATCCACTGAAGGGTTAATATTGTGCAGCTATAGGTGTTAGGCCTCCCACAGGTGAGGCTGAGTCCTTCAGGGCAGATAGATGGGAGGGATGCAGGACAGACGGGGACCCGGCAGTTAGGGGTAATAAGGTAGACACACACATAAGTCACTTTGGTACCTTTACTGAAGATGTTGCAGGCACTCCCCGGAGCACTGTAGGGTGAAGGGTGCACATCCAGATTCTCCCACTGAGTAGGTGTGTGGCCTCCTGTTCTCTGCCTTTTTGTACTGAAGTCCTGGTCTGCGTGTGGCTGGGCCTAACTTGGTCTCCGTCTTGTACCTGACTGACCTTGTGATTGGACCTTCTCTGGAAGGACAGGGTCCTTGATGGCGGATCCTGCCGGACTCCGTCCTCCTGATCCTGCTACATATCAGCTCTGTGGTACTCCTGGGACTTGTAGTCCTCCAGGAATTCCGGTGTTCTCCTAATGGGTCGTGGAGATCCCTATAGGCTCGGACCCCGGTGTCTGGTCAATACTTGCTGAGGTGAGCTATGAAGGCTACTCTGCCTCATTCACTTTCCACTCGCCTTCGGCCTACCCGGGCCCTCACACGATCACACACTGGCAGTTGGTAGGCTGCCTCTTCACCGCTCTCTAAGCGTCGGCACGCTTTCTCACTGAGTTGCACTCACTTGTTTCAGCTCTGACTAGACTGGAGTGGTTTCCGTTCCACTTTTACTAGCCTCCACTCTGTTGAACTGAACTGCAGGCTGCAGTCTCCTCAGCTACCAACTGAGCTCTCCTCAGAACTAACTCTCATCTGCACTCTCTGAGGTGACTAAACTTGACTGGCTTGTTCTTTCTGTGTTCACCCTCCTTTTATATGACTATCGGAGCTCCCTCTGGTGGACTTAGGGATGAGTGAAGGTGTGTGAGTGTATATAATGACCTCTAGTGGTGTATTCCTTCAGTGCACCCTTCTGAGAGATATGAATCCAGTCGCAGCTGGGCTCCACATCATCACGCCCACAGGGGCATAATAACATGGAATGAGGGCTGACTAGTCTGGGGAAACTAATGCATCATTGACTAGTCAAAGCCCTCATTAGCGTAGGAAACGGGAACATTATAAATGCTTTTTTAAAGCATTTATTTAACTAAATTACATTAAACAAAATTATAATATAAGAGAGGGAGCTTAATCATACATAGGGGAATTGTTGCTTGCTTGGAGGGTATACGGGACCCTGACACGTTTCCTTTAAGAATGGATGGAGCGGCAGTGCACATGATCATCCAGCATTCTATCACACATAGCTGTTCAGAGTATCAGTTCTTGGGATCAGTAGCATACCATTGGTTGGATCACCAGTGATCAGGAAATTATTCTCTGTCCCATAGATAGTGGATAACTACTGAATGCTTTCTTTACAATAACACTGACTGTTTCTTACAGTCAGATAAATGCAATGCATGTGTATGGGTTTAAAAGGGTCTGTCATATACCTTCCCCTGAAGACAACAAATGTAGTGTGAAAATTGAGTTTTAGGGTGTTTTATTGTATGAGTAGTTCAAAATGTGAAACTCCATTAAATGTTATAAACACTAATGTGCAAAGTTAATGTAATGTATTGTGATTAATGTATAATGTTCTTTATGTGTAGCATATAGGGAAAGTACAGGATTACACTTAGAGCATTAGGTAAAGCATAGGATTTAGGGGTTAAGTTAGAAAGGGAAAAGACTCAGTTGTGGGGATACTAGATATAGCAAGTAGGAAGTTTATTGCATAGTTAAAATGTTTGGGGACAGCCCAGCATGGGTGGGGCGAGGTCAGTTAAGAAGAGGAGATCTTCCTGGTTAGTGCAGTGAGACTAACGTTGGAGATTAGATTTAAAATAGATGAAGTGTTCGCAGGAATTCAAGGCCAGAAGGCTGGAGGGCACGATAAGTACAAACTGTTTGGCAATATGAGAATGTTGGCAGTTGTCTTCAGCTAAAATTCCAGTAACATCCGGGGCCTATGGCATGAACTAGGCACTCAGAAGCACACCTTATTCTCAGGACAGGTCTTATGGAAACTGCGAAGCCAGGTGGAGTATCCCAGGGTCAGAGGGAGCCATTAAGCAAAAAGATGGCTCAGGTGGATCAAATAGAGAACGTGGAATCGTACTGCGCTGTAACATCAATTGAACTCAAGTTGAACTGTTTGTTAAGAAGTGAGTGTCCCCTGATTTGAGTGTGGATGTCCCTGGATCTGGATCCGTGTAGACAGAGGAGACCTGTGTTGAGTGTACTGCACCACACGCACAGCACACACGGAATCAGGACACTGTTTATTTGTAGGGTGCCAGGGTGTGGGACACAGGAACCCATCAGCCATGACTACCACCCTGAACACCTTACACATGTTGTGACAAATTTGATCCATACGTAAACAGCAGTATAGGATGACAGAGTGCAATGGAGCATATTATGATTTATTGCCTCATCAGATGCATAATGTAGTACACTATGGGCTCAGAGTGCCAAAATATGGATCAGTATGACACATAGGTAAATAATGGATATGCCCATGAGTCCTTAGCCTGACTCTCAATTAGAACACAACTTTCCATTAGTTCAATGAGCAGAATGTCTAAAACTAGGTAACTAACATTTGTTGAACTGCAAATAGGAAAAAGTGGGATAAGGTTCCAATCCTTTCCAAACATAAGACATTAATGTAAACGCTTAATAAAGTTACTGTAAATCCATTATGTTGACCAATGCAGAAAACAATACTCCAGGGTGAATAAAATGAACTGTCCTACAAGAGGAAGAAAGTTGCCTCTGTACTGAAAGTTAAATGAATTAGGCATTTTATAGATCTGTGACAGTTCTTCTCCAAAAGCCTTATCAAATATAGAATCATAGAATCATAGAATCATAGAATGGTAGAGTTGGAAGGGACCTCCTGGGCCATCTGGTCCAACCCCCTGCTCAAAGCAGGATTCTCTAAATCATCCCGGACAGATGTCTGTCCAGCCTCTGTTTGAAGACTTCCATTGAAGGAGAACTCACCACCTCTCGTGGCAGCCTGTTCCACTCATTGATCACCCTAACTGTCAAAAAGTTTTTTCTAATATCTAATCTGTGTCTCCTCCCATTCAGTTTCATCCCATTGCTTCTAGTCTTTCCTTGTGCAAATGAGAATAAAGATGATCCTTCTACAATGTGACAGCCCTTGAGATATTTGTAGAAATATGAAAGGATATCTCCTCCAAAAGAGATAGGCAGGACTGCAGACAGCTTATCAGGGTTCTTGCCCCTCCAGTAGGTGGCACTAGAGAGACTGATTTCATTAATAGAGCTATTTTTTTCTTAGAGAAAACTTCCTGACCTATAAGGCTCCCCGCACCTATGTATCATTTCCATCTGGCATTGTACGAAAACACCAGAACCTGATGCAAGAACTGATCCCATTCATTGCAATGAGAATATTCCTACCAGCGCATCAGTTATTGCACCAGACAGGTACAGGTGTGAGTCTGGTGGTCCGATCACAATGTTTCAATATTCAAAAAATGAGCCTGATACAACAGATAAATGTTAGTCTAGCCTAAATCTTCTTTTGTCCTCTGGTAATCTTTACAAAGAGAAACAATAGCCCCTTGACCATCATGATAGAAACAATCTCTAAGACATGGATTATAATGGAGACTTTATACAACTTTTGCTCTATCTGTAAAATTATGATATCACTCACGGACTCGCGGCCTCAACTTATTGCACTTCCAGCATGTTTGTTATATGTTTAGTGTACTTTCAGCATAAAGCAATAATAAGTCTGTCCAGTTAAATATGCAGGAGAAGCCAATTGACAAGAATGAAAAATCTTCTGGAGACTAAAAGCAGCTGCAGAATGATTTAACTGTACTGAATCCACTTAGTCTTAAAAAAGGTGCATGATCCCAGTGTTAAATAAATGAAAGGAAAAAGACATTTGGAAAGTATTTAAATCTAGAGCAAAAAGCAATAAAGAGCAGAGAAAGGGCTGTAAAAAAGATCCGGAAAGCGCATTGAATATTCTGAACACCGGACGCAGCCTCCTGTATTACCTCAAGGCTTTGTTCCACATATTTAACTTTTATAAGCACTTGTCATAAATAACAAGGGCTAAAAAATTACCAAAGCGCTGCAGAGGTAGATAAATGCCACAAGGTTAACAGTTCAAACACATGAAGTCATTGGCTTTAGAATTGGGGACAATAGTTTATAGTATAAGCAGTCAAAAGCTAGATTGTGGCTTGGAAACTGCTGGGGATAGTAAATGACTGACGTTTGACTGCTCTTTAATGATCTGTCCAAAGAGGAGATTTTATTTAAAATGTAAAATATATATTTAGCAGGTTTTGTATCCTGTTACATATTTCAACAATGGTGAATAAAAAATTGCACTGGGTTGTGTTCGATGCTGTATGCAGACATGCCCAAAGAGGAAAACCCGAACTTATGGTCATAACCTGAGAGATATATTAAAAGAGAAATGAAAAAAAACTTTATTTAACCAAGCAGTGGTTATGTGATGGCACTGTACAGAAACTGGTGCGCACACACTAGTAAAATCAACATATAAAACATGAAGATCACTTAATATAAAGATACAAAGGAACAGTAATGTTATTCCGGACCAAAAAGAAGAAAGTAATATGTGTCGTAAAACTTGCCCACAGACAACTGAGGTAGATTATTGTAATGATGAAGTGGAAAAACACAATTCATATGATCCATACAGTCCCAATTGTCCTCAGTGACCATATGTGCAATAATTGGCTGTATTAGGAAAATCATTTGAATAGATAACCATATAAAGGGAGGTGAGAGTTTACTTTTGATATTATATAGATAAATGACATCAACTAGACGGAGTGGTGATTCAACAATAATAGATAATCAATCATGATGCACAAGGTACTTTCAAAAGGATGAACACACATATATATATATATACAATATATACCATATTTTTCGGATTATAAGACGCCCCGGATTATAAGACGCACCCCAAATTTTGAGGAGAAAAATAGGAATGTTTTTTTTTAATAAAATAGTGGTGCTTCTTATAATCCATGAGTCTTATTGCTTACCAGGGGTGGTGGCTGCGGTGAAGCGGGGTCCCAGTGTCGCTATTGGAGGAGGAAGGAGTGGTGTGATGCCGTAGGCTGGGATAAGGGTGTGTTCCAATGTGCGGCGCGCCACTGCGTGTGTGCAATGCTGCTGCCCGGTGTCAGGCGCTGATGTCCAGAGCTGCTGCAGGTGTCTCGGTGCTGCAGGTGCCCGGCGGTGTCTACAGGGGTGTCCGGCACTGCGGTGGCTCTGCCGACATTTTGTGAAAGGCCAAAACCCCCGCAATGCCATGGTTTCCTGTGTAGTGGACTCCGGGAAAATGGCAGCCGGGGGCGGCGCATGAGCAGATGGAGATCTCGGCACCAAGATCTCGGGAGATGAGATCTCAGCGCTGAGACTCAGACTGGCACAGAGCGAATGTGATTGAGTGCAGAAGCTAGCTGATGGCAGAGACAAATTTATCATTCAGATACCTGGCACGAAGGAGTCACCCCATATTCTGCAGTACTATTGGTATCTTGTATAGTTGAAACCAAAAGAAGACAAGCCTGCATGACCCAATGAGGACATGGAAATCCCACAGCACTTGAATGACCCTTGGTGTAAGATAACATTTTACAATTTGTCAAGTGGTGTTGCATTAGGAAACTGGCAAAAGTGATTCATCAATGGGAGGCCTTAGTCTGTAGACTTTACAATATTTTTCTATAAAGTTTGAAGTAACATCAAGCTGGAGCATTTTTTTAATTAACCTAAGGGTATGTGCACACATTGCAGATTTGCCTGCAGAATTTTTTGCACAGAATCTGCACCTCTTGATAGAAAGCGCAGGTGCGGATTTGATGCATTTTGATGCGTTTTGATGCGAATTTTCATGCGTTTTTTCATGCAGATTGTATGCGTTTTTGTAAGCTAAATAAAGATATGTTATTTAACAAAAAAATAAAGATTTGTGATGTCATTTCTTGTCCAACCTCCTCTTTTACATTTGTCCAACCCATACTCCATTACACACACAGACAGATAGATAGATAGATAGATAGATAGATAGGATGATGATAGATAGATATGGGATAGATCTATCTATAATCTATCTATCTATTATCTATCTATAATCTATCTCTCTATTTTCTATCTATCTCATTCCTTCTGTCTATCAATCATCTATCTTTCTATCTATCTATCTATCTATCTATCTATCTATCTATCTATCTATCTATCTATCTATCTATCTATCTATCTATCTATCCCATATCTGTCTATTTATCCATATCTATCTATCCCATATCTATCTATCCATAGATCCCATAGATAGATATGGGATAGATAGATACATAGATATATCTATAGATAGATAGATATATCTGTCTATCTATAGATATATCTGTCTATGTATAGATATATCTGTCTATGTATAGATATATCTATCTGTCGACAGATATATCTATCGATAGATAGATATATCTATAGATAGACAAAATCTGCGTTAGGCCGGGGTCACACTTGCGAGAAACTCTCATGAGTCTCGCACCTCAGTACTCGCTCCGCCTCCTGCACTCGGACCGGAGTGTTGAGCTGCATAGAAATACATGCAGCTGCACATGCGGGTCCCAAGTGCCGGTGGCAGTGCGAGTATTGAGGTGCGAGATTCATGTGAGTTTATCGTAAAGTGTGACCCCAGCCTTAAACGCAATATCTGTTTAATTTAAAAAAAATTGCGTGGGCTCCCGCGCAATTTTCAAGTTCAGAGAGGGAAAGAAAGCGACTGGGGGCTGATGTTTATAGCCTGGGAAGGGGGAAATACCCATGGCCCCTTCCCAGGCTATGAATATCAGCCCCAGCTGTCTGCATAACCTTTAGTGGCTATTAAAATAGGGGGCCTCAAAAAAAAAATTACTTGGGGTCCCCCTATAATTTATAGCCAGAAAGGCTATGCAGATAGCTGCGGGCTGATATTCGTAGCCTAGGAAGGGGCCATGGATATTTGCCCCTCCCTGGCTTCAAACACCAGCCCGCAGCCTCCCCAGAAATGGCACATCTGTAAGATGCACCAATTCCGACACTTTGCCCCTCTTCCCACTGCTGTGCAGCGGTGGCATATGGGGTAATAAGGAGTTAATGTCACCTTTGTATTCTAAGGTGACATTAATCCAGGTTACTAATGTCAATAAGACACCTATCCATTATTAATCTTATAGTATGAAAGGGTTAAAAAAACACACATAAGAATAACATATTTTAATGATATAAAACACAACACGGTTTTCATATTTTTATTGCACGCCTAATCCATGCGACGCCCTCGGTCTCCTGTAATAAAAAGTAAAATAATAAACCAACCGTATACTCCCTGTCCAACGCGTCCAATTAATAGCGAGTGTCCCACGATGATCTCCCCTATAGAACAGTGACATCAGGTGATTTCACTGCTCTATAGGGCCTCCCAGTGATGAACTGACAGGAGTTAATCCTCCTGCAGTGCATCAATGAAGAGGTTACCTGAGTTCAAGCTCTCACTTTCCTGCAATGCTGCATGGGAATTTTCTCACACAGCATTGCCAGTGAGAGAATGAACTGAAGTGACCTCTCTCCCTGCAGCGGTGGAGGGATATACATCGTGGAGGATTACCTCCGCTCTCAGTACATCTCGGCGCCCCTAAAGAGCACTGACATCACCGATGTCAGTGTTCTACAGTGGAGATCATCGTGGGACACTCATTAATAACTGGACTATGGAGGAAAGGTAAGTATAGGTTGTTTTTTATTTTATTTTTATTAAAGGAGACGAGGGCGTCTGAGACTAGGTGATTGGTAAGTATGTACTCTATGTTATGTGTTGTATGTTATATGTATGTATTGTATGTTCTGTATGCTTTTTTTTTTTTACTACTGATCACAGCCATTGTCTGATGGGACTACTTTCCCATCATCAGCAATGCTGTCACTGTGAGCATTCATTGCCGGATGGGAGCAGTAGTCCCATCAGATAATGGCTGCTTACACATACACACACACACAGTGACACACAACAACGCACACAGACACACACGCAGTGCCACGCACACAACACACATGAACACAGTCACTGCCCACACACTACACACGCACACAGTCACCACCCACACTCCGCCCACACACTTCCCTCCTCCTGATCTGCAGTGTTTCATCCACAGCAAAACCACAGATCTTTTTTAGACCTGCGATTTTGCTATGGATGTGCCCGACTCAATGCAAGTCAATGGGTGCAGAAACTCTGCAGATCTGCACAAAGAATTGACATGCTGCGGAAAATAACGCTGCGAATACACACGTTTTTTGTGCATGTGCACAACAAATCTCCATTTCCATAGACTTACATTGGCTGTGCACTACACTTCGGATCTGATGCAAATCCACGCTTCCAAAACCGCTGCAGATTCTCATCCTAAACCCACAACGTGTGCACATACCCTAAGAAAACACTGCAAGGTAATGTGGACACACAAGTTTTTTAGAGGCAGTAAAAAATGAAGTTTCTAGTGGAAAGTGCTTTAGGAAATGCTCTCTTCTTAGTTAAGTTTTTTTTTGACATTCGTTTTCTTACCGGAAGCAGATTTTAAGAGTTTTTGAAAAGTTTCGGAATCTGTTTTTCTTGAAGAATTTTTTGCAGCCTTTTTATTGGAACAGGCCTAGTTTGGAGAAGATTCCATGCACTGTCTTTTTTTTCACCAAGCATTTTTTAAAATCTGAAGCACAAAAAAAATTCAAAAGACTGAACATGTGAACAGCAAAGAGGTTTTAGAATAGAAATGTATAGGTAAAGTCTTTCAAGCATGTTTTAATTGTTCAAGTCTTCTTTTTTAAGAATGTACCCACTGCAAAAGAAATCCTCAAAAATTCCATGTGTACATACCCAAAGAAAAGTAGGAGAAAACTAATCAAAATAAGGGCCCTATTCATCAAGATTGGCAATTTTCACAGTGATCTTGATGAAGAAGCATGCTGGATTCAAATGCTCATGATTCATCTGATTCATTAAGAGGCTTGCACCCTTATGTAATCAGGAGTGACAAGTGACATTCACTTCCTTATGCGCCTCGCCACAAATCTTACTCCAGTCGGGGACTATAGCAAGGTTTGTGGTGCAGCAAAAGATGCTGCTCATCATGAATTTGATGATTCGGGGTTATCACATCTCGTCTCACCCCAGCTCCTCCCCGTTTGTCAAAGCTTGGCAAAAATTGTGACATAACGCTTCACGTTGCGCCAAAGCTTTGCAAATTTTTAAAGCTTTTTATTATACATTTATGGCTTAAAGCTTAATCGAGCCCTATATATATTTCAAGAGACTGGTTCATTCCAGTTTCCACAGTCACAAGAATTCAGGTACAAGTCAGGTGCCAATATAAGGAAATATGAGGTCTAGTCCACAACTCTAGAGCTGCTTTTACTATCCGAGTCTGTGCTTGTGATATGGTGATGTCATTTTGGTTACTGATGATTTTATGTCTCTGAATAATAAACTAAGGTTTATGTGGGCTTGAAAAAAATCTATTTTTGACTTCACGACCTTATAATTATTCAATTTGTTTGTGTAATGAAATTCAGTCTCAAGATTTATAAGGCCAATCTAAAAAATGATTCCTGTTGATGTTATTGCCACAGAATCACCATAATGCTCACCAAGAAGTTCCATGTGGGTTAAGAATTTGTTATAACTTTTATTTTTCCTAATAAAATAGTTAGGGGAATATTATAACAGCAAAAAAAAGTGGTTAAAGGGGTTTTCCTGGGTGCAGTGTGTTAAAAACACATTTTCATAACATTATTATTTATATCAGATATAGAATGTATAATCATGTAGTAGGAAAGATGTGTATCTTCGTACCGTGTTAGCCAGTAGATAGCCATTAAAAGGTATCAACCACTGAGGACTCTCAAGTCTAATCATGTAGTATAATTAAAAAAAGCTAATAACAAGCATTATACCTATTGTAAGTTTTTTTCACATAAAGGAGTTATTACATATATACGGTACATGCACATAACACTCAGTATATCATACTGATATTATTCTAGCGCACATCAGCATCACTTCACTGGTTGGTTAATAAGTACAAGAAAACCTGGTACCAACAAGCCCAAAAAGAGTAATAATCATCAAATAAAGGCGTTTATGAGAGGCAAATAGTGCAAAACTGTCTCTTTATCATATCTAAAGTTCAAAACAGACCATTAAGAACACTTAAAAAGATGGAAAGTGGAGGAAAGACTAGACCATAAATAGAGAGTCCATACAGTGCCTTGCAAAAGTATTCGGCCCCCTGGAACTTTTCAACCTTTTCTTACATATCATGCTTCAAACATAAAGATACCAAATGTAAATTTTTGGTGAAGAATCAACAAGTGGGACACAATTGTGAAGTTGAACGAAATTTATTGGTTATTTTAAATTTCTGTGGAAATACAAAAACTGAAAAGTGGGGCGTGCAATATTATTTTACTTTCAGTGCAGCAAACTCACTCCAGAAGTTCATTGTGGATCTCTGAATGATCCAATGTTGTCCTAAATGACTACTGATGATAAATATAATCCACCTGTGTGTAATCAAGTCTCCGTATAAATGCACCTGCACTGTGATAGTCTCAGAGTTCTGTTTGAAGCACAGAGAGCATCATGAAGACCAAGGAACACAACAGGCAGGTCCATGATACTGTTGTGGAGAAGCTTAAAGCCGGATTTGGATACAAAATGATTTCCAAAACTTTAACCATCCCAAGGAGCACTGTGAAAGCAATCATATTGAAATGGAAGGAGAATCATACCAGTGCAAATCTACCAAGACCCGGCCGTCCCTCTAAACTTTCATCTCAAACAAGGAGAAGACTGATCAGAGATGCAGCCAAGAGGCCCATGATCACTCTGGATGAACTGCAGAGATCTACAGCTGAGGTGGGACAGTCTGTTCACAGGACAACAATCAGTTGTACACTGCACAAATCTGGCCTTTATGGTAGAGTGGCAAGAAGAAAGCCATTTCTCAAAGATATCCATAAAAAGTGTTGTTTAAAGTTTGCAACAAGCCACCTGGGAGACACACCAAACATGTGGAAGAAGGTGCTCTGGTCAGATGAAACCAAAATCGAACTTTTTGGCAACAATGCTAAAAGATATGTTTGGCTTAAAGGCAACACAGCTCATCACCCTGAACACACCATCCCCACTGTCAAACATGGTGGTGTCAGCATCATGGTTTTGGCCTGCTTTTCTTCAGCAGGGAAGATGGTTAAAATTGATGGGAAGATGGATGGAGCAAAATACAGGACCATTCTTGAAGAAAACCTGTTGGAGTCTGCAAAAGACCTGAGACTGGGACAGAGATTTGTCTTCCAACAAGACAATGATCCCAAACATAAAGCAAAATCTATAATGGAATGGTTCACAAATAAAAATATCCAGGCGTTAGAATGGCCAAGTCAAAGTCCAGACCTGAATCCAATCGAGAATCTGTGGAAAGAACTTAAAACTGCTGTTCTCAAACGATCTCCATCCAGCCTCACTGAGCTCGAGCTGTTTGCCAAGGAAGAATGGGTAAGAATTTCAGTCTCTCGATGTACAAAACTGATAGAGACATACCCCAAATGACTTGCAACTGTAATCTCAGCAAAAGGTGGCGCAACAAAGTATTACTTTAAAGGGGCCGAATAATATTGCACGCCCCCACTTTCATAATGATAAAAATGGACAAAACAATCTCCCACATAATCCAGCAATATGCAACCCATAAAGAATTTAAATAATTTATGGGTGACTATGAATACATCGATTGTAAATACCTATTTATATAAGCCTTGTAATGTTTTCCTTTCCTGTTCTGTCCAGATATCACCGTATTCCAGAATTCCCAGTGGAGGAAGTTCACCGACCGCCATATTAAGACACCCAAGTGATGGTGTCCCAAAATGGAAAACTGCTGCTGGAAACCCAACCTATTACGCGGAACCACCATTATGAACTTAAGGGAGCGGACCATGGGACCGCTCACCACAGGATGAAGCTGCCGCGCCGGGATAGAAGCAAAGAAGTTCAAAGACTGGTGCAGGGTAAGTATGATGGGGGAGGAAGGGGAGCCCAGCCATGCTTACAAGGATGGGAGCAGAGCCATGTATACAAGGGGTGGGAGCAAGCCATGTAATACAAGGGTGGGAGCCAGAGCCAGTATTCCAAGGGTGGAGCAGAGCCATGTATACAAGGGTGGGAGCAAAGCCATTAAAACAAGGGTGGGAGCAAGCCATGTATACAGGGTGAGAGCGGAGCCATGTAATACAAGGATGAGAGGGGGAGCGGAGCCATGCATACAAGGTGGGAGCCCAGCCATGCATACAAGGATGGGAGCAGAGCCATGTATACAAGGGTGGGAGCAGAGCCATGTATACAAGGGTGGGAGCGGAGCCAACATACAATGGATGGGAGTGGAGCCAATGCATACAAGGGTGAGAAGGCGGAGCCAAGCATACAAGGGTGGGAGCGGAAGCCATGCATACAAGGGTGGGAGCAGAGCCATGCAAACAAGGGTGGGAGCGGAGCCATGTATACAAGGGTGGGAGCGGAGCCATGATACAAAGGTGGGAGCGGAGCCATGTATACAGGATGGGACAGGGGAGCCATGTATACAAGGATGGGAGGGTGGGAGCGGAGCCATGCATACAAGGATGGGAGGGTGAGAGCGGAGCCATGTACACAAGAATGGGTGGGTGGGAGCGGAGCAATGCATACAAGGGTGGGAGCGAGCCATGCATACCAGTGTGGGAGCGGAGCCCTGTATACAAGGATGGGAGGGTGGGAGCAGATCCATGTGTACAAGGATGGGAGGGTGGGAGCAGAACCATGCATACAGGATGGGATAGGGGAGCCATGCATACAACAGGGGAGCCACACAGAGCGGACAGGACAGACTTGTTGCTGGAAAACAAGCCTAGTGCTCCCACTCATTCTAAACCTATGGTGAGTTGAGTCACATTCTGTTGGAATAATGCATATTGATTTGTATGTATTGCAACAACTACTACTGTACTGTTTGATATGTTGTGCATATTGTGAGGTTGTTAACAAAGTTTTGTAAAAAAAAAAAAGAAGCCCTCACTCACAGACAGGATGCCTCCTCCTTCTCTTCCTGTGTTGTTGTAATGTTTTTCATGCTGCAGCCATAGCAGATATCAGGCTGATCACATTTCATGCTGTGTTTCAAGCTGTCTATACTGGATGTGAATAAATCTACATTCTCTGTTGCTGACTTCCGGATGTTACGCTGGTTAATCCGCTGCTAACAGGTTTATGGGCCCAGAGTTCCCAGAGTGCCCAGAGTCCTAGAGTCCCAGAGATCCCCAGAACACAGAGAAAAGAAAAGAAAGAAAGACAGCAAAGATGGCCACCAGCAGCAGCAACTCCATGAAGTTTACAGTACCAAGTCTCACTAACCAGAACTATCAATCCTGGAAATTCAAAGTGAAGATGCTGCTGATAAGGGAAGGTACGTTGGAAATAACACAGGAGCCTACACCTGACCCAGTACCACAGGAGTGGATAGAGATGGATCAGAAAGCACAGAGTACCATATCACTCAGCATAGATGATGATCAGATTGTTCATGTGTGTAAATGTGATACTGCAAGAGAAATGTGGAGCAGTTGCAAAAGGTACATGAGAGGATTAATTTAAGCAATAAATTGTATCTTATGAGAAAACTGTACCAGTCTAAGCTACAGAAAGGCCAGGATATGCAGGAGTATATCAGGAGTATTTCTAGAGCTTGTAGAACGCTTGAGAGGCATTGGGGAAGATCTGAAGGACTTTCATGTAGCCGCATTACTGCTTAGTGGTCTTCCAGAGAGCTATGACACGCTTGTGACTGCACTAGATGCGCGCCAGATGATGAGCTTACTCTGGAGTATGTAAGAGGGAAGCTTATAGATAAATATAAAATGGAAGGCAGAATGTATAAGCACCAAGACAGAGTCTGCTTTACAAACACAGAGTCTATTGATAACAAAAGCACCTAAAAGAAACACGTGAATGTTTTGTTTGCAAGAAATCAGGACATTTGAAAGCCGACTGCAGAGTTTGGAAAGCTAGAATGAATCAGCTGAAAAAGCAAAACAGTCAGCAAAGGGTTAAGAGTGCTGTGTCTGGAGAAAATGATTCTGTGACTACTGAAATTGCATTTACTGTCAGTGCAAATACATCAAAGCATGCATGGTGTATAGACTCTGAAGCAACTAGTCACATGACTAATAACAGAGACTTCTTTTCTAAGCTTAATCAAAATAAGTCAAGGAAGTGATTATGGCTAATGGTCAGTAAATGAGTTCAGAAGGTATAGGAGATGGTTATATTGATTGTCAAATCTCACCAACACAAAGCAGGAAGATCCCAGTAAAAGATGTGCTCCATGTGCCTAGTCTTGAGAGTAATTTACCATCTGTGAAGAAACTCACAAAACAAGGAAATGAAGTTACATTTAAGCATGATAGCTGCATCATCTCAAAGAGGGTCACACACTAGCAGAGGGAAAAATCACAGATGAACTTTATCAGCTGAAAAGTAAAGAGTGTGTGTATACTGCTCAACAAGAAAGACACAAAACTGTATTCATGTATGGCATAGGCGTCTGGCACACAGAGACCCAGAAGCAATAAGAAAGTTAGTTCAGAAGCAACTAGCTGATGATATCACAATTGATCTATGTAACCAGACAATGAAGTGTGCTAGCTGCATCAAAGGGAAAATGTCTAGAAAAGCTTTTTCCTAAGAGAAGTACTACAAGAACAGAACATTCACTAGATTTAAATACACACAGATGTCTGTGGTCCAATGAGCACTCCTGGGAAGAAGAGATATTTTCTCACATTTATTGATGATCATTCCAGATATACAGTTGTCCATCTGCTTCACAGCAAGATAAAAGTTCCAGAGAAACTTGAAATATATCTAGCTGAGGTATATAATAAATTTGGAAGAATGCCAAAGATTCTATAAGCAGATAATGGGACTGAATATACAAGCAATGAGATACAGAGCATTCTAAAGAAAAATGGAATCCTATTTCAGACCACTGTACCGTACAACCCTGAGCAAAATGGTGTTGCGGAAAGAAGGAAACAACACCTCTGTGAAAGTGCAAGAAGTATGTTATTTGATGCAAATCTGCCTACAACATATTGGGGTGAGGCAATCATGACAGCTTGCTATCTCAGAACAGACTACCAGGTAAAGCTACAGAGAAAACTCCATTTGAGCAATGGAACAGCAGAAAGCCAAACTGCACCACATAAGAATATTCGGAAGTAAAGCATTTGTACATATTCCCAAAGAAAAGCAACTAAAATGGGAATCTCACGCTAAAGAAGGTATCCTGGTAGGCTACAGTGAAACCCAGAAAGGTTATAGGATTCTACACCCAGAAACAAACAAGGTCACAATAAGCAGAGATGTAGTGATTGATGAGAACTTTGTATCACCCAAGTTTTGTGACATCACGCCAGTAGTCCAGCTGAAGTCACAATTACAAGACAACAATAAGGAGGATGTAGAAGTCTGGCTGGATTCTTCAACCACTGAAGGAACAACAGAAAAATCAGAAGAATCTGAAATCAGAAGATCGTCAAGATCAAACAAAGGTATACCAACTAAACGTCTATCCTACATTGTCAAGACACTACCTGAGTCAGAGCCGCAGTCATGGGATGAAATGCAAGGACTACCTATCCATGAAAGAACAAAGTGGATTGATGCCGCTAATGAGGAAATCAAGTCGCTTCATCAACTCCAAACTTGGAAACTCACCAAGCTACCACAGGGCAAAAAGGCAATCAGTGCAAGTGGGTCTTTAAAATCAAATATGACTCTGAAGGTAAAGTCCACAGATTTTAAAGAAAGGTTGGTCGCAAAAGGATATTCTCAAAAGTATGGCGAAGATTAACGATGCTACATTTGCCAAGTCGCTAAACAGACTAAGTTCAGAGCTTTGTTAGCTGTAGCTGCTGTACAAAAGATGTATGTCAGACATTTGGATATAAAAACTGCTTTCTTAAATGGTGACTTGAGGAGGACTTATACATGACTCTACTGAAGGTTATGTAAAAAGAGGTGAAGAGGATCTTGTTTGCAAACTACAAAAATCTCTCTATGGTCTTAAGCAATCAGCAAGAGCATGGAACACCAAGATGAATAAAGTCTTGTTGGAAGAAGGATTTAAAAGAGGTCAAGCAGATCCATGCTTATACACAAAATATACAGATGGAAAGTGGATGTATATTCTCTTATATGTGGACGATGTGATTGTAGTTCCACAAGAAGACGCAGAAATTGGAAAAATGACTGAAATTCTGAATCAGCATTTTGAAACAAAAGACAATGGAAGTGTGACATATTATCTAGGAATCCAAATCCATAGAGAGGTAGATTGGAGTTTTCTTCATACCAAAGTGCAAAAATTATTCAATCTCGAAATCAATTTGGAATGTCAGAGGCCAAAGGTATATCAACCCCAATGGAAACCATCCTACCTGAAGCTGGAAGAAGAAGATGACCTGTTGCCTATGAGAAATATCGTCAGGCAGTGGGGGCACTTCTGTACATATTAACTATGACTCGACCGGATATCACAACAACAGTTGGAATCCTTTGCAGATATTGGAAAAAACCGCGCCAAAGAGACTGGAATGCTGTTAAAAGACTTCTGCGATATTTGAAAGAAACGCAAGATGTAAATTTAAAAACTATCTGCAGCGGGAGATCTAGAACTTACCGGCTATGTAGATGCGGATTGGGCTGGTGATTCGCGTGATCGTAAATCCACAAGCGGATAATTGTTTAAAGTTGGAGAAAGTTCAATCTCCTGGTCTAGTAGGAAACAAGTGTCTGTTGCTTTGTCATCCACAGAAGCGGAGTATGTGTCCGCAGCCTATGCAAGCCAGGAGTGTTGTGAATGTGCTAGAAATGAATTCTGAGCAGAAGCTCCCTCTGGTGGTTACAAACAGTACTGAAACTATGCAATGAAGATTGTGAAGATTGGCGATCAGTGTTTACGGACTGGTCTTATATAAGGGAGGTTCCCTCCCATCAGGGTTGCCGGTGATCAATTGTTCTGGTCTCATCTTTGATTCCTTTCATTTGAAGCTTGCTGTTTCGTGCCTGCATCTTCTGCTAACAGATAAGACTTTTTCTTCTTTTAGTTTTTTGGTGCTGCTTTTTGCATTTTGTCCTGCACTTCTGTGGGGGTCTGCCGGGTCCCCTCCGGGGACTTGTGCTCCTCTCAGTTTAGTTCAGCCACTGTTGTTTGTTCATTTGCCTTTTCCAGTTTTTTTCAGTGGCTGCTGTTTAGTTTTGTTACACCAGAGAACTAATTTAGGTGGTAGAGGTCGTGTGATCTCAGGTTTTTTGTAATTAGTATGTTGGTACTTTTTAGGTTTTTTGGATTGCAGTAAGTGTCCTTCCTATCCTTTTCTATCTAGCAAGTTTGGACCCCAACGTTTGCTCATACTATTTTCTGTCTGTGTCTGTATCTCCTCTTGTCTAAACCGCCATTACATGTTTGGGGGCTTTCTATGTTCTTTGGGGATCTGCTCCGGGGCAGATAGTTTTCCTCTTTCTGTCTTTAGGTGTAGTTAGCTTCTCAGGCTGTGACGAGGCGTCTAGGACCAACGTAGGTACGCTCCACGGCTGCCTTTAGTTGTGGTGGTTAGTCAGGGTACTGCAATCCAATAGATTTCCAACCTCTCTGGTGTATTTCCTTTTTTTCCTGCTCTCCTCAGCTACCAAATCATAACAGTATCCCCCGGGCCCAAAAAAAACTGATATTTTATATGGTACTCACAGAAGGGAAAAATAGTGTTAAAGAAAGAAGATTGTCAGAGTTGTCAGAGATTTTTATTTTTTTTTCTCCCTCTGTATCTCTGGGTGCTGAGGAGGATTTTTTTTCTCTCAATGGAGTTTTGCACAGTTGTCTGGCCGGTGGATCAGCTTGCCACTGAAGTTCAGAGTATTGCTACCTATCTTGCAGGGTTGCCTGTTGTGGAACCTAGGATTCCATGCCAGATTTGTTTTTAGGGGATCGAGCTAAATTTCTGAATTTCAAAAATAACTGTAAGTTGTTTTTTGCCTTAAAATCTAAGTCCTCAGGGAACGCAGCACAGCAGGTTCAAATTGTCATCTCTCTCCTGCGCGGCGATCCTCAGGATTGGGCTTTTTTCCCTGACACCTGGGGATCCTGTTTTGAGTAATGTTGATGCATTTTTTCAGGCTTTGGGGTTATAGTACGATGAGCCTAATGTCACTAATCAAGCTGAAAAAGCCTTGTTGGCATTAAATCAGGGGCTTGAGGACGCTGAGTTATACTGTCAGAGATTCCGAAGGTGGGCAGTCCTGACCAAATGGAATGACGATGCTTTGGCAGCCCTTTTTCGAAGGGTCTGTCAGAGAATGTAAAGGATGTTATGGTGGGATTCCCTGTCCCTCTGGTCTCAATGATTCTATGTCATTAGCGATTCAAATTGACAGACGTTTGCGTGAGCGTAGAGGTTGCGTGGAATGAGTGTTGCCTTGTGAACCAGCTTCTGAAACCATGCAGTGTGATAGAGTGGCTTCTGGGGCACAGCGTCATGAGTTTCGAAAACGCAATGGGTTATGTTTCTACTGTGGTGAGCCTCTCTTGCTATTTCAGTCTGCCCTAAGCGGGGAAGACGTTTTGCACGCTCAGTTGTCTTGGGTAGTGTTCAGACTAAATTTTTGTTGACTGTTTACCCTGATTTGCTCCCTGTCCACATTTCTGCTCAGGCTTTTGTTGATTCGGGAGCAGCTATTAAACCTGATGGATTTTGATTTTGCTAAACGTTGTGGGTTTCCCTTGATACCCCTACGGAAGTCTATTCCCCTACTGGGGATCGATTCTACCCCCTTGGCTGAGAATAAACCTCAGTTCTCTACTCAGGTGATAATGAGGGTTGAACCTGATCATCAGGAGAGTTGCAAAATTTTTGGTGCTGTATAATCTGCATGACATTATCGTTACTGGGTTTCCCTTGGTTACAGTCTCATAATCCTGTTTTGGATTGGAAATCTGTGTCTGTAACCAGTTGGTGCTGCCATGTGTTAATGCTAACACTCCGTTTTTTCTGCCCCCCCCCAGGCTCAGGATGTTCCTGACTTTTTGACTGATTTTTCTGATGTGTTTAGCGAAAGTAAATCTGCATCCTTGCCCCCCCATAGGAGCTATGACTGCCCTATTGAATTAGTGCCTGGTAGTAAATTCCCTAAAGGTCGCCTTATTAACTTGTCTGTACCTGAACATGACGCTATGCGGTCTTATTATCAAGGAGTCATTGGAGAAGGGTCATATCAGACCATCCTCTTCACCCTTGGGTGCCGTTTTTTCTTTGTGGCCAAAAAGGATGGTTCATTAAGGCCGTGTATTGATTATCGTCTCTTGAACAATATCACTGTGAAATATCAATATCCATTACCTTGATTTCTGACCTGTTTTCCAGGGTAAAAGTGCTCCTTGGTTTACCAAGCTTGACCTCAGGGGGGGCGTATAACCTTATTCGCATTAAGCACGGGGATGAATGGAAGACGGCATTTAATACCCCAGAGGGGCATTTTGAGTACCTAGTGATGCCCTTTGGGTTCACTAATGCTCCTTCTGTCTTCCAGTCCTTCATGAATGACATTTTCAGGGATTTTTGTGGATAAAATTTCTGATGTTTTTATTTGGATGATATCTTGATTTTTTCCAATGACTGGACTCTCATGTGAAACATGTTCGGACTGTGTTCCAGATTTTGAGAGAGAATGCTCTGTATGTGGAAGGGATCAAAGTGTCTTTTTGGCGTACAGAGGATCTCATTTCTGGGATTCATTTTGTCCCCATCTGTTATTGAAATGGACCCGGTCAAGGTTCAGGCCATCTGTGATTGGGTCCAACCTACTTCATTTAAAGGCTCTTCCAGAGATTCTTGGGTTTTGCCAATTTTTATCGTAAATTTATTGGTAATTTCTCTGTTAAATGTTAAACCATTGACTGATTTGACCAAAAAAAGAATTGTGATGTGGTGAATTGGCCTCCTGAGGCAGTCTCTGCGTTTTAGGAAATTAAGCAGAGATTCACTTCTGCTCCTGTTCTACGGCAGCCTGATGTTTCTCTGCCATTTTTAGGTGGAGGTTGATTGCCTTTTGAAATTGGGGCAGGTGCCGTTTTGTCCCAAAGAGATCCAGAGACCTCTAAAAGTAAAACCCCTTTTGCCTTTTTCTCTTGAAAATTTTCTCCAACTGAACGTAATTATGAACATGGGTAATCGGGAGTTATTGGCCATGAAGTGGGCTTTTGAAGAGTGGAGTTAACTGGAATCAGCCAAGCGACTTAATCCTAGGCAGGCCAGGTGGGCCTTGTTTTTCACACGTTTTCATTTTGTGGTTTCCTTTCTTCCTGGCACTAAGAATGTTTCCTTGCGGACTCTCCTGAGTTGTCTGATCCTGCTGTTATTTTGAAAGAGGGTGTAGTTCTTTCCGCCATCTCGCCCAATTTGAGACTGGCTCTGGAAGGGTGTCAGGAGGATAAACCCGAGCGCTGCCCTATTGGGAAATTGTTTGTCCCAGACCGGTGGAAAAAGAGTGTGATGTCTGAGATTCATTGTTCCGCGTTGGCGGTCATCCCGGAAATTTTGGTACCAGAGACCTGGTTAGTCGGTCCTTTTGGTGGCCTACTTTGTCTCGTGACGTCAGGGAATTTGTGCAGTCCTACGGGACTTGCTCTCGCTCCAAGCCTTGCTCTCGCTCTAGTGGTTTGTTGATGCCATTGCCTGTGCCCAAGAGACCATGGACCCATATCTCTATGGATTTCATTTCCGACCTCCCTGTTTCTCAGAGAATGACCGTTATCTGGGTGATTTGTGATAGGTTTTCCAAAATGATACATCTTGTGCCGTTGCCTAAGTTGCCTTTCTCCTCTGAATTGGTGCCTTTGTTCCTTCAGCACGTGGTTCGGTTGCATGGCATTCCTGAGAACATTGTGTCTGACAGAGGAGTCCAGTTTGTTTCCAGATTTTGGAGGACTTTTTGTTCTAAACTTGGTGTTCAATTGTCTTTCTCCTCGGCTTTTCATCCTCAGACCAATGGACAAACTGAGAGAACAAACCAGACATTGGAGACTTATCTGAGATGCTTTGTGTCTGCTGATCAGGATGACTGGGTCTCTTTTTTGCCTTTGGCTGAGTTTGTTCTTAATAATAGGGCTAGCTCTGCCACTTTGATGTCTCCATTTTTCTGCAATTTTGGGTTTCACCCTCGATTTTCTTCAGGACAGACGGAGGCTTCTGTCTGTCCAGGTGTTGACTCTGTTGTGGAGCGTATGCAGCAGATTTGGGACCAGGTAGTGGAGAGGTTGTCCCTCTCTCAGGAGAGGGCCCAGCGGTTTGCCAACCAGCATAGGACTGATGGTCCTCGGTTTAAAGTGGGGGACTTGGTCTGGTTGTCCTCAAGAAATATCCCTATGAGAGTTGCATCTCCTAAGTTTAAGCCTAGGTTCATTGGACCTTATAAGATCATGGAGATTCTTAATACTGTTTCCTTTCGTTTACTTCTTCCAGGGACATTTAAGATCCATAACGTGTTCCACAAGTCCTTATTGAAGAGGTTTGTCGAGCCAGTGGTTCCTATGGCTGTGCCTCCTGACCCTGTTTTGGTTGAGGACAATCTGGAGTATGTGGTTGAGAAAATATTGTATTCTCGTTTTTCTAGACGGAAACTCCAGTATTTGGTTAAGTGGAGAGGTTATGGTCAGGAGGACAATTCTTGGGTGTTTGCTTCGGACATCCATGCTAGGAGACTCATCCGTGCGTATCACAGAGCTCATCCTGACCGACCTGGTTGCTCAAATGAGGGTTCGGTGACCCCTCCTCAAGGGGGGGGTACTGTTGTGAATGTGCTAGAAATGAATTCTGAGCAGAAGCTCCCTCTAGTGGTTACAAACAGTACTGAACTATGCAATGAAGATTGTGAAGATTGGCGATCAGGTGTTACGGACTGGTCTTATATAAGGGAGGTTCCCTCCCATCAGGGTTGCCGGTGATCAATTGTTCTGGTCTCATCTTTGATTCCTGTTCACTTTGAAGCTTGCTGTTTCGTGCCTGCATCTTCTGCTAACAGATAAGACTTTTTCTTCTTTTAGTTTTTTTGGTGCTTGCTTTTTGCATTTTGTCCTGCACTTCTGTGGGGTTCTGCCGGGTCCCCTCCGGGGACTTGTGCTCCTCTCAGTTTAGTTCAGCCACTTTTGTTTGTTCATTTGCCTTTTCCAGTTTTTTCAGTGGCTGCTGTTTAGTTTTGTTACACCAGAGAACTAATTTAGGTGGTAAGGTCGTGTGATCTCAGGTGTTTTTGTAATTAGTAGTGTTGGTACTTTTTAGGTTTTTTTGGGTTTGCAGTAAGTGTCCTTCCTATCCTTTTCTATCTAGCAAGTTTGGGCCCCAACGTTTGCTCATATTATTTTCTGTCTGTGTCTGTATCTCCTCTTGTCTAACCGCCATTACATGTTTGGGGGCTTTCTATGTTCTTTGGGGATCTGCTCCGGGCAGATAGTTTTCCTCTTTCTGTCTTTAGGTGTAGTTAGCTTCTCAGGCTGTGACGAGGCGTCTAGGACCAACGTAGGTACGCTCCACGGCTGCCTTTAGTTGTGGTGGTTAGTCAGGGTACTGCAATCCAATAGATTCCAACCTCTCTGGTGTATTTCCTTTTTTGCCTGCTCTCCTCAGCTACCAAATCATAACACAGGAGGTCATTTGGCTAAGACAATTGATGGACGATCTTGGCAAACCATCAACTCAGCTGACGGTGATTTATGACGACAACCAAGGATGCATTAAACTTGCATGCAGTGAAAATATCAGTGCTAGAACCAAGCACATTGACGTCAGACACCATCATCTACGTGATTTGATAGATCATGGCATAATTCAGTTTGTCTATTGTGAAACTGATAAGATGCTAGCTGACATTATGACAAAGCCATTGCCACTAGCCAGGTTCCAAGAATTGAGAACCACAATGGGAATAAGAAGATAAGTAGTTGTTGAGTGGGGGTGTTGGAATAATGCATATTGATTTGTATGTATTGCAACAACTACTACTGTACTGTTTGATATGTTGTGCATAGAGTTGAGCGATACTTTCCGATATCCTAAAGTATCGGAATCGGAATGGTATCGCCGATATCACTAAAATATCGGCGATACCCGATACCGATACCGGAAGTCCCATGTAAGTCTATGGGAACAAAATATCGCAACTAAAAAAAACCCATTCTTTCCTTGTAAACACTAAATATACACACATAGAATACTATATATATATATACATGTCATTGTGACATATATATATACATATATGTATAGTTTATACACTTCTACATAGTAAAATATTCTCTGATTCAATTGCCGGGTAAAGCCGGCTTCAGTGAAAAGACAGAAGCACCCGACATGAAATGACACTTGGTGTACATAGGGTTAACCATGTCTTTTCATGTCCTTTGCTATCTAATTTGCACAAACAATTAAATCAGACTATGTGTGCAAAATTTCACACCTGTAGGGGTTAATTAAAGGTGTAAATTCGTTGTAAAAAAAACGGACTTTTTTGCTACGAATTTACACCTTTAATTAACCCCTACAGGTGTGAAATTTTGCACACATAGTCTGATTTAATTGTTTGTGCAAATTAGATAGCAAAGGACATGAAAAGACATGGTTAACCCTATGTACACCAAGTGTCATTTCATGTCGGGTTCTGCATTTTCACAAAAGCCGGCAATTGAATTAGCGGCTATTATACTATGTAGAAGTGTATGAACTACAAATATAAATATATATATATATGTGTCACAAATTCAATGACATGTATATATATATATGAGGTGTAAAATTGCTGAAAAAAAATGCGTGGGCTCCCGCCCTATTTTCGCAACCAGACAGACAAAGCCAGTGAGTGGGGGCAGATAATAATAGCCCAGAGAGGGACCATTATTTTTGCCCCCCCCCCGGCTACTAACATCTGCCCCCAGACACCCCAGGAAAGACAAATCTATAATTAGATTCGCCCTTTCTGGCACTTTGCCCTCTATTCCCATTGCCCTGTAGCGGTGGCGAATGGGTTAATATGGGGTTAAAGCCACCTTGCTATTGAAAGGTGACCTTAAGCCAGGTTAATAATTGAGAGCTGTCAATTAGACAACTATCAATTATTAATCCTATTGCATGAAATAAAAATAAAACACACACACTTTAATTAAAAATCATTTTAATGAAATAAAGACACATGTTTTTGACCATCTTTTATTTTACTGCAAAAATCATTTCCTGTAATAAAAATAAAATAAAAAAGCAAAATATTCTTACCTATCCCATGCACAGTCAGGTCCCACGGTGTAATCCTTCAGAAAGGGTTAATATTTACTGCAGGGACCGCAGCTAATGCTGCAGCCTCACAGTAAACCCCAAATGAATGAGTTCCTCTCCTGCCTGACAGGAGAGTAAAGGCTGGGTGTCACATAACGATACACCAGCGATCCCGACAACGATATGCACTTGTCAGGATCGCTGGTGTATCGCTACATGATCGCTGCTGAGCTGCCAAACAGGCAGCTCAGGCAGCGATCTGGGACAGCGACACTGCGGGTAACATCGCTTAAGGGCCCGTCTCACATAGCGATATCGCTACCGAGATTGCTGCTGAGTCACTAGTTTTGTGACGCAGCAGCGAGCTCACCAGCGATATCGCTGTGTGTGACATTCAGCGACGATCAGCCCCCCTGCCGGGTATCGCTGATCGTCGCAGAAATGTCAGGACCTTTTTTTGATCGCTGGTTTCCCTCTGACAGGCACGCATCGCTGCGTGTGACAGGCGGGAGACCAGCGATCCGCTGGTAACCAAGGTACACAGCGGGTTTCCAGGCACCGCGCAGCGCTTGGAAACCCGCTGTGTACCTTGGATACCAGCTCCCTGCATCAGGGCGCTGGTATCCAAGGTACACAGCGGGTTTCTAGGCACAGCCCCGCGCCTGGAAACCCGCTGTGTACCTTGGTTACCAGCGGATCGCTGGTCTCCCGCCTGTCACACGCAGCGATGTGTGCCTGTCAGCGGGAAACCAGCGATCAAAAAAAGGTCCTGACATTTCAGCGACGATCAGCGATACCCGGCAGGGGGCTGATCGTCGCTGAATGTCACACACAGCGATATCGCTGGTGAGCTCGGTGCTGCGTCACAAAACTAGTGACTCAGCAGCGATCTCGGTAGCGATATCGCTATGTGAGACGGGCCCTTAAGTGGAAAGCTTAATTGATTGCTTTCCACTTTCACTTCAGGTCAGCCAGGGACACAATCAGTGACGTCAGAGGGAACTGATTAACAAAAATAGGGGTTCCCTTCGAAAAAAAAAATGGCGTGGGGTCCCCCCTATTTTTGTTAACCAGCCAGATGAAGCAGACCGCTGAGGCCTGGATTTTCAGGCTGTTAAGGAGCCAAGATCCATGGACCTTGCCAGCCTGATAATACTAGGCCACAGCAGTCTGCATATCTTGGCTGATTAACAAAAATAGGGGATCCCCTCGAAAAAAATTGGCGTGGGGTCCCCCCTATTTTTGTTAACCAGCCAGATGAAGCAGACCGCTGAGGCCTGGATTTTCAGGCTGTTAAGGAGCCAAGATCCATGGACCTTGCCAGCCTGATAATACCAGGCCACAGCAGTCTGCATATCTTGGCTGATTAACAAAAATAGGGGATCCCCTCGAAAAAAATTGGCGTGGGGTCCCCCCTATTTTTGTTAACCAGCCAGATGAAGCAGACCTCTGAGGCCTGGTTTTTCAGGCTGGTAAGGATCCAATATCCATGGACCTTGCCAGCCTGATAATACCAGGCCACAGCAGTCTGCTTAGCTTGGCTGGTTAACAAAAATAGGGGATCCCCTCGAAAAAAAAACGGCGTGGGGATCCCCCCTATTTTTGTTAACCAGCCAAGTAAAATGCAGACTGCTGCGGCCTGGTATTAAAAGACTGTCAAGGCCCATGGATTTTGGCCCTCAACAGCCTGATAATACCAGGCTACAGCAGCCCCACATTTGGCGCATCAAAAGATGTGCCAATTGTGGCACTTTACCCGGCTCTTCCCACTTGCCCTGTAGCGGTGGCAAGCGGGGTAATAAGGGGTTAATGTCACCGTTGATTGCACGGTGACAATAAGCCCGGTTAATAATGGAGAGGTGTCAATAAGACACCGATCCATTATTAATCCCAAAGTTATTAAATGTATAAAAAAAAGACAAAGCAAGAAAAAAGTATTTTAATGAAATAAAAGAGACAACACAGTTTTCATTAATTTTATTACTCTCTCATTCCTGCGACGCCATCGATCTCCTGTAAAAAAATAAAAAAAACAAACCAACAGTATACCACCTGTCCGACGCAGTCCATAACGACAGTCCCACGACGATCCAACTCTGCTACATCGCAATGACAGGCAGAGCCTGTCATCGCGACGCAGCACAGCTGATTACCTGCTTCCCCGGCGGTGACGTCATCGGACTGACTGCTTTACGGCCGGGATTACCCAGCAGTCACTGCAGTTATCGCGAGAAACTGCATGTGACCGCCGGGGAAAGAAGATTGCGGCCATGAAGCAGTCCAAGACGTGACCGCCGGAGATCTTCTGCCAGGTAAGTGCCGCTGACTCCTGACAGACCCGACCGACGGACACTGACAGTGACAGTGACAATCCCGATTCCGGTATCCGATAAGACGAAAATATCGGTACTCGGAATTGGAATTCCGATACAGCCAATATCGGCCGATACCCGATATTTGCAGTATCGGAATGCTCAACCCTAGTTGTGCATATTGTGAGGTTGTTAACAAAGTTTTGTAAAAAAAAAAAAATACCCTCACTCACAGACAGGATGCCTCCTCCTTCTCTTCCTGTGTTGTTGTAATGTTTTTCATGCTGCAGCCATAGCAGATATCAGGCTGATCACATTTCATGCTGTGTTGTAAGCTGTCTATACTGGATGTGAATAAATCTACATTCTCTGTTGCTGACTCCGGATGTTACGCTGGTTAATCCGCTGCTAACACATTCACATTATAAATGTTATAATTAAATGATAAGTATGCACTACTAAACCCCATCCATAGCCCCACCCCCTTATGACCAAAGCGCCACACCTGCCACACCTCCATCCCTGCCCTGCCGGGCCAAGGAAGAATGGTCTTGCATGAAGTAGATCCCTGGTGCAAAAAAGGTTGGGGACCACTGACATAGAGGCTAGCATTGCTACTATCATCTCTCCTATCTCTCATGCACTCCACATCAATTCGCACAAATCTAATCGAAAATTCATGTTCCCTAGAACTTGAGAAATTCACACAATTCTATATGAATGCTATTCGCATCAAATCAATTCCCTCACTTCTAGGTGGTGCTATATAAGCAAAGAGAAGTCACATGTAATAATTTTTAAATAATCTTGTTGGTACCACAGCTTATAAAGATGCTGCTTTTTTGTTTCTCAGTGTAAAATAATCAATGTGTAAGAGAAAAGGGGAATAATTTAAAAAGTATTATGCAAGACTGGAAAAAAAAAATGCATAATTGTATCCCCATATTAGTTTTTAGCCACAAACATTTTAATACTTGACTCAAATAATTTTTATACATCACCTTTTTATGTTTTGACTTAAAAGCAGTTTATTGCTGAAAAAGCAGCAGTCACCATCAAGTGCTGAACCTTTCCAAAAGGTCAAAACTAACACATAAATATGAATAATCCAGTGCTGTGTCAACTCTCAGATAGTGCTGTTTTTTGGCTCTTGCTCTCAATGTGTATCAAACTTTCTCAAGGGATTATAAAAACCAGCAGAGTGAAGAGCTGAAAAATAAAAGCACATGCCAGAGATTTATCAAAGTTTTCTCAATTGCATAAGCAGGTGTTTCTGCCATTACCCAGAACTGAATATTTTATTGATGCATATGGTATTGGTGCAAATATTTGAGAGAAAACTGATTACATTCTTGATTAATGCGTGCTTGCAGAAATTCATAATGTCATGTAAAAATGAAATATGTTTTCCCCCTCAATTGTTGTTTAATCTGCAAAAAGGATCTCACAGGCTGCCTATGCTTCTGCTATTGAGAATATGTACTAAACACAGCGAGATATTTTAGACATGTCCAGAAATCATGTGCCCATTTTATTTTGATCATTATATTTAATTTGGGGGGTTGGGTTATTGCATAATCTTTGGTTTTGTACTTCATACTCATTTTTTCATACTTTTTACTCAAAAGAAATGATAGTGGTGTGGTAAATATAGGTCTTAGTGATTAACACGAGAGTAGAGATGAGCGACTTTGCCTTTTATAGGGTCGAGTCCGGTTTCATGAAACCCGACTTTCTCAAAAGTCGAGTCGAACGAAATCGGCCGACTATCGGGAAAAGTCGGTGGTCCGACTGAAACACGAAACCCAATGCAAGTCAATGGGTAAGCAAAGTTGGCAGGGAGTGGAGGACAGTAAACATACCTACAGTGCCCATTTCAATGCCAACGACATCAGTTCTTATTACTTAAGCTTGTCAACCTTAATTTACTTTATAATAATAGTTGCGCATTGAAAACTGGGGGTTATTTGGCTAAAATTGTGGAGGGGGTAGGACTGGCTCCAGGTTTTCGTGTGCCCCGGGCTAAAGACTGTCAGTGGGCCCCTTTAACACATACCACAATTCATGATGCTCCGATATGGCACAGAAATATAGGTATAGTACAATGACAAATACTTCACTTCTTACATTACATGACTGATATCTATTTTAAAATCTACAATAGCTCAAAAACCGGACAGTATATTCCTCCATACAGTATTATGGCCACCACATAGTGAGTCATACAGATTAATGAGCCCCATATATTGCTCCATAAATAATTTGTCCCATGTAATGTTCCATACAGTATATGATGAGCTCCACATAATGCTACAGTATATGATGAACCCCATATAATGTGCCACACACTATAGGACGGTCCCCATAGAGTATAATGAGCCCCACATATTGCTCCATAGTACAGTATAATGAGTCGCATACAAAGCTCCATACAGTATATGATGGGCCCCATATATTGCTCCATACAGAATGGGCTCCTTATAATGCTCCATACAAAATAGGCCCATATGTGCTCCATATGATGCTCCATACCCTATATGATGTCCCATAAATAATGAACCCCATATGATTCTCCAGTATATGATGGGCCCATGAATGATGCTTCAGTGTCTTATGGGCCAAAACAATGCTCCATATATAATGGGCCCCATTTATAATGCTCCATTGTATAATGGTCCCCGTTAGAGTTGAGCGATACTTTCCGATATCCTAAAGTATCGGAATCGGAATGGTATCGCCGATATCACTAAAATATCGGCGATACCCGATACCGATACCGGAAGTCCCATGTAAGTCTATGGGAACAAAATATCGCAACTAAAAAAACCCCATTCTTTCCTTGTAAACACTAAATATACACACATAGAATACATATATATATATACATGTCATTGTGACATATATATATACATATATGTATAGTTTATACACTTCTACATAGTAAAATATCCTCTGATTCAATTGCCGGGTAAAGCCGGCTTCAGTGAAAAGACAGAAGCACCCGACATGAAATGACACTTGGTGTACATAGGGTTAACCATGTCTTTTCATGTCATTTGCTATCTGATTTGCACAAACAATTAAATCAGTCTATGTGTGCAAAATTTCACACCTGTAGGGGTTAATTAAAGGTGTAAATTCGTTGTAAAAAAAACGGACTTTTTTGCTACGAATTTACACCTTTAATTAACCCCTACAGGTGTGAAATTTTGCACACATAGACTGATTTAATTGTTTGTGCAAATTAGATAGCAAAGGACATGAAAAGACATGGTTAACCCTATGTACACCAAGTGTCATTTCATGTCGGGTTCTGCATTTTCACAAAAGCCGGCAATTGAATTAGCGGCTATTATACTATGTAGAAGTGTATGAACTACAAATATAAATATATATATATATGTGTCACAAATTCAATGACATGTATATATATATGAGGTGTAAAATTGCTGAAAAAAAATGCGTGGGCTCCCGCCCTATTTTCGCAACCAGACAGACAAAGCCAGTGAGTGGGGGCAGATAATAATAGCCCAGAGAGGGACCATTATTTTTGCCCCCCCCGGCTACTAACATCTGCCCCCAGACACCCCAGGAAAGACAAATCTATAATTAGATTCGCCCTTTCTGGCACTTTGCCCGTCTATTCCCATTGCCCTGTAGCGGTGGCGAATGGGTTAATATGGGGTTAAAGCCACCTTGCTATTGAAAGGTGACCTTAAGCCAGGTTAATAATTGAGAGCTGTCAATTAGACAACTATCAATTATTAATCCTATTGCATGAAATAAAAATAAAACACACACACTTTAATTAAAAATCATTTTAATGAAATAAAGACACATGTTTTTGACCATATTTTATTTTACTGCAAAAACCTGTAATAAAAATAAAATAAAAAAGCAAAATTATTCTTACCTATCCCATGCACAGTCAGGTCCCACGGTGTAATCCTTCAGAAAGGGTTAATGTTTACTGCAGGGACCGCAGCTAATGCTGCAGCCTCACAGTAAACCCCAAATGAATGAGTTCCTCTCCTGCCTGACAGGAGAGTAAAGGCTGGGTGTCACATAACGATACACCAGCGATCCCGACAACGATATGCACTTGTCAGGATCGCTGGTGTATCGCTACATGATCGCTGCTGAGCTGCCAAACAGGCAGCTCAGGCAGCGATCTGGGACAGCGACACTGCGGGTAACATCGCTTAAGGGCCCGTCTCACATAGCGATATCGCTACCGAGATCACTGCTGAGTCGCAAGTTTTGTGACGCAGCAGCGAGCTCACCAGCGATATCGCTGTGTGTGACATTCAGCGACGATCAGCCCCCCTGCCGGGTATCGCTGATCGTCGCAGAAATGTCAGGACCTTTTTTTGATCGCTGGTTTCCCTCTGACAGGCACGCATCGCTGCGTGTGACAGGCGGGAGACCAGCGATCCGCTGGTAACCAAGGTACACAGCGGGTTTCCAGGCACTGCGCAGCGCTTGGAAACCCGCTGTGTACCTTGGATACCAGCTCCCTGCATCAGGGCGCTGGTATCCAAGGTACACAGCGGGTTTCTAGGCACAGCCCCGCGCCTGGAAACCCGCTGTGTACCTTGGTTACCAGCGGATCGCTGGTCTCCCGCCTGTCACACGCAGCGATGCGTGCCTGTCAGCGGGAAACCAGCGATCAAAAAAAGGTCCTGACATTTCAGCGACGATCAGCGATACCCGGCAGGGGGCTGATCATCGCTGAATGTCACACACAGCGATATCGCTGGTGAGCTCGCTGCTGCGTCACAAAACTAGTGACTCAGCAGCGATCTCGGTAGCGATATCGCTATGTGAGACGGGCCCTTAAGTGGAAAGCTTAATTGATTGCTTTCCACTTTCACTTCAGGTCAGCCAGGGACACAATCAGTGACGTCAGAGGGAACTGATTAACAAAAATAGGGGTTCCCTTCGAAAAAAAAATGGCGTGGGGTCCCCCCTATTTTTGTTAACCAGCCAGATGAAGCAGACCGCTGAGGCCTGGATTTTCAGGCTGTAAAGGAGCCAAGATCCATGGACCTTGCCAGCCTGATAATACTAGGCCACAGCAGTCTGCATATCTTGGCTGATTAACAAAAATAGGGGATCCCCTCGAAAAAAATTGGCGTGGGGTCCCCCCTATTTTTGTTAACCAGCCAGATGAAGCAGACCGCTGAGGCCTGGATTTTCAGGCTGTTAAGGAGCCAAGATCCATGGACCTTGCCAGCCTGATAATACCAGGCCACAGCAGTCTGCATATCTTGGCTGATTAACAAAAATAGGGGATCCCCTCGAAAAAAATTGGCGTGGGGTCCCCCCTATTTTTGTTAACCAGCCAGATGAAGCAGACCGCTGAGGCCTGGATTTTCAGGCTGTTAAGGAGCCAAGATCCATGGACCTTGCCAGCCTGATAATACCAGGCCACAGCAGTCTGCATATCTTGGCTTATTAACAAAAATAGGGGATCCCCTCGAAAAAAATTGGCATGGGGTCCCCCCTATTTTTGTTAACCAGCCAGATGAAGCAGACCGCTGAGGTCTGGTTTTTCAGGCTGGTAAGGATCCAATATCCATGGACCTTGCAAGCCTGATAATACCAGGCCACAGCAGTCTGCTTAGCTTGGCTGGTTAACAAAAATAGGGGATCCCCTCGAAAAAAAAAACGGCGTGGGGATCCCCCCTATTTTTGTTAACCAGCCAAGTAAAATGCAGACTGCTGCGGCCTGGTATTAAAAGACTGTCAAGGCCCATGGATTTTGGCCCTCAACAGCCTGATAATACCAGGCTACAGCAGCCCCACATTTGGCGCATCAAAAGATGTGCCAATTGTGGCACTTTACCCGGCTCTTCCCACTTGCCCTGTAGCGGTGGCAAGCGGGTAATAAGGGGTTAATGTCACCGTTGATTGCACGGTGACAATAAGCCCGGTTAATAATGGAGAGGTGTCAATAAGACACCGATCCATTATTAATCCCAAAGTTATTAAATGCATAAAAAAAAGCAAAGCAAGAAAAAAGTATTTTAATGAAATAAAAGAGACAACACAGTTTTCATTAATTTTATTGTACTCTCATTCCTGCGACGCCATCGATCTCCTGTAAAAAAAGAAAAAAAAACAAACCAACAGTATACCACCTGTCCGACGCAGTCCATAACGACAGTCCCACGACGATCCAACTCTGCTACATCGCAATGACAGGCAGAGCCTGTCATCGCGACGCAGCACAGCTGATTACCTGCTTCCCCGGCGGTGACGTCATCGACTGACTGCTTTACGGCCGGGATTACCCAGCAGTCACTGCAGTTATCGCGAGAAACTGCATGTGACCGCCGGGGAAAGAAGATTGCGGCCATCAAGCAGTCCAGGACGTGACCGCCGGAGATCTTCTGCCAGGTAAGTGCCGCTGACTCCTGACAGACCCGACCGACGGACACTGACAGTGACAGTGACAATCCCGATTCCGGTATCCGATAAGACGAAAATATCGGAACTCGGAATCGGAATTCCGATACAGCCAATATCGGCCGATACCCGATATTTGCAGTATCGGAATGCTCAACCCTTGTCCCCGTAAATGCTGCTCCAGTGTCTGTTTTCTCCCTTTTAGAATGCTCCAGTACATGATGGGCCCCATGGATGCTGCTCCAGTGTCTGATCTGCCCCATTTAAAATGCTCCAGTATATGATGGGCCCCATGGATAATGCTCCAGTGTATGATGTGCCAATATAATGCTCCTTATATAATGGGCCCCATTTATAATGATCCAGTATATAATGGGCCCTGTAAAAGCTGCTCCAGTGTCTGATATCCCCCATTTAGAATGCTCCAGTATACGATGGGCCCCATGGATGATGCTCCAGTGTCTTATGGGCCAAAATAATGCTCCATATATAATGGGCCCCATTTTTAAATCTCCGTTGTATAATGGTCCCCATAAATGCTGCTCCAGTGTCTGTTTTCCCCCTTTTATAATGCTCCAGTATATGATAGGCCCCACGGATGATGCTCCAGTGTCTCATCTGCCCCATTTAGAATGCTCCAGTATATGATGGGCCCCATGAATGATGCTCCAGTGTACGATGGGCCAAAATAATGCTCCATATATAATGGGCCCCATTTATAATGATCCAGTGTATAATGCTTCCCGTAAATGCTGCTTCAGTGTCTGTTTTCCCCCTTTCAGAATGCTCCAGTATATGATTGGCCCCATGGATGCTGTTCCAGCGTCTGATCTGCCCCATTTAGAATGCTCCAGTATATGATGGGCCCCATGGATGCTGCTCCAGTGTCTTATGGGCCAAAATAATGCTCCATATATAATGGGCCCCATTTATAATGCTCCATTGTATAATAGTCCCCGTAAATGCTGCTCCAGTGTCTGTTTTCCCCCTTTTAGAATGCTCCAGTATATGATGGGCTCCATGGATGATGCTCCAGTGTCTCATCTGCCCCATTTAGAATGCTCCAGTATATGATGGGCCCCATGGATGATGCTGCAGTGTATGATGGGCCAATATAATGTTCCATATATAATGGGCCCTATTTATAATGATCCAGTGTATAATGGGCCTCGTAAATGCTGCTCCAGTGTCTGATGTCCCTCATTTGGAATGCTCCAGTATATGATGGGTCCAATGGATGATGCTCCAGTGTCTTATGGGCCAAAATAATGCTCCATATATAATGGGCCCCATTTATAATGCTCCATTGCATAATGGTCCCTGTAAATGCTGCTCCAGTGTCTGTTTTCCCCCTTTTAGAATGCTCCAGTATATGATAGGCCCCATGGATGATGCTCCAGTGTCTCATCTGCCCCATTTAGAATGCTCCAGTATATGATGGGCCCCATGGATGATGCTCCAGTGTCTTATGGGACCAAAATAATGTTCCATATATAATAAGCCCAATTTATAATGCTCCAGTGTATAATGGGCCCTGTAGATGCTGCTCCAGTGTCTGATGTCCCCCATTTAAAATGCTCCAGTGTATGATGGGCCCTGTAGATGCTGCTCCAGTGTCTGATGTCACCCATTTAGAATGCTCCAGTATATGATGGGCCCCATGGATGATGCTCCAGTGTATGATGGGCCCCATATATCATTCTCCAGTGTATAATGCTCCCCATATATTGCTCCAAACATTAAAAAAAATGAAATACCTCTCCTCGCTGGGCACTGCTCTACTCTGGACTCCTCAGAGTCGCCAAATTACAGCTCTCTGCACTTGGACTGTTTAGGCAGAGGGCATACAGAAGTGACATCATCGCGCTCTCTGACCTGAATGTCACTGTCAGGAAATGCGGAAGATGTCACAGCGGTGGAGCAGGGAGAGGTAAGTATTGCAAGTGCTGTGGCCCTGAGCAAGCAGGGGGGTCCACTCGTGGGAGACCGCACTGGCACAGGACCCCTCATAGTACGCCAGTGTGTCTGACGGCGAGTGGGCCCCCCCACCGTCAGAGACACTTTTGCGTACTATGAGGAGCCCTGTGCCAGTGCCGTCGCCCACGAGTTGGCCCCCACAACATGCTCAGGGAAACGGCACTTGCCCGGGTGCGCCAGGTGCTGACGCCGGCCCTATGGGGGTACAGCCCAGTTAGGGAGTTGGACAAACTGGCATATGTTGAGGTGTAGGCTGGACGTTCAGCAGCTGCAAATGGAGGAATTGGAGAAGTCGAAGGAAGAGGAGGACAAAGCGAGCCATTTTGCTGCCAACCTATGTGTCCTCAGGGGAAGGTGGTACAAAATCCTTTGAAACCCAGGCATGGTTCATTTTTATGAAGGTGCGATCACAACATTTTGGGTCGACAGCCGGTCTTTCTTTCTGTCAGGATTGATCCAGCTGTACTGAAGACTCTTTCTGATAGCACACTACCAGCCGGGCAAGCGAGCTCCTGTAAAGCATATTGGGCCAATTCAGGCCAGGTGTCCAGTTTACAGGCCCAGTAGTCAAAGGGGAATGACCTGTGAGGGAGAACATCGATAGGGGAGGAGAAGAAATTTTTAACCATAGTTGACAACTGCTGTCTCCTGTCTGTTGCAATAGATTCAGTATTACCAGGCGTGTGAGCGGTACTCGAGAAATCAGTCCACAACATGGTCATGAAACCCCTGTCTCCAACATCACGAAAATCTCTTCCATTTGACCCAGTACGGCTCGTGGTAGAACCTGCACCACTGCTGTGTGCTGGAATGCCTCTAACAAACGGTTTACCAGAGTTGCTTGTTTGTTCGCCAATATTAGCTCTAGTTTCTCATGTGGCGTGATGTTCTGTAATTTGCCTTTATAGCGTGGATCGAGTATGCTGGCCAACCAGTAATCGTCATCCTTCATAATTTTGGCAATGCGGGGGTCCCTTTTTAGGATCCGCAAAACATAATCACACATGTGGGCCAAAGTTCCAGGTGTCAATGATGCACTGTCAGTGGTGGGTGGAGGAGCACTTTCTGCCAAATCCACATCCCTCCAGTCACGCACAAACCCTGTACTTGACCTTGGCAAGCCAACATTTTCTCTTGCCCCCTGAGAAGCATCCTCCTCCCCAAAATAATCATCCCCTTCATCCTCCTCCTCCTCTTCATCTTCTTCCTCCACCTCGTCCAGGACAGTTCCCTGAGCAGACAATGCCTGACTGTCATCAAGGTTTCCCTCCTCCTCCTCTTCCTCCTCGGCTGCAGATGCCTGATCCTTAATGTGCGTCAAAGTTTGCATGAGCAGACGCATAAGTGGGATGCTCATGCTTATGATGGCATCGTCTGCGCTTACCAGCCATGTGCATTCCTCAAAGCACTGAAGGACTTTACAGAGGTCTTTCAGCTTTGACCACTGCACACCCGACAACTCCATGTCTGCCCTCAAACTGCCTGCCCGTGTATCCTCCCACAAATGCATTACAGCCTGCCTCTGTTCGCAAAGCCTTTCAAACATGTGCATGGTGAAGTTCCACCTTGTTGCAACGTCTATGATTAGGTGGTGCTTAGGGAGGTGGAGCGATCGCTGCAGCATCTGCATACGACTGGAGTCTACGGGCAAGCGACGGATGTGCGAGCACAGTCTTCCCACCTTCTGGAGCAGGGATGTTAACTCCGGATAATTATTTAGGAAGCACTGCACCACCAGGTTCAAGGTGTGAGCCAGGCAAGTAGAAAAGTAGAAAAAGGGTAATGTATTAGAAGCGTACAGCTGTTTACACTGTTGGGGTCATTTACAATCTAGAGGTAATTGTAAATATCCGTATATATTTTCGGAGTAACAGACAGACGCTCACAGGCTCAGTATGGATTTGACCAGAATATGAAAAGCTGAAACAGGTTACTGTATCACCAGATACCAGGTGTATATAGTATAGTGAAAATATTGTAAATCTCCGTCTATATTTCAGGAGTCAGACTCAGACGCTCTCAGGCTTAGTATGGATTACACAAGATTATAAAAATATGAAACAGGGTACTGTATCAACAGATACCAGGTATATATAGTATAGTGAAATTATTGGAAATCTTCGTATATATTTCAGGAGGCAGACACAGACGCTCTCAGGCTTAGTATGGCTTACACAAGAATATAAAAATATGAAACAGGGTACTGTATCACCAGATACCAGGTATATGTAGTATAGTGAAAATATTCTAAATCTCCCTATATATTTCAGGAGGCAGACATAGACGTTCTCAGGCTCAGTATGGATTACACGAGAATATAAACAGTAGAAAAAGGGAAATGTATCAGAAGCGTACAGCTGTATACAGTGTTGGGGTAATTTTTAAATCTCCGTATATATTACCGGAGTAACACACAGAAGCTCTCTCAGTATGGATTTGACCGTAATACAGAAGGCAGAAAAACGGTACTGTATCAGAAGATACCAGCTGTATACGATTTTGGGGAAAATTTAAATCTCCGTATATATATATATACAGACTCTCACAGGCTCAGTATGGATCACACCAAAATATAAAAAGCAGATCCGCAAGAAATAATCACACATGTGGGCCATTTTTCCAGGTGTCAATGGTGCACTTAGAGTGGTGGCTGGAGGAGGACTTTCTGCCAAAAAGGGTACTGTATCACAAGCGTACAGCTGTATACAGTCTAGGGGTCATTGTAAATCTCTGTATATATTTCCGAAGTAACAAACAGACGCTCACAGGCTCAGTATGGATTAGACCACAATATGAAAATCTGAAAAAGGGTACTGTATCACCAGATACCAGGTATATATAGTATAGTAAAAATTTTGCAAATTTCTGTATATATTTCAGGAGTCAGACAAAGACGCTCACAGGCTCACTATGGATTAGACTGGAATATAAAAAGTAGAAAAAGGGTAATGTATCAGAAGCGTACAGCTGTATACAGTGTTGTGGTAATTTTAAATCTCCATATATATTTCCTGAGTCAGACACAGACTCTCACAGGTTCAGTATGGATTACACGAGAATATAAAAAGTAGAAAAAGGGTAATGTATTAGAAGCGTACAGTTGTATACAGTGTTGTGGTAATTTTAAATCTCCGTATATATTTCCTGAGTCAGACACAGACTCTCACAGACTCAGTATGGATTATACCAGAATATAAAAAGTTGGAAAAGTGTACTGTATCAGAAGCTTACAGCTGTATACAGTATTGGGGTAATTTTAAATCTCAATATTTATTTCCTGAGTAACAGACAGACTCTCACAGGCTTAGTATGGATCACACCAGAATATAAAAAGCAGATCCGCAAGAAATAATCACACATGTTGGCCAATGTTCCAGGTGTCAATGATGCAATTAGAGTGGTAGGTTGGAGGAGGACTTTCTGGCAAAAATTGTACTGTATCTAGCCGTTGCCAGGTATATATAGTATAGTGAAAATATTCTAAATCTCCGTATATATTTCAGGAGGCAGACACAGACGCTCTCAGGCTCAGTATGGATTACACGAGAATATAAAAAGTAGAAAAGGGAAATGTATCAGAAGCATACAGCTGTTTACAGTGTTGGGGTAATTTTAAATATTCGTATATATTTCCAGAGTCAGACACAGACTCTCACAGGCTCAGTATGGATTACACCAGAATATAAAAAGTAGAAAAAGGGTAATGTATTAGAAATGCACAGCTGTATACAGTGTTGGGGTACTTCTAAATCTTCGTATATATTTCAGTCTCAGTAAGCCAGTTCAGACTCTCCGCTACAGGAAACTAGATGGATACAAGTACACACTGAAAGTAGAGTGATTGCAGAAATTTGGGAATTTCTAATCACGGTAAAACCTCCCAGTAGAATTCTCCGAGGCGATGCTGACCCTCAATTACTTTATCTGTGGAGACAGCGAAAACGTTCTTTGTGAAGAAAGGGTTGCTGTATCGCAGTAGCGTCGATCCCATCTTCATTATTCTTCTCCATCAAATTCTGATGCAAGAAGAGATGTAGACATCGTCCTCACTGCCTATCATGATCAGTCTGGTCACTTTGGAGTGCAAAAGACAGAAGCCACAGGCCGTAGGCGATTCTATTGGATTGGCATGAGAGGAGACATTGAAAAATGGTGCCAGGAATGTCACACGTCTGTGACTAGTAAAACTGTCAAAGCTGATCAGAAAGCAACACTGCATCCAATTGTGAGTCGACGTCCATTAGAAATGGTAGCCATTGATCATCTGAAGGTAGAGCCCAGCAGGACAGGCCATAGCTACGTCTTAACGATCATCGAACAGATCACCAAATTTGTAGTGGCTGTCCCTGTGAAGGATTTAACTGCCCAGACTCCACAGCGGTGGAGCAGGGAGAGGTAAGTATTGCCAGTGCTGGGGCCCTGAACAAGCAGGGGGGCCCACTGGTGGGTGCCGGTACTGGCACAGGGCACCTCACAGTATGCCGCTGTGTCTGACAGCGAGTGGACCCCCCCCCATCAGAGATACTTTTTTGTACTATGATGTCACCCAAGAGTGGGCCCACCCACCTGCTCAGGGCACCGGCACTTGCCCGGGTGCGCCAGGTGGTGACCCCGGCCCTGGGGGGAGGACAGCCCGGATAGAGAGGTGGCAAAAATGGCATATGTTGAGGTGTAGGCTGGACGTTCAGCAGCTGCAAATGGAGAATTGGAGAAGTCAGAGGAAACGGAGGACAAAGCGAGCCATTTTGCTGGCAACCTATGTGTCATCAGGGGAAGGTGGGACAAAATCCTTTGAAACCCATGCATGGTTCATTTTAATGAAGGTTAGATCATCAACATTTTGTGTCGACAGACGGGTCCTTCTTTCTGTCAGGATTGATCCAGCAGAGCACTGAAGACTCTTTCTGATAGCAGACTACCAGCAGGAAAGCGAGCTCCTGTAAGGCATATTGTGACAATTCAGGCCAGGTGTCCAGTTTACAGGCCCAGTAGTCAAAGGGGAATGACCTGTGAGGGAGAACATCGATAGGGGAGGAGAAGAAATTTTTAACCATAGTTGACAACTGCTGTCTCCTGTCTGTTGCAATAGATTCAGTATTACCAGGCGTGTGAGCGGTACTCGAGAAATCAGTCCACAACATGGTCATGAAACCCCTGTCTCCAACATCACGAAAATCTCTTCCATTTGACCCAGTACGGCTCGTGGCAGAACCTGCACCGCTGCTGTGTGCTGGAATGCCTCTACAACGCCACTTCGGCTGTGTGCACCATGAACACCTCTTCCATTTGGCCCAGTAATGCTCATGGTAGAACCTGCACGGCTGCTGTGTGCTGGGAATACCTGTAACAAACGATTTACAAGAGTTGCTTGTTTGTTCGCAAATATTAGCTCTAGGTTCTACTGTGGCATGATGTTCTGTAATTTGCCTTTATAGTGTGCATCGAGCATGCTGGCCAACCAGTAGTCATTATCCTTCATAATTTTGGCAATGCGGGGGACCCTTTTTAGGATTCGCAAGGCATAATCACACATGTGGGCCAATGTTCCAGGTGTCAATGATGCACTGCCAGTGGTGGGTGGAGGAGCACTTTCTGCCAAATCCACATCCATCCAGTCATGCACAAACCCTGTACCTGACCTTGGCAAGCCAACATTTTCTCTTGCCCCTTGAGAAGCATCCTCCTCAACAAAATAATCATCCCCCTCATCCTCCTCCTCCTCTTCCTCTTCTTCCTCCACCTTGTCCAGGACAGTTCCCTGAGCAGACAATGGCTGACTGTCTTCCCTCCTCCTCTTCCTCTTCTTCATACTCGGCTGCAGACGCCTGATCCTTAATGTGCGTCAAAGTTTGCATGAGCAGACGCATAAGTGGGATGCTCATGCTTATGATGGCGTCGTCTGCGCTTACCAGCAGTGTGCATTCCTCAAAACACTGAAGGACTTTACAGAGGTCTTTCAGCTTTGACCACTGCACACCCGACAACTCCATGTCTGCCCTCAAACTGCCTGCCCGTGTACCCTCTCACAAATGCATTACAGCCTGCCTCTGTTCGCACAGCCTCTCAACCATATGCATGGTGGAGTTCCACCTTGTTGCAACGTCTATGATTAGGTGGTGCTTGGGGAGGTGGAGCGATAGCTGCAGCCTCTGCATACGACTGGAGTCTACGGGCGAGCGACGGATGTGCGAGCACAGTCTTCGCACTTTATGGAGCAGGGCTGTTAACTCCGGATAATTATTTAAGAAGCACTGCATCACCAGGGTCAAGGTGTGAGCCAGGCAAGGTATGTGTCTGAGTTTTGCCAGGGCTATGGCCGCCGCAAAATTACGGCCGCTATCACTGACTACCTTGCCTGGCTCAAGCTGTATACTGCCCAGCTATGACTCAGTTTCTCTCTGCAAGTAGTCGACCATTACTTCAGCGGTGTGTCTGTTGTCGCCCAAATACATCATTTTTAAAACAGCCTGCTGAAGCTTACCACTAGCTGTTCGATAGTGGGACACCTCATGTGCAACACTGGCAGCTGCGGATGGAGTGCTCGTGTGACTGCGCTCTGTTGACGAGCTTTCGCTACTGGGGGAGGAGGAGGGTCGAACGCCTACAGCCAACTGTTGCCTATACCGTTGGCTAGGCAGCACTGTCCCACCGCCGCTGTCCGCTGTGGACCCTGCATCCACCACATTAACCCAGTGCGCATTGATGGACACGTAATGGCCATGCTTACTGGCCCATGCATCTGTTGTGAGGTGCACCTTTCCACTCACTGATTTTTTGAGTGCATGGACAATGAGGTCTTTCAAATGCAGGTGGAGGGCAGGGATGGCTTTTCTAGAATATAAGTGCCGACTGGGTACGTCATAGCGTGGGCAGCGTAGGCCATGAGGTCTCTGAACGCTGCACTTTCAACCAAACGGAAGAGCATCATCTCTAATGAGATCAGTTTGGCAATGTAAGGGTTCAAACCCAGTGTACGAGGATGAGAGGATTAGTACTTTCTTGTCCTACTCAGAGTGTCTGGTAGGGAGAGCTGGACTTGAGAGCTGCATATGGGTGGACATGATGGACTGAGAGTGGGTTGGTGATGGTGATGGTGGTGGTTGTGGTGGTGGTGATGGCCTAGATGCAGTCTTTCATTGCAAAAACATTGTGATTCCCTGACTGCTTTGGCCTTGAGACGACACCTCAAGATTTCTTGCTGGTGGTGTGCCAACCGGTGGGCTTACAGGGGGGAAGCGATGGAGCGTTGCTGGCTACCTTCAGTCGGAGCAGGTACACATGTGCTACCTGAGGTTTTGAAGTCCGTCCACGCTTGCAAGTGCATGTTCATTAAATATCTAAGCATGCAACTTGTATTCAAATTTCGGAGATTTTTCCCTCCTCTAAAGGTCCTTCCGCACTTCTTACAGATAACCTTTGCCTCATCAATAGGATTTTGGTCAAAAAAGTGCCACACTGGACTCTCCCTACTATGGGATAAATTTTCAGGGCTTGCACGCTGTGCTAATTTGACCGTCTGGCCAAGTTGTCCTGCAACTCTTTTTTTTTTTTAACACCTTTTTGGACTGCTACGGGCCTGCAAGATAACCCCAGCTTTGATGTCGATGCCTGCTGCGGATCCTCCTCCTCTTCTGAGCTATTGCCAGCTGCACCCTTTTCCCCCACTGGATGCCAATCTGGGTCAACAACTGGGTCATCCATCACCCCCTCTTCAATTTCATCTGCACCTTCTCTGTGTCACCGTGTAAAGTTGTACAGTATGCCGGAAGGAGCACTTGAGTTTCATCAGGGTGACATTCTGGCTCAGTATCAGTATCCAACAAAAAAGGAAAAAAATGGGCAATTTTTAAATGCTAAATGTTTATTGAATAACAATACAACAATATATCATAAAAAACAGGAGAAGAGACAAACAGGTAAAACAGCGCCTTATGCACACTGCGCGTTGTAAACAGAGAGTGTATATCCATACATAAGAGAATTCCAACCAGTCATTAGGGCAAAACATATACATCCTTAGGTTTAACTGGAATAATTTCTCATATCTAATTAAATTATATATATCCAGTTCCCCAATAGATTCAATGAAAAAATTGGCCCAAATACGTTCAATGGATTTGAATGGACAACACAGCATATATGCATGGCAGTGTGAACTACGATGAGTCACAAATATCCACCCAAGTAATCAATGGTTATACTGCAAAAGAGCTAGTAGTGATGTTCAATTTTTGAAAAGCTCCAAATCAGGGGTAAATGACCTACCGCAAACCATCATAGTCTATATTGCACACTATCACAATAAAGTGCAGTCACAGTAGTTTTGTGCTACATACAGACTTACTGCCCACATATACAAAGGGAAGATTGACCCTTACTCTGAAAACATAGGCATGAAAATCAAAGTGCTCAGTGCATATTACCTGGCGCTGCAAGAACCCCGACGCACGTTTCGCATCAGCTTCCTCGGGGGGTTGTGTAGAAACTGCAACCTGGTCTCCCTTAAATATGGTATGGGTACAGGCTAAACAGTATACACGCGGTATAGCGGCGCTTCCGGTGTCGGCCCAGGGAGCCGGAAGCTACAGAGACAGCGTCCGACGTCACGAGATCAGCCCACCAGCGACGCGTCAGCTGGAGGGCCGGGCCCATGACGCTGCAAGGACGCGTCTCCACAGCAACCCACGCCCCGCCCACACCAGGAGCGCACACCGCTGTGAAATGAAGTGCTTTGTGAGCCTGGAATATAACGCTAAAATAAGTGTATCTGCATACTAGAAAATATAATAATAACTAACACTTTGTCTGCTGGGAGCCTGTAGTTTTGGCTCAGTAGACTGCAAGGGCAATGTAGTGCTCTGGTTGAATGTACCAGCAGAATCATATTGCAGTGGCTGTGCATCAGTGCACTCCATGTCAAATTCATCTTGGACAGGGGAATTCAGGATTTGACTTGATAACCCAGGCATGGTATGTGAAAAGAGCTCCATGGAGTAATCTGAAGTGTGGCCTGCCGCATCCTTCACTTTTGGTGGGGGTGAAGGACACAAGGAAAGGGGTTGTTCCTGACCTGAAGCCTGCACTGACGACTCAGTGCTTGGAGTTTTTGAAACTTCAGAATAGGAGGCGATAGAGCTGCAGGCTGTTTCGGCAATGTAAGCCAAAACCTGTTCCTGATGCTCCAGCTTTAAAAGCGGTTTACCTACTCCCAGAAAAGGGAGCCTTCCAGGCCCTCTGGAGCCAGTTGATGACGCAGGCTCAACACCTCCTGCCTTAGGTGCTATTGTGCTTTTAGCACTACCAGCAGAAGCAGCACCACCACTATCAGTGCCACGTGGCCCCCACGCCCATGTCCGCGGCTTCTTCCACCATACTTCCTTATTTTTGTGAAAATGTACCCAAAATACCAACAGATATATGGTACTGTATCAGAGGTTTACAGCTGTATACAGTGCTGGGGTAATTTTAATTCTCCGTATATATTTCAGGAGTTACACACAGACGCTCACAGTCTCAGTATGGATTACACTAGAAAATGAAAAGCAGAAAAAGTGTACTGTATCAGTAGTGTACAGCTGTATACAGTGTTGGGGTAATTTTAAATCTCCGTATATATCTCAGGAGTAACACACAAACGCTCACAGGCTCATTATGGAGTAGACCAGAATATGAAAAGCATAAAAAGTGTACTGTATAAGTAGCGTACAGCTGTATACAGTGTTGGGGTAATTTTAAATCTCCGTATATATCTGAGGAGTAACACAGACGCTCTCTCAGTATTGATTTGACCGTAATACAGAAGGGAGAAAAACGGTACTGTATCAGAAGATACCAGCTGTATACGGTATTGGGGAAAATTGAAATCTCTGTATATATTTCCGGAGTCACACACAGATAGTTAGCATGTATTTGTCCGTGATACCAGCCGGTACACGGTAGTTTGAGGAGCGTACAGCTCTTTACGGTGTGGGAAAAAATGAACGCTCGGTAACTGTGAAGAAAAAAAGAATACAAGTATTGGTGCTATGTAGCTGCTGTGTTAAAAAGCAGTCTGCACAGCAGTGTACACACAGCAATACAGCTAGCAGGCAGCCTAATAATCAGCTCTGCTACTGAACACAAGAAATTCCTCCCCTATCACTGGCAGGCAGCCTAATAATCAGCTCTGCTGCTGCACACAATAAATTCCTCCCCTGTCACTGGCAGGCAGCCTAATAATCAGCTCTGCTGCTGCACACAAGCAATTCCTCCCCTGTCACTGGCAGGCAGCCTAAGAACCAGCGCTGCTGCACACAACAAAATACTCCCCTCTCACTGCACACTAACTGTACAGCACAATCGCTATCAGCACAAGCACAGAATTAGTTGTTTTTTCCTGCCTAAGGCTCTCCCTACTGAGAACCAGCGGCAGCAACCTCTCCCTACGCTAAGATCGGCAGAAGTAAAATGGCGTTTTTTTTACTGTATCTCAGTAGGCAGAGAGGTAGGCAGGAAAAAAAAGTTATTCTGTGCTTGTGCTGATAGCGATTGTGCTGTTCAGTTAGTGTGCAGTGACAGGGGAGGATTTTGTTGTGTGCAGCAGCGCTGGTTATTAGGCTGCCTGCCAGTGATAGGGGAGGAATTTCTTGTGTGCAGCAGCAGAGCTGATTATTAGGCTGCCTGAGAGTGACAGGGGAGGAATTTATTGTGTGCAGCTCAAGAGCTGATTATTAGGCTGCCTGCTAGCTCTATTGCTGTGTGTACACTGCTGTGCAGACTGCTTTTTACACAGCACCTACACAGCACTAATACTTTTATTCTTATTCTCTGCACAGTTACCGAGCGTTCATTTTTCCCACATCGTATAGAACTGTACGCTCCTCACACACTACCGTGTACCGGCTGGTATCACGGACAAATACATTATGACTATCTATGTGTGACTCCGAAGTATGTACGGAGATTTAAATTTTCCCCAAAACCGTATACACCTGGTATCTTCTGATACAGTACCGTTTTTCTGCCTTCTGTATTACGGTCAAATCCATACTGAGAGAGAGTCTGTGTGTTACTCCGGAAATATATACAGAGATTTACAATTACCCCTAGACTGTATACAGCTGTACGCTTGTGATACATTACCCTTTTTCGGCAGATACAGAGATTTACAATATTTTCACTATACTATATATACCTGGTATCTGGTGATACATTACCCTTTTTCAGCTTTTTATATTCTTGTCTAATCCATACTGAGCCTAAGAGCGTCTGTGTGTGACTCCTGAAATATACACGGAGATTTACACATATTTTCACTATACTATATACACCTGGTATATGGTGAAAAAGTACCCTTTTTCAGCTTTTTAGATTCTGGTCTAATACAAACTGAGCCTGTGAGCGTCTGTCTGTTACTCCGGAAATATATACGGAGATTTACAATTACCCCTAGACTGTATCCAGCTGTAATCTTCTGATACAGTGCCTTTTTTCTTCTTTTTATATTCTGGTCTAATCCATACTGAGCATGTGAGCGTCTGTCTGTTACTCCGGAAATATATATGGTGATTTACAATTATTTCTGCATATAAAGATAATTTGGAGTGTTCAAGAAGAAAATCATATGTAGGAACCCAAGAGAATTAAATAAAATATAACTTTTATTGACTAAATATTAAAAGGGACACCCAACACATCACACATAGTTTAAAAAGTGCACACTGAAATGACCCTGAGATTCAACCCTGCACTGTATGCTACCTTGCCGCGGAGGTTGGCACCCTAAAGCCTCTTTCACATTTCCGGCGGGCGCCTGGCGGCGCCCCCGGCATTTTGCCGCAGCGCCGCATGTGAAAACCTTTCACACTTCCGGCGGCCAAAATGCGTTTTTTTTGCCGGATGGTTTCTGATGCTTGGAGAGATCAGAAACCATCCGGCAAAAACAAAAAACGTTACATGCAGCGTTTTTTTCCGGACGCCGCAATGTACATTTGCGCTGCATCCGGACAAAACCGCATGCAATGCATTGACATGCGGTGCCATCCGGCGCTAATGCATGTCAATGCGAAAAAAGGCGCATGCGGCGCATTAGATTTTCAGATGTGGCGCTGCGGCAAAATGCCGGGGGCGCCGCAAGGCGCCCGCCGGATGTGTGAAACCAGCCTTAGATAGCCCACACGAGATTGGCGCCCCCGCTCAACGTAGGCTGACCCTAAGGTCCTATAATTGCCCTACCATAAAGTGAGTCTTATATCTCTCACAACAGATGAAAATACACCCATTATAGGTGGGAAAAGTGGCAGAATATACCTGTTTGTACCAGGTTCAGGGAAATCAGGTTGATATTATATATATAATGCCTTTTGATTGTATATCTGAGATCCCTCAATAACAAAATCCTAACGGCTGATCCCTGCATAACAGCACATTACTTTGATATTAGTACACATCGATGGTGTCATTTGCTCCTAATATGGATGATAAAAAGTGTCCTAGATCTATGAGTGTGATATATCACTGAATACCAGTCAATAGTAGTCTAAATAGACCTGTCAATAGGTGTTCACTATAATCTTAATATACTGGTCGATGTATATGACCCTCACACGCACATCATAGGGACATCAATCTAATAGTAATAGAATGGTCACAATAGACCTCATGATTCAACCCATATATATAGTAAGGAGCCTCAAGACTGAGGGATACTCATCTATTTAGTAGTTGAATTAGCCTCTACGCGTTTCGCCAACATGGCTCATCAGGAGGTCAGATAGGTTGATATTGCATGATGTCTACAGCATCTTGTGAAATAAATAGACTCTGGCAATTCAAAAACCCCGCCCACATGCGTTTGATAATAGGCTGTGAAGCCCGATATAATAGATGTCTCTATAATGCGCTCATGATGCATCAGTATCTGATGGATCAATGTTTTGTGGCTACTTAAAGATGGCCCCCTTCACACTCACGCTCTGCAATCATGCCGACTAAGCGGCGCATGCGCATCAGACCGGGCCGCATCATTAATTTCCGCGTCTGACGTCAGCGACCTCGTGTAGTTCGCGTGCGTTCCACAATGGAACGCAAACCCTTTCCAGCGCATGCGCACCAAAATCGAGCCACCTGATTAATTCTGAGATCTGATAACAGGGAGCTCGTATAGGTCGCGTGCGTTCCACAATGGGACGCAACCTAATTTCAGTGCATACGTTCAAAACCGAGCCACATAATTTATGTGCGATGCCAGAGAGATCGTAAGATTTATGTGCGTTCCACAATGGGACGCAACCAACTTCCAAGATTGAAAAAACCTTTACCACAAAATAACATGTGTAATTGGAAATAAGTTTTTCACTATCATCCCATCAACACGGGAGTAGAGGATTATCATCATTATATAGCAGAACTAACCAAGTGCTATAATAGTGCATGTTATATGCTATTATGGAGATAGAAAGTTTTTTTCACAAAATGCTTGAAAAACATTATGGTCCACAACTAATGAAAACTATTGATAGAAAAATGTAAACCTTGATACTATATAATATGTCACCCAAATAGGTGATAGGTCTCATAGAAAAACAGGGACACACACAAAAAGACATGGCCGTATTATACCCCATATAGACAAACTGTCCACATAGGTTGGTTAGACTACAGAAAACAGGCATATGAAACATGTTCGTTCAATCCCATTGGAGCACGGGACTTCATACGAAATATCCATTCACATTCTCTTTGTAGCAGTACTCTATCAAAGTCACCCCCTCTAGGGTTTGGTTTAACCACCTCCAAAATACTGAAAGAAATTTGATTTAAATTACCATGATGAACCCTATTCATATGTACTGCTAGGGGAGTGTCTCGTTTGTTCCTAACGTCTCCAATATGTCCTCCCACCCTTCTTCTTATCTCTCTCTTGGTTTTACCTATATAATCTAAAGGGCAGGAACATGTGGCTACATAAATGACGCCACTGCTTTTGCAATTGGAGAAGTCTCTTTGGAAAAATCTTTTACCGGATGAGGAACTCAATATTGACTTTGACGGTCGGATCCATTTGCAATTTATACATTGACCGCATCTATAGGTACCACAAACCCTCCTATCTAACCAAGTTCCATTAGGAGTAGTTCTTTTGAAAAATCTATGTACCAGTTTATCCTTTAAGGACCTTCCTCTTCGATGGGTAATCAAGGGTCTGGGTTCCACCACATCCTTAAGATCCGGGTCCGATGATAATACCCCCCAATGTCTCCTAAGGATTCTAACAACCTCCTCATTCTGACAATCAAATGTGCCTATGACCCTAGTAAGATCTGTGGTCTCTCCTGATGGTTTTTGGCATGTTTGAAGCAATTTAGTTCTATTACTGGTCAGAGCATTCTTGTATGCTGATTCAACCGTGTATCTAGGATAACCCTTATTAGTGAATCTCCTACTCATATCCCTTGATTGAGTTTGGAAATCAGACAACCTGGAGCAATTCCTTCTTAGCCTTAAGAATTGCCCCTTGGGGATTCCTCATTTTAGAGGGTTAGGGTGATGGCTCTCCCATCTGAGTAGGCTGTTAGTACTAGTGGGTTTCCTATATATACAGGTATCCAATCTCCCATCCACATTTTTGCGAATATGGACGTCGAGGAATGGTAATTCATTAGGACCTATTTCATAGGTAAGTCTCAGTCCAATAGAATTTATGTTGAGTTCCTTAATGAACTCACAAAATTCAAAATCAGTTCCCTGCCATACCACAAAGACATTGTCAATGAACCTGTACCATACTTCAATGCAAGATGACCACCATCTAGGCTCATCGACGAATATCATGGTTTCCTCCCACCAGCCCAGGAAGAGGTTTGCGTACGATGGGGCGCAGGGACTCCCCATCGCTGTCCCCCTGAGCTGGTGGAAGTACTTCCTGTCAAAAATGAAAAAATTTTTGGTTAGGGTGAACATGAGTAAGTCAGTCACAAATTCATTGTGTCTGGTACATGCTCTCGACCTCGATTTAAAAAAATGCTCAACAGCCTGGACCCCATAATGATGTGGAATATTACTATATAGGGATTCAATGTCAATAGACACTAAAATGGAGTCGTTACCAATGTGAATACCTTCCAATTTCAACAGCAAGTCAGAAGTATCCCTAATGTAGGAGGGAAGAGAAAGCACAAAGGGGCGCAGTATCTTATCAATATAAACCCCGCAGTTTTGTGTCAAGGAATCTGTTCCGGAAACAATTGGACGTCCCTTCAAGGGTTCTAGGCCCTTATGTACCTTGGGGAGGGTGTAAAATGTTGCCAAAAGCGGGTGTGTCGGAAACAAGAAATCATACTCATGTTTAGATATTAGTGCTTCCTCTCTTGCACTATCCAATATGATTTTCAATTCATCCCTATATCTTGTTGAGGGATCTGATTCCAGTATCTCATATGTGTCTTTATCATTCAGTATAGCCATACACATCCCGACATATCTGGCCTCCTCCATGATGACAAGGTTCCCCCCTTTGTCTGAGGTCTTAATAATCAGACCTTCCTTTTTAGACAAATCAGATAGCGCCTGTTGTTCACCAACAGTTAAATTTGAATCAGGAATAAAGGGTTTAGAGGAGACTCTCTGCAAATCACGTTCCACCAAAGTCAAAAATATATCTATACTGCCAAAATCACCTTGAGGTGGGATTCTAGTACTCCTTTTCTTTAAATCAGTAAAGGGGCCTTTGGATTGGTCCCTCTCATTTTCATCTAACAGACCCACCAAAGCCCTGTAACCCTCCAAATCATCCTCATCAATGCCCAGTCTCCTACAGTCATCTCTATTGTGCCCCATGAAGAATTTTTTCCATCTTAACATCCTACAAAATAAGTTTATATCTTTTGTCCATTGAAAACAGTCAAAATTATTTGTAGGTACAAAATTCAATCCCTTTCTGAGGACACTATATTCTTCGCTTGTAAGAGTGACTGAGGTCAAATTGATAATTTGGCTTTGATTTAATGGGTTTTTTGTCTCAGGTAGTACCCTAATCGAGCATTCCTCTCTAAAAAAGAGGAAGAGGATGAGGACACAGAGAGTGTAGAAGTAGGGCCAGGTGTGGGATTCCTTACGGGTTGATTGCCATATCCTCCCCTGTATGACCCCCTTCCAAATGACCTTCCTCTGTGTCTCCATCCTTGTCTGGAACGTCTCCCCCTTGGTGAGAATCCCTGATGTGTACGCTCAGTGTCAGATGTTTCAATATCTGGGGATGAGACGTCTGAACAATCAGCACCTTGAAAACTATAAGCTTGATTATCAGTAAATGCCTTCAAGTCCTTTTGAAACTGTATTTGTTTTCTTTCTTTCAGTAGTGATTGATATTTCTCAGCTGAGTTCTGTAGGAGGCCCTCTCTCCGATTGAAATCTGGATCACCCTTATGCTTAAGAATATTTTCAATTAATTTGTTAAGTCTATTTGATGACTTCTCAAACAGACTTTTTTCTTCAGTCAGCAATAACTGCATCAATCTTAAAGATGAATCTATTGATTCTTTCAGCCACTTGCTCAGGAATTCAGGAGAGGCTGGTCTAGGGGAAGGATTTAAATTTATCCTAAGGCCTCTTGGTACTATTTTGTTCTTAATGTAGTTTTCTAGTGCTCTGATTTCCCACCAGGATCTAATGTGTTCTTTGTATCCTGCATGTAGTTCATTGAACAGACTTTTCAATGAGATGGAACCTCCACTAGTGCCCACTGAGCCAGACGCGCAAAATGCCTGATTTGCGTCCTCCAACCATGAATCTGTATTTAAAGGACCTGTCAAAAAAAACTGGCCATGCTTTATATCAAATATTTCTGCATATAAAGATAATTTGGAGTGTTCAAGAAGAAAATCATATGTAGGAACCCCAAGAGAATTTAATAAAATATAACTTTTATTGACTAAATATTAAAAGGGACACACAACACATCACACATAGTTTAAAAAGTGCACACTGAAATGACCCTGAGATTCAACCCTGCACTGTATGCTGCCTTGCCTTGAAATCGAGGTCGAGAGCATGTACCAGACACAATGAATTTGTGACTGACTTACTCATGTTCACCCTAACCAAAAATGTTTTCATTTTTGACAGGAAGTACTTCCACCAGCTCAGGGGGACAGCAATGGGAGTCCCTGTGCCCCATCGTACGCAAACCTCTTCCTGGGCTGGTGGGAGGAAACCATGATATTCGTCGATGAGCCTAGATGGTGGTCATCTTGCATTGAAGTATGGTACAGGTTCATTGACGATGTCTTTGTGGTATGGCGGGGAACTGATTTTGAATTTTGTGAGTTCATTAAGGAACTCAACATAAATTCTATTGGACTGAGACTTACCTATGAAATAGGTCCTAATGAATTACCATTCCTCGACGTCCATATTCGCAAAAATGTGGATGGGAGATTGGATACCTGTATATATAGGAAACCCACTAGTACTAACAGCCTACTCAGATGGGAGAGCCATCACCCTACACCTCTAAAACGAGGAATCCCCAAGGGGCAATTCTTAAGACTAAGAAGGAATTGCTCCAGGTTGTCTGATTTCCAAACTCAATCGAGGGATATGAGTAGGAGATTCACTGATAAGGGTTATCCTAGATACACGGTTGAATCAGCATACAAGAATGCTCTGACCAGTAATAGAACTAAATTGCTTCAAACATGCCAAAAACCATCAGGAGAGACCACAGATCTTATTAGGGTCATAGGCACATGTGATTGTCAGAATGAGGAGGTTGTTAGAATCCTTAGGAGACATTGGGGGGTATTATCATCGGACCCGGATCTTAAGGATGTGGTGGGACCCAGACCCTTGATTAACTATCGAAGAGGAAGGTCCTTTAAGGATAAACTGGTACATAGTTTTTTCAAAAGAACTACTCCTAATGGAACTTGGTTAGATAGGAGGGTTTGTGGTACCTATAGATGCGGTCAATGTATAAATTGCAAATGGATCCGACCGTCAAAGTCAATATTGAGTTCCTCATCCGGTAAAAGATTTTTCCAAAGAGACTTCTCCAATTGCAAAAGCAGTGGCGTCATTTATGTAGCCACATGTTCCTGCCCTTTAGATTATATAGGTAAAACCAAGAGAGAGATAAGAAGAAGGGTGGGAGAACATATTGGAGACGTTAGGAACAAACGAGACACTCCCCTAGCAGTACATATGAATAGGGTTCATCATGGTAATTTAAATCAAATTTCTTTCAGTATTTTGGAGGTGGTTAAACCAAACCCTAGAGGGGGTGACTTTGATAGAGTACTGCTACAAAAAGAATGTGAATGGATATTTCGTATGAAGTCCCGTGCTCCAATGGGATTGAACGAACATAGGCATATGCCTGTTTTCTGTAGTCTAACCAACCTATGTGGACAGTTTGTCTATATGGGGTATAATACGGCCATGTCTTTTTGTGTGTGTCCCTGTTTTTCTATGGGACCTATCACCTATTTGGGTGACATATTATATAGTATCAAGGTTTACATTTTTTTTTATCAATAGTTTTCATTAGTTGTGGACCATAATGTTTTTCAAGCATTTTGTGAAAAAAACTTTCTATCTCCATAATAGCATATAACATGCACTATTATAGCACTTGGTTAGTTCTGCTATATAATGATGATAATCCTCTACTCCGTGTTGATGGGATGATAGTGAAAAACTTATTTCCAATTACACATGTTATTTTGTGGTAAAGGTTTTTTCAATCTTGGAAGTTGGTTGCGTCCCATTGTGGAACGCACATAAATCTTACGATCTCTCTGGCATCGCACATAAATTATGTGGCTCGGTTTTGAACGTATGCGCTGAAATTAGGTTGCGTCCCATTGTGGAACGCACGCGACCTATACGAGCTCCCTGTTTTTCCTGTGTATTCTGCCACTTTTCCCACCTATAATGGGTGTATTTTCATCTGTTGTGAGAGAAATAAGACTCACTTTATGTTAGGGCAATTATATGACCTTAGGGTCAGCCTACGTTGAGCGGGGGCGCCAATCTCGTGTAGGCTATCTTAGGGTGCCAACCTCCACGGCAAGGCAGCATACAGTGCAGGGTTGAATCTCAGGGTCATTTCAGTGTGCACTTTTTAAACTATGTGTGATGTGCTGTGTGTCCCTTTTAATATTTAGTCAATAAAAGTTATATTTTATTTAATTCTCTTGGGGTTCCTACATATGATTTCTTTCTGATTTACAATTATCCCTAGACTGTATACAGCTGTACGCTTGTGATACAGTACCCTTTTTGGCAGAAAGTCCTCCTCCACCTACCACTGTAAGTGCATCATTGACACCTGGAACATTGGCCCACATGTGTGATTATATCTTGCGGATCTGCTTTTTATATTCTGGTCTAATCCATACTGAGCCTGAGAGTGTCTGTGTGTGACTCATGAAATATATACGGAGATGTACAATTTTTTCAATATACTATATACACCTGGTATCTGGTGATACAGTACCCTTTTTCAGCATTTTATATTCTTGTCTAATCCATACTAAGCCTGAGAGCGTCTGTGTCTGACTCCTGAAATATATGCGGAGTTTTACAATATTTTCACTTTACTATATACACCTGGTATCTGGTGATACAGTACCCTTTTTCAGCTTTTTAGATTCTGGTCTAATACTTACTGAGCCTGTGAGCGTCTGTCTGTTACTGCGGAAATTTATGCAGAGATTTACAATTACCCCTAAACTGTATCCTGCTGTAATCTTCTGAAACAGTATACTTTTTCTTCTTATATATTCTGGTCTAATCTATACTGAGCCTGTGAGCGTCTGTCTGTTACTCCGGAAATATATATGGAGATTTATAATTACCCCTAGACTGTATACAGCTGTACACTTGTGATACAGTACCCTTTTTGGCAGAAAGTCCTCCTCCACCCACCACTGTAAGTGCATCATTGACATCTGGAACATGGGCCCACATGTGCGATTATGTCTTGCAGATCTGCTTTTTATATTCTGGTCTCATCCATACTGAGCCTGAGAGCGTCTGTGTCTGACTCCTGAAATAGATACAGAGATTTACAATATTTTCACTATACTATATACACCTGGTATCTGGTGATACAGTACCCTTTTTCAGCTTTTTATATTCTTGTCTAATTCATACTGAGCCTGAAAGGGTCTGTGTGTGACTCCTGAAATACATATTAGACTTGAACAACAAAGTGTATAAACACCACCCATATAGTAAAATATCCGTTTTTATTGGTATCAAAAAGAGAATTTTTCATACAAAAATACAAAGTCGCCTATAAGGCACGAATGAGGGAAAAGACGAACAAATATAGTGTTGCGGTCCTAAATGGGATACCACAATATCACGAGGTGGGGGGTAATGCTCACAAAAATGTACATGCATGAATATAACTTGCTGGATTATAAACGGTACAAGATATATAAAATATCATATGTATACAAAATTGTGCTTCCATAATTGCAGCTGAGTTACAAAAGTCAATAGAAAATGGTGAAGTCACCCAGTTACTCCAGCTATAAATGTGTATATGGAAGCAAGAGATCATAACAGATCATAGCAGCGGTCATAGTGAACGAAAACGTGTATTATATGCATCCACACTCACCCATAGTGCCTCGTAAGAATGAACGTCGGGGCTACGTGTTCATTCTTACGAGGCACTATGGGTGAGTGTGGATGCATATAATAACGTTTTCGTTCACTATGACCGCTGCTATGATCTGTTATGATCTCTTGCTTCCATATACACATTTATAGCTGGAGTAACTGGGTGACTTCACCATTTTCTATTGACTTTTGTAACTCAGCTGCAATTATGGAAGCACAATTTTGTATACATATGATATTTTATATATCTTGTACCGTTTATAATCCAGCAAGTTATATTCATGCATGTACATTTTTGTGAGCATTACCCCCCACCTCGTGATATTGTGGTATCCCATTTAGGACCGCAACACTATATTTGTTCGTCTTTTCCCTCATTCGTGCCTTATAGGCGACTTTGTATTTTTGTATGAAAAATTCTCTTTTTGATACCAATAAAAACTGATATTTTACTATATGGGTGGTGTTTATACACTTTGTTGTTCATGTCTAAAATAATCTGATTAGTGTACCACGAGACATTTATATACCTTTAATCCTTGAAATTTCAGGAAAGGTTAATTGAATATGTATTTAAGATGCATTCTGTTCTAATCTGTATATCTCCTGAAATACATGCGGAGATTTACAATTACCCCTAGACTGTATACAGCTGTACGCTTGTGATATAGTACCCTTTTTCAGCTTTTTATATTCTTGTCTAATCCATACTGAGCCTGTGAGCGTCTGTGTCTGACTCCTGAAATAGATACAGTGATTTACAATATTTTCACTATACTATATATACCTGGTATCTGGTGATACAGTACTCTTTTTCAGCTTTTTATATTCTTGTCTAATCCATACTGAGCCTGAGAGATTCTGTGTCTGACTCCTGAAATAGATACGGAGATTTACAATTATCCCTAGAATGTATACAGCTGTACGCTTCTGATACAGTACCATATATCTGCTGGTATTTTGGGTACATTTTCCCAAAAATGAGGAAGTATGGTGGAATAGGCCGCGTACGTGGGCTTGGGGTGCCAGCTGGTACTGATGGTGGTGGTGGTGCATCTGCTGGAAATGTCAACAGCACAATAGCACCTAAGGCAGTAGGTGTTGAGCCGGCATCATCGTCTTGCTCAAGAAGGCCTGGAAGGCTCCCTTTTCTGGGAGTAGGTAAACCGATTTTAAAGCCGGAGCATCAGGAACAGGTTTTGGCTTACATTGCCGAAAGAGCCTCAAGCTCTATCGCCTCCTCTTCTAAAGTTTCAAAAAATGCAAGCACTGAGTCGTCAGTGCAGTCCCCTGGTCAGGAACAACACCTTTCCTTGTGTCCTTTACCCCCACCAAAAGGGAAGGATGCGGCAGCCCACACTTCAGATTACTCCATGGAGCTCTTTTCACATACCATGCCTGGGAAATCAAGTCAAATCCTGAATTCCCCAGTCCAACATCAATCAGAGATGGAGTGCACTGATGCACAGCCACCGCTAGATGATTCTGCTGGTACATTCACCCAGAGCACTGCATTGCCCTCGCAGTCTACTGAGCCAGAATCTGACCCTGATGAAACTCAGGTGCCCATTCACGGATACTATACCACCTTACACAGTGACACAGAGGAAGGTGCAGATGAAATTAAAGAGGAGGTGATGGATGACCCAGTTGTTGACCCGGATTGGCATCCATTGAGGGAAGAGGGTGCCGCTGGCAATAGCTCAGAAGAGAAGGATTCGCAGCAGGCATCGACATCGCAGCAGCGGTTATCTGGCAGACCCGTAGCAGTCCAAAAAGGTGTTAAAAAATAAAAAGAGTTGCAGGACAGCTTGGCCAGACAGTCAAATTAGCACAGCGTGCAAGCCCTCAAAATTTATCCCATAGTAGGGAGAGTCCAGTGAGGCACTTTTTTTTTACCAAAATCCTATTGATGAGGCAAAGGTTATCTGTAAGAAGCGCGGAAGTGAGTCGCACACACCAAGTGGTGTGTACCAGGGCTATGGGGTACTCGGCACCGAGCCCATGGAAGTCTATGGGGGATGTCACTGGCAGCAGAGCTCGGTCCGTGGCCCTGGGCGCTCATGCAATGGGGGAATATTTACAGGGGATTGTAGTAATAGTTGTTCGTGACGCCACCTGTGGTTTCTGATCTGATTGACCAGCGCTGCAGGGTAGATCTCTGAGGGGATGTTATGGCAGCTAGATGTTAAGTCCCCCACAGGTGGGACTGGTCCCTCAAAGTCTATGGTGATGCAGGGTGCGGATAAGAAGTCAGTCACACACAATGCAGTCTCTTTCCATACCTTTACTTGTAGATGTTGCAGGTATGTCCCGGGAAGCTGGTCAGGTTGGAGAATGCACATTCAGGGAATTGCTGAGCAGGTTTAAGGCCTCCTTTCTCCTTAATGTGTATGTGAGTCCTAACTTGCATAAAGTCAAGTTTAACTCCTTCTGTAGCAGCTACGCCCGGCCAACATTGTGGTGGAAGTCTTCTGTTGGATAGAACTAAGCCTACGTGGCTGATCAGGCCAGACTCCTGTTCTCCCTGACTCCAGTTACGTATCAGCACTTGGGGCTACCTTCTGTGACTTGAAGTCCAGCAAGGCCTCCGGTGTTTCTTATTACTAGGCGTGAAGCACTAGCAATGCTTCGGACCCCGGTGTCCGGTTTACTAAGTGAAGGTGATCTGTCATCTAGGTCACTTGTCCTTCTTTTACCACTCGCCTGTCGCCCTGCTCTTGCCCTTAACATAAGCACAGTAGCAGTGGTTGTAGTCGTAAGCTTTCCTTCCAGAGCTCACTGACTTGTTCTCAGTTGCCTCGTTGTTATAACTGTAGTAGTTCCCTACTTTCTTTCCTTCCAAGACTCTGTCCAGAGCAGCTCACAGGACGTTTCGTCAGACTGTATACACGCTGTAGCTCCAAGAGTCACTTTCCACTTCCTAGAGAACACAGACAGCTTATTCTGAGGAACTGTTTCATTTGCTTCAGTTGCAGCTCTGACTAGGCTAGAGTGCCTCACTTGTCCACTCGTACTAGCCTTCACTTCTGTATGAGGTGAGCTACAGGAGCTCTGTCAGATCTCAGTCTTATCTCCTCTCCCTCCAAGACTAGAACTGCCCTGTCCTGAGACAGGAACTAGACTGAAGACTCGTCTCTTCTCTCTACTGACTAGAATGACTCACTATTGCTACGTCACACTACTTAAATAATCTAAGTTGCCCTCTGGTGGCAGTGTTGAGAAATGTGTGATGTGAATGAATATCAGGCTTCACAATTACCTTTCCTGTGCATTTTCCAGGAGACATGTGTGCCTTGCGCAGCTGGGCCACACATCCCCCCCTAGTTAAACTCAGCACTCCCGGGCTGAAATAGAAAAGAAAATATTTTTTTTTGTTTTGCATATAACATCAACATTTTAAACTCATCCCTTGCGGGAGGTAAGGACTCTTTAACGTTACAATTTGTACATAGGTCAGTAGAAAATTATCAAAATACTTTTCAATAAATATACACAGTATAAGACAAGATTCTTGTGGAGGACCCCACCAAAAACCTCCCACGTGGGTCCTGGGTGCGCTGCAGGACTTCATTGCTGCAGACCTCACTCTAGGCCACACCATACGGGTTTTTCTTCAGAGGTAGTAAGGCTTTATGTAAAACCAAGATGGAGCACCGAAGTGCAAACTATTTACATGTACAGTTCTGTGCTGCAAGAGTCCTCAGCACGCAGTCCTTGCATAGTAAAACACATTTCAAGAAATCACATTTCAATTGACTCACTTTACCCAAACGGGGTATTCTACTTTAAATATGCAGAGTAAATAAACATCATCAGACATATTATCAAACATTTTTCAGTAAAGTGCAAATTTTTCATAAAACTTCTTCAAACTTTATACAGTGGCAGTAAACCCTGTCTGGGTCCTACTGATTTTCTTCTTTCTTGCAAACTTCAATAACGTCTTCCACTCCTGGGGCTGGAACGACGCGGTGTTCTTTTGAACGCATAACAAACAAGTCATGGCCTGCAATCAGCGTTTGCGTAAACACAGTCCTTGTGCGAACCACTAGGGGCGCAACGGGTGTCTCATGCAAGTATAAATTTTCCATTGAAGATGCAGGCTTGGGCTGCGATCCAACTGTGGTCGCACCATCCGGTTGCGATGCAGAATGGGTCGCAGGGTATAAGACAGAATACGCGGCAGACTGCGGTGCTGAAGCGATCGCGGGTTGCGATGCTGGTGCACGGCCTGGTGCTGACGCTAAAGATGACGCTGCTGGGGCTTGCGACACTGCAGCACGATTTACATCACTAGCTTCGGGGACGGGGTCGCTGACACGGGTGACGTTTAAGGCGTACCACTAGTGTTGAGCAATACGATAATGCAAATATCGGCTATCGGCCGATATTAGCTCTATCGGCCTTTCGATAATTCGTTTCGATATTTTCGTCTTATCGAATACCGGAATCGGAAGTTCCCATAATTCTTTGCGAGGCAATGTGATTTTAGTCAGCCAATGAGGAATCCTAAGAAGTGTGGGCACATCCTGTACTGCTGCGGTCATGTTAACTAATGGCATGGCTGTGATTGGATGCTGAAATGATGTCAGAATGCACTATAAAAGGCGCCGCCGCCATTTTAGCGTCACTGTGCTGTGAATTCAGTAAGGGACAGAACGCTGCTGTGCTGACTCTGAGGGACAGTTAGAGATTGCGATTTAGTGTACTGTGCTGTAGGCAGGCTAGCACCAACCGCTGTGTAAAGCTTCCTTTTGCCTGCAGTGTTGTTTTAACAGCTCTGCAAGGTGTGTGTGAGTGCAGGTGACACTGCAGTTTGCTCTGCATGCAACGCTGTCTGTAGGCATCTGCACGTGTCACTCACAGACTATTTTTTTTTCCTTCAGTGTAATTCTTGCAGCTCCATGCAATTTAACTATTAGTGTGACGCGCTTCCATCCGTATACAATACATTGGTTGCAAACACTATAGAAGTAGACAAAGGAGTAGCCTTTCACAGATTGTGGACAGTTGTGTTTCAGTGTTCACTTCACAGTAGTAACACGAAACGTTTCGGTCCTATATCATGGACCTTCATCAGTCACTACATTTATAAAAAAACAGAAGAAAAAATTATATTAACAAAATAAAGTATGTACAATCAAAATTTGGTCAATAGTAAAGGTAGAGAGTAGTTGTATACAATGCTTCAGGAGATTTAGGGAGCAATCATAGGTCAGAGTTGTATCAGAGGTATCACAAAGGCAGAAAGAATATATATGGTGAGGACATACCAGATACTACTGGGAAGGGGGTTGATCCACATAGGGAAGAAAAAAAGGGCTGGATATAGCTGTAGGTGAAAATAAGATAAACGTAAGTGCCGATATACTTTTATGTATAAGTAGATTTTGTGCCTATGCCTGTAGATGTGACATACCCTGTGTTGGTGGGGTGAGATGAGGAAGAGGACAATGCCTCTATTGCACTAGTAACCTGTAGAAACAGCGCAAAACATAGATACCATAAATATCACAACTATCAATGTGATGGTGAAGCGGTGGAGCCGCTATACTTGTCTGTGACTGACCTGTTGTGAAGGAGTCCAGTAGTGAGGATAGGTCTCTGCATTGGACACGGTGTCCACCGCTAGTCTGAGTGCAGAGAAAGCTAGAAAGCAGCATGTATATGAGAGGAAGAGGCGGGACTATAGTGTCAGTCAAACAGAGCATTAGACAGGAAGTGAGGTGGCAGGAAGTTAATGGACATGCGTTCCAAGTGAATACTAGGTAACCAGAGGCCGTCCTACAGGTGGGAGGAGTAAAGGAGCGGTGTGCTGATGGAGATGTGCCCAACAGGATGACGTGGCAGCATTGTAGTATTTAATACAAGCGGCTCTAAAGTGAATGAAAGAGAGGCATGTTAGTACAAGCATAAAGGAGTTTACAGCAATAAACATTGCGATCTTATACATTAGCTTAAAGCGATAGGAATACATAACAGGCTTGCAGCATCAGTATGCGTCAAAAGGGGCATAACAGTAATATGAGTACTGATTTAGTACATTATCATAAGACAGTATGGAAGACAAATCTGCAGGCAACAAGGAATAATTAATAACCACCTAACAGAGATCAAAGCAGCATGTGGTAAATGACAGGTGATGTGTAAACATCTGTATGCATCATTTATAAAGTAAAAGGGTGTCACAGCAAAATTCATATTGGTATAGTGCGTTATCAGAAGACAGTATGGGAAAATGGGAGCACGGATTATTAAATAAATAAACACCTGGCTGAGATCAACATATCATGTGGTATATGGCAAGTGATGTATAAAAAGGGGGGGTGGGGGAATTATAGCCTCAGTGGTCATATGCAGAATTACATGAAGGAGAGTAAATCGTATTCACGATTAAGACCCTTAGGTGATAGAGTGTCTAGGGTGTGTATCCAATAAGCCTCTCTCCTTTTCAATTGACGTATGCGGTCGCCTCCTCGTCGTGAATGTGGTATTTGTTCCAAAACTTGGTATTTTAATTGGGCTATGGTATGTCCCATTGTGATGAAGTGGTGTGGGATGGGGAGTAAGGTATTCTTACATCTTATGGTTGATTTGTGTTTTGAAATGCGTTGTTTTACAGGTTGACTAGTTTCCCCAACATATAATAACCCACAAGGACACTTAATCACGTATATCACGAAGGCCGTGTCGCAAGTAAAGAAACCACGGACTCTAAATGTTTTTCCCGTATATGGGTGATGGATGGTTTCTCCTCTGAGTACGTTATTACATTGAGTGCATCCCAGACATGGGAAAGTGCCCGTTCTTGGTTTTTTCAGGAATTGTTGTGTAGTTCCTGATTTTTTAGGGCCTAAGTCAGCTCTGATCAATGCATCCCTTAGGTTGGGTGCACGGCGGAAGCATGGGAGAAAAGGTCTAGAGAATTCTTTAATGTCCGGGTGCGCAGTCTGGAGGAGCGGCCAATGTTGGCGAATGGATTTGTGCAATATATACGCATAGGGGTGGTAATGGTGTACGAAAGCAATTCTGCCCCCCATATCTTGTTTATTGCGAGTGACCGTAGTTCTGGAACGATCCAGGACCCCTTGTGGATAGCCCCTCTCTTAAATTTTTAATTCATTTCTGAGAGGCGGGTTTCCTGAGTGGTATGATCGGAGACGATCTTTTTGACCCGATAGAATTGGGATGTCGGAATGGATTTCTTCATGGCGACTGGATGGAAGCTATTAAAATGAAGTAAGCTGTTACGATCTGTCGGTTTGACATATAGATCAGTGGATAAACAGCCACTGGAATCCTTTATAATCACAGTGTCTAGGAAATTGATCCTGGAGTGGTCGTGTGAGATGGTAAAGCTGAGTCCGGGCCAAGAGCAATTCAGAAATTGATGAAAGAGTGCTAAGGACTCGAACGTGCCCCCCCATATGCAGAAGACATCGTCTATGTAACGTTTCCAGACAATGGCGTTGTTCTTGAATAGAGGGTTTGTGTAGATCAATGTCTCCTCAAAATGGGCCATGTAGCAATTTGCATATGGGGGTGCTACGTTCGAGCCCATCGCGGTCCCGCGTATCTGCAGGTAGAAATCATCCTGGAACATAAAGTAGTTGTGTTTAAGTACGATGGTTAACAGATCCAGACAGAGAGCGATCTCTGCTGGATTAAAGTCCGATTTTTCAAGTAAGCGTTGGACAGACCGTATACCGTTCTCATGAGGTATGGAAGTGTAGAGGTCTTTTACGTCAAATGTGACTAATAGGGAATTAGCTGGAACTTGATTGATGGAACGGATCATGTCCAGAAACGCTCCAGTGTCCAAAATGAATGATTTGCTAGTTTTGATTAGAGGAGTGAAGATTTTTTCTAGATAAATTGCCAATGGTGAGAAAATGGAGTCCGAGGCGGCCACGATTGGCCTGCCAGGGGGTTGCTGGAGGTTCTTATGGATTTTGGGGAGTATGTAGAATACAGGGATGATCAGATTATGAGAGATTAGAAACTCATGAGTTTTACTGTCCAGGATGCCTGCATCACAATGTTGTCTTAGTGTGTCGCTAATGCGGGTCCGTATATCATTGGTGGGATCACGCGGTAATTTCTGATAAATAGTGATGTTGTCGAGTTGCCGGAGTGCCTCAGAGATGTAATATGAGCGGTCATCACGACAATTGCACCCCCTTTATCCGCAGGTTTTATGATGATATTTTTATCATCTTGTAAGGATTTAAGGGCATGATGATCAGTAGCCGTGAGGTTATGTGGGTAGTGTAATTTACCTTTTACCATGTCAGATTTAAGACCATGGAAAGAGGAATAAATGAAATCAATAAAGGTCTCAAGAGCATTCGATCCGGGGGGAGGTCTGAAGAGGCTCTTTGTTCTCAGGCCCAGAGTAGTGGCTGAGAGTCGTCCCGGTTCTCCCGGAGACTGTATAGGTCTAGGTGCGGGAGGTTGAGAAAAATACACCCGTAGTCGTAGGGAACGAAAAAACCTTTGAAGGTCCATTTCAAGTTCAAATGTCCTATATTTGTAAGAGGGGCAGAAGGAAAGTCCTTTTTGGAGGACATAATATTCTGCGATACTCAAAGTCCTGGATGAGATGTTAATGACGAGTGGGCACATACCTGGGAACGAGTTGTCCATATTTGATTCGGATTGTCCCTTCGGTCTGTGCCCCCGTCTGGTCCTCTTCGTCTTGTTTGGCGTCTGCGTGGGCCTAAAAAAGGAATAGGAGCAGAAGAAAGGCCACCTCTGTCCTGTTCTGAGCCGGAGGTAGAGGCATCGGTTGAAGATCTTTGACCTGGACGATAGGAAGGTCGCCATGAAGAGGGTCTCTCTCGCCACTTGTAGACACGATCTAGGTTATAGTCCTCTAGATCTCGGGCAAATTTCTGGCGCTTGCGATCCTCTATGTCCTTTCTGTGTTGAATTATGTTGTTATTTATCTGTAATTTTAAGGAGGAGATTTCCTCTGGTGTCCCCGTGGAAGACAGTTGTGCCTCGATGGAGCCAACTTTCTCGGTGCTGGTAGCTATGGCCTTCTGCAAGTTCTCTACGGTTAAAAGCATGAGGTCGAAAGAGCACTTGTTAAGTATTTGTTCATATTTTTGACAATATTCAGTGGAGTCAGAGAAGAGGGTGGGACGAAGGGGTGCTCGTAGGCCCCGTGGAATTCTCTGAACTCTAATATATTCAGTGAGAGTGGCACAGTGCAATTCTAGGTTTGTGCGGTGGCGTAATTCTCTCTCTAAATCGCGTCCACGGGTCTCCCGAGGGGGAGCCTTGAGGAAATCACTTGAAAGGGTGGTCTGAGCTAGGATTCTCGATGTCTCATCAGCATTATACGAAAAAGTGAGAGAGGATAGTGACATGACCAAAGATGGCGTGCTACACGTATGGGTATATCATATGAAAAAATAACCGTGTGCACAACCAAGAAGGTGCCAGAGTAGGTTCCCACACCGTATCTAATAGAAAATGAACTCGGCACTCAACTTTAGTATAGTGAGAATAAAGATTTTTATTCACAGTAGTAACACGAAACGTTTCGGTCCTATATCATGGACCTTCATCAGTCACTACATTTATAAAAAAACAGAAGAAAAAATTATATTAACAAAATAAAGTATGTACAATCAAAATTTGGTCAATAGTAAAGGTAGAGAGTAGTTGTATACAATGCTTCAGGAGATTTAGGGAGCAATCATAGGTCAGAGTTGTATCAGAGGTATCACAAAGGCAGAAAGAATATATATGGTGAGGACATACCAGATACTACTGGGAAGGGGGTTGATCCACATAGGGAAGAAAAAAAATACTATAATGCTGCCACGTCATCCTGTTGGGCACATCTCCATCAGCACGCCGCTCCTTTACTCCTCCCACCTGTAGGACGGCCTCTGGTTACCTAGTATTCACTTGGAACGCATGTCCATTAACTTCCTGCCACCTCACTTCCTGTCTAATGCTCTGTTTGACTGACACTATAGTCCCGCCTCTTCCTCTCATATACATGCTGCTTTCTAGCTTTCTCTGCACTCAGACTAGCGGTGGACACCGCGTCCAATGCAGAGACCTATCCTCACTACTGGACTCCTTCACAACAGGTCAGTCACAGACAAGTATAGCGGCTCCACTGCTTCACCATCATATTGATAGTTGTGATATTTATGGTATCTATGTTTTGCGCTGTTTCTACAGGTTACTAGTGCAATAGAGGCATTGTCCTCTTCCTCATCTCACCCCACCAAACAGGGTATGTCACATCTACAGGCATAGGCACAAAATCTACTTATACATAAAAGTATATCGGCACTTACGTTTATCTTATTTTCACCTACAGCTATATCCAGCCCTTTTTTTCTTCCCTATGTGGATCAACCCCCTTCCCAGTAGTATCTGGTATGTCCTCACCATATATATTCTTTCTGCCTTTGTGATACCTCTGATACAACTCTGACCTATGATTGCTCCCTAAATCTCCTGAAGCATTGTATACAACTACTCTCTACCTTTACTATTGACCAAATTTTGATTGTACATACTTTATTTTGTTAATATAATTTTTTCTTCTGTTTTTTTATAAATGTAGTGACTGATGAAGGTCCATGATATAGGACCGAAACGTTTCGTGTTACTACTGTGAATAAAAATCTTTATTCTCACTATACTAAAGTTGAGTGCCGAGTTCATTTTCTATTAGATACGGTGTGGGAACCTACAGTCATGGCCAAAAGTTTTGAGAATGACACAAATATTAATTTTTACAAAGTCTACTGCTTCACTTTTTCTAATGGCAATTTGCATATACTCCAGAATGTTATAAAGAGTGATCAGCTTAACAGCAATTACTTGCAAAGTCAATATTTGGCTAGAAAATGAACTTTATCCCCCAAAACACATTTCAACATCATTGCAGCCCTGCCTTAAAAGGACCAGCTAACCTCTTTTCAGTGATTGCTCCATTAACACAGGTGTGGGTGTTGATGAGGACATGGCTGGAGATCAATCTGTCATGATCAAGTAAGAATGACACCACTGGACACTTTAAAAGGAGGCTGGTGCTTGGCATCATTGTTTCTCTTCTGTTAACCATGGTTATCTCTAAAGAAACACGTGCAGTCATCATTGCAATGCACAAAAATGGCCTAACAGGGAAGAGTATCGCAGCTAGAAAGATTGCACCTCAGTCAACAATCTATCGCATCATCAAGAACTTCAAGGAGAGAGGTTCCATTGTTGCCAAAAAGGCTTCAGGGCGCCCAAGAAAGACCAGCAAGCGCCAGGACCGTCTCTTAAAAGTGTTTCAGCTGCGGGATCGGGCTACCAGCAGTGCAGAGCTTGCTCAGTAATGGCAGCAGGCAGGTGTGAGTGCATCTGCATGCACTGTGGGCGGAGACTCTTGGAGCAAGGCCTGGTCTCAAGGAGGGCAGCAAAGAAGCCACTTCTCTCCAGAAAAAACATCATGGACAGACTGATATTCTGCAAAAGGTACAGGCAGTGGACTGCTGAGGACTGGGGTAAAGTTATTTTCTCTGATGAATCCCCTTTTCGATTGTTTGGGACATCAGGAAAACGCCTCATTTGGAGAAGACAAGGTGAGCGCTACCACCAGTCTTGTCTCATGCCAACTGTTAAGCATCCTGAAACCATTCATGTGTGGGGTTGCTTCTCAGCCAAGGGAATCGGCTCTCTCACATTCTTGCCTAAAAACACAGCCATGAATAAAGAATGGTACCAGAATGTCCTCCAAGAGCAACTTCTCCCAACCCTCCAAGAGCAGTTTGGCGATCAACAATGCCTATTCCAGCATGATGGAGCACCTTGCCATAAAGCAAAGGTGATAAACAAATGGCTCAGGGAACAAAACATAGAGATTTTGGGTCCATGGCCTGGAAACTCCCCAGATCTTAATCCCATTGAGAACTTGTGGTCAATCATCAAGAGACGGGTGGACAAACAAAAACCTAAAAATTCTGACAAAATGAAAGCATTGATTGTGCAATAATGGACTGCTATCAGACAGGATTTGGTCCAGAAGTTGATTGAGAGCATGCCAGGGAGAATTGCAAAGGTCCTGAAGAAGAAGGGTCAACACTGCAAATATTGACTTGCTGCATTAACTCATTCTAACTGTCAATATAAGCTTTTTGTTACTCATATGTTTGCAATTATTATATTTCTGTCTGTGATAAAAACATCTGTCAAACACACATAAAAACCAGAGGGCAGCAGATCATGTGAAAATATAATATTTGTGTCATTCTCAAAACTTTTGGCCATGACTGTACTCTGGCACCTTCTTGGTTGTGCACACGGTTATTTTTTCAGTGTTCACTTCAGTCTGTGTTTTTTATTTTTTGAGTGCACATCACGCTCCAGTTACTTGTTCAAGCACTGCTGCTTGTACTCTGCTGAGCGTGTCTCAGTGCCTCATCCTTTTCATTTCTCTCCAATTGGTTCTGCTCCATTCCATTTAAAATAAATATAATCTATTAGTGTGACGCGCTTCCATCCGTATCCAATACATTGGTTGCAAACACTATAGAAGTAGACAAAGGAGTAGCCTTTCACAGATTGTGGACAGTTGTGTTTCAGTGTTCACTTCAGTCTGTGTTTTTTATTTTTTGAGTGCACATCACGCTCCAGTTACTTGTTCAAGCACTGCTGCTTGTACTCTGCTGAGCGTGTCTCAGTGCCTCATCCTTTTCATTTCTCTCCAATTGGTTCTGCTCCATTCCATTTAAAATAAATATAATCTATTAGTGTGACGCGCTTCCATCCGTATCCAATACATTGGTTGCAAACACTATAGAAGTAGACAAAGGAGTAGCCTTTCACAGATTGTGGACAGTTGTGTTTCAGTGTTCACTTCAGTCTGTGTTTTTTATTTTTTGAGTGCACATCACGCTCCAGTTACTTGTTCAGGCACTGCTGCTTGTACTCTGCTGAGCGTGTCTCAGTGCCTCATCCTTTTCATTTCTCTCCAATTGGTTCTGCTCCATTCCATTTAAAATAAATATAATCTATTAGTGTGACGCGCTTCCATCCGTATCCAATACATTGGTTGCAAACACTATAGAAGTAGACAAAGGAGTAGCCTTTCACAGATTGTGAACAGTTGTGTTTCAGTGTTCACTTCAGTCTCTGCGTAATAACCACACTTAGGCCTTATAACTTTTCTGACTTTCTTTATCAATCTACCAAGATGAAGAAGTCAGTGAGTAAGGCACGTGGTCGTGGCCGTGGAGTTTCAGCAGGGAGAGGACGTGGGGATTCTGTGTCTGCTGCCGCCCTCAGTGACACAGCATCCACCATTTATCCCTGTGAGCGTTCCTTTATGCGCACTTTTGTAGGAGCTCGGCGTGCCCCCCTGCTGCGGGAAGAAAAAATTGAAGCCGTTGTTGGTTGGATGGCAGCCAATGCATCGACTTCAATTCCTTCCACCTCCTCTCAGGAACACAACACTGTTGAGCAACCATCTGTCTGTTCACCGCCTGTCAAATTGCCAAGGCAGTCAGAGAGTTCTGTACAGGAGCCAGCTGAGTCTCTGCTTCTGTTCTCAGAATCTGTTGGCTCGCAAACACGGGCACAGGCAAGCAGCATTCTGCAATTTGAAGAAGAGGGAGTATGCAGTGATGCGCAACAGCTGTGTCTCTCTCAATCTGAAGAGGCGGGTGAGCCAGTGCCGATGGACAGCACACCGCAGAACGCATCTTATGATGATGATGAGACTCAGGTGCCAGGTTTTGTGGAGCATGGTGCTGCCCAGACCATCCAACAGCAGCAGGTGTTGGAAGAGGGTAGTGGAGATGATGAAGTCCGAGACCCAACATGGCGTGAGCAACAGGAAGGTGGTGGGAGCAGCTCTGAGGAAGAGATTGTCCCAACGGTACAAAGAGGAGGGAGAGGTAGGCTGCAGACTCGCTTGCCTGTAGCCTCCAGTTTGGCACCTGTTGGGAGCAGTTCTCTTAGAACTGTCAAAATTGGCGCTCCCATGACTTGCACTGCGTGGTCCTTTTTTGACAGACTTGTACATGATATTTGCTATGTTCAATGCAAGCTGTGTAAGCAAAAAGTTAAAAGAGGTAAAAATAGCAGGAACCTGAATACCACAAATATGTGGACACATGTACGGACAAAGCACGTAGCTGAGTTCCAAAGACACACTGGAGATGTAGGCCAACCTACAGCAGCACCTACATCTTTAGGTCATGTTCGAGCCTCTACCTCCAGCTCTCACACACCTGTTTCGGCTTCCTCACAGGATCTCCATGGAAGAACCTCGGTCACTGTTGTCCATAGAGAAACTGTTATTCCACCCACTGCAGCAAGTTCACAGTCATCGTCACACTCCCAGAACAAAAAACAGCCATCCGTAACACAGGCATGGGATAAAAGACGGCCATACTCGGCAAACCATCCACGAGCACAGGCTCTGAATGCTGGCCTTGCAAAACTCCTGTCCCTTGAAATGCTGTCATTCAGGCTGGTGGAGACTGACAGTTTCAGGAACTTTATGGCATTGGCAGTCCCACAATATAATGTGCCAAGCCGATTTTATTTCAGCAGGCAAGCTGTCCCTGCTCTGCAAAAACATGTCGAGGGAAACATTAAACATGCGCTACTAAACGCCGTCAGTAGCAGGGTCCACCTGACCACCGATGCGTGGACCAGTACCCATGGCCAGGGACGATACCTTTCCCTCACTGCCCATTGGGTCAATGTTGTGGAGCCGGGTACAGATCTTGCCAGTGGCGCTGTACGTGTTCTGCCAACTCCAAGGATTGCAGGAATCCAGTCTGTGCACATTGATTCCTCCTCCTACTCCAGTTCCTCAGAATCATCGCTGCACGAGCCGTCACGGTATACCTCCACATGGACCCGTGAACGCTTACCTGTTGCGACCGATATGAGCACAGCCGTGGCCAAACGTCAACAGGCCGTACTGAAATTAATTCCCATGGGGAATCGAAGCCACACAGCGCAGGAGCTCTGGGATGCCATCAAGCAGGAGAGCGATGTGTGGTTTTTGTCAGCTAATCTCCAGCCAGGCTTGGTAGTGTGTGACAATGGCCGAAATCTGGTGGCAGCTCTGGGCCTTGGCAACCTCACTCACATACCATGTCTGGCACATGTGCTGAACTTGGTCGTGCAGAGTTTTTTGAGGGACTATCCGGATCTTGATGCACTGCTGCACAAGGTCCGCCTAGAGTGCGCTCACTTGCGACGTTCCAGCATGGCCAGATCGTGCATTGCAGCTCTGCAAGTCAGATTTCGCCTTCCTGAACATCGCATCATATGTGACGTACCCACCAGGTGGAATTCCACGTTACATATGTTGGAGCGGTTGTGTGAGCAGCAGCCAGCAGTAATGGAGTATCAGCTGCAACAGGCGCAATCAACTCGCAATTTGCGCCGTTCACACTTCACCACTACTGAGTGGGCCTCTAAGAAGGACATCTGCGACGTTTTGCGGGCGTTTGATGTCTCAACGCGGATGGCGAGTGCAGATGATGCACTAGTCAGCATGACTGTCCCCCTTATCTGCCTGCTTCAGAAATCACTGAAAGCACTAAAGGAAGAGGTTTTGGAAGAGGTGGAGGATGAGGAGTCACAAATTCAATTACCTTCAGGACAGTCAGCGCAACGTGGTTCCTCACAAAGGGCTGGGCAGGGCTCACTTTGTGAGGAGGATGAGGAGGAGGAGGAGTCAATGGAGGAGGAAGAAATCCCTACAGAGGGAGGTACACAACGCTCTAGTCAGTATGTAGAGCGAGGGTGGGGTGATGCAGAGGAGACAGAGATGACGCCTCTTCCAGAGGACAGCCTTTGTTGGCCAGTTGGGAGTCTGCAGCACATGGTTGATTTCATGCTTCAGTGCCTGAGAAACGACCGCCGCATCGCCCACATTCTCAGCACGTCAGATTATTGGGTGTACACCCTCCTAGACCCTCGCTACCGGGACAACTTACAAACCCTCATCACACCGGTGAACCGGGACCGTAAAATGCAGGAGTACCAAGACACACTGGTGCAATCCATACTGTTGTACATTCCAGCCGAGAGAGGTGCTGCTGCTGCTGCTACTGCTTTACAAAGCAGCTCTGTGCGTCGAGGCAGTGTAGACACCTCTACAACAAGAGGGAAGCAGCGCCTCTGCACAGGGCAAGAACTGTATGTTACAAATGTGGCAAAGTTTTGTGACAGCGCCAGCAAGGTCTACACCATCCGAGACGGCTCCAGTCACCAGGAAGAAACGTTTCCGTAAGATGGTGACAGACTACTTGGCTTTCCCTCTAAGTGTACTCCCAGATGCCTCTTCCCCTTTCAAATTTTGGGTCTCTAAGTTGGATACATGGCCAGAGCTTAGCCAGTATGCATTGGAGGTGCTGGCTTGCCCTGCTGCCAGTGTATTATCTGAGCGTGTCTTTAGTGCTGCAGGTGGTGTAGTAACAGACCGTTGCATGCGACTATCCTCAGAGAATGTAGACCGGCTTACTTTTCTGAAAATGAACAAGGCATGGATCTCACCTGAATTTGCCTGTCCGTTTTCAGATTAAATAACTGTTTGGCAACGTTTTCCATGTCTCCTGTTATGTTCATCTTTCTACCACCTGAACTCTACTCCCTGGGCTACAACACCGCCATTTGTTGCTCGTAAGTAATTGGCAGGGGTACTGACTCCTGGCCAGCCTGGTTACAGCACGACAGCTGTTTCCTGGCAGTGTGAACGTCAATTATCCTCCAATAAGTTGTGCTGTCGTGTTGCATTCGGGTTAGCCGACTCTATGGTGCCTGCAGTTTAGGTGATTCCTATGTGTGCTGTGGGATATGTAAATAAAGGCGGTTTCCATTGTGACAATAGGATAAGCACCCACTGTAGGACTGTGTGATTCGGTAACTGCGGACGGCTTGCGTCCTGTCAACTTACATTTTCATGGGTGCGTTCTTCTACCCGTCCGGGGTCCAGTACCGTCAAGTGGTTCTCCCCAGTGCCTTTTTCCTAGGTGCCTCCATCTCCGTATCCAAGTTCCAGCAACGTCTGCTGGTCCTTGGTAGTGCTTTGGAGCACAGGTACCTCCTGCTTAGTAACCGTGTCACAGTAACGTCAGCTGGTACTCGGTTGTGACATTGCCTCTTTTCCTTCTGCTACCCGTCCGGGGTCCAGTACCGTCAAGTGGTTCTCCCCAGTGCCTTTGGCCTAGGTGCCTCCATCTCCGTATCCGAGTTCCAGCAACGTCTGCTGGTCCTTGGTAGTGCTTTGGAGCACAGGTACCTCCTGCTTAGTAACCGTGTCACAGTAACGTCAGCTGGTACTCGGTTGTGACATTGCCTCTTTTCCTTCTGCTACCCGTCCGGGGTCCAGTACCGTCAACTGGTTCTCCCCAGTGCCTTTGGCCTAGGTGCCTCCATCTCCGTATCCGAGTTCCAGCAACGTCTGCTGGTCCTTGGTAGTGCTTTGGAGCACAGGTACCTCCTGCTTAGTAACCGTGTCACAGTAACGTCAGCTGGTACTCGGTTGTGACATTGCCTCTTTTCCTTCTGCTACCCGTCCGGGGTCCAGCACAGTCAGCTGGTCCTCGTTACTTCCATTGTCTCTTGCTCCATCTGATACCCATCAGGGTTCCAGTAACGTCAGCTGTTTCTCGGAAATTAGATGACATTAAAGACCACCCAGAAGAAGAAGACGACAACAAGGACAACGAGCATGAAGCCAACCAGCCTGAACACCATCACAAAGAAAAAATAAAAGATTACCCAGAAGAAGATCACCAACAGGACAAAGAAGGTTAAGACAAACTACAAGATACAGAACAAGAGACAGAAGAACAATAAGCAAAAGATCAAAAAGCAGAAGAACATGAAGTATAAGACCAAAATGAAGAGCAAAATATATGCTCTAAATTCTAAGCAGAAGAAGACTAAGCAGTGTATGGGGGTGAGTCCGTTCCTCCTCGTGGTGCCCCTGGAAAATGCCTGCTGCTGCAGGCTAAACTGAACACGGACAAATACTGTTGTAATTTAAATCTTTTGTGACAGCAAGAACGGAAGGATGAACAATTCATACTTTTACAGATTACAAGTACAGGAATCTCTGTCACAAATAAGAATATGATGAAGAAGATGAAGAGGAAGAAGATGAAGAATTTGAATATGAAGAAGATTAATTAGTTTAATAATAAACAATATGAGTAATGTAAACAAAAACATGAATAGCAAGAAGTTTAAGAAGAAGATTAAGAAGGTGAAGATGAAGAATAATTTGATGAGAAAGATGATGCTGCTGCTGAAGATTATGAAGGAGAAAGTGTGGCACTGGCAAAAGTTAAAAAGGTGAAGAGCATGGAAGTTGTGAAACATACATATTTGCCAAAATAGAAAAAAGATTAACAACATTGTCAATTTGTTAGTCAATCCAAAATATTTCCAAAAAAATATATATTAATGCTATTCCAATGCATTGGGTTAAACATGTATGCCTTTATTGTCTCCTCAACCTCCCCCAATACATTCTACATTAGTCTTTGTTGTTTTCCTTCATGTACAATTAACCAACAAGGCAAGAATGGTTTTTTTTTAATTTCGATATTTTGTTCCCATAGACTTACATTGGACTTCCGGTATCGTAATCGGATATCGACGATATTTAGTGCTATCGGCGATACAATTTCGATACGATATTTTTAGATATCGAGCAATATCGCTCAACACTACGTACCACCCTTTAAGCCCCAGTGCCGCGTGTAGCTGACAATGTCCCCGTTTACTAGATCTCTCCCAGGGTGCCCGATGGGTAAGTGAGACTCCACATCTCTCCGACTCACAAAGATCTCCTGATACAGGCCTGGCTCATGGATGAAGCCCCAGCCTTTGCGGAGTTGGAATTCTCTGACTGACCCCTGGCGCCGCGGTTCCGAAGCGTACCTTTATTCCTCCGGACGTTCTCCTTGTCGGCGAGGAACTTCTCATGGTACCGCTGACGCTGCTGCTGCGCCTCTCTCTGCTCCTGCTGGCGTTGCTGCTCCTGTTCCTGGCGCTGCCACTCACTCTCGAACTGGACGTCATATGTCACATCGTCCAGATATTCCATTGCGTCCCAATCGATCTCTGGCATGGACGGCTGGGACCCCTCCGGGGTCCCTACCGGGGGACTGTACTCTGCTGCGGCCTCCTGACCTGGCTGGCACTCCGGAACGAGCAGGGCCTCCTCAGCCTCCTTCTCTCCCGCCGCATCATCGGTGGAGTCGGGATCAGCACTTTTGGAGCCGGCCTCCGGTTCTTCCTCAGCCGCTTGCAGTGGTGTCACAGGTAATGGTTGTGCTTCTGGAGGGGAGAGCGTCGCGTCCCACAGCAGCCGCTGTTCAGGGCACGCCAACTTTTCTCCATCTCTTCCACTTCTTTACGGTGGCGGGTCACATCTTCCAGCACCGCTTCCACCTTCTTCACTTCTTTCATAGTTTGGTCTGCGTCCCGAGCTGGGGACAGCTCCGGTACAGGCAGTAGCTTTCCTGGGGAACGGGGCCTGCGTGCCACCGCTCCTCCACACAGCGTCTCCTGTCCTTCCGCCATCTCTCTCCAGGCCAGACTGTGCTTTCCATCTGGAACAATCTGGTCTCTTCCGTGGAGGCGAGATTTGCGCTTCCTCTTTTTAGCATAGAGAATGAAGAGGAGGCGGATCTCTCTTGCTGTAGGGCAGGCTCTGGTATTGTAATAGCATTTGGATAAGGCGCCCATCACTTTCACGCCACAGGGGGGGTACACGCCCACGAATGCACGCCCACCTTCTTCACCAGCGCCTCAGGGCGCGAATATGGCGGCAAAATGGCGGAAAATGGCGCCAAAAATCACAAAAACTGCACACAGTCTTTTTTTCACAAAACAGTCCAATTAGGCACACAGGACTCACATCCAGTAAGCTTCGAATCCTGTTCGTGGCGCCAAAAGATGAGTCGCACACACCAAGTGGTGTGTACCAGGGCTATGGGGTACTCGGCACCGAGCCCATGGAAGTCTATGGGGGATGTCACTGGCAGCAGAGCTCGGTCCGTGGCCCTGGGCGCTCATGCAATGGGGGAATATTTACAGGGGATTGTAGTAATAGTTGTTCGTGACGCCACCTGTGGTTTCTGATCTGATTGACCAGCGCTGCAGGGTAGATCTCTGAGGGCATGTTATGGCAGCTAGATGTTAAGTCCCCCACAGGTGGGACTGGTCCCTCAAAGTCTATGGTGATGCAGGGTGCGGATAAGAAGTCAGTCACACACAATACAGTCTCTTTCCATACCTTTACTTGTAGATGTTGCAGGTATGTCCCGGGAAGCTGGTCAGGTTGGAGAATGCACATTCAGGGAATTGCTGAGCAGGTTTAAGGCCTCCTTTCTCCTTAATGTGTATGTGAGTCCTAACTTGCATAAAGTCAAGTTTAACTCCTTCTGTAGCAGCTACGCCCGGCCAACATTGTGGAGGAAGTCTTCTGTTGGATAGAACTAAGCCTACGTGGCTGATCAGGCCAGACTCCTGTTCTCCCAGACTCCAGTTACGTATCAGCACTTGGGGCTACCTTCTGTGACTTGAAGTCCAGCAAGGCCTCCGGTGTTTCTTATTACTAGGTGTGAAGCACTAGCAACGCTTCGGACCCCGGTGTCCGGTTTACTAAGTGAAGGTGATCTGTCACCTAGGTCACTTGTCCTTCTTTTACCACTCGCCTGTCGCCCTGCTCTTGCCCTTAACATAAGCACAGGTAGCAGTGGTTGGAGTCGTAAGCTTTCCTTCCAGAGCTCACTGACCTGTTCTCAGTTGCCTCGTTGTTATAACTGTAGTAGTTCCCTACTTTCTTTCCTTCCAAGACTCTGTCCAGAGCAGCTCACAGGACGTTTCGTCAGACTGTATACACGCTGCAGCTCCGAGAGTCACTTTCCCCTTCCTAGAGAACACAGACAGCTTATTCTGGGAACTGTTTCATTTGCTTCAGTTGCAGCTCTGACTAGGCTAGAGTGCCTCACTTGTCCACTCATACTAGCCTCCACTTCTGTATTAGGTGAGCTACAGGAGCTCTGTCAGATCTTAGTCTTATCTCCTCTCCCTCCAAGACTAGAACTGCCCTGTCCTGAGACAGGAACTAGACTGAAGACTCGTCTCTTCTCTCTACTGACTAGAATGACTCACTATTGCTTCGTCACACTACTTAAATAATCTAAGTTGCCCTCTGGTGGCAGTGTTGAGAAATGTGTGATGTGAATGAATATCAGGCTTCACAATTACCTTTCCTGTGCATTTTCCAGGAGACATGTGTGCCTCGCGCAGCTGGGCCACACAGAAGGACCTTTAGCCAAGGGAAAAATCTCCGAAATTTGAATACTAGTTGCATGCTTAGACATTTAAACACCATGCACTTGCAAGCGTGGATGGACTACAAAACCTCAGGCAGCACATGTGCACCTGCTCCGACTGAAGGTAGCCAGCAACGCTCCATCGCTTCACCCACTGTAAGCCCACCGGTTAGCACACCACCAGCAACAAATTTTGAGGTGTCGTCGCAAGGCAAAGCAGTCAGGGAATCACAATGTTTTTGAAACGAAAGACTAGGCCATAACCACCACCACCACTAACACCATCACTAACCCCCTCTCAGTCCGTCATGTCCACTCCAAGTTCACCCATATGCAGCTCTCAAGTCCAGCTCACCCTAGCAGACACTCTGAGTAGGACAAGAAAGTACTCATCCTCTCATCGGCGTACACTGGCTTTGAACCACTACATTGCCAAACTGATCTCATTAGAGATGATGCCCTTCCGTTTGGTTGAAAGCGCAGCATTCAGAGACCTCATGGCCTACGCTGTCCCACACTATGACCTATCCAGTCGGCACTTCTTTTCTAGAAAAGCCATCCCTGCCCTGCACCTGCATGTGAAAGACATCATTGTCCAGGCACTCAAACAATCAGTGAATCAGTGAGTGGTAAGGTGCACCTCACAACAGATGCATGGGATAGTAGGCATGGCCAGAGCCGTTACATGTCCATCACTGCACACTGGGTTAATGTGGTGGATGCAGGGTCCACAGGAGACAGCGGCGTTGGGACAGTGCTGCCTAGCCCACGGTATAGGAAAAAGTTGGCTGTAGGCGTTCGACCCTCCTCTTCCTCCAGAAGCGAAAGCTCGTCGAAAGAGCGCAGTTGCACGAGGACTCCATCAGCAGCTGCCAGTGTTCCACACGAGGTGTCCCATTATCGAACAGCTAGTGGTAAGCGTCAGCAGGCTGTTTTAAAGATGATGTCTTTGGGCGACAACAGACACACCACGGAGGTACTGGCCGACTACTTGCAGCGAGAAACTGAGTCATGGCTGAGCAGTCTACATCTTGCGCCAGGCAAGGTAGTCAGTGATAACGGCCGTGATTTTGAGGTGGCCATAGACCTGGCAAAACTCAGACAAATTCCTTGCCTGGCTCACACCTTGAACCTGGTGGTGCAGTGCTTCCTAAATAATTATCCGGAGTTAACAGCCCTGCTCCAGAAGGTGGGAAGACTGTGCTCGCACTTCCGTCGCTTGCCCGTAGACTCCAGTCGTATGCAGATGCTGCAGCGATCGCTCCACCTCCCAAGCACCACCTAATCATAGACGTTGCAACAAGGTGGAACTCCACCATGCACATGTCTGAAAGGCTTTGCGAACAGAGGCAGGCTGTAATGCATTTGTGGGAGGATACACGGGCAGGCAGTTTGAGGGCAGACATGGAGTTGTCGGGTGTGCAGTGGTCAAAGCTGAAAGACCTCTGTAAAGTCCTTCAGTGCTTTGAGGAATGCACATGGCTAGTAAGCGCAGACGACGCCATCATAAGCATGAGCATCCCACTTATGCGTCTGCTCATGCAAACTTTGACGCACATTAAGGATCAGGCATCTGCAGCCGAGGAGGAAGAGGAGGAGGAGGGAAACCTTGATGACAGTCAGGCATCGTCTGCTCAGGGAACTGTCCTGGACGAGGTGGAGGAAGAAGAGGAAGAGGAGGAGGAGGATGAAGGGGATGATTATTTTGGGGAGGAGGATGCTTCTCAGGGGGCAAGAGAAAATGTTGGCTTGCCAAGGTCAAGTACAGGGTTTGTGCGTGACTGGAGGGATGTGGATTTGGCAGAAAGTGCTCCTCCACCCACCACTGACAGTGCATCATTGACACCTGGCCACATGTGTGATTATGTTTTGCGGATCCTTAAAAAGGGACCCCCGCATTGCCAAAATTATGAAGGATGACGATTACTGGTTGGCCAGCATACTCGATCCACGCTATAAAGGCAAATTACAGAACATCACGCCACATGAGAAACTAGAGCTAATATTGGCGAACAAACAAGCAACTCTGGTAAACCATTTGTTAGAGGCATTCCAGCACACAGCAGCGGTGCAGGTTCTACCACGAGCCGTACTGGGTCAAATGGAAGAGATTTTCGTGATGTTGGAGACAGGGGTTTCATGACCATGTTGTGGACTGATTTCTCGAGTACCGCTCACACGCCTGGTAATACTGAATCTATTGCAACAGACAGGAGACAGCAGTTGTCAACTATGGTTAAAAATTTCTTCTCCTCCCCTATCGATGTTCTCCCTCACAGGTCATTCCCCTTTGACTACTGGGCCTGTAAACTGGACATCTGGCCTGAATTGTCACAATATGCCTTACAGGAGCTCGCTTTCCCTGCTGGTAGTCTGCTATCAGAAAGAGTCTTCAGTGCTCTGCTGGATCAATCCTGACAGAAAGAAGGACCCGTCTGTCGACACAAAATGTTGATGATCTAACCTTCATTAAAATGAACCATGCATGGGTTTCAAAGGATTTTGTCCCACCTTCCCCTGATGACACATAGGTTGCCAGCAAAATGGCTCGCTTTGTCCTCCGTTTCCTCTGACTTCTCCAATTCCTCCATTTGCAGCTGCTGAACGTCCAGCCTACACCTCAACATATGCCATTTTTGCCACCTCTCTATCCTGGCTGTCCCCCCCCCTAGGACCGGGGTCACCACCTGGCGCACCCGGGCAAGTGCCGGTGCCCTGAGCAGGTGGGTGGGCCCACTCTTGGGTGACATCATTGGCACAGGGCCCCTCATAGTACAAAAAGTATCTCTGATGGTGGGGGGGTCCACTCGCTGTCAGACACAGCGGCATACTGTGAGGTGCCCTGTGCCAGTACCAGCACCCACCAGTGGGCCCCCCTGCTTGTTCAGGGCCCCAGCACTGGCAATACTTACCTCTCCCTGATCCACCGCTGTGGAGTCTGGGCAGTTAAATCCTTCACAGGGACAGCCACTACAAATTTGGTGATCTGTTCGATGATCGTTAAGACGTAGCTATGGCCTGTCCTGCTGGGCTCTACCTTCAGATGATCAATGGCTACCATTTCTAATGGACGTCGACTCACAATTGGATGCAGTGTTGCTTTCTGATCAGCTTTGACAGTTTTACTAGTCACAGACGTGTGACATTCCTGGCACCATTTTTCAATGTCTCTTCTCATGCCAATCCAATAGAATCGCCTACGGCCTGTGGCTTCTGTCTTTTGCACTCCAAAGTGACCAGACTGATCATGATAGGCAGTGAGGACGATGTCTACATCTCTTCTTGGCATCAGAATTTGATGGAGAAGAATAATGGAGATGGGATCGACGCTACTGCGATACAGCAACCCTTTCTTCACAAAGAACCGTTTTCGCTGTCTCCACAGATAAAGTAATTGAGGGTCAGCATCGCCTCTGAGAATTCTACTGGGAGGTTTTACCGTGATTAGAAATTCCCAAATTTCTGCAATCACTCTACTTTCAGTGTGTACTTGTATCCATCTAGTTTCCTGTAGCGAAGAGTCTGAACTGGCTTACTGAGACTGAAATATATACGAAGATTTAGAAGTACCCCAACACTGTATACAGCTGTGCATTTCTAATACATTACCCTTTTTCTACTTTTTATATTCTGGTGTAATCCATACTGAGCCTGTGAGAGTCTGTGTCTGACTCTGGAAATATATACGAATATTTAAAATTACCCCAACACTGTAAACAGCTGTATGCTTCTGATACATTTCCCTTTTCTACTTTTTATATTCTCGTGTAATCCATACTGAGCCTGAGAGCGTCTGTGTCTGCCTCCTGAAATATATACGGAGATTTAGAATATTTTCACTATACTATATATACCTGGCAACGGCTGATACAGTACAATTTTTGCCAGAAAGTCCTCCTCCAACCCACCACTCTAATTGCATCATTGACACCTGGAACATTGGCCCACATGTGTGATTATTTCTTGCGGATCTGCTTTTTATATTCTGGTGTGATCCATACTAAGCCTGTGAGAGTCTGTCTGTTACTCAGGAAATAAATATTGAGATTTAAAATTACCCCAATACTGTATACAGCTGTAAGCTTCTGATACAGTACACTTTTCCAACTTTTTATATTCTGGTATAATCCATACTGAGTCTGTGAGAGTCTGTGTCTGACTCAGGAAATATATACGGAGATTTAAAATTACCACAACACTGTATACAACTGTACGCTTCTAATACATTACCCTTTTTCTACTTTTTATATTCTCGTGTAATCCATACTAAACCTGTGAGAGTCTGTGTCTGACTCAGGAAATATATATGGAGATTTAAAATTACCACAACACTGTATACAGCTGTACGCTTCTGATACATTACCCTTTTTCTACTTTTTATATTCCTGTCTAATCCATAGTGAGCCTGTGAGCGTCTTTGTCTGACTCCTGAAATATATACAGAAATTTGCAAAATTTTCACTATACTATATATACCTGGTATCTGGTGATACAGTACCCTTTTTCAGATTTTCATATTGTGGTCTAATCCATACTGAGCCTGTGAGCGTCTGTTTGTTACTTCGGAAATATATACGGAGATTTACAATGACCCCTAGACTGTATACAGCTGTACGCTTGTGATACAGTACCCTTTTTGGCAGAAAGTCCTCCTCCAGCCACCACTCTAAGTGCACCATTGACACCTGGAAAAATGGCCCACATGTGTGATTATTTCTTGTGGATCTGCTTTTTATATTTTGGTGTGATCCATACTGAGCCTGTGAGAGTCTGTATATATATATATATACAGAGATTTAAATTTTCCCCAAAATCGTATACAGCTGGTATCTTCTGATACAGTACCGTTTTTCTGCCTTCTGTATTACGGTCAAATCCATACTGAGAGAGCTTCTGTGTGTTACTCCGGTAATATATACGGAGATTTAAAAATTACCCCAACACTGTATACAGCTGTACGCTTCTGATACATTTCCCTTTTTCTACTGTTTATATTCTCGTGTAATCCATACTGAGCCTGAGAACGTCTATGTCTGCCTCCTGAAATATATAGGGAGATTTAGAATATTTTCACTATACTATATATACCTGGTATCTGGTGATACAATACCCCTTTTTCTTACTATATTCTTGTGTAATCCATACTAAGCCTGAGAGCGTCTGTGTCTGCCTCCTGAAATATATACGAAGATTTCCAATAATTTCACTATACTATATATACCTGGTATCTGTTGATACAGTACCCTGTTTCATATTTTTATAATCTTGTGCAATCCATACTAAGCCTGAGAGCGTCTGAGTCTGACTCCTGAAATATAGACGGAGATTTACAATATTTTCACTATACTATATACACCTGGTATCTGGTGATACAGTACCCTGTTTCAGCTTTTTATATTCTGGTCAAATCCATACTGAGCCTGTGAGCGTCTGTCTGTTACTCCGGAAAATATATACGGATATTTACAATTACCCCTAGATTGTAAATGACCCCAACAGTGTAAACAGCTGTACGCTTCTAATACATTACCCTTTTTCTACTTTTCTACTTGCCTGGCTCACACCTTGAACTGGTGGTGCAGTGCTTCCTAAATAATTATCCGGAGTTAACAGCCCTGCTCCAGAAGGTGGGAAGACTGTGCTCGCACATCCGTCGCTTGCCCGTAGACTCCAGTCGTATGCAGATGCTGCAGCGATCGCTCCACCTCACCAAGCACCACCTAATCATAGACGTTGCAACAAGGTGGAACTCCACCATGCACATGTTTGAAAGGCTTTGTGAACAGAGGCAGGCTGTAATGCATTTGTGGGAGGATACACGGGCAGGCAGTTTGAGGGCAGACATGGAGTTGTCGGGTGTGCAGTGGTCAAAGCTGAAAGACCTCTGTAAAGTCCTTCAGTGCTTTGAGGAATGCACATGGCTGGTAAGCGCAGACGACGCCATCATAAACATGAGCATCCCACTTATGCGTCTGCTCATGCAAACTTTGACGCACATTAAGGATCAGGCATCTGCAGCCGAGGAGGAAGAGGAGGAGGAGGGAAACCTTGATGACAGACAGGCATTGTCTGCTCAGGGAACTGTCCTGGACGAGGTGGAGGAAGAAGAGGAAGAGTAGGAGGAGGATGAAGGGGATGATTATTTTGGGGAGGAGGATGCTTCTCAGGGGGCAAGAGAAAATGTTGGCTTGCCAAGGTCAAGTACAGGGTTTGTGCGTGACTGGAGGGATGTGGATTTGGCAGAAAGTGCTCCTCCACCCACCACTGACAGTGCATCATTGACACCTGGAACTTTGGCCCACATGTGTGATTATGTTTTGCGGATCCTAAAAAGGGACCCCCGCATTGCCAAAATTATGAAGGATGACGATTACTGGTTGGCCAGCATACTCGATCCACGCTATAAAGGCAAATTACAGAACATCACGCCACATGAGAAACTAGAGCTAATATTGGCGAACAAACAAGCAACTCTGGTAAACCGTTTGTTAGAGGCATTCCAGCACACAGCAGCGGTGCAGGTTCTACCACGAGCCGTACTGGGTCAAATGGAAGAGATTTTCGTGATGTTGGAGACAGGGGTTTCATGAACATGTTGTGGACTGATTTCTCGAGTACCGCTCACACGACTGTTAATACTGAATCGATTGCAACAAACAGGAGACAGCAGTTGTCAACTATGGTTCAAAATTACCTCTTCTCCCTATCGATGTTCTCCCTCACAGTTCATTCCCCTTTGACTACTGGGCCAGTAAACTGGACACCTGGCCTGAATTGGCCCAATATGCTTTACAGGAGCTCGCTTGCCCGGCTGGTAGTGTGCTATCAGAAAGAGTCTTCAGTGCAGCTGGATCAATCCTGACAGAAAGAAGGACCCGGCTGTCGACCCAAAATGTTGGTGATCGCACCTTCATAAAAATGAACCATGCCTGGGTTTCAAAGGATTTTGTACCACCTTCCCCTGAGGACACATAGGTAGGCAGCAAAATGGCTCGCTTTGTCCTCCTCTTCCTCCAACTTCTCCAATTCCTCCATTTGCAGCTGCTGAACGTCCAGCCTACACCTCAACATATGCCAGTTTGTCCAACTCCCTAACTGGGCTGTACCCCCATAGGGCCGGCGTCAGCAACTGGCGCACCCGGGCAAGTGCCGTTTCCCTGAGCATGTTGTGGGGGCCAACTCGTGGGTGACGGCACTGGCACAGGGCTCCTCATAGTACGCAAAAGTGTCTCTGACGGTGGGGGGGCCCACTCGCCGTCAGACACACTGGCGTACTATGAGGGGTCCTGTGCCAGTGCGGTCTCCCACGAGTGGACCCCCCCTGCTTGCTCAGGGCCACAGCACTTGCAAAACTTACCTCTCCCTGCTCCACCGCTGTGACATCTTCCGCATTTCCTGACAGTGACATTCAGGTCAGAGAGCGCGATGATGTCACTTCTGTATGCCTTCTGCCTAAACAGTCCAAGTGCAGAGAGCTGTAATTTGGCGACTCTGAGGAGTCCAGAGTAGAGCAGTGCCCAGCGAGGAGAGGTATTTCATTTTTTTTAATGTTTGGAGCAATATATGGGGAGCATTATACACTGGAGAATGATATATGGGGCCCATCATACACTGGAGCATCATCCATGGGGCCCATCATATACTGGAGCATTCTAAATGGGTGACATCAGACACTGGAGCAGCATCTACAGGGCCCATCATACACTGGAGCATTTTAAATGGGGACATCAGACACTGGAGCAGCATCTACAGGGCCCATTATACACTGGAGCATTATAAATTGGGCTTATTATATATGGAACATTATTTTGGCCCATAAGACACTGGAGCATCATCCATGGGGCCCATCATATACTGGAGCATTCTAAATGGGGCAGATGAGACACTGGAGCATCATCCATGGGGCCTATCATATACTGGAGCATTCTAAAAGGGGGAAAACAGACACTGGAGCAGCATTTACAGGGACCATTATGCAATGGAGCATTATAAATGGGGCCCATTATATATGGAGCATTATTTTGGCCCATAAGACACTGGAGCATCATCCATTGGACCCATCATATACTGGAGCATTCCAAATGAGGGACATCAGACACTGGAGCAGCATTTACGAGGCCCATTATACACTGGATCATTATAAATAGGGCCCATTATATATGGAACATTATATTGGCCCATCATACACTGCAGCATCATCCATGGGGCCCATCATATACTGGAGCATTCTAAATGGGGCAGATGAGACACTGGAGCATCATCCATGGAGCCCATCATATACTGGAGCATTCTAAAAGGGGGAAAACAGACACTGGAGCAGCATTTACGGGGACTATTATACAATGGAGCATTATAAATGGGGCCCATTATATATGGAGCATTATTTTGGCCCATAAGACACTGGAGCAGCATCCATGGGGCCCATCATATACTGGAGCATTCTAAATGGGGCAGATCAGACGCTGGAACAGCATCCATGGGGCCCATCATATACTGGAGCATTCTGAAAGGGGGAAAACAGACACTGAAGCAGCATTTACGGGAAGCATTATACACTGGATCATTATAAATGGGGCCCATTATATATGGAGCATTATTTTGTATTTTGGCCCATCGTACACTGGAGCATCATCCATGGGGCCCATTATATACTGGAGCATTCTAAATGGGGCAGATGAGACACTGGAGCATCATCCATGATGCCCATCATATACTGGAGCATTCTAAAAGGGAGAAAACAGACACTGGAGCAGCATTTACGGGGACCATTATACAATGGAGCATTATAAATGGGGCCCATTATATATGGAGCATTGTTTTGGCCCATAAGACACTGGAGCATCATTCATGGGGCCCATCATATACTGGAGAATCATATGGGGTTCATTATTTATTGGTAGTGTTGAGCGATACTGCTCGATATCTAAAAATATCGGATCGGAATGGTATCGCCAATATCACTAAATATCGTCGATATCCGATTCCGATACCGGAAGTCCCATGTAAGTCTATGGGAACAAAATATCGCAACAAAAAAAACCCTTTCTTTAGTTGTAAACACAAAATATACACACATAGAATACATATATATATATATACATGTCATTGTGACATATATATATACATATATTTATAGTTTATACACTTCTACATAGTAAAATAGACTCTGATTCAATTGCCGGGTAAAGCCGTGACATACCCCATAGAAGTCGACGGGCTCGGTGCCGAGTACTCCCAAAACTTCTGGCTCTGTGCGACTCAACTTGGGCGTCACGAACAGGATTCTGTAGCTCGCTATAAGTCCTGTGTGCCTGAATTGAACTGGTTTTGTGCTTGAGAATTGCTAAAATCATCAGAGAATGTATTTGCCATTTTTCCGCTATATCTGCGTCACGACGAGGCACTGGTGAAGAAGAAGGGCGTGCTCTTCGTGGGTGTACACTCACTCAGTGGCGCGAAAACGATGGCCGACCACTCTAAATGGTACTGCAATGTAAGATCGTGCCCCACAGCTCTTCATTCCGCCTCCTCATCCTCCTCAGTGTGCGGAAACTAACACGAAGGTCCCGCCTCACTACTGCAAAAGAGGGGCCCTCTCCAGATGCTAATGACACATGTGACTTGGCAGAGATGGCTAATGGACACGAGCAGAAGTGTGAAGGGATGGAGCAGTCAGAGCTCTCCCCCACGGAAGCGACCCGATCGCCACGGAACCACCGTTGGGCACCCGGCCTGGAAACCCTCCTACGCTGCAAGAAGTGGAGGATACCCTAAGAGGCCTGGCCCGGCACCGGGAGGAGGTCGCCAGGATGGAAGCCAGCTGGCGTGCCCTAAAACTAAACTTGGAGCGGCGCCAATCCCTCTTACCTGAAGTGTCTGTACCGGAAGGTGAGGCACCCGTTCTAGTAGAGGAGTCCGTGCGGGCATCCCAGCCCTTGCAATGTGATCCGGTTGACGTTTTCGCAGTGGAGGGACCCGTTCCTGCAAAAAACTCTGCACGGCAGCACCCCAGATCCCGCTGTCTGCCCCCGTCGCTGAGACAGAAGAAGCGACACCCGTCCTCATGGAGGAGGCCGCGCAGGCACCAGAGGTCTACCTGTCTGTACCGGAGCCCCGACTGTCATCTGTTCCAGAGCCGGCTGCTTCCGCCACAGGTGAGCGCCACCAGGACTGGGGGGCGCCAGGAGAGCTGCCGCAAACCGGGCATCGTAAGCTGGAATTTGATGGTGGAGACATGGAGCAGCTGGTGGAGGAGAATTACAACCGACGTCAGGAGGAAGAGTGGAGACGTTGGGAGCGGGAAGCAGAGCGACAAAGGGAGCAGCGAGAATCCCAAAAGCTTCGGCAACGTCACCTGGAGAAGGACCGGGCAGATAAGGACCGGATGAGAAAAGATAAAGGAACCCTGTGGGAGCCGCGGCGTAAGGGTGCAGTACGGAACTTTAAGTTAAAAGGTGGTTGGGGCTTCATCCAGGAGCCTGGACTTTATTTAGAAGTCTTTGTGACCCGGCGGGACACCCGGGGAGGGACTTGTTGCCAGGAGACTTGGTAACTTACACCCGACACTGGGGTTACAATGGATGGTACGCCCTAAATGTTACCAGGTGCGACCCCTACTCCCCAGAGTGTCAGGAACCTGTGAGACCCTCGGAGCCTTCAGCCTCCCACATCCAGGCCTCTGCACAAGTGCCCACCCCACGCCGTAAATCTCCCCAGCCTCCCTCAGTGGTCTCCTCAGCAGCCCCAGCTATGGACATGATAACTATAGCTGGCCCGTACCCGGCGCCTGTTAGGCCCCCTGGGGTTCGTTCAGTCCGTGACATAGGGCTCCAGACCCGGAGGGAGATGAAAGAGGTGGCCACACAGACACAGATAGCGGGTCACGACTTGACTGTACAGGCCACACGACGTCATCAGGTCCTGGTGGTCCTTGGTGTCTCGGATGTTTGGCAAGCATCAGAAGAGTACCAGGTGGTACCTGGAACACCCCTGCCAAAGAATTATAAATAACCCGGACAGGGTCCCTGTATGTAAATAGTTAAATTGTTGATGTACCCGGACGGGTGAATGTTCATAAAATTTTTTTTTAATTTAATAAAAAACACAACACAGTTTTCATTACTTTTATTACAGTCTCATCCTGCGACGCCATCGATCTCCTGTAAAAAAATGAAAAAAAAAAAACAGCAGTATACCACCTGTCCGACGCAGTCCATAGTAACGAGTGTCCCACGACGATCCAGCTCTGCTACATCCCGGCGCAGCACAGCTGATTACCTGCTTCCCCGGCGGTGACGTCATCGGACTGGTTTACTGCCGGGATTACCCTGCAGTCACTGCAGTTATCGCGAAAAACTGCATGTGACCGCCAGGGAGAAGATAATGGCGGCCATCAAGCAGTCCAGGACGTGACCGCCGGAGATCTTCTGCCAGGTAAGTGCCGCTGACTCCTGACAGACCCGACCGACGGACACTTACAGTGACAGACCCGACCGACGGACACTGACAGTGACAGTGACAATCCCGATTCCGGTATCCGATATGACGAAAATATCGGTACTCGGAATCGAAAGCCCGATACAGCTAATATCGGCCGATACCCGATATTTGCAGTATCGTATCGCTCAACACTATTTATGGGACATCATATAGGGTATGGAGCATCATATGGGGCACATATGGGGTCTATTCTGTTTGAAGCACTATATGGAGCTCATTCTGTATGGAGCAATATATGGGGCCCATCATATACTGTATGGAGCTTTATATGCGACTCATTATACTGTATTGAGCAATATGTGGGGCTCATTCTACTCTATGGGGACCGTCCTATACTTTATGGCACATTATATGGGGACTATCATATACTGGAGCAGTATGTGGAGCTCATCATATACTGTATGGAACATTATATGGGACCAGTTATGTATGGAGCAATATATGGGGCTCATTATTTTGTATGGCGCACTATGTGGTGCCCATAATACTGTATGGAGGAATATGCTGTCCGGTTTTTGTGCTATTGTAGAATTTAAAATAGATATCACTCATGTAATGTAAGAAGTGAAGTATTTTTCATTGTACTATACTTATATTTCTCTGCCGTATCGGAGCATCATGAATTGTGGTATGTGTTAAAGGGGCCCACTGACACTCTATGGCCCAGGGCACACGAAAACTGGGAGCCAGCCCTACCCCCCCACAAGTTTAGCCAAATAACCCCCAGTTTTCAATGCGCAACTATTATTATAAAGTTAATGAAGGTTGCCAAGCTTAAGTAATAAGAATTGATGTCGTTGCCATTCAAATGGGCACTGTAGGTGTGTTTACTGTCCTCCACTCCCTGCCGACTTTGCTTCCCCATTGACTTGCATTGGGTTTCGTGTTTCAGTCGGACCCCGACTTTTCCCAATCGTCGGCCGATTTGGTTCGACTCGACTTTTGAGAAAGTCGGGTTTCATGAAACCAGACTCGACCCTAAAAAAGGCAAAGTCGCTCATCTCTGGTTCTGAACATTATGTCTTGGAGAATGTTAAAAAGATGGAGCTTTTGATTTCAGGAAGAAATACCTTTATAGTGTTTTTGGACCCAAAAGCTATAGTTTGCTATTTTTTCAATAGCCAGAGCATGACCCTATCATTCTGCAATGTGACCCTCATAAATATTTTGATTGTGCATTCAAAGAACACAATGAAAAGCTTAATATACAAGTGAACTTATAAATACGTGTGTTAGCACAGAACAGTCCTTCAGACAATATGTGTGTACTAGGCATTTGTGACAAGTAAATCAAGATCAATTATGCACAAGTGACAACTGCACCTCTTGGCCTTTTCTACTCCTAATGGGAAATGCTTGACATTCCACATGAATCAATCTACAGTGTTAGAGAAAATTCATTGTGTGATGGCTGTGTGGCCTTGGCCCCTTCCCGCTTCATGAAATTGAAAGTTTATGAGGTTTAGTTCATAGCCTTTGGGAATTGACAACATGTTTCTTTTTATGCTGCAGGAATTTAATGAGATCTAGATCCCTCATCAGTCATGTCTTGCCTGATGAATGCCATCTTCGCTATGTAAAAAACTAGGTAACTTAAATATCAAAAAAATATCCAGAGGCAAGTGTATGCAATGGAGAGTAAGTTAGGCAAAGCATGTGATTGTTTTTAGTTAAGGTGTTTCTAATAGTAAATAAATATGAGACAGGAATGTTATTGTGGAAACATATACCATATCCTACATAGAAATACTCATTTACTTCTTCTCTGATATTTAGTAGTTTTAAGATTTGTAGGTGGCCATCTCTGACACAATAGAACAATGAATGCCTCACTCAAGAGACCAAATGTACCGAAAGATTGCATTGCATTGCACAAAGGAATCATTTGGTTAGACTTCTAAATAAGTTATAGCTATGGACAAGAGCTGAGAAATGCCAACATTCCACCCATTGACAATGGCAATTAAGGGCTAAAAAACACCCTTTTCTAACTCTCGGTGGGCCATTTTTTCAATAATATTTCTATGTTGTCCCCAAATTTGTAAGGGTTTCTTGCCAAACTATACAAACACATTCATTAACTTAATTAATTCTATTAATTTGTCCATATACTATGGGTCTAATAAAATTGCTTATGCCAGAAAACTGGCATAATACACTTTGAAAAGTCACAGTAACAGGAGTAACATTATCTTTAATGAATTTGGAGCATCTTATTCCTGCGCTCATCTTAATAAGATTGGGGTACGAAACACCATCCATAACCCCTTCTAAAATATGACTTACTGGTACAGTGTTGTGAATGAGCAGAGGCTCCCTCTGGTGGTTACAGACAGTACTGAACCTTCCAGAGAGGAATGGCAATCTGGGATCACGGACTGGACTGATATAAGGGAGGTTCCCTCCCATGATGGTCGCCGGTGAACAATTGTTCTGGTCTCAATTGTGGTTCCTGGTTCATTTGGAAGTTTGCTGGTGTCTTGCCTGCATCTGCTGCTTTCAGATAAGTTATTTTCTGCTTTTCTTTTTGTGCTTGCTATTTGCATTTTTTTCTGCACATTTGTGGAGGACAGCCAGGTCCCCTCCTGGGGCCTGAGCTCCTCACAGTTTGTCTGTAGCCACTGTTGTTTTTTCATTTGCTTTTTCCTGCTTTTTCAGCAGCTGCAGCTTGGTTTTGTTCACACTGAGATCTGATTTAGAGGGTGGCGAGATTGTGTGATCTCAGTATTTTTGTAATCAGAATTGTTGGATTTTTGTAGGATTTTCTGGTTTGCATAAAGTAATCTCTCCTGTCCTTTCCTATTTAGTCAGCTTGTGGCCCCAGCGTTTGCTCAATCTGTTTTCTGCCTGCGTTTGTGTTTTCATCTTATCTAACCGCCATTATATGTTTGGGGGCTGCCTATTCCTTTTGGGCTCTACTCCGGGGCAGTTAGCTTTCCTGTTTCTATCTTTAGGTATAGCTAGCTCTCAGGCTGTGACGAGGCATCTAGGATCAACGTAGGAACGCTCCACGGCTACCTCTAGTTGTGTGGTTAGTTCAGGTTTCTGCAACCCATTAGTTACCAACATCTCAGGTGTTCGGCTGCCCTGCTGTTGTTCCTGTCCTCCTCAGCTACCGTACATAACAGTACAGCATATGCCAGCTCTCTGACTTTGATGCGGGCTCACATGCCGAGACTGCATCTATTCCAACACATGATAGAAGATTTACTCAGCCATCATGTGCCTCTCACAGATTCTCTCCTCCCGCAGCTGTAAAAACGTTAAATCCTGCTATTAGTCTCTGATAGAGTCATTTAAAATGTGCCAGCAGGGATGTAGGTCATTCTAAGTGACTATCGACATGCCCATTACATGATTGCGGGGCGCTGATGGGTTGACAGTATGTGTCTGCTGAAGACCCCCATGTCTGTCATTTCTATCCTCCTGTGAAAGCCAGCCCGTAGCTGGCATTCATGGAAGATCGTGATTTTCTCTACACATAACAGTGCTCATGCACTGTTATATATAGCAGAAGCAATCAGCCAATCATAGGATTAAATCCCTTAAGGGGACTATTTGATGCAGTTAAAAAAATTTAAAAATATGAAAAAAATAAAAACAACCTCAAAAGTTCAAATCACCCTCCTTTTGCCCAATTAAAACTATTAAAATAATAAAAATATACATATTTGATATTCGAGATGTTGGTAAAAAAAATCTGTTCTATCAAACTATAAAATAAATAATCCGATTGGTAAATGAAGTAACGGAAAAAAATAAAACGCAAGAATTTTTTGGCTGGCACAACATTGCAATAAAATGCAATATGAGGTGATCAAAATATTGCATCCCAAAATGGTATCAGTAAAAAGCCCTCACAAGCCCCATATACTGATTGAAAGTGGTAAAGAGCTCATAAATTGGAGACAGACGAAAAGGCATTTTTTATGAATTTCTGAATTTTTTTCCACCACTTAAATTAAAAAAAGCTATTTGTTTTCATTATCTGCATACTCATAATGATATGGAAAATCATATGGCCAAGTCAGATTTATCTTATAAAGAACATGGTAATTAAAAAAAATATCAGTTTGAAATTGCACTTTTTTTACAATTTCAACGCACTTTTAACTTTTTTCCCACTTTCTAGTGCATAACATGGTAAAATAAATGGTGTCATTCAAAAGTACAACTTGTCCCACAAAAAACTAGCCCTCATACATCTATACAGACAGAAAAATAAAAAGGATATGGCTCTTGGAAGAAGAAGAGTAAAAATTAAAACTGGAAAGCGGGAAAAAACATTCCAAGCGCTTTTAAATTGCAAAAAAATGACATTCTACAATTGTTTTTTTTTATTTTTTTATTTATCATGTTCACTATATGGTACAACTGACCTGTCAATATTATTCTCCAGGTGTATCCAAGCATGCAGATAATATAGTATTTTTATTTAACTGATGAAAAATAATTTGGAAAATTTGTAAGAAAAATAAATTTAGATTTTGTTGCCATTTTCTTAGTCCAGTATTATTTTCATTTTTCGAGATATGGAGCTCTGTGAGGGCTTATATTTTACTGATGTTTTTACAATTCACTAATACCATTCTGGGGTAGATACAATGTTTTGATCACTTCTCACTTTTGACTGCAATGTTGAGGCAGCCAAAAAAAATGTTACTTTTGATTTTTTTTCATTGTGTTGTTGCTTGTAAGCTGTCCTGCATGCATACCCTGCCATCTTAGGCGTCTTTCACACATCCGTTTTGTGCCGTCAGGCACCATGTGTCCAAAGCCGGAAAGGATGGATCCGGCACTGATTGTGGAAAAACTGATGCAACAGATCAGGTTTTTGCCGGATCCGTCCTGAACTTTTCAACCCGGAAAATGCAGGTACGCATGTCCGGACCGAGGAGAGAGAGAGAGAGAGAGAGAGAGAGAGAGACCTTGGTTTCCAGAATCCGGATCAGGCTTTGGGGTGGAATGCACAAAAGACTGATCCGGCACCATAGACTTGCATTGATTCCGGCTGCCTGATGTGCCGCATCAGGCGCTATCAGGCGGGTCCGGCAAGAAAAAAAAATGTTGCAGTGACCGTTTCGTCCGGCCGCCGAAATGTACATTTCCGCCGGATCCGGCAAAAAACGTACGCAACGCAATGACATCCGGCGCGATCCGGCGCTAATGATAGTCAATGACAAAAAACGCATCCGGCGGTTTAAAAAAACGGATCCGTTTTTTACAAAAAGCGCTGGCAAAAATCGGATGTGTGAAAGAGGCCTTAGTGTTCACTAGTTCATGTGCCTTCCATCAAGGACAGTTCTACTGCACACTCTGACCTACTGTACAGCTTAGAGAATCTACCTCACCGGGTGAGCCTGTAACAATTTTTAGAGACCAAAAATATTTGTCTTGTCCCATCACCCTACTAATGCAATGCAATTGAATCTATCAGAATACTAAAGTCTAACACTATTAATGTGACACAATATGGTTTGAGGTAAATGTGTACCAGTGTTTATGAATAAAGTAAATGTACTCCTTTACAATAAAATAACTTTGTAAAAGCTATGTTTACACTTTGTGGTTTGTGGATTTGCATTTGTAATTTAAGCCACAAAATGTATACGATCGACTCTGGTTAGACCGCATTAACTTATATGGATTTTCATAAAAAAAAAATAGTATGAAGAGTTACTTTTTAATATTGATAATGCCATAAATAGTCAGCAACAGAGACCACATAAATAACCTAACATTTTTAATAAACTTATATGAAATTGCAATACAATTTTAGTTCAATTTTAAGTAAATAAGGTTGAGCAAAAACAATAGACACATCTGAAAAGTAAAGAATTTTTGGATCTAGTAAAACCTTTTAAGCCTTAGAGAACAGAAAGTGGCTCTAGAACAAGTTAGGTTCTATTTACAAGACATTCATAAACTTTCATGATAGCATGATGCATATGCAATGATAAAAACAGTGTTCTTAATTAGAGATGGGCAAAGCTGAACAGTAAAGTTCGGTGTCCGTACTGAACACCTACTGCTCGGACAAGGACACCGAACGTGGACTTCACCAGGAAGTCGTGTTACTGTTCAGGTTTGGCTGCCCGAACACCGGAAGTTTGTCAGTGACACTGACAATTTTACTGCGATGAATTTGAACTGCGGTAAACTCGCCTCTGCACTGTGAGACTTTTTATCACAGTACAGAGATCACTGCAGTTCATTTCCTGGCTGGGAACACAGTCTCAGTAACCGTCAATAACCTCAATGACGTCACTGCTAGTCGCTGATGCAGCTCAGTCACCAGTGGTTCTCAGCCTGGATGAAAATTATTTATCCCTCAGACATGGATTATGACGTGGGACAGAATGACGGACAGGTGAGGGATATTGTTGTTTTTTATTTTTGTTTTATTACAGAAGACGAGTTATTCAATAGAATTAGGCATTAGGTGAGTATAACTGTGTTTTGCTATTTTTAAATAAAAAAATAAAAATGTGTTTAGTTTTATTTCAAATAAAAGACTTTATTCTGGCTGTGTGTTTATTGACAATATAACTATTGGATTAGTAATGGACAGGTGTCTTATAGTCTAATAGATACGCCATTCTGGGAGGCTGCGGGCTGCTATTTTTAGGCTGGGGGGGCCAATATACATGGCACCTTACCAGCCTGAGAATACCAGCCCCCAGCTATCTGCTTTAGCAAAGCTGGTTGTCAAAAACGGGAGTGACCCCATGCCGTTGTTTTAAATTTTTTAAATAATTAAAAATTATGGCATAGGGAACCCTCTTTTCTTAAAAATCATACTTGCTGAAGCAGACAACCAAGGGTTGCTGCCCCAGCTGTGAGTTTTGCCTGGCTGGTTATCAAAAATACAGGGGAATCCACACATTTTTTTTTATTATTTATTTACAGTGCAGTAGCCGGCTAATGAATACTCCCATTAGCCACTCCTGCTCTAGCTGTTATTAGCGGCAGCAGGTGTCAGCTGATTTTTTTTTTTTACCTCATAACTGCGGACTTATGCTGTCATCTGACTGGCGGTGATGATTTTACCAACCATCAGAAGCGGTATTTGCTGCGCTGTCATGCATATGATAGTGCGGGAAACACTGGATGTTCGGGCTCCCTATTCAAGTGAACGGGGTCCGGCTTTGGGTCCAGATACTGTTCTAGAACCCTAACCTGAACTTTTTGTTACTGTTTGACCGAACCCACAGGACCTGAACATCCAGGTGTCCGCCCATCTCTAGTCTTAATGAAATTAAATGGTTATTCTCAAGTTGTCTCATTAGCAGTACATAACGTTCCAGTCTCTTTCATTTTCTGGATTCTGGCAGGATGGGCACACCTCCTTGAGTGATATTTCTGGTGACTAGCAGAGCTGTAGTACTAGTAGAACTATAAAGCTGAGTACAGATTCTTATGTAACACATTCAGCTATCAGTGGTTTGTTCTGAACTCTACACTGCTATCACTATATCTACACATATAGATAACAGGGCATTTGAACAAGCACACAGCTCCAGACAGTAAAATCTTTGATTAGAGACCTTCTCTGAAAGCAGCTTATGCTGCCGGTTAGTAATTTTGCAAGATTTGAAATAGCAGCTTGTCAGGAGCTTAGAGGGAAAGGGAGGTAGATGAGCAGCTAACTGCTACAGAAATCAATGGGCTAAAGGGAGATGGCTGGGATCTTAGGAATGAAAACCCTGTCCTGGCCTGTAGCTACTAAGCACACTCGACTAGAGTGTGGGCAGGCACTAGTAGCCAAGCTCCATGGATACCAGTTGTACACTATGTAAGAAAAAAGCTCATTACAGGAGAATAAAAGCTGATAGTAAAAGCAAGTCATTTGCAAACTAACATATCTTCATGCTGGTTACCTAACTAAAGAAAATGAGTAACTTGAAAATACCTCTTTAAGCATTTTCTGCTTGTTTTGTCTTGTGGTCCAATGTATCCTAATATTTCACTATCCACCTGAGTAATTCACTGTACATACTAAATAATGAAGATTACTCAAAGAAAAAATAACAAAGTAGCAATCATTCATTTTTGTGCACCATACTGTACCTATGTTGTTTTGTTTTTTTGTATACCAGCCTATATTTGTGGATATTTCAACTGTAAATAGTAAATTAAGAAATAAACAATCTATATTGTCTGGATTCTTCATGCCAGAAAAGTAGTGCATCTAAGCCTTTAAAAATTACACCTATTTTTATAAAAAGAAATTCCACATTGGTAACTGAATATAAGATACGGTGAAAGATAATTTATATGCATCATTAAACAAAATTCTAGTTATGCTTTATGTTCTGTTGAATAAAGACATCACAATTATTTATAAATGCAACCTCAGTAACATATTATCCACTTCAAAAGAGAAGGATTTATTATTGTAACCCTGAAGAAAAGCAGCATTGATATATCATACTAAAAACAATAGATTTTGCATTTCAGTTAGAAAATAATAAAATATAAGCATAAAAGAAACATTGTTTGCTAAAAATTGAAAGATAAATTTAACGCCATATAAAATGAAACAAAGTTTTAAAATGTTTAAATTTTCACATTAGTATCAGGAGTGCAAACAGTTCTTTAAAAAGTAAGAAGACACAAAATGTTTTTAACTCCTTTACCCATGAGCCTGGTTTCACCTTCTTGATCAAACCAAATTTTACAATTCTGACCAGGATCACTCTGGAATGCTTCAACGGATCCCACTGATTCTGAGATTGCTTTTTCGGGACACATTGTACGTCATGATAGTAGTAAAATGTGTTCGATATGAATTTTTCAATTTTCCAAATTTAATTTTTGTGCCATTAAATCAAAGAGATATGTCACACAAAATAGTTAATAAATATTTCCCACAATGTCTACTTTACATCAGCAAAATTTTTGAAACATAATTTTTCTTTGTTAGGAAGTTAGACGGGTTAAAAGCTGACCAGCAATTTCTCATTTTTACATCAATTTACAAAAACTTTTTTTAGGGACCACATAACATTTGAATTAGCTTTGAGGGGCCTATATAACAGGAAATAGCAAAAAGTAACACCATTCTAAAATCTGAACCCCTCAAGGTGCTCAAACCCACTTTCAACAAGTATACTAATCTTTCAGGTGCTTCACAGGAATTAAAGAAATATGGAAGAAAAACATTAACATTTAATTTTTTTATGAAAAATTTAATTTAGACCTTTTTTTTATTTTCAAAAGGATTACTAGAGATAGTGGACCTAAAAATGTGTTTTCCAATTTTTCCTTAGCACACTGATGCCCCATTTGTGGGGGAAAACTACTGCTTGGGTGCACAGCAGGGCAGAGAAGGGTAGGAACTCCATTTGAATTTTTCAATCCAAACCTTGCTGGAATTATGCCATGTCACGTTTGGATAGCCCCTGATGTGCCTAAACAGTGGTGATCCCCCACAAGTAACCTTATTTTGAAAACTGGACCATTCAAGGAATGTATCCAGATATGTGTTGAGCACCTTAAACCCAAGGTGCTTCAAAGAAGTTTATGATGTAGAGCCGTGAAAATAAAAAAAATCTAATTTTTCCCACAAAAATGTTTTTTAGCCCCAAATTTTGCATTTTCACAAGGGCAAAAGGGGAAATTGTACCATATAATTTTTTGAACTGCAGAAAGAAGGATCCAGCGGAATAGAAGGCAGCTAAAATTTAATTTTTATTCCAGTAAAAAATAAAAATATAACATGGCACAAGAAGTCGGGTGTGAAGCACGTATGAAAGATCAACGCGTTTCGACTAGAAGAGTCTTTGTCATGTCCCATTTGGAGAGTCCCTGATGTGCCTAAACAGTAGAAAAAACTTACAACTAAAAATTTTTTTGAAAACTAGACACTTCAAGGAACTTATATAGATGTGTGGTGAACACCTTGAACCCCCAGGTGTTTCACAGAAGTTTATAATGTAGAGCCGTGAAAATAAAAAATCATATTTTTCCCACAAAAATATTCTTTCAGCCACACATTTAGCATTTTCTCAAGGATAACAAGAGAAACTTCACCATACAAACTGTTGTGCAATTTTTCCTTAGTACGACAAAATCACATATGTGAGAGAAAACTACTGTTTGGGTGCGCAGCAGGGCTCAGAAGGGCTCAGGGATCAGAAGTTGATCTCAAAAATGTTCTTTTAGCCTCAAATTTTGCATTTTCACAAGGATAACAGGAAAAAATGGACCTCAAAGTCTGTTGTGCAATTTCTCTTGAGTATGCAGAAACCCCATATGTGGGGAAAGTAAAATTATTGTTTGGGTTAGAGTTGAGCGATACTTTCCGATATCCTAAAGTATCGGAATCGGAATGGTATCGCCGATATCACTAAAATATCGGCGATACCCGATACCGATACCGGAAGTCCCATGTAAGTCTATGGGAACAAAATATCGCAACTAAAAAAAACCCATTCTTTCCTTGTAAACACTAAATATACACACATAGAATACATATATATATATATACATGTCATTGTGACATATATATATACATATATGTATAGTTTATACACTTCTACATAGTAAAATATCCTCTCATTCAATTGCCGGGTAAAGCCGGCTTCAGTGAAAAGACAGAAGCACCCGACATGAAATGACACTTGGTGTACATAGGGTTAACCATGTCTTTTCATGTCGTTTGCTATCTGATTTGCACAAACAATTAAATCAGACTATGTGTGCAAAATTTCACACCTGTAGGGGTTAATTAAAGGTGTAAATTCGTTGTAAAAAAAACGGACTTTTTTTGCTACGAATTTACACCTTTAATTAACCCCTACAGGTGTGAAATTTTGCACACATAGTCTGATTTAATTGTTTGTGCAAATTAGGCTGGAGTCACACACAACCACAAAAAATCGGTCCGTTTTAGACGGTCGACAATCGGATCAAAATAAAAACATCACACATCCTTCTGGCATCCGATTTTCCTTCAAAGATGCGATTTAATCGCATGTGTGTGTACCTTGTAACATCCGATTTTCATCCGACTTGCGAGATTTTCTCGCAGGCTTGCAAAACTGACATATAATGGATCCAAAAGAATAGTATTTAAATGCCAAAAGAAAGAATAGATATATACACATATATATATATATATTATATATATATATATATATATATATGTCATTGTGACATATAATATATATACATATATTTATAGTTCTTACACTTCTACATACTGTTATAGCCGCTAATTCAATTGCCGGCTTCAGTGAAATCACAGAAGCCGACATGAAATGATACATTGTTTCCACACATTTAACCATGTAATTTCATGTATTTTTATATATGTTTGAAACATACAATTACATGAGTATATGTGTGCTAAATTTCAGACATGTAGGGGTTAATTAAAGGTGTAAATTCGTTGTAAAAAAAACGGACTTTTTTTGCTACGAATTTACACCTTTAATTAACCCCTACAGGTGTGAAATTTTGCACACATAGTCTGATTTAATTGTTTGTGCAAATTAGGCTGGAGTCACACACAACCACAAAAAATCGGTCCGTTTTAGACGGTCGACAATCGGATCAAAATAAAAACATCACACATCCTTCTGGCATCCGATTTTCCTTCAAAGATGCGATTTAATCGCATGTGTGTGTACCTTGTAACATCCGATTTTCATCCGACTTGCGAGATTTTCTCGCAGGCTTGCAAAACTGACATATAATGGATCCAAAAGAATAGTATTTAAATGCCAAAAGAAAGAATAGATATATACACATATATATATATATATATATATATAATATATATATGTCATTGTGACATATATATATATACATATATTTATAGTTCTTCTTACACTTCTACATACTGTTATAGCCGCTAATTCAATTGCCGGCTTCAGTGAAATCACAGAAGCCGACATGAAATGATACATTGTTTCCACACATTTAACCATGTAATTTCATGTATTTTTATATATGTTTGAAACATACAATTACATGAGTATATGTGTGCTAAATTTCAGACATGTAGGGGTTAATTAAAGGTGTAAATTCGTTGTAAAAAAACGGACTTTTTTTGCTACGAATTTACACCTTTAATTAACCCCTACAGGTGTGAAATTTTGCACACATAGTCTGATTTAATTGTTTGTGCAAATTAGGCTGGAGTCACACACAACCACAAAAAATCGGTCCGTTTTAGACGGTCGACAATCGGATCAAAATAAAAACATCACACATCCTTCTGGCATCCGATTTTCCTTCAAAGATGCGATTTAATCGCATGTGTGTGTACCTTGTAACATCCGATTTTCATCCGACTTGCGAGATTTTCTCGCAGGCTTGCAAAACTGACATATAATGGATCCAAAAGAATAGTATTTAAATGCCAAAAGAAAGAATAGATATATACACATATATATATATATTATATATATATATATATATATATATATATATATGTCATTGTGACATATATATATATACTATATTATAGTTCTTACACTTCTACATACTGTTATAGCCGCTAATTCAATTGCCGGCTTCAGTGAAATCACAGAAGCCGACATGAAATGATACATTGTTTCCACACATTTAACCATGTAATTTCATGTATTTTTATATATGTTTGAAACATACAATTACATGAGTATATGTGTGCTAAATTTCAGACATGTAGGGGTTAATTAAAGGTGTAAATTCGTTAAAAAAAAATGCGTGGGCTCCCGCTGTATTTTCTCCACCAGACAGACAAAGCAAGCGAGTGGGGGCAGATAATAATAGCCTAGGGAGGGTACATTTTTTTTGTGCCCCCCCTGGCTACTAACATCTGCCCCCAGACACCCCAGAAAGGGCAAATCTATAATTAGATTCGCCCTTTCTGGCACTTTGCCCGTCTATTCCCATTGCCCTGTAGCGGTGGCGAATGGGTTAATAAGGGGTTAAAATGACCTTGCAATTGAAAGGTCACTTTAAGCCAGGTTAATAATTGATAGCTGTCAATTAGGCAACTATCAATTATTAATCCTATTGTATGAAAGAAAAATCAAACACACACACTTTAATAAAAAATAAGTTTAATGAAATAATCACACAGTTTTTGACCATATTTTATTTTCCTGCTAAAACCATTTCCTGTAATAAAAATAAAATAAAAAAGCAAAATTATACTTACCAATCCGATGTACAGTCAGGTCCCACGGTGTAATCCATCAGAAAGGGTTAACAGGTTAAGGTCGCAGAGAGCTAATAATGCTGTCTCAGACCTGTATTCCCCTGAATGAATAAGTTCCTCTCCCAGCGAAAGTAGAGGAATAGATTCATGAATGGAGCTTAATTGATTTATTGCCAATTTAACTGTAGTGACCTGACCTAAAGGGAAAGTGGACACAATCAATTAAGCTTCATTCATGAAACACATCCTCTCCTGTCGCCAGGAGAGGAACTTATTCATTCATGAGCTTTGAGCTGAGCATGCAGGATTACTTGCACTGCTTGGCTCAAAGCTAGTTAACCCTTTGTGAAGGATTACAGCGTGGGACGTGACAGATCGGCGGAATAGGTAAGAATAATGTTGTTTTATTTCTTTTTCTTTATTTTAGGAGATCAATGGCTTCGCACGGATTTAGTGTAAAATAAAATATGGTCAAAAAAATGTGTTTTTATTTCATTAAAATTATTTATTCTTAAAGTGTGTGTGTTTTTTTATTTACTTCAATAGGATTAATAATTGATAGTTGTCTAATTGACAGCTATCAATCATTAACCTGCCTTAAAGGTCACCTTTCAATTGCAAGGTGACAGTAAGGTGAGATTAACCCATTCGCCACCGCTACAGGGCAATGGGAATAGACGGGCAAAGTGCCAGAAAGGGCGAATCTAATTATAGATTTGCCCTTTCTGGGGTGTCTGGGGGCAGATGTTAGTAGCCAGGGGGGGCACAAAAAAATGCACCCTCCCTGGGCTATTATTATCTGCCCCCACTCGCTTTGCTTTGTCTGTCTGGTGGAGAAAATACAGCGGGAGCCCACGCATTTTTTTTCAACGAAATTACACCTTTAATTAACCCCTACATGTCTGAAATTTTGCACAAATACACTCATGTAATTGTATGTTTCAAACATATATAAAAATACATGAAATTACATGGTTAAATGTGTGGAAACAATGTATCATTTCATGTCGGCTTCTGTGATTTCACAAAACCCGGCAATTGAATTAGCGGCTATTACAGTATGTAGAAGTCTAGGAACTATAAATATATGTATATATACATGTCACAATGACATGTATATATATATGTATGTGTTCTATGTGTATATATCTATTCTTTCTAGTCTTTATTAAAGCTGTCAGTGTGATTTTACAGTATAGCCGGGGATGAATTGCCGGCTTTTCTAAAGGACACCGATGCGATTTCATCGCAAGTCACACAGTGTGGTCCGTTTGTAATCAGATTTTTCATCGCTCCCATAGACTTGCATTGGCGATTGTCGACCGACAATCGGTGACAGTGGCAGCATGCTGCGATTGTACACGGACGTTTAAAACGGACCACAAAAAATCTGATACTGGGAGCTGCTCCATAGATTAACATAGGTCCGACTGCAATGCGATATTTCATCGCATTGCAGTCGTCCGATTTTGTCGCCAGTGTGACTCCGGCCTTAGATAGCAAAGGACATGAAAAGACATGGTTAACCCTATGTACACCAAGTGTCATTTCATGTCACCCGACATGAAATGACACTTGGTGTACATAGGGTTAACCATGTCTTTTCATGTCCTTTGCTATCTAATTTGCACAAACAATTAAATCAGACTATGTGTGCAAAATTTCACACCTGTAGGGGTTAATTAAAGGTGTAAATTCGTTGTAAAAAAAACGGACTTTTTTGCTACGAATTTACACCTTTAATTAACCCCTACATGTCTGAAATTTAGCACACATATACTCATGTAATTGTATGTTTCAAACATAATAAAAATACATGAAATTACATGGTTAAATGTGTGGAAACAATGTATCATTTCATGTCGGCTTCTGTGATTTCACTGAAGCCGGCAATTGAATTAGCGGCTATAACAGTATGTAGAAGTGTAAGAACTATAAATATATGTATATATATATATGTCACAATGACATATATATATATATATATATATATATATATATATATATATGTGTATATATCTATTCTTTCTTTTGGCATTTAAATACTATTCTTTTGGATCCATTATATGTCAGTTTTGCAAGCCTGCGAGAAAATCTCGCAAGTCGGATGAAAATCGGATGTTACAAGGTACACACACATGCGATTAAATCGCATCTTTGAAGGAAAATCGGATGCCAGAAGGATGTGTGATGTTTTTATTTTGATCCGATTGTCGACCGTCTAAAACGGACCGATTTTTTGTGGTTGTGTGTGACTCCAGCCTAATTTGCACAAACAATTAAATCAGACTATGTGTGCAAAATTTCACACCTGTAGGGGTTAATTAAAGGTGTAAATTCGTAGCAAAAAAAGTCCGTTTTTTTTACAACGAATTTACACCTTTAATTAACCCCTACAGGTGTGAAATTTTGCACACATAGTCTGATTTAATTGTTTGTGCAAATCAGATAGCAAACGACATGAAAAGACATGGTTAACCCTATGTACACCAAGTGTCATTTCATGTCGGGTTCTGCATTTTCACAAAAGCCGGCAATTGAATTAGCGGCTATTATACTATGTAGAAGTGTATGAACTACAAATATAAATATATATATATATGTGTCACAAATTCAATGACATGTATATATATATATGAGGTGTAAAATTGCTGAAAAAAAATGCGTGGGCTCCCGCCCTATTTTCGCAACCAGACAGACAAAGCCAGTGAGTGGGGGCAGATAATAATAGCCCAGAGAGGGACCATTATTTTTGCCCCCCCCCGGCTACTAACATCTGCCCCCAGACACCCCAGGAAAGACAAATCTATAATTAGATTCGCCCTTTCTGGCACTTTGCCCGTCTATTCCCATTGCCCTGTAGCGGTGGCGAATGGGTTAATATGGGGTTAAAGCCACCTTGCTATTGAAAGGTGACCTTAAGCCAGGTTAATAATTGAGAGCTGTCAATTAGACAACTATCAATTATTAATCCTATTGCATGAAATAAAAATAAAACACACACACTTTAATTAAAAATCATTTTAATGAAATAAAGACACATGTTTTTGACCATCTTTTATTTTACTGCAAAAACCATTTCCTGTAATAAAAATAAAATAAAAAAGCAAAATTATTCTTACCTATCCCATGCACAGTCAGGTCCCACGGTGTAATCCTTCAGAAAGGGTTAATGTTTACTGCAGGGACCGCAGCTAATGCTGCAGCCTCACAGTAAACCCCAAATGAATGAGTTCCTCTCCTGCCTGACAGGAGAGTAAAGGCTGGGTGTCACATAACGATACACCAGCGATCCCGACAACGATATGCACTTGTCAGGATCGCTGGTGTATCGCTACATGATCGCTGCTGAGCTGCCAAACAGGCAGCGATCTGGGACAGCGACACTGCGGGTAACATCGCTTAAGGGCCCGTCTCACATAGCGATATCGCTACCGAGATCGCTGCTGAGTCACTAGTTTTGTGACGCAGCAGCGAGCTCACCAGCGATATCGCTGTGTGTGACATTCAGCGACGATCAGCCCCCCTGCCGGGTATCGCTGATCGTCGCAGAACTGTCAGGACCTTTTGTTGATCGCTGGTTTCCCTCTGACAGGCACGCATCGCTGCGTGTGACAGGCGGGAGACCAGCGATCCGCTGGTAACCAAGGTACACAGCGGGTTTCCAGGCACCGCGCAGCGCTTGGAAACCCGCTGTGTACCTTGGATACCAGCTCCCTGCATCAGGGCGCTGGTATCCAAGGTACACAGCGGGTTTCTAGGCACAGCCCCGCGCCTGGAAACCCGCTGTGTACCTTGGTTACCAGCGGATCGCTGGTCTCCCGCCTGTCACACGCAGCGATGTGTGCCTGTCAGCGGGAAACCAGCGATCAAAGGTCCTGACATTTCAGCGACGATCAGCGATACCCGGCAGGGGGGCTGATCGTCGCTGAATGTCACACACAGCGATATCGCTGGTGAGCTTGCTGCTGCGTCACAAAACTAGTGACTCAGCAGCGATCTCGGTAGCGATATCGCTATGTGAGACGGGCCCTTAAGTGGAAAGCTTAATTGATTGCTTTCCACTTTCACTTCAGGTCAGCCAGGGACACAATCAGTGACGTCAGAGGGAACTGATTAACAAAAATAGGGGTTCCCTTCGAAAAAAAAAATGGCGTGGGGTCCCCCCTATTTTTGTTAACCAGCCAGATGAAGCAGACCGCTGAGGCCTGGATTTTCAGGCTGTTAAGGAGCCAAGATCCATGGACCTTGCCAGCCTGATAATACCAGGCCACAGCAGTCTGTATATCTTGGCTGATTAACAAAAATAGGGGATCCCCTCGAAAAAAATTGGCGTGGGGTCCCCCTATTTTTGTTAACCAGCCAGATGAAGAAAACCGCTGAGGCCTGGATTTTCAGGCTGTTAAGGAGCCAAGATCCATGGACCTTGCCAGCCTGATAATACCAGGCCACAGCAGTCTGCATATCTTGGCTGATTAACAAAAATAGGGGATCCCCTCGAAAAAAATTGGCGTGGGGTCCCCCCTATTTTTGTTAACCAGCCAGATGAAGCAGACCGCTGAGGCCTGGATTTTCAGGCTGTTAAGGAGCCAAGATCCATGGACCTTGCCAGCCTGATAATACCAGGCCACAGCAGTCTGCATATCTTGGCTGATTAACAAAAATAGGGGATCCCCTTGAAAAAAATTGGCGTGGGGTCCCCCCTATTTTTGTTAACCAGCCAGATGAAGCAGACCGCTGAGGCCTGGTTTTTCAGGCTGGTAAGGATCCAATATCCATGGACCTTGCAAGCCTGATAATACCAGGCCACAGCAGTCTGCTTAGCTTGGCTGGTTAACAAAAATAGGGGACCCCCTCGAAAAAAAAACGGCGTGGGGATCCCCCCTATTTTTGTTAACCAGCCAAGTAAAATGCAGACTGCTGCGGCCTGGTATTAAAAGACTGTCAAGGCCCATGGATTTTGGCCCTCAACAGCCTGATAATACCAGGCTACAGCAGCCCCACATTTGGCGCATCAAAAGATGTGCCAATTGTGGCACTTTACCCGGCTCTTCCCACTTGCCCTGTAGCGGTGGCAAGTGGGGTAATAAGGGGTTATTGTCACCGTTGATTGCACGGTGACAATAAGCCCGGTTAATAATGGAGAGGCGTCAATAAGACACCGATCCATTATTAATCCTAAAGTTATTAAATGTATAAAAAAAAGACACAGCAAGAAAAAAGTCTTTTAATGAAATAAAAGAGACAACACAGTTTTCATTTCTTTTATTACACTCTCATTCCTGCGACGCCATCGATCTCCTGTAAAAAAAGAAAAAAAACAAACCAACAGTATACCACCTGTCCGACGCAGTCCATAACGACAGTCCCACGACGATCCAACTCTGCTACATCGCAATGACAGGCAGAGCCTGTCATTGCAACGCAGCACAGCTGATTACCTGCTTCCCCGGCGGTGACGTCATCGGACTGACTGCTTTACGGCCGCGATTACCCAGCAGTCACTGCAGTTATCGCGAGAAACTGCATGTGACCGCCGGGGAAAGAAGATGGCGGCCATGAAGCAGTGCAGGACGTGACCGCCGGAGATCTTCTGCCAGGTAAGTGCCGCTGACTCCTGACAGACCCGACCGACGGACACTGACAGTGACAGTGACAATCCCGATTCCGGTATCCGATAAGACGAAAATATCGGAACTCGGAATCGGAATTCCGATACAGCTAATATCGGCCGATACCCGATATTTGCAGTATCGGAATGCTCAACACTAGTTTGGGTGCATGGCATGGCACAGAAAGGAAGGAGAGATGTTTTGGAACACAGACTTTGATGGAATGGTCTGCGGGTGTCATGTTTCGTTTGGAGAGCCTCTGATGTGCCTAAAAAGTGGAAACCCCCACAAGTGAACCCTTGCTGGAAACTAGATCCCTCAAGGTATTTATCTAGACATGTGGGGAGCACCTTGAACCCTCAGGTGCTTCACAAAATTTTACAACGTACAACCTTTTTAGCCTTAGAGAACAGAAGGTGGCTCCACAACAAGTTATGTTCCATTTACACAACATCCACAAATTTTCATGATAACATGACGCATATGCAATGATACAAACAGTGGTCTTGATGTAATTAAAGGGTTATTCTCAAGTTGTTTCATTTGCAGCACACAACTTTCCAGTCTCTTTAATTTTCTAATTCCTGGCAGGTTGGGCACACCTCCTTGAGTGATATTTCTGGTGCTTTTGTCCAAGGGCATCACATCTCTCAGGCACACTGGGTGAACATTCTGGAAGCCGGGAACCAGTGGGAAACTGGTATATATAGATATATAGATATGTTTGTTATCTTTACACTGTTCTTTAAAGGGGTTAAGTAGTGGAGCAGTTTTATAGGTTGTGTCGTTCTGGATGTGGCAACACCAAATATATGTAATTTAATTTTTTTTCTAAAAAAAATTGTTTATGGATCCAATATATACTGTATATACGGTATATATATGTATATATATATAATATATATATATATATATATATAATATATATATACAGTACAGACCAAAAGTTTGGACACACCTTCTCATTCAAAGATTTTTCTGTATTTTCATGACTATGAAAATTGTACATTCACACTGAAGGCATCAAAACTATGAATTAACACATGTGGACAGCAAAGTGAAGGCAAAAGGGCCAACAAGTGCTAAGCATCTCTGGGAACTCCTTCAAGACTGGTGGAAGACCATTTCCGGTGACTACCTCTTGAAGCTCATCAACAGAATGCCAAGAGTGTGCAAAGCAGTAATCAAAGCAAAAGGTGGCTACTTTGAAGAACCTAGAATATAAGACATATTTTCAGTTGTTTCACACTTTTTTTGTTAAGTATATAATTCCACATGTGTTAATTAGTGTTGAGCATTCCGATACCGCAAGTATCGGGTATCGGCCGATATTCGCTGTATCGGAATTCCGATACTTAGTTCCGATATTTTCCATATATCGTATACCGGAATCGGAAGTTCCCATAATTCTTTGAGAGGCAATGTGATTTTAGACAGCCAATGAGGAATCCTACAAAATGTGGGCACATCCTGTAATGCTGCGGTCATGTTAACTAATGGCATGGCTGTGATTGAATGCTGAAATGATGTCAGAATGCACTATAAAAGGCGCCGCCGCCATTTTAGCGTCACTGTGCTGTGAATTCAGTTAGGGACAGGACGCTGCTCTGCTGACTCTGAGGGACAGTTAGAGATAGCGTTTTTGTGAATTTTTCTGTAGGCAGGCTATTTGAGAAACCGCTTTGTAAATCATCCTTTTTCCTTGCAGTGTTGTTTTCACAGCTCTGTGCAAGGTGTGTGTGTGTGAGTGCAGGTGACACTGCAGTTTGCTCTGCATCCAACGCTGTTTGTAGTCATCTTCACGTGTCACTCACTGACTCTTTTTTTTTATTTGTGGAATTGGTGCTGCTCCATTCAATTGAAATTAACAGTGATCTATTAGTGTGACGTGCTTCCATCCGTATCCAATACATTGGTTGCAAACACTATAGAAGTACACAAAGGGGCCTTTCACACCTAGTGAACAGTTGTGTGCAGTGTTCACTGTAGTCTGAGGTTTTCATTTTTGGAGTGCAGATCACGCTCCAGTTAGTTCTTCAACCACTGCTGCTTGTAGTCTGCTGAGCGTGTCTCCCTGCCTCATCCTTGACATTTTTCTCTAATTGGTGCTGCTCCATTCTATTTCAAAGAACTCAAATCTATTAGTGTGACGCGCTTCCATCCGTATACAATACATTTGTTGCAAACAATATAGAAGTACACAAAGGGGCCTTTCACACCTAGTGAACAGTTGTGTGCAGTGTTCACTGTAGTCTGAGGTTTTCATTTTTGGAGTGCAGATCACGCTCCAGTTAGTTCTTCAACCACTGCTGCTTGTAGTCTGCTGAGCATGTCTCCCTGCCTCATCCTTGACATTTTTCTCTAATTGGTGCTGCTCCATTCTATTTCAAAGAACTCAAATCTATTAGTGTGACGCGCTTCCATCCGTATACAATACATTTGTTGCAAACAATATAGAAGTACACAAAGGGGCCTTTCACACCTAGTGAACAGTTGTGTGCAATGTTCACTGTAGTCTGAGGTTTTCATTTTTGGAGTGCAGATCACGCTCCAGTTAGTTCTTCAACCACTGCTGCTTGTAGTCTGCTTAGCGTGTGTCACTGCCTCATATTTACTTGTATGCTTTTATTTAACCCCTTCATGACCTGTGACACAGCGTATGTGTCATGAAAGGATCGCGTTCCTGCGGGTTGGGTGACTGGGGTCACTGAAAGGTTACCCAACACGCAGGCACAAGACCCTTTGTGATTCACCACAGGGGGGTTGGCTTAACCCCTATGTGGCTACGATCGCTCTGATTGGCTGTTAAAAGTGAAACAGTGCTCCCTTTATTCCGAGCCCCGACGTGTACCCAAACAGTGGTTTAACCCCACATATGGGGTATCAGCGTACTCAGTAAAAATTGCACAAGAAATTTGGGTGTCTAATTTCTCCAGTTACTCTTGGGAAAAAAAAATTGGGGCATAAAAAATTTTTTTGGGTGGAAAATAAATTATTTTTTATTTTAACAACTCTGCGTTATAAACTTCTGGGAACAACTTGTAGATTCAAAGTGCTCACCACACATCTAGAGGAGTTCCTTGGGGGATCTAGTTTCCAAAATGGGGTCACTTGGGGGGTTTATACTGTTTAGGCACATCATGGGCTCTGCAAACGTAACATGATGCCCACAGACCATTCCATCAAGTCGGCATTTCAAAAATCGCTACTTCCCTTCCGAGCCCCCACGTGTGCCCATACAGTAGTTTTCCCCACATATGGGGTACCAGTGTACTTAGGAAAAACTGTACAACAACTTTTGGGGTCCAATTTCTCCTTTTACCCTTGTGAAAAAAAAAATTAGTGGGTTAAAAAAATCATTTTTTGAGAAAAAAAAATATTTTTTATTTTCAAGGCTGTGCGTTATAAACTTCTGTATAGCACCTGGGGGTTCAAAGTGCTCACTGTGCCTCTAAATAAGTTCCTTAGGGGGTCTTGTTTCCAAAATGTGGTCATTTGTGGGGGAGCTCCAAAGTTTCGGCACACAGGGGCTCTCCAAAGACGACATGGTGTCCGCTAACGATTGGAGCTAATTTCCATTAAAGTCAAATGGCGCTCCTTCCCTTCTGAGCCCTGCCGTGCGCCCAAACATTTGTTTATGACAACATATCAGGTATCTGTGTACTCAGGAGAAATTGCCAAACAAATTTTAGGTTCCATTTTATCCTGTTGCCCATGCAAAAATGAAAAAATTTATGCTAAAATTAAATTTTTGTTTGAAAAATTAAAATGTCCATTTTTTCCTTCCACGTTGCTTTAGTTCCTGTGAAGCACCTGAAGGGTTAATAATCTTCTTGAATGTAGTTTTGAGTAGCTTGAGGGGTTCAGTTTTTATAATGGTGTCACTTTTGGGTATTTGCTACCATATAGACCCCTGAAAAGTGTCTTCAAATGTGAGGTGGTCCCTAAAAAAAAGGTTTTGTAAATTTTGCTGTAAAAATGAGAAATCGCTGGTCAACTTTTAACCCTTATAACTTCATAAAAAATAAAATTTTTGCTTCCAAAATTGTGCTGATGCAAAGAACACAAGTGGGAAATGTAATTTATTAACTATTTTGTGTCACATAACTCTGGTTTAACAGAATAAAAATTCTAAAATTGAAAATTGTAAAATTGTCAAAATTTTCGAAAAATTTCAATTTTTTTAACAAATAAATGCAAAAATTATCGACATAAATTTACCACTAACATGAAGCCCAATATGTCACAAAAAAACTGTCTCAGAATCGGTAGGATCCGTTGAAGCGTTCCTCAGTTATTACATCATAAAGGGACACTGGTCAGAATTTCAAAAAATGGCAAGGTCATGAAGGGGTTAAAAGTCAAGAACACTGAAGGATAACCTTCGCACTGCAGCTGTTGTCAAACTTCAACCCACATTATGCACTTTCAACATTGCAGCATTTGAGGCATGATGTGAGTTGGATTTGTCAAAGTTATGGAGTGACAAGGTTCACCATCAGTACCCTATAGCATAAGTATGCTTTTGTGTTAGCATTTGTGTTAGACATGTGGATATCTGCAATAATATGTCACAATTATTTTGTTACAGATTTGTTACCAAGACTAATCATTTCATGGTTGTAAAGGTGACGTTTCACTTGTTTACAGCTTAGAAATAAGGGTGTAGGCTGATATCTATGTGTAGCACTAGCCACATTAACATGTCATGTTTTTTTCAACATGTGTAGCTAGGTAGCAGGATTTTTGGCCGGACACACAGCAGGGGAACATCAGGCGTTACTGAACCCCACAAACACATCAGCGATTGTTTTGATCTGTGCATCCAACACTTCTGAGCAGCAACTGGCGGTGTTGAAGCCCAGGGTCAAGGAGGGTGTAGGCAGAGGCCTAGTATGAGATGTTTGAACTTTAATTTGTAGTTAGCAGCATTAATTTTTGCCAGACACACAGCAGGGGAACAGCAGGCGTTACTGAACCCCACTAACACTATAGCTTGTGTATTGGTCTGTGGACACGACACTTCTGAGCAGCAACTGGCAGTGTTGTAGCCCAGGGAGTACAGTTCAGGTGGTAGAAAGATGAACATAACAGGAGACATGGATAACGTTGCCAACCAGTTATTTAATCGGAAACCGGACAGGCAAATTCAGGCGAGATCCATGCCTTGTTCATTTTCAGAAAAGTAAGCCGTTCTACATTATCGGAGGATAGTCGCATGCAACGGTCTGTTAGTACACCACCTGCAGCAGTAAAGACGCGCTCCGATAATACACTGGCAGCAGGGCAAGCCAGCACCTCCAATGCATACTGGCTAAACTCTGGCCATGTATCCAGCTTAGAGACCCAAAACTTGAATGGGGAAGAGCCATCTAGGAGTACACTGAGAGGGCAAGACATGTAGTCTGTCACCATCTTACGGAAACGTTGCCTCCTGCTGACTGGAGCCGTCTCGGATGGTGTAGACATTGGTGGCGCTGCCACAAAACTTCGCCACATTTGGAACATACTGGTCTTGCCCTGTGCAGAGGCGCTGCTTGTGCTCCCTCGTGTTGCAGAGCTGTCTCCACTGCCTCGACGCACAGAGCTGCTTTGTAAAGCAGTAGCAGCAGCAGTGCTCTCGGCTGGAATGGAGAACATTATGGATTGCACCAGTGTGTCTTGGTACTCCCGCATTTTACGCTCCCGGTTCAACGGTGTGATGAGGCTTTGTAAGTTGTCCAGGCGGTAGCGAGGGTCTAGGAGGGTGTACACCCAATTATCAGAGGTGTTGAGAATGTGGGCGATGCGGCGGTCGTTTCTCAGGCACTGCAGCATGAAATCAACCATGTGCTGCAGACTCCCAACTGGCCAAGAAACGCTGTCCCCTGCAAGAGGCGTCATCTCTGCCTGCTCTGCATCACCCCACCCTCGCTCTACATACTGACTAGAGCGTAGTGTACCTCCCTCTGGAGCGATGTTTTCCTCCTCCATTGACTCCTGCTCATCCTCCTCACAAAGTCCTTCAAATACATAAAAAATTCTAATGTGGTGTACCTAATTATATGTACTAAATGTCCAACTGGGGGTCTGTATGTGGGGGAGACCGGGCAAAAACTGAGAACAAGGATGAATTCTCATCGCCACACAATAAGAGAAAAAAGAATGGATTTACCTGTGGCAAAACACTTTTGTATGCCCGGTCATAGCACGACGGATATGGAATTACTTGTATTAAAATCTAACTTCAAATCTGAGAAGGATAGAAAAGTCTGGGAATATAAACTTATGATGACCTTTGACACTCTTAGTGCTGGGATGAATATATCCCAGAGTTTTATGTCTTTCTACAACAATTAAGGAATCTGCTTCCCTGACCTTTTAGGGTCATCACAACACAATACCAGACCCCAATCAGAGGGTAATAAAACTTTCACTCCTTATCTATGAACTAGTCATATTTATGTTCATCCCTCTGCCATAATGACAGTTCTGATTCACGTCACTTGTCTTACCTATTGCATTATTTCTGTGTCCTTTTGTGTATATAAATATGTGATTCTTCAGCTTTTGTTTTAGTCTTTGCCTGATGAAGAGACCTGCGTAGTCTCGAAAGCTTGCAATTTGTTACCATCTTTTCAGTTAGCCATCAACCACTGAGGACTCTCAAGTCTAAATATTTTTCTAATAAATTTACAAAATGTAAAACTCATAAAATTTTAAAACATTTTATCATAATTCTGTAACATCAGTTTATGGAAACACAATAGCATTACAAAAGGATAGACAAAAACTGTACATTATGTGCTTTGTAAATACATTAAAAGTTCGCAATGGTTATGAAAATATAGACAGCGACTCTGGAGGTTCAATTGTTGATACAGCATGTTACTTTGAAAGTCCTCCAGCCCTTTGTGAGGAACCACGTTGCGCTGAATGTCCAGAAGGTGATGGAATTTGTGACTCCTCATCCTCCACCTCTTCCAAAACCTCATCCCTTAGTGCTTGCAGTGTTTTTTGAAGCAGGCAGATAAGGGGGACAGTCAGGCTGACTAGTGCATCATCTGCACTCGCCATCCGCGTTGACTCATCAAACGCACGCAAAACGTGGCAGATGTCCTTCATAGAGTCCTTCGCCAGTCCTTACACTGGCTGCCCATTCATTATAGGATCCAATTCAAAGTACTGGTTCTCACCCACAAAGCTCTCCACAGTGCAGCACCCCCCTACATCTCCTCCCTCATTTCTATCTATCGGCCTAACCGACTGCTGCGCTCTGCAAACGACCTTCGACTAACCTCTGCACTAATCCGTACCTCCCACTCCCGACTACAAGACTTCTCCCGCGCTGCGCCATTCCTCTGGAATGCTCTACCACAAGAAATTAATACTATCCGCAATTTGCATGGTTTCAGGCGCTCCCTCAAAACACATTGGTTCATAGCGGCCTATCACATTCACTAATCATAGTCATTCTATGTGTAAGTCAGTGTGTGTAGCCCATTCACTATCTCCATCCATCCCTCACTCCCTCAAAATGGCTGGACCATCATTGTAAATACACCATTGTATATAAACACCTGTACTTTGTATCTCCACCACCTCATTGTAGATTGTAAGCTCTCACGAGCAGGGGCGGCTGATATTGCTTTAATTATTGTATTGTTAATGTTGTTAGTTGTTACTATACTTGTGTTCTGAAACTGTTATACTGTAAAGCGCTGCGTAATATGTTGGCGCTATATAAATAAAGAATTATTATTATTATTATTATTATTATAGAGCCCACTCAGTAGTGGTGAAGTGTGAACGGCGCAAATTGCGATTTGATTGCGCCTGATGCAGCTGATACTCCATTGGTTCATAGCGGCCTATCACATTCACTAATCATAGTCATTCTATGTGTAAGTCAGTGTGTGTAGCCCATTCACTATCTCCATCCATCCCTCACTCCCTCAAAATGGCTGGACATCATTGTAAATACACCATTGTATATAAACACTGTACTTTGTATCTCCACCACCTCATTGTAGATTGTAAGCTCTCACGAGCAGGGGCGGCTGATATTGCTTTAATTATTGTATTGTTAATGTTGTTAGTTGTTACTTATGACTTGTGTTCTGAAACTGTTATACTGTAAAGCGCTGCGTAATATGTTGGCGCTATATAAATAAAGATTATTATTTATTATTATTATTATAGAGGCCACTCAGTAGTGGTGAAGTGTGAACGGCGCAAATTGCGATTTGATTGCGCCTGATGCAGCTGATACTCCATTACTGCTGGCTGCTGCTCACACAACCGCTCAACATATGTAACATGGAATTCCACCTGGTGGGTACGTCACATATGATGCGATGTTCAGGAAGGCGAATCTGCGTTGCAGAGCTGCAATGCGCGATCTGGCCATGCTGGAACGTCGCAAGTGAGCGCACTATAGGCGGACCTTGTGCAGCAGTGCATCAAGATCAGGATAGTCCTCAAAAAACTCTGCACGACCAAGTTGAGCACATGTGCAGACATGGTATGTGAGTGAGGTTGCAAGGGCCAGAGCTGCCACCAGATTTCGGCCATTGTCACACACTAACAAGCCTGGCTGGAGATTCGCTGGCAAAAACCACACGTTGTTCTCCTGCTTGATGGCATTCCAGGCTCCTGCGCTGTGTGGCTTCGATTACCCATGGAAATTAATTTCAGGACGGCCTGTTGACGTTTGGCCACGGCTGTGCTCATATTGGTCGCAACAGCTAAGCGTTCACGGGTCCATGTGGAGGTAGACCGTGACGGCTCCTGCAGCGATGATTCTGAGGAACTGGAGTAGGAGGAGGAGTCAATGTGTACAGACTTGATTCCTGCAATTCTTGGAGTTGGCAGAACACGTACAGCACCACTCGCAAGATCAGTTACCCGGCTCACAACATTGACCAATGGGCAGTGAGGGAAAGGTATCGTCCCTGGCCATGGGTACTGGTCCACGCATCGGTGGTCAGGTGGACCTTGTACTGACGGCGTTTATTAGCTCATGTTTAATTTGTCCCTCAAATGCTTTTGCAGACCAGGGACAGCTTGCTGCTGAATGAATCGGCTTGGCACATTGTATTGTGGGACTGCCAATGATATTAAGTTAAGAAACTGTCAGTCTCCACCAGCCTGAATGACAGCATTTCAAGGGACAGGAGTTTTGCAATGCCAGCATTCAGAGCCTGTGCTCGTGGATGGTTTGCCGAGTATGTACTTTAGTCTGCTCCACATATTTCAAATCCCATATTTCAAATTACAGATTTCTAATTAATTACACTACCGTGAATTTGACTAGAATTTTACTGGAATTTTGCTGCAAGGTAACAGATTATAAAACCACTATGTTTCATTTTCTTATCACTTTCACCCCATCCTCCTATCTTTCTTCCTATCCCCTGTAATCCCCCCACCTAGTAAGGAATTAGTCATTTCCCCCTCCATTCTCCCCAGCCATCTCACCTTTCCCTCAGAACTGTTCCTCCACATACAATCCTTTTACCAAGACACACACGGCCACACCATGGCTTATCCAGCTCCCACCTTCTAACGCTCTGTCTGCTACTCCTCATCGCTGGCGATGTATACCCAAATCCTGGCCCTCCTCAACACATCCCCACACTCATTTCTAACACCCTGCCACGATCTTCCACACGTTTTTGCAACACTGTCAACCTCATACCTATCCATCCACACCCCCCTCCCCCAGTCCCCCTACCCGGAGCACTATGGAACGCACGCTCCGTCTGCAATAAACTGTCATTTATCCACGACCTCTTTATCACCAACAAACTCTCCTTCCTTGCCATCACTGAAACCTGGCTTACTCCCTCTGACTCAACCTCTCCAGCTGCTCTTTCCTATGGCAGATTTCATCTTTCTCACACCCCTCGCCCCAGCAACAAACGTGGTGGAGGAGTTGGCTTACTCCTGTATGATACCTGCTCCTTTACTCCTATTCAAATTCCACCCTCCGCTGCTATTCCCTTGTTCGAAGTGCACTCCGTCCGCATCTATTCCCCCTCCAACCTCCAGCTGTCTGTCATCTACCGCCCCCGTAACTTGCCATCTCCACCTTTCTCAACCACTTCACCACCTGGGTACTCCATTTCCTCTCTGCTGACATCCCCACCATCATCATAGTCGATTTCAACATCCACATTGACACTTCCATCATGGCGGCCTATAAACTTCTTTCGCTCACGGCTTCCCTCGGCCTCACTCGGCCTCACTCAATGGTCCTCTGCGGCCACTCACAAATGCGCTCACACGCTGGACATTATCTTCACCCGCCTCTGTTCCCTCACCAATCTCACTAACTCCCCACTCCCCCTGTCTGACCACAACCTACTGACATTCTCTTCCCTCTCCTCTGTTAGTACGCATCCCCACTACACAAACTCACCCACCCTCGCAGAAATCTCAAACACCTCAATTTACAATCGCTCTCTGAGTCCCTCCTCCCTCTCACAGACATAAGGTACTGCCACACTAAACAATCCCGCTAGCGATCACAATAACGACGCATACTAATGCGATCGCTAGCGGGATTGTTTCTATATCGCTAAATGCGGCCACATTTAGCGATATAGTTAACGACGCTATCGCCGTTAGCGATCTTCTTAACGACTTTAGCGGTACAAAAGTACCGCTAAATCGCTAAGAAAAGGTACCACACAGCGATTAGATACTTACCCAGCGGGAGCGCCGACGAGAAAATAGGGTCCGGAACGATTCCAGCGACGAGCGAGATCACAGCAGGAAGCTCGTCGCTGGAAGCTGCCGCACTGAACAACATCGCTAACAGGATCGCTAAATAGTGACGTTTTTTAGCGATCCCGTTAGCGATATTGTTTAGTGTGGCATACCCTATAGCCTCACTTAATGACACAGATGCTGCTGCCACATGTTATAACACCACAATAAAAACCACACTTGATTCGGCCGCCTCCCTCACGCAGAGCAAAACTCGTACAATCAACAGACAGCCCTGGCTGACCGGCCTGACCAAAGAACTGAGACGGGCTTCCAGGGTTACCGAGCGGAGATGGAAGAGAACCCATTCTACCGAGCACCTCAACGCATACAAGCAGTCCCTCGCCAGCTTCAAGTTCACGCTCTCTGCCGCAAAACAAACTTACTTCTCATCTCTCATATCCTCCCTGTCTCACAACCCTAAACAGCTCTTCAACACTTTCAATACTCTACTCCGTCCCCCAGCACCTCCTCCCTCTCCTCTCATTTCTGCAGAAGACTTTGCCTCCTTCTTTAAGCAAAAGATTGATACTATCAGAGAAGGCTTTGGCCCGCAGCCCCCAATGCCCCTCTTAGCCACTCAGCCCTGTTCTTCCAAAACCAGCTTCACCACCATGACAGAAGATCAGCTCTCCACTCTCCTGTCAAGATCACACCTCACCACTTGCGCACTTGACCCACTCCCGTCCCACCTCATCCCTAACTTTGCCACAGTCTTCATCCCTACTCTCACACACCTCTTCAACCTTTCACTTACAAATGGTGTCTTTCCTTCATCCTTGAAACATGCTTCAATCACACCCATCCTCAAAAAGCCCTCCCTCGACCCATCCTCTGCGTCTAGCTATCGCCCGATATCTCTTCTCCCCTACGCCTCAAAACTACTGGAACAGCATGTATATCTTGAACTGTCCTCCCACCTTTCCTCCTGTTCCCTCTTTGACTGGTTACAATCCAACTTTCGACCGCATCACTCAAGTGAAACTGCCCTAACTAAAGTCACTAACGACTTGCTAACCGCCAAGAGCAAGCGACACTACTCTGTCCTCCTTCTCCTGGACCTGTCTTCTGCCTTCTACACTGTGGACCATTCCCTCCTGCTACAGATTTTCTCATCTCTTGGCATCACAGACCTGGCCCTATCCTGGATCTCATCATACCTAACAGACCGAACATTTAGTGTCTCCCTCTCACACACCACCTCGCCCCCTGTCTGTCGGTGTTCCTCAAGGCTCAGTTCTAGGACCCCTACTCTTCTCCATCTACACCTTCGGCCTGGGACAGCTCATAGAATCCCACGGCTTGCAGTATCACCTCTACGCCGATGACACGCAGATCTACCTATCTGGACCTGACCTCACCTCCCTACTGACCTAAATCCCACAGTGTCTGTCTGCTATCTCAGCCTTCTTTTCTGCTCGCTTTCTCAAAGTGAACATGGACAAAACAGAATTCATCATCTTTCCCCCATCTCACTCTACCCCCCCACCAGACCTATCCATCAATGTCAATGGCTGCTCGCTTTCCCCAGTCCCACATGCTCGGTGCCTTGGGGTGATCATCGACTCTGCCCTCTCTTTCAAACCACATATCCAAGCCCTCGCCACCTCCTGCCGCCTCAAACTCAAAAATATTTCCGGATCCGCTCATTCCTCAACCATCAAACCACAAAAACACTAGTGCACGCCCTTATCATCTCCCGCCTCGACTAATGCAACCTCCTACTGTCTGGCCTCCCCTCTAGCACTCTGTCACCACTCCAGTCCATCCTACACTCTGCTGCATGACTAATCCACCTGTCTCCCCGCTATTCCCCAGCCTCCCCCCTATGCCAGGCCCTTCACTGGCTCCCTATTGCCCAGAGGCTCCAGTTCAAAACCTTAACCATGACATACAAAGCCATCCACAACCTTTCTCCTCCATACATCTGTGACATGGTCTCCCGCTACCTACCTATACGCAACCGTCGATCCTCTCAAGATCTCCTTCTCGACTCCCCCCTCATCTCTTCTTCCCACAACCGCATACAAGACTTCTCCGGGCTTCCCCCATACTCTGGAACTCCCTGCCGCAAAACATCAGACTTTCACCAACAACGGAGACCTTCAAGAAAAACCCGAAGACCCACCTGTTCCGACAAGCCTACAACCTGCAATGATCCTCAGTGTACTGAACCATCGTACGACCAGCTCTACCCTTTCTTAGTGTATTCTCACCCATCCCTGCAGTCTGTGAGCCCTCGCCGGCAGGGTCCTCTCTCCTTCTGTACTTGTGTGTCCCTTGTCCAGCACATGTTTATTGTACCTGTCTATATTTTTCCCCTTTTCATATGTAAAGCGCCATGGAATAAATTGCGCTATATAAATATATAATAATAATAATAATAATAAAGTATGGCCGTCTTTTATCCCATGCCTGTGCTACCGATGGCTGTTTTGTGGCCTGGGTTTGTGAGGATGACAGGGAACTTGCTGCTGTGGGTGGAATAACACTTTGTCTCTGAACAACAGTGACCGAGGTTCTTCCATGGCGATCCTGTGAGGAAGCCGAACCAGCTGTGTGTGAGCTGGAGGAAGAGGCTCCAACACAACCTGAAGATGTAGGTGCTGCTGTAGGTTGGCCTACATCTCCAGTGTGTCTTTGTAATCAACTACGTGCTTTGTCCGCACATGTTTCCACATATTAGTGGTATTGAGGTTACTGACACTTTTACCTCTTTTTACTTTTTGATTACACAGCTTGCATTTGACATAGCTAATATCATCTGCAAGTGTGTCAAAAACGGACCACGCAGTGCAAGTCCTGGGAGCGCCCGTTTTGACTTTTGGAAGAGAAATGCTCCGAACAGGTGCCAAACTGGAGGCTACAGGCAACCGAGTCTGCAGCCTAAGTCCCCTCCTGTTTGTACCATTGGGGCAATCTCTTCCTCAGAGCTGCTCCCACCACCTTCCAGTTCCTCACGTCATGTTGGGTCTTGGACCTCATCATCTCCACTACCCTCTTCCAACACCTGCTGCTGTTGGGTGGTCTGGCCAGCACCATGCTCAACAGAAACTGGCACCTGAGTCTCATCATCATCAGATGCGTTCTGCGGTGTGCTGACCATCGGCACTGGCTCACCCGCCTCTTCAGATTCAGAGAGACACAGCTGTTGCGCATCACTGCATACTCCCTCTTCTTCACATTCCAGAATGCTGCTTGGCTGGGCCCCTGTTTGCAAGCCAACAGATTCTGAGAACAGAAGCAGAGTCTCAGCTGGCTCTTGTACAGAACTCTCTGACTGCCTTGCAATTTGGCAGGTGGTGAAGAGACAGATGGTTGCTCAACAGTGCTGTGGTCCTGAGAGGAGGTGGAAGCAATTGAAGTCGATGCATTGGCTGCTATCCAACCAACAACGGCTTCAATTTGTTCTTCCCGCAGCAGGGGGGTACGCCGACCTCCTACAAAAGTGCGCATAAAGGAACGCTCACGGGGAAAACTGGTGGATGCTGTGTCACTGGGGGCCGCAGCAGCCACAGAATCCCCACGTCCTCTCCCTGCTGAAACTCCACGGCCACGACCACGTGCCTTACTCCCTGCCTTCTTCATCTTGGTAGATTGATAAAGAAAGTCAGAAAAGTTATAAGGCCTAAGTGTGGTTATTCCGCAGAGACTGCAGTGAACACTGCACACAACTGTTCACTACCCAACGTGTCACAGCAGGAAGGCAGTCTGTGCGTCCAAACAAAGGCGCAAGCATACGTGCACGTACCCTGTTTATAAAGCTATATAAAAAAATGTATGTAGTAGTGACGCACACTTTATTGAGGTACAGTATTACATCGCCATTCACCATCTGTGGCTATGCAGTCTCATCTATATATACCTTATCTATCCGTTGTCATGCTTGAAAGTCGACAGTCAGGCCTAAATAGCAATTTTCACTATGCACTATGCACTTTTTAAAGGTTATGTTTGTTAATAAAAATGATTATTGTCACATATTATGAGCATTACATGATGGAAATTGTCTAATTTTTATAAACTGTTTAGTGACATTATTCAGCAAATGTAACATTTTATGAATGTCACAGATAACTTGTAATGCTGATGATGTTTTGAAGTCAGACATTCATTGTCTATACAATAAAAATGGTGTACATACTGTTACTTATCCATCATTAATGGATTCAGATATGTACTTGTATGCTTTTATTTACAACCGTATAGCAGATTCCTTAACCAATTTATTTTGGGGTTTGCATTGCTGTTCAACATGTTAATGTATGCGTTTATGTTTGTCAATTCTTTATTTATCTAGATTTTTTTTTAACTGAAATCATTATCTTATGGTAGTAAAGGTTATCTTTTTCTTGTTTGGAGTATAGACATTTTTAATTGACACGTAACAAGGAAAATACTTTATCTAGTATTTTAAACATCCTCCTTGACCCTGGGCTCCAACACCGCCAGTTGTTGCTC
>JARQOD010000001.1:801326748-801365590 GCA_033576555.1 Oophaga sylvatica
CCCCTGCTGTGTGTACGTCAAAAAGTCTTGCTGCCTCCACCCTGTTTTCTCTTCTCATCCCTGGGCTCCAACACCACCAGTTGTTGCTCGGAAGGGCTGTTAGCACAGTCAAACACTTGCTCCTGTGTTACTGGGTTCAGTAATGTCAGCTGTTCCCCTGCTGTGTGTACGGCAAAAAGTCCTGCTGCCTCCACCCTCTCCTCCTCTCATCCCTGGGCTACAACACCGCCAGTTGTTGCCTGGAAGTGCTGTTAGCACAGTCAACACTTGCTCCTGTGTTACTGGGGTTCAGTAATGTCAGCTGTTCCCCTGCTGTGTGTACGGCAAACAGTCCTGCTGCCTCCACCCTGTTCTCTTCTCATCCCTAGGCTCCAACACCGCCAGTTGTTGCTCGGAAGTACTTGGCACAGGTACTGACTCCTGCCCAGCCTGGTTACAGCACGACAGCTGTTTCCTGACAGTGTCAACGTCAATTAGCCTCCAATAAGTTGGCCTGTCGTGTTGCATTCGGGTTAGCCGACTCTATGGTGCCTGCAGTTTAGGTGATTCCTATGTGTGCTGTGGGATATGTAAATAAAGGCTGTTTCAGTTGTGACAATAGGACAAGCACCCACTGTAGGACTGTGTTGAATTCGGTTAACTGCGGACGGCTTGCGGCCCCTGTCAACGTACAATTTTCTATGGGTGCCTTATGTGTACCCGTCCGCCTGGTTTCCAGTATCCGTCAGCTGGTTCTTCCGCAGTGTCTCTATGGTCCTAGGTTGCCTACCTCATCTCGGTATCCGAGTTCCAGCAACGTCTGCTGGTCCTTGGTAGTGCTTTGGAGCACAGGTACCTCCCTGCTTAGTAACCGTGTCCCAGTAACGTCAGCTGGTCCTCGGTTGTGCCATTGGCTCTTTTCCTTCTGCTGCCCCTCCGGGTTCCAGCACAGTCAGCTGGTCCTCGTTACTTCCATTGTCTCTTGTACCATCTGATACCCGTCCGGGTTCCAGTAACGTCAGCTGGTTCTCGGAAGTTAGTCAGCCTTCTTGTACCTTCAGCTACATTTACAAATTGAAGATTTTTTAAATGTTTTTTTGGGTAATCACTCTAGATCTCCAACAATTAAGACGACGACCCTGATGACCACCCCGAAGAAGATGACGACCACAAGGACGACGAGCATCAAGCCAACCAGCCTGAACACCATCACAAAGAAGAAATAAAAGATTACCCAGAAGAACATCACCAACAGGACAAAGAAAGTTAAGACAAACTACAAGATACAGAAAAAGAGACAGAAGAACAATAAGCAGAAGATCAAAAAGCAGAAGAACATGAAGTATAAGACCAAAATGAAGAGCAAAATATATGCTCTAAATTATAAGCAGAAGAAGACTAAGCAGTGTATGGGGGTGAGTCCGTTCCTCCTCGTGGTGCCCCTGGAAAATGCCTGCTGCTGAGGCTAAACTGAACACGGACAAATACTGTTGTAATTTAAATATTTTGTGACAGCAAGAACGGAAGGAAGAAAAATTCATACTTTTACAGATTACAAGTACAGGAATCTCTGTCACAAATAAGAATATGATGAAGAAGATGAAGTAGAATATGAAGAAGAATAATAGTTTAATAAGAACAATATGAGTAATGTTAACAAAAAGATGAATAGCAAGAAGTTTAAGAAGAAGATAAAGAAGGTGAAGATGAAGAATAATTGGATGAAAAAGATGATGCTGCTGAAGATTATGAAGGAGAAAGTGTGGCAAAAGTTAAAAAGGTGAAGAGCATGGAAGTTGTGAAACATACATATTTGCCAAAATATAAAAAAGGTTAACAACATTGTCAATTTCTTCGTCAATCCGAACATCTTTAAAAAAAAAATATTTAATGCTATTCCATTTGATTGGGTTAAACATCTATGCCTTTAATGTCTCCTCAACCTCCCCCAATACATTCTACATTACTCTTTGTTGTTTTCCTTCATGTACAATTAACCAACAAGGCAAGAATGGGTTTTTTTTAATTCCGATATTTTGTTCCCATAGACTTACATTGGATTTCCGGTATCGGTATCGGGTATCGCCGATACTTTTTGGGTATCGGCGATACCCATTCCGATCCGATACTTATTGATATCGGAAAGTATCGCTCAACTCTAGTGTTAATTCATAGTTTTGATGCCTTCAGTGTGAATGTACAATTTTCATAGTCATGAAAATACAGAAAAATCTTTGAATGAGAAGGTGTGTCCAAACTTTTGGTCTATGCTGTATATATATAGATATATATATACTGTATATATACACCTAAAATACAAAGGAAATGTGTCATCTTTACCTTTAGGTCTTTTAGAGATCATTTAATCTTCAACTTGCTTAATGTTCATAATAACAGTAATTTGACCAGGTTCCGGAATTTTACATGCCACTGTATGTGCAAAATAAAAAAGGGTGTATTAAAATTTAAAGGCTACAATATCTCTGCACATGAACACAGCGATAGAACCACCATCAGTACATGAATGCAATGCCAAAACCACCATCACCACATGAATGCAGCACCAGAATCACCATCAGTACATGAACTTAGGTCAGAATCACCGTCAGTACATGTATGCAGTGTCAGAACCATCATCTTTTCATGAATCTAACATCAAAATCACCATCAGCGTTAGAGCGCACCCTCTAAACTTAATCTCCATTAAAGCTCACGTGAGGAATTATTCTTTGAGTTTTATATACAAGTCACTGAAACCTTCCATACAGTCGTCAGACTCTTTACCGGGCCCGAGGAGATGGGTATCTCAACTAACTGACTGTCAAGTAAAAGACCTCTTGAAAGCCACAACTATGACTTTCATGATATTCCATACAGCATATATCTCCCCAGAGGTTAAATCTAAAATGTCCCCCTCAGGTGATTTTCCCTGCCCTAAATGCTTACATTCTCCTGCTGATACTTTTCATTGTCTCTGGGACTGTCCAAAATATGGGAGGTTTAGGATGAACTCTTGCAACATCTCACTAATAACTTTGGTGTATCTATTTCTCTTTCTCTGGAGGAGGCAATATTCAACATTCCCCACAAGATCAGTTGGTGAGGCTTTCTGTTCAGCAGCGCCACATTTTAATCATCTGGGCAGCAGGCACCCGCAAAAGTATTCTTCATCTATGGGCACAGGATAATACTCCCTCTTTGAGCTTAATTACTAGAAGGTAGCCTATCTCTTCAAGATGGACTGGATAGTGTTATGGATCGGCAACTCAGGAATAAGACAGAAGGAGAAGAAGCTGACCCTGCACTAGGACTAGACTCGATCCCTTCGATGGGGCGGGCGACCTATTCCTTGTTAATAGACCCACCGACGTTTCCTAGTCTAGACTCGAGCAAAGACCTAAAGGTGGGGGTAAGGTATCCCTGAAAGATCTAGGGACTGGGAACAAAACACAGGTAACCTCCTAGCAGGGAAATAAAGGAAGCTGCAGAAACAAAAAGGAAAAACAAAAGACTAAGCTAGCAGAACTAGAGTTCCCAGAACTGCACAAAGTTAAACACAAAAAGCTATCAAAGCTCCTAGCCAGAACTCTATCGGATTAACACTGATGTCCAGCAAGGACTGGGAGGCAGGTGCAGGGTAATAAAGGGTGATACAATCACCTGACCAACGACAAGTCCAGCACCAGGGGAAAAAGTCCAGCAGCCAGAAAACCATAACAAGATGGCGGATGGTCAAACTAAATAGATTCTAACAGTACCTCCCCTTTTATGAGGATCCTCCGGATCGTCTTGGCCGAGCTTAATACTGAAATCTCCTGTGAAAAGCCTTAATCAGTCATGAGGCTGAAACATCCTCAGCTTTCACCCAGGAATTATCCTCGGGACAGAAACCCTTCCAGGACACGAGATACTGCAACCTTCCTCTGTGCCATCTGGAATCCAATATGTGTGAAATCTCAAACTCGCCGTCCTCATCTATTGGAGGAACAGTCGGCATCGCCTCCTTATCTGGCGTGTCAACTTTCTTCAGTAAAGATACATGAAAAACCGAATTAACTCTCCAGGACGAGGGTAGGTCCATTCTCACCGCTGCTGAGTTGATAACCTGAACCACTTTGAGGGGTCCTACAAATTTAGGCCCCAGTTTTTTAGAAGGGATCTTCAAACACAGATCCTAGAGGACAACCAGACCATGTCCCCAACAGTGAACAGCGCCTCCCTTCTTTTCTTGTCAAAATATTTCTTGGACCTCCTATTCGCCTCTTTCAGATTATGGCGTCCATTGGTCCAAACCCTTCCAAACTTCCAGAAAAACTCTCCTCCTCAGGCACAGCCCCCCAATCTTTGAAAATGGACCGAAAGATGGATGTCTCCCTATACAGCAAAAAAAAGGAGACCACCCAGCCGAGGCAGACGTATGATTATTAAGAGCAAACTCGGCTAGTGGTAGATATTCCGACCACATCTGATTGCTACAAAACATCTAAAAAATTGCTCAACGTCCTGGTTCTTCCTTTCGGTCTGTCCATTGGACTCCGGATGATAACCTGACGAAAATGACAAATGAACCTTTAATCTGTCACAAAAAGCATGCCAAAAGCGAGCCACAAACTGTGGTCCTCTGTCGGAAACAATGTCTGTGGGAACACCATGGAGCCTGACAATCTCTTTCACAAATGCCTTAGCTAGAATCTTGGCGCAGGAAAATTTATTGAACGGGACTAGATGACACATCCTACTAAACCGGTCCACAACAACCCAGATGACAGAAAAACCCTCAGAAACCAGCTGATCAGTGATAAAATCCATAGCAAGATGCGTCCATGGCGAGCTAGGAACCTCCAAAGGGCACAGCAATCCTGAAGCCGGGGCATGAGAGGCGTTCGACCTATCGCAAGGAAGGAAGCTGCAGGAACAAAAAGGAAAAACAAAAGACTAAGCTAGCAGAACTAGAGTTCCCAGAACTGCACAAAGTTAAACACAAAAAAGCTATCAAAGCTCCTAGTCAGAACTCTAGCGGATTAACACTGATGTCCAGCAAGGACTGGGAGGCAGGTGCAGGGTAATAAAGGGTGATACAATCACCTGACCAACGACAAGCCCAGCCACAGGGGAAAAAGACCAGCAGCCAGAAAACCACAACAAGATGGTCAAACTAAATAGATTCTAACAAATAGAGTCCATATTGAATAAAGAAAAATACACTGAACAGTTTTTCCTTACATGGTCTACTTTTATTAACGCCCAGACATCATCTATACGCCAGGCGATTCATGGTTGATTCCAATTTACAGACTGGTACATGAGAGAGCAAATTGATGTCAGAATTCCTGTTGGGCTTGATTGAGATTATGCTATGAAGGTGTGGATGTGTGCCCAGGGTGGGGGGGGGGCTTGGTTATAGTTATGATACACCTTCTAATGTTCAAAGTACTGTAAAACATTTTGTCAGATTTTTTCTAATGCTTCCAAACAATCTATGTACCCTTTATTTATTGATCAAGATGGTTTTATAAAAAAACACCATTGTTACATGAAAGCAGTACCACAACCACCATCCGTACATGAATGCAGTACTATCATACCATCGTCAGTACATGTATACAGCACCAAGCTTAGGAAAGCGATCTATTGTCAAGTCAGCCCTATATATAATTGTATTGCTTGAGCCAACAATTACCAGTATGTCCTTAATAATAGTAAAGAGATACTGGGAGTTGGTGTTACCAGTCATCATCAGACTGTGAATCATACAGGAACTACAGCAATGATGAGACGCAGTTAGTATCACAAATAAACATTTACAGTCAGGTACCTTAAAGGTGACATCTTCTCTGAATCAAATCGTTCCCATCTCTTTTGCCTCCATGTAGTACAGACGCCATGATGAGACTTCACACCCAGAGTTAGTTTCTGCAAACTTCCCTTTTCTCCGTCTTCAGAAGCATTTCCTGACATGGTACCCTTAGAAATAAAAGTATCGTTATACTGCCCCATAAATAAAAATATCTCCCATGCTGTACACCTGAATAAATAATTGCCTCTCACCGTGCTTCCTGCACAAAAAATCCCCCCACACAACCGCTATCCATAATATCACCTCCACACAGGCTCTTTCTATAACATGTCCCACACACAGCCCTTCTTCATAATGTTCCATCACAATGGCCCTCTCCGTAATGTTCCCCTATACACTGCCCCTTTCCATAATGTTCCCCCTAAATTCAACCTTTCTATAATATCTCTCCCACACTGCCTCTCTGCATAAAGTTCCCCACCACCACCATACACTATACTATGTCCCCTTTCCCCATATGGGCCATATATAGTGCAGGCCTGTATTAGATGTTAATTATCTCAATGTACAGTCAATAACGTAAATGGCGCTTCATATGAAATATCCAATACACACTCAAGCTAGAGGTAAACAGCCAGAGTAAAGAAGAGAACAGTAATGTTAAAAATAATTTATCTATATTGAAAATAGAATATAAAAACATGTGATTAAAAATACAAAATAAAAATACGGAGTGCCTTGTATGGGGGACAACGCTGTATCCTGACTAAATGTAAGTAAATTGTTACATTGGTAGGGGTGTGATACTTAAAATGAAATCAAATCAATAGAATCCCTAGTATAATGATCCAAATTGTATTATTAATCCCTTCACCCCCAATGGTGGTTTGCACGTTAATGACCGGGCCAATTTTTACAATTCTGACCACTGTCTCTTTATGAGGTTATAACTCTGGAACGCTTCAACGGATATTCGCGATTCTGAGATTGTTTTCTCGTGACATATTGTACTTCACGTTAGAAGTAAAATTTCTTCGATATACAGTGCCTACAAGTAGTATTCAACCCCCTGCAGATTTAGCTGGTTTGATAAGATGCAAATAAGTTAGAGCCTTCAAACTGCAAACGAGAGTAGGATTTATTAACAGAAGCATAAATCTTACAAAACAAAAAGTTATGTTGCTCAGTTGAATTTTAATACATTTTAAACATAAAAGTGTGGGTCAATTATTATACAACCCCTATGTTTAATATTTCGTGGAATAACTCTTGTTTGCAATTACAGCTAATAATCGTCTTTTATAAGACCTGATCAGGCCGGCACAGGTCTGTGGAGTTATCTTGGCCCACTCCTCCATGCAGATCTTCTCCAAGTTATCTAGGTTCTTTGGGTGTCTCATGTGGACTTTAATCTTGGGCTCCTTCCACAAGTTTTCAATTGGGTTAAGGTCAGGAGACTGACTAGGCCACTCCAACACCTTGACTTTTTCCCTCTTGAACCAGGCCTTGGTTTTCTTGGCTGTGTGCTTTGGGTCGTTGTCTTGTTGGAAGATGAAATACGACCCATCTTAAGATCCTTGATGGAGGAGCGGAGGTTCTTGGCCAAAATCTCCAGGTAGGCCGTGCTATCCATCCTCCCATGGATGCGGACCAGATGGCCAGGCCCCTTGACTGAGAAACAGCCCCACAGCATGATGCTGCCACCACCATGCTTGACTGTAGGGATGGTATTCTTGGGGTCGTATGCAGTGCCATCCAGTCTCCAAACGTCACGTGTGTGGTTGGCACCAAAGATCTCGATCTTGGTCTCATCAGACCATAGAACCTTGAACCAGTCTGTCTCAGAGTCCTCCAAGTGATCATGAGCAAACTGTAGACGAGCCTTGACATGACGCTTTGAAAGTAAAGGTACCTTACGGGCTCGTCTGGAACGGAGACTATTGCGGTGGAGTACGTTACTTATGGTATTGACTGAAACCAATGTCCCCACTGCCATGAGATCTTCCCGGAGCTCCTTCCTTGTTGTCCTTGGGTTAGCCTTGACTCTTCGGACAAGCCTGGCCTCTGCACGGGAGGAAACTTTCAAAGGTTGTCCAGGCCGTGGAAGGCTAACAGTAGTTCCATAAGCCTTCCACTTACGGATGATGCTCCCAACAGTGGAGACAGGTAGGGCCAACTCCTTGGAAAGGGTTTTGTACCCCTTGCCAGCCTTGTGACCCTCCACGATCTTGTCTCTGATGGCCTTGGAATGCTCCTTTGTCTTTCCCATGTTGACCATGTATGAGTGCTGTTCACAAGTTTGGGGAGGGTCTTAAATAGTCAGAAAAGGCTGGCAAAAGAGATCATTAATCCACACATGTGAAGCTCATTATTCTTGGTGCCTGAACTACTTCTTAATACTTTAGGGGGACCAAACAGAATTCTTGTGGTTTGAGGGGTTGAATAATAAATGACACTCTGAATTAACTTTTAACGTTTTAAAAAAAAATATATATATATATATATATATAAAACAAAAATTTTTGCTGCAGTGCATTTCCGACTTCCAGGCTGATCTACAGTACAAATGTCACAATGCCAAGTTAATTCTGCATGTGTCAACCAGCTAAATCTGCAGGGGGTTGAATACTACTTGTAGCACTGTAACTTGCGTTTATTTTTGAAAAAAATGCAAATATGGCGAAAATTTTTAAAATTTTACAATTTTCAAACTTTGAATTTTTATTCCCTTAAAACAGAGAAATATATCACACAAAATAGTAAAGAAATAACATTTTCCACATGTCTACTTTACATCAGCACAATTTTGGAACCAACATTTTTTTTGTTAGGAAGTTATAAGGGTTAAAAGTTGACTAGCGATTTCTCATTTTTACAACAAAATTTACAAAGCCATTTTTTTTAGGGACCACCTCACATTTGAAGTCACTTTGAGGGGTCTATATGGCAGAAAATACCCAAAAATGGCACCATTCTAAAAACTGCACCCCTCAAGGTACTCAAAACCACATTCAAGAAGTTTATTAACCCTTCAGGTGCTTCACAGGAACTAAAGCAATGTGGAAGGAAAAAAATGAATATTTAACTTTTTAGCCAAAAAAATGATCTTTTACAAACTTTTTTTTTACTTTCACAAGGGTAAAAGGAGAAAATGGACAGATAAAGTTGTTGTGCAATTTCTCCTGAGTACGCCAATACCCAATATGTGGGGGAAAACCACTGTTTGGGCACACGGCAGAGCTCGTAAGGGAAGGAGTGCCGTTTGACTTTTTCAAACTAAAATTAGCTGGAATTGAGATTGGACACCATGTCGCGTTTGGAGAAACTCTGATGCGCCTAAACAGTGGAAACCCCCACAAGTGACACCATTTTGGAAACTAGACCCCCTAAGGTACTTATCTAGATATGTTGTGAGCACTTTGAACTTTCACAAAAGTTTATAATGCCTGGGTGTGAAAAAAAAAAAAAATGAAATTTTAGTACCAAATTTTTGAATTTTCCCAAGGAAATTGGACCCCAAAAGTTGTTGGCCAATTTGTCCTGAGTACGCTGATACCCCGTATGTGGGGGGGAAAACTGTTTGGGCACACGGCAGGGCTTGGAAAGGAAGTAGTAACGTTTTGGAATGCAGACGTTGATGGGGGTCATGTTCCGTTTGCAGTGCCCCAGATGAGCCTAAACAGTGGAAACCCCCTACAAGTGACCCCATATTGGAAACTAGACCCCCTAAGGAACTTATCTAGATCTTTGGTGAGCACTTTGAACCCCCAAGTGCTTCACACAAGTTTATAATACCCGGGCATGAAAATAAAAAATCCTATTTTTTTCCCACAAAAATTATATTTCAGTCACTAATTTTTTATTTTCCCAAGGGTAACAGGAGAAATTGGACCACATAAGTTGTTGTCCAATTTGTCTTGAGTACGCTGATACCCCATATGTGGGGGAGAACCACTGTTTGGGCGCACGACAGAGCTCGGAAGGGAAGGAGCACCATTTGACTTTTTCCAAACAAAATTGGCTGGAATTGAGATTGGATGCCATGCTGCATTTGGAGAGCCCCTGATGTGCCTAAACAGTGGAAACCCCCCACAGATGACCCCATTTGGGAAACTAGACCCCCTAAGGAACTTATCTAGATCTTTGGTGAGCAATTTGAACCCCCAAGTGCTTCACACAAGTTTATAACGTAGAGCCGTAAAATTTAAAAATCATATTTTTTCCACAAAAATGATCTTTTCACCCCAATTTTTTTTTTCCAAGGGTAACAAGACTCCAAAAGTTATTGTGCAATTTGTCCTGAGTGCGCTGATACCCCATATGTGGGAGTAAACCACTGTTTGGGTGCATGCAGAGGTTGGAAAGGAAGGAGCGCCGTCTGACTTTTTCAACGCAGAATTGGCTGGACGCCATGTCGTGTTTGGAGAGCTCCTGATCTGCCTAAACAGTGGAAACCCCCATAAATGACACCATTTTGGAAACTAGACCCCTCAAGGAACTTATCTAGATGTGTGGTGAGAACTTTGAACCCCCAGGTGTTTCACTAAAGTTTATAACGTACAGCCGTAAAATAAAAAATCTTTTTTTTTTTACAAAAATGATTTTCTTTGCCCCCAATATTTTATTTTCACAAGGGTAACAGAAGAAATTGGAACCCAAAAGTTGTTGTCCAATTTGTCCTGAGTATGCTGATACCCAATATGTGGGCGAAAACTACTGTATGGGCACACGTCGGGGCTCGGAAGGGAAGTAGTGACGTTTTGGATTGCAGACTTTGATGGAATGGTCTGGGGGCGTCATGTCGCATTTGGAGAGCCCCTGACGCGCCTAAACAGTGGAAACCCCCACAAGTGACCCCATTTTGGAAAATAGACCCCACAAGGAACTTATCTAGATGTGTGGTGAGCACTTTGAACCCTGAAGTGTTTCACAGAAGTTTATAACGCACAGCCGTAAAAATAAAAAATATATTTTTTTTTTTTGCAAAAATGATTTTTTCGCCCCAATATTTTGTTTTCACAAGTGTAACAGGAGAAATTGGACCCCAAAAGTTGTTGTCCAATTTTCCTGAGTACGCTGATACCCAATATGTGGGAGAAAACTACTGTATGGGTACACGTTGGGGCTCGGAAGGGAAGTAGTGACGTTTTGGATTGCAGACTTTGATGGAATGGTCTGGGGGCGTCATGTCGCATTTGGAGAGCCCCTGATGCGCCTAAACAGTGGAAATTCCCAACAAGTGACCCCATTTTGGAAAATAGACCCCACAAGGAACTTATCTAGATGTGTGGTGAGTGCTATGAAGCCCCAAGTGCTTCACAGAAGTTTATAATGTACAGCCGTAAAAACAAAAAAATCATTTTTTTTTTACAAAAATGATATTTTCGCCCCCAGTTTTTTATTTTCCCAAGGGTAACAGAAGAAATAGGACAAGTTGCACAATAACTCTTGGGGTCCAGAGTACGCTGATACCCCATATATGGGGATAAACTACTGTTTGGACGCATGGCAGAGCTCAGAAGTGAAGGAGCACCGTTTGACTTTTTCAACGCAGAATTGGCTGGAATTGAGATCAGACGCCATGTCACATTTGGAGAGCCCCTGATGTGCCTAAACAGCGGAAACCCCCAATTCTAACTCCAACCCTAACCCCAACACACCCCTAATCCTAGTCCCAACCCTAACCACAAACCTAACCCTAACACACCCCTAATCCCAACCCTAACCCTAATCCTAACTTAGCGCCAACCCTAATCCTAACTTTAGCCGCAACCCTAACCCTAACCCTAATGGGAAAATGGAAATAAATACATTTTTTATTTTATTATTTTTCCCTAACTAAGGGGGTGATAAAGGGGGGTTTGATTTACTATTTATAGTGGGTTTTTATGATTGGCAGCTGTCACACTAAAAGACGCTTTTTATTACAAAAAAATAGTTTTTTGCATCGCCACATTTTGAGAGCTATAATTTTTGCATATTTTGGCCCACAGAGTCATGTGAGGTCTTATTTTTTGCAGTACGAGTTGACGTTTTTATTGGTACCATGATTGAGAACGTGACATTTTTTGATCGCTTTTTATTTCGATTTTTGGGAGGTTAGAGTGAACAAAAATCAGCAATTCATGAATTTCTTTTGGGGGAGGCGTTTTTATCGTTCCGCATGTGGTAAAATTGATAAAGAAGTTTTATTCTTCAGGTCAGTACGATTATGGTGATACCTCATTTATATCATTTTTTTATGTTTTGGCGCTTTTATAGAATAAAAACAATTTTATATAAAAAATAATTATTTTTGCATCGCTTTATTCTGCGAGCTATAACTTTTTTATTTTTTTGCTGATGATGCTGTATGGCGGCTCGTTTTTTGCGGGACAAGATGACAATTTTCAGCGGTACCATGTTTATTTATATCGGTCTTTTTGATCGCGTGTTATTCCACTTTTTGTTCGGCAGTATGATGATAAAGCATTGATTTTTTGCATTGTTTTTTTTTTTAAGGGGTTCACTAAAGGAGTTAACTAGTGGGACAGTTTTATAGGGGGGGTCGTTACGGACGCGGCGATACCAAATATGTGTACTTTTATTGTTTTGTTTTTTTTATTTACAGGATGAAATGAATTTATTGGGGAATATTTTTTTTTTTTTATTTATTTTGGATTTTTTTTAAAACATGTTTATTTTTATTTTTTTAACTTTTTTACTTTGTCCCAGGGTGGGACATTACTGTATTTTATCAGATCGCTGGTGTGACAGTGTGCACAGCACTTTGTCACACCAGCGATCGCTCTGGCAGTGCTGTAGGCTTCTCAGTGCCTGCTCTCAGCAGGCACTGAGGAAGCCGCCTCCCTCCAGGACCCCGGCGCCATCTTGGATCCGGGTCCTGGGTGGGAGGAAGCCCTCAGAACAGCGCGATCACATCGCGCTGGTCTGAGGGTCTCAGGGGAGCGCGCAGGGAGCCCCCTCCCTGCGCGATGCTTCCCTGTGCCCCCAGTACACCGCATTCATGTTTGATTGCGGTGTGCCAGGGGTTAATGTTCGGGAACGGTTCAGTCTGGGGAAAGTCCCATTGTTCGCTGAGCATGTTCTCCAAACGAACCTTCCCGAACCCCATTGAATTCAATGGGTGGCTAAACCAAATGCATAGACAACACCTTAAGGAGGGCTTAAAAGCTTCCAAAAATTAGGGGCAGACAGCAGGAAAAGTGGCATCAATTGACCCAGAGTACAAATAGTATAATTTTGCAGCATGGATGCATGGGACAGGGCTTGGACTAACATTTCTAGCTGAAACATTGATCAGTAACAAGTGGATGAGTGACAGGTGTAGGGAATGTGGACTCCCGCCTGCATACTACTATTAGCCCTAACAATTTTGATTAGCAAATGGGGCCTCCTGACTGCACCCCAATATTATCCCTAATGATTCTTATTAGCAAATGGGGCCTCCTGTGTCCTGATTGCAACACAGTATTATACCAAATGATTTTGTCTAGGAAATGTGAACTCCTGCCTGCACAATACTCTTAGCCCTAACAATTTTGATTAGCAAACGGGGATTCCTGACTGAACCCTAATATTAGCTCTAAAGATTTTGATTAGCAAATGAGACCTCCTGAGTCCTGACTGCAACACAGTATTAGCCCAAATGATTTTGATTAGGAAATGTGGACTAATGATTTTTATGAGCAAATGGTGCCTACTGGCTGCAACACAAAATTAGCCCTAAGGATTTTGATTAGCAAATGGGGCCTCCTGAATCCTGACTGCAACACAGTATTAGCCCAAACTATTTTGATTAGTAAATGGGGCCTCCTGGCTGCATAACACTATTAGCCCTAACAATTTTGATTAGCAAATAAGGCCTCCTGGCTGAACCCCAATATTTGACCTAATTATTTTGGTGAGCAAATAGGGCCTCCTGACTGAAACCCAATATTTGCCCTAATGATTTTGATTAGCAAACGAGGCCTCCTAGCTGAACTCCAATATTTTCCCTAATAATTTTGATGAGCAGATAGGGCTCCTGGCTGCATCACAATTTTATCCTAGCGATTTTGCTTAGCAAATGGGGCCTCCTAAGTTCTGATTGCAACCCAGTATTATCCCAAATGATTTTGAGTTGGACGTGTGGACACCTTCCTGCACAAAACTATTAGCACAAACTAGTTATATGCCGGAAGGTCGATTTCACACAGGACAGGATCCTTTCTAACCACATGACAACTTTTAGCAGCAGCAGCAGGAGCGGCCTCTCTGTGCTCTAATGATTTTGATTAGCAAAATGGGGTCTCCTGAGTCCTGAGTGCAACACAGCATAAGCTCAAATGATTTTGAGTAGGAAATGTGGACTCCTGCCTGCACAACACTATTAGCCTTTATGATTTTGATTAACAAATGGGGCCTCTTAGCTGCACCCTAATATTAGCCCTATTGAATTTGTTTAGCAAATGGGCTTCTAGGCTGCGCCTAAATATTAGCCCTACCTATTTTGATCAGAAAATGGGGCCTCCTCGCTGCAATACAATATTAATCCTAACAATTTTGATTATCAAATGGGGCCTCCTGGCTGCACCACAATATTAGCCTAACGATTTTGCTTAGCAAATGGGGCCTCCTGAGTCCTGATTGCAACCCAGTATTATCCCAATTGATTTTGAGTTCGAAATGTGGACACCTTCCTGCACAAAACTATTAGCACAAACTAGTTAGATGCTGGAATATCGATTTCACACAGGACAGGATCCTGTCTAACCACTTGACAACTTTCAGCTGCTGCAGCAGGAGCGACCTCTCTGTGCTGTTATACTGAGAAAATGTTGCCAGCAAAACAACATGTCCTCTTTCTATATGGGGAGGGACATGTGACTTCTGCAGCCAATGACAGAAGCTCTTATGTCTGGACGTTGTGAATGGTTTCTGTCCCCTGACTGCCTGCCAGAAATTACATATATTAAGTTATTTAACCCCTTAATGACCACTAATACGTCTTTTAATGGCGGCAGTTAATGGTACTAATTCCACAGTGCCGCTTTTTAACAGCGCTGAGAAATAAGTGTATAGTGCCTCCCAGAGTTGGGGGTAGCTGAGACCCCAGAGAACATGATTCGGGTTGTTTTTTACCGACCCCAGTGTTGTAATTGTGGTTATTAACGGAATAACGGTGACCGAAAAAAAGGTCAGATTTCCCATTTAATTTCTATTTCCTCTGATGTGATTGCACATCAGAGGAGAGAGAAATGGGGTCCCCGATTCCCTCCTGTACCACCAGTGTCCCTAGACCCTACTGCATCCCCCACTGGCTGCCAGCATCTTCTTTCGGGAAGAAATTTGGGGGCGCATACGCAGTGTGCCCGCCAAGATCTGCCGGCTGGCACCCGGCAACAATAGGTCATTTTTCCTATTGGTTCATTTTGATCACTGTGATAGACCCTATATATAAAATAGTAAACCAAACCCACCATTTATCACCCCCTTAGTTAGGTAAAAATAATAAAATAAAAAATATACTTATTTCCATTTCTAAAGTTAGGGTTGGGCTAACGTTAGGGTTGGGGTTGGGCTAGAGTTAGTGTTGCGGCTAGGGTTAGTGTTGGGCCAAAGTTAGGGTTGGGCTAAAGTTAGGGTTGGGCTAAGGTTAGGGTTGTGGTTGGGATTATGGTTAGGGTTGGTATTAGTGTTGGGGTGTGTAAAGGTTAGGTTTGTGGTTAGGGTTATGGTTAGGGTTGGGATTAGGGTTAGGGGTGTGTTGGGGTTAGGGTTGGCTTTAGAATCGGGGGGTTTCACTGTTTAGGTTCATCAGGGGGTCTCCAAACGCAACATAGCACCACCATTGATTCCAGCCAATTTTGCTTCAAAAACTTTGCTCCCTCCCTTCTGAGCCCTGCCATGTGCTCAAACAGTGGCTTTCCCCCACATATGGGATATTGGCACACTCAGGAGAAGTTGCACAACAAATTTTGTGGTCCATTTTCTCCTGTTACTCTCGTGAAAATAAAACAATTTGTTCCAAAATAAACATTTTGTGAAAAAAGTAAAATGTTATTTTTTTCCTTCCACATAAAATGTTAATTTTTTCCTTCCACATTGCTTTAGTTCTCATGAAACAACTGAAGGGTTAATAAACTTCTTGAAGGTGGTTTTGCACACCTTCAAAGGTGCAGTTTTTAGAATGGTGTCACTTTTGGGTATTTTCTGTTATATTGACCCCCCAAACTCTCTTCAAATGTGAGGTGGTCTCTAAAAGTGTTTTTGGAAATTTTGATGGAAAAATGCCAAATCACTGGTCAATTTTAACCCTAATAACGTCCTAACAAAAAAATTATTGTATTTCCAAAATTGTGCTGATGTAATATGACAGGTGGGAAATGTTATTTATTAACTATTTTTGTGATATCACTCTCTGTTTTAAGGGTACAAAAATTTAAAGTTTTGAAAATTTCAAAATTTTCTAAGTTTTTGCCAAATTTCCATTTTTTTCATAAATAAACACAAGTTATATCGAAGAAATTTTTCCACTGACATGAAGTACAATAAGTCTCAAAAAACAGTCACAGAATCAGTGGGATATGTTGAAATGTTCCAGAGCTATAACATCATAAAGTAACAGTAGTCAGAACTGTAAAAATTGGCTTGGTCATTAAGTACCAAATTGGGTCAGTCACTAAGGGGTTAAAAAGATTACACTTTACCACTCATCTGACCTATACACACCCTGTCCTCCCATAAAACATGTTCCTCCACTCATCATACAGAACCACTCTCAGCCAAGGTCCCAATAAAAGCATTAGTGAATTGTGACCAAATTTTGCCACATTGAGGAAAAATTTTCGGGAAACCAGATCTAATTCGAAAGTGCTACGAATTTGAGATTGACAAACATTTTCTGAACAAGTTCGCTCATCTTTACTGTTTACATCATAATGCTGATATATCAATCAAACACCTAAATGGAAAGCAAATGAATAGAATAACAATATGTAGTAGATCATCATGTATTTAAATATAGTCTAATAACAACCTTATAAATCAATATATGAAAAGAGGTGCAAATATGAACTTTCGCATAGTGAAAAGAAAAAAAGCCCTAACCGTAAAATACATGTATGGTAGGTGAAGTAAAAGTGACAGATGAGATCAGGAGAAATCAACACGCTATCATCACACTCTCACACGCATTTCCTCACTTGCTTCTTCCAGGGGCATGTCTGGGTGAGGGTGCCACGCTTCACTTGTAAAAAGAGCTTCCTAGAATGTGCTACTTAACATACAAACGTGGAAATTATGTGTCAATGCATGTGCATTTCTGGAAGCTCATGAGGCAGGAGCAGACATGTGCTCTATCAAAAACACATTATCCCCTTCACGACATTCGCCGTACTAGTACGGTGCATGTCGTATCTACCGCTTTGATGTGGGTTCCGGCGCTGAGCCCACATTTTTTCCAGCACATGTCAGCTGTTTGAACAGCTAACATGTGCCCAGAACAGCCGCAGGTGGAATCGCAATTCACCCGTAGCTGTTAACCTATTAAATGCCACAGTCAAACTCTGACAGCGGCATTTAATGCGCGCTTCTGGCAATAGTGCCGGAAATCCCACCCATCGGTGACCCCGTCAACAGATCGTGGGTCACCGATGGGTCGGTATGACAACCAGAGGTCTCCTGCAGACCTCTATGGTTGTCAATGTTGGATTGCTATGAGCGCCGCCCTGATTATCGCCTGTATATAGCAGAGCCAATCAGGTTATGGCAGCTTCTAGCCTCCCATGGAGACTATAGAAGTATAAAAAAAAAGTTTTAAAAAATATTAAAATATATATATATATTGTAGCCTTTCCAGGGGATATAGCTCTAGGATCGCTGTCTGGGTAGACAGAATGGCACGAAAACAGTTCATTCAGACAGCAGTTCTGGTGTAAAACTGGCCGCAACCAGCTTTATTAAAGTCCACAGCAAACAGATAAAAATTAAAGCATAAACAGAAAACCTAGGCTTGTCTAGCCACTAATTACACATAGATCGATTGTCCTGTCTATCCGGGTCCAGACTCTACCAGTCTGTGCCCAAAACAACACATATGATATATGTTACCAGTATGGAGTTTCACAGATACTCCTCCTTGTGTCTGAAGGCACCTTCCATGTCCAGACTTGAGAGAGATCCACTCCTATTCAGCCGCTATTCACACGGATTCGCACTGAGACTACTCCTGTGTCCGGGGTACTTCCTGCACCCAGACTGAGATAGCTCACACTCCTGGAGACGCTCTTTGTGCCGGGACACCTTCCTGTGTCCAGGCTGAAGACAGCTCCCAATCCTGGAGACTGCTTCCTTGTGCCGGGACACCTCCCTGTGTCCAGGCTGAAGACAGCTCCCAATCCTGGAGACTGCTTCCTTGTGCCGGGACACCTCCCTGTGTCCAGGCTAAAGACAGTTCTAACACTCTTGGAGACTGTTTCTTGTGCCGGGACACCTTCCTGTGTCCAGGCTAAAGACAGCTCCCAGATTGTGTTTGCAGACACCTACTTCTGGTCTCCTAATTAAGACCTGAGTAGTTTCAGGCCTGAGCTGCAAGTGTGTAATGAATGCAAGGTGTAGTGACTAGTGTTTGAGCATTCCGATACTGCAAATATCGGGTATCGGCCGATATTAGCTGTATCGGAATTCCGATTCCGAGTTCCGATATTTTCGTCATATCGGATACCGGAATCGGGATTGTCACTGTCACTGTCAGTGTCCGTCTGTCGGGTCTGTCAGGAGTCAGCGGCACTTACCTGGCAGAAGATCTCCGGCGGTCACGTCCTGGACTGCTTCATGGCCGCCATCCTCTTCTCCCCGGCGGTCACATGCAGTTTCTCGCGATAACTGCAGTGACTGCTGGGTAATCCCGGCCGTAAAGCAGTCAGTCCGATGACGTCACCGCCGGGGAAGCTGGTAAGCAGCTGTGCTGCGCCGGGATGTCAGGCTCTGCCTGTCATTGCGATGTAGCAGAGTTGGATCGTCGTGGGACAATCGTTACTATGGACTGCGTCGGACAGGTGGTATACTGTTGGTTTGTTTTTTTTCTTTTTTACAGGAGATCGATGGCGTCGCAGGAATGAGTGTATAATAAAAGAAATGAAAACTGTGTTGTCTCTTTTATTTCATTAAAATACTTTTTTCTTGCTTTGTCTTTTTTTACACATTTAATAACTTTGGATTAATAATGGATCGGTGTCTTATTGACACCTCTCCATTATTAACCGGGCTTATTGTCACCGTGCAATCAACGGTGACAATAACCCCTTATTACCCCGCTTGCCACCGCTACAGGGCAAGTGGGAAGAGCCGGGTAAAGTGCCACAATTGGCACATCTTTTGATGCGCCAAATGTGGGGCTGCTGTAGCCTGGTATTATCAGGCTGTTGAGGGCCAAAATCCATGGGCCTTGACAGTCTTTTAATACCAGGCCGCAGCAGTCTGCATTTTACTTGGCTGGTTAACAAAAATAGGGGGGATCCCCACGCCGTTTTTTTTTTTCGAGGGGATCCCCTATTTTTGTTAACCAGCCAAGCTAAGCAGACTGCTGTGGCCTGGTATTATCAGGCTTGCAAGGTCCATGGATATTGGATCCTTACCAGCCTGAAAAACCAGGCCTCAGCGGTCTGCTTCATCTGGCTGGTTAACAAAAATAGGGGGGACCCCACGCCAATTTTTTTCGAGGGGATCCCCTATTTTTGTTAATCAGCCAAGATATGCAGACTGCTGTGGCCTGGTATTATCAGGCTGGCAAGGTCCATGGATCTTGGCTCCTTAACAGCCTGAAAATCCAGGCCTCAGCGGTCTGCTTCATCTGGCTGGTTAACAAAAATAGGGGGGACCCCACGCCAATTTTTTTCGAGAGGATCCCCTATTTTTGTTAATCAGCCAAGATATGCAGACTGCTGTGGCCTGGTATTATCAGGCTGGCAAGGTCCATGGATCTTGGCTCCTTAACAGCCTGAAAATCCAGGCCTCAGCGGTCTGCTTCATCTGGCTGGTTAACAAAAATAGGGGGGACCCCACGCCATTTTTTTTTCGAAGGGAACCCCTATTTTTGTTAATCAGTTCCCTCTGACGTCACTGATTGTGTCCCTGGCTGACCTGAAGTGAAAGTGGAAAGCAATCAATTAAGCTTTCCACTTAAGGGCCCGTCTCACATAGCGATATCGCTACCGAGATCGCTGCTGAGTCACTAGTTTTGTGACGCAGCAGCGAGCTCACCAGCGATATCGCTGTGTGTGACATTCAGCGACGATCAGCCCCCCTGCCGGGTATCGCTGATCGTCGCTGAAATGTCAGGACCTTTGATCGCTGGTTTCCCGCCTGTCACACGCAGCGATGCGTGCCTGTCAGAGGGAAACCAGCGATCAAAAAAAGGTCCTGACATTTCTGCGACGATCAGCGATACCCGGCAGGGGGGCTGATCGTCGCTGAATGTCACACACAGCGATATCGCTGGTGAGCTCGCTGCTGCGTCACAAAACTAGTGACTCAGCAGCGATCTCGGTAGCGATATCGCTATGTGAGACGGGCCCTTAAGCGATGTTACCCGCAGTGTCGCTGTCCCAGATCGCTGCCTGAGCTGCCTGTTTGGCAGCTCAGCAGCGATCATGTAGCGATACACCAGCGATCCTGACAAGTGCATATCGTTGTCGGGATCGCTGGTGTATCGTTATGTGACACCCAGCCTTTACTCTCCTGTCAGGCAGGAGAGGAACTCATTCATTTGGGGTTTACTGTGAGGCTGCAGCATTAGCTGCGGTCCCTGCAGTAAACATTAACCCTTTCTGAAGGATTACACCGTGGGACCTGACTGTGCATGGGATAGGTAAGAATAATTTTGCTTTTTTATTTTATTTTTATTACAGGAAATGGTTTTTGCAGTAAAATAAAAGATGGTCAAAAACATGTGTCTTTATTTCATTAAAATGATTTTTAATTAAAGTGTGTGTGTTTTATTTTTATTTCATGCAATAGGATTAATAATTGATAGTTGTCTAATTGACAGCTCTCAATTATTAACCTGGCTTAAGGTCACCTTTCAATAGCAAGGTGGCTTTAACCCCATATTAACCCATTCGCCACCGCTACAGGGCAATGGGAATAGACGGGCAAAGTGCCAGAAAGGGCGAATCTAATTATAGATTTGTCTTTCCTGGGGTGTCTGGGGGCAGATGTTAGTAGCCGGGGGGGGGCAAAAATAATGGTCCCTCTCTGGGCTATTATTATCTGCCCCCACTCACTGGCTTTGTCTGTCTGGTTGCGAAAATAGGGCGGGAGCCCACGCATTTTTTTTCAGCAATTTTACACCTCATATATATATATACATGTCATTGAATTTGTGACACATATATATATATATATTTATATTTGTAGTTCATACACTTCTACATAGTATAATAGCCGCTAATTCAATTGCCGGCTTTTGTGAAAATGCAGAACCCGACATGAAATGACACTTGGTGTACATAGGGTTAACCATGTCTTTTCATGTCCTTTGCTATCTAATTTGCACAAACAATTAAATCAGACTATGTGTGCAAAATTTCACACCTCTAGGGGTTAATTAAAGGTGTAAATTCGTAGCAAAAAAGTCCGTTTTTTTTACAACGAATTTACACCTTTAATTAACCCCTAGAGGTGTGAAATTTTGCACACATAGTCTGATTTAATTGTTTGTGCAAATTAGATAGCAAAGGACATGAAAAGAAATGTTTAACCCTATGTACACCAAGTGTCATTTCATGTCGGGTGACCCGACATGAAATGACACTTGGTGTACATAGGGTTAACCATGTCTTTTCATGTCCTTTGCTATCTAATTTGCACAAACAATTAAATCAGACTATGTGTGCAAAATTTCACACCTCTAGGGGTTAATTAAAGGTGTAAATTCGTAGCAAAAAAGTCCGTTTTTTTACAACGAATTTACACCTTTAATTAACCCCTAGAGGTGTGAAATTTTGCACACATAGTCTGATTTAATTGTTTGTGCAAATTAGATAGCAAAGGACATGAAAAGAAATGTTTAACCCTATGTACACCAAGTGTCATTTCATGTCGGGTGCTTCTGTCTTTTCACTGAAGCCGGCTTTACCCGGCAATTGAATCAAAGGATATTTTACTATGTAGAAGTGTATAAACTATACATATATGTATATATATATATATATATGTCACAATGACATGTATATTATATATATGTATTCTATGTGTGTATATTTAGTGTTTACAAGGAAAGAATGGGGTTTTTTTAGTTGCGATATTTTGTTCCCATAGACTTACATGGGACTTCCGGTATCGGTATCGGGTATCGCCGATATTTTAGTGATATCGGCGATACCATTCCGATTCCGATACTTTAGCATATCGGAAAGTATCGCTCAACTCTAGTAGTGACCTTTCTCTACCACTAGGTTTACAAAGCCACACATTTCCCTTATACCTAGGTGAAATGTACACCCCATTCAACACATATTCCTTCACTGTCTCACATATCCCCTCCCTCTTCTCCAGACCGGAGGGCTGGTCATCCAGACCGGAGGGCTGGTCAACAATCCAACAGAGACAGTGAACTCTGGACCAGTCATGGCCCTCATCAGCTTCATCCTCACCACTGTCATTTGTATCGTCACCTGAGTCATAGCCAACATCAACTTTCTCTTCATCTGAAGCATCCGCACTACCCTGTACCCTCCCAGGCCTATACTCTCTGCGGGCCTCGGGTATCCTGCACAGTTTCATCTTGACCTTAGGGCCGGGCTCAGTTTCGATATAGTGCCTGGCCAGAGAAGTACAACCCGGCACATCAGAATACTTCTGCTGACTCTTCCTCAGAAACTCACATACCTCCTGTCCTTGGTACACTGACCCTGTGTCACCAGCTGTCACAGAAGGTATAGGGTTTTTTTCACTTTTCTCTAATTCCCCTTGAACCTTTTTTAACACATCTACTTTCCTAAATATCAGTTGGTTCATAAATTCTATTTCACATAATTTAAGCTCCTCTTCTTGTACAGGCTCACTTTGCATAAGACGCAGAGCTCTTACTTCTTTCTCCAGAAGATCCACATCTTCTAACAAGCCAAGACTCATCATCTTTTCGGCTTTCACCTCCTCGTATAATTGCGGCCTTTGCTCTCGCAACAAAGAGACTCCCTGTATTCTTCCTTTTACTTCATTGTCCTTTTCAAGAAGGTGCTCATGGTTCTCATCACGCTCCTTCATCACAGTTTGAAATTTTTTCTGAGAAGTACTTGATTCCTCTGGTACCTGTGCAACAATTTTTTCTTGATCTTGCAAGGTACTGTATACACTTTCCCGGTCACTTCGTACTTTCTGTAGCAACTGCTGGCACCGCTCACGTTCTCGGCGAAGAGATAACACATCCAGTTTACACTGTTGTAGCTGCTCGCGCAATGCAACAATATCAGTCTTCATGTCTTTGGTGGAGACCTCATGGAGACGCATCTTTTCCTGTAGCTGTTGGACGTCTTTTACGACTTCGGCCGCTTCTTCAGTCTTGTTCCTCACAGCCTCACTTGAGACCTCAGCTTCTGATGAGGCACCTGGCTTGGTGACCACCATTTCCTTGGCCTTCTCCACCTCTGCACGGGCTGCTCTACTGTCATCAGATGATTTACTATCACTCCCACTATCCCTGTCTGACCCCTTTCTCTCAGCCACATCCGGGTCACTTTCAGGGTTATATAATTCATTCTCATTCTGCTCACTTTCAGGAGTATACAATTCATTCTCATTCATATCCTGATCTGGAACTTTAGTTAACATGTCATCCACAACATTAACTTCACCATCTGGTCCCTCAAGTATGTGACTATGTGACAACCCCAGCACTATGCTTCCATATAGCTCAGGCACTAGGAGCTGACTCACGACCTCTCCCTGGACTTCAGTGTCCCTATACAACAGGCTATTGTCTATGGCAGCATGAGGAAACCTCTCCTCAGAGCTAGGCTCCTGGGAAACCTCATTTAGAACAATCATATTTTCCTGTGCCGTCCTAAGAGAGGGTTCTCGCCACTGCTCACTCTCAAAACCGTCACAGGACACAGGCAAGTCAGGGACACTCGGTTCCCGAGAACCACCATCCTCGTCTCCCAACATCACCTGCAAAGGAATTTCATCACTATCACAGTCATCATTATTATCAATATCATTATCATGACTATGATTAGTATTATCATCACTACCATGATCAACATCATTATCATTATCAGCATCAGCATCATTATCACATAGGTTTAACGTCCCACCAGCATTGTGCTCCGCCCCTCGGGACTGCGCACCCTCAGTAGGAGCTTCATCACACTGTCCATCAGAAACATTTTTCCCCCAGAGACCCTTAGATCGGGGAAAGTCATTACCCAATATGACGGGGTGCACCAGGTTCTTCACTACCCCCACTTCATATGAAACCTCCCCGAGTTTGGGGACCAAGTCCACGGCAGTCTCTGGGTAGACTTTGGTGTCTCCATGGATGCACACCACACTCAGGTGCTTATCAGGGATGAAGTCCCTATCAATCAGGCTGTCACATACGGAAGTCACTGGACTCTCTGAGTCCAAGAGGGCCTGTGCTGGGCATTCACTTACAACCACCGGGGACACCTGTGGTCCAGTCTCCTCGGCTGCGGTGGTCACACACACAGGTTCTGCGCAGAGAGAGAGAGACCTGCCAACATCACGGCACATAGGCTCCCCCTCTAGTGAACAGCCGGCTGCAATTTCACGACATCTCCAACACTGTCCACCACAATCACCCTCCCATATGTCCCCTATAGCTGGAACGCTCTTACCGCGAGAGTTCAGCGTCCGGGAACTCTGAAGTGACGACCTCTCAGACGGCTGTACCTCAGGAGGACGTGCTCGGGTGTAGCAGTTCACTATCACCTCTTCAACCATGCCGACACGACGGCTGACGTCAGGCTCCAACCACTTCTTTACTGCAAGCAACGCAGGTGCCTTTACACCATTACTCGGGTACGAGGTGCTGAGAGCTGCAATCTGCTCCCTCAGCAATCGGTTAAACTCCTGCTGCTGCTGCCAGCTCTTCTGGGCCTGCTGCATGCTCTGCAGGAGTTTCTTAACAAGCTCCTCCATACTGCCGGACTTATCCATCTCAACCACGGCAGTTTTATGTTGCACATTAACTTGCGCCATTTGTTCAAACCGCGACTCCATGCTGTCATCCATGCTGTCAGACTTCTCTGTCTTAACAACGGCAGTCTTCACTCAAGACATACACACTCTACAGTCTTTTCCATAGAAAAATTCAGCTTTGCTGTGCAGACACTTTTTTTTTTTTTCTTTGCAAAGTCTATTAGGGCTACTGTCTCTTTAAGACTGCTCCACAGACTTTTCTTTTGCTGCTGCACATTCCACAGTCATTTTCACAACAAGTTCAGTTTTGCTGTGCATACATTTTCTCTCTGCAGACCCTATCAGGGCCACTGTCTCTCCAAGACTGCTCCAAACAGACGTTTCTGCTGACACACTTTTTTTTTTCTCTGCTGCTATTTCAACAGACTTCACCTTTATTGCTGTCTCTAAGCCTCTGTGCTGCATGCACACTCCAGCACTAACTGTATCAGCCACTGCGCTGCCCCAGAATTCTCCGCCCATTGTAACATTTCCAGGGGATATAGCTCTAGGATCGCTGTCTGGGTAGACAGAATGGCACGAAAACAGTTCATTCAGACAGCAGTTCTGGTGTAAAACTGGCCGCAACCAGCTTTATTAAAGTCCACAGCAAACAGATAAAAATTAAAGCATAAACAGAAAACCTAGGCTTGTCTAGCCACTAATTACACATAGATCGATTGCCCTGTCTATCCGGGTCCAGACTCTACCAGTCTGTGCCCAAAACAACACATATGATATATGTTACCAGTATGGAGTTTCACAGATACTCCTCCTTGTGTCTGAAGGCACCTTCCATGTCCAGACTTGAGAGAGATCCACTCCTATTCAGCCGCTATTCACACGGATTCACACTGAGACTACTCCTGTGCCCGGGGTACTTCTTGCACCCAGACTGAGATAGTTCACACTCCTGGAGACGCTCTTTGTGCCGGGACACCTTCCTGTGTCCAGGCTGAAGACAGCTCCCAATCCTGGAGACTGCTTCCTTGTGCCGGGACACCTCCCTGTGTCCAGGCTAAAGACAGTTCTAACACTCTTGGAGACTGTTTCTTGTGCCGGGACACCTTCCTGTGTCCAGGCTAAAGACAGCTCCCAGATTGTGTTTGCAGACACCTACTTCTGGTCTCCTAATTAAGACCTGAGTAGTTTCAGGCCTGAGCTGCAAGTGTGTAATGAATGCAAGGTGTAGTGACCTTTCTCTACCACTAGGTTTACAAAGCCACACATTTCCCTTATACCTAGGTGAAATGTACACCCCATTCAACACATATTCCTTCACTGTCTCACAATATAAAAGTTAAAATCGCCTCCGTTTCATCCCATTCAAAATAAAAATAAAAAAATCATACATACACATATTTGGTATTGCCACGTTCAAAATCGCCTGATCTATCAATATAAAAAAGAATTAACTGAAACGCTAAACGGCGTAACGAGAAAAAAATTCAAACACCAGAATTCCGTTTTTTTGTTCGCCGCAACATTGCATTAAAATGCAATAACGGGCGATCAAAAGATCATGTCTGCACCAAAATGGTATAATTAAAATGTCAGTTCAGCACTCAAAAAATAAGCCCTCACTCAACCCATCACGAAAAATGGAGACGCTACGGGTCTCGGAAAATTACAATTTTTTTTTTAAATTTTAGATTTTTTTTTCACCGCTTAAAAAAGAACCTAGACATATTTGGTGTCTATAAACTCGTAATGACCTGGAGAATCGTAATGGCAGGTCAGTTTTAGCATTCAAAAAACAGTTGTGGAATTGCATATATTAAAACCAATGGTGTCTTAAAAAGTATAACTTGTCCTACAAAAACAAGCACTCACATGGCCATATTGACAGAAAAATAAAAAAGTTATCGCTCTGGGAAGAAGGGGAGGGAAAAACAGAAACTCAAAACTAAAAAGGGCTCCATCATGAAGGGGTTAAGGAAGGACGAAGGACAAAGTATTGTTGTTACTAGCCCATAATCAGAGACAAAAGCATGAACACGTGGAAGAATGCACTGGTTTATTGGTAAATTGTGAATAAAGTGACAGTGCATTGTATTAATGTATTTCATATGAGCATAATGAATATAAAAATTCAAAAGTGCCTAGTGCTTCATACGTAAGTTTTGCCAATTGTTTAAAGTGACAGTGCCAAAAATTATTGCACTGGGGCTGACTAGCGCTGCGCTGCTCCTGTCCTGGCATCTCAATGTTTAAATGTATTCTGATGTTAGGAAGGAGGGAGCAGCGTCTCCCGAGCAGCAATGCAGGCCGCACACCATCCTTCAACAGGCCGCATGTGGCCTGTGGGCCATTCTTGTGCATGCCTGTATTACAGAGTTCCTCAACTCCAGTCCTCAAGGCCCACCAACACATCATGTTTTCAGGATTTCCTTTGTATTGCACAGGTGATGCAGTTATCACCTGGGCAATACTAAGGAAATCCTGAAAACATGACCTGTTGGTGGGCCTTGAGGACTGGAGTTAGGGAACCCTGCTGTATTAGATGTTGCCAATACTCAAGAGCTAATTTTATGGCAAAGAGTTCATGATCACCAATATTATAGTATTCAGTTGTACTGGAGAATTTCTTGGAGAAAAACCCAAGGGGATAATTTATTGATTCAGAGGAGTTTCTTAATAAAACTGTTTACAGGAGGTGTCTACTTCATGGAAGGTTGGCCTGTCGACATCATTGTCATGTAAAACACAAACAGTAGAATAACAACACTTAAGTTGCTAGAAGGCTTGAGCAGTGTAATCCAAACAGTTCAGAGATTTAATGCTTTTCCGAGTGAGGGTCATAAGACGAGCTACTTACTTGAGAGTAATTTTTAATGAAATGGTGGTAATAATGTGCAAAGCCGAGGAATCTTTGGAAAGCTTAGAGATCAGAGGGTTGTGACCAATTGAAAATAGCAAAAACTTTTTTTTGAGTCTATATGCATGATGATATGTCAAAAGATGGCAATTGATGATGCTCAAAGAACATTTTTCCAGCTTAGCACATCGATGATTTTGATGAAGTCTCATTAAAACAGAGTAGACATAAAGACAATTTGGCTCCAGTTCTTTGGAGAAAATGAGGATGTCATCCAAATAGACCATTGCATATTATTACAAGATTTCATAAAAGATTTTATTGATAAAATGCTGGAACACAGCAGGTGTGCATAAATGGAAAATAATGATGAAATATACATAATGATCATTACTGGTTTTGACCTAGGTCTTTCATTTGTCCCTCTTTTTATTCTGGAAGTTTATTTAGTTGTAGGCTCCATGTAAATCTAATTTGGTGAAGATTGTAGCACCTTTAATATAATCAATCAACTTGAAATGAAGAGTAAAGGTACTACCACACTAAACAATCCCGCTAGCGATCACAATAACGACGCATACTAATGCGATCGCTAGCGGGATTGTTTCTATATCGCTAAGTGCGGCCACATTTAGCGATATAGTTAACGACGCTATCGCCGTTAGCGATCTTCTTAACGACTTTAGCGGTACAAAAGTACCGCTAAATCGCTAAGAAAAGGTGCCACACTAGCGATATATACTTACCCAGCGGGAGCGCCGACGAGAAAATAGGGTCCGGAGCGATTCCAGCGACGAGCGAGATCACAGCAGGAAGCTCGTCGCTGGAAGCTGCCGCACTGAACAACATCGCTAACGTGATCGCTAAATAGTGACGTTTTTTAGCGATCCCGTTAGCGATATTGTTCAGTGTGGCATACCCTTAACTGATTATGGACTTTCAGAGTGATTTTAATCATACAAAGATGATCTATGAATAGGATCAGAGACCTGTCTTTCCAGCTGGAGACATAAGTTTTCAGCCAAAACGACTTTCCAAATTCCCTTTAATGTAAAAAGACATTGCCACAGTTTCAGGGAAAGATAGAGGATATACTCTCCATCTAGACAGTTTAGTACACGGCAGAATTGTAAGTCTTGACCTTTTGCTTAGGAAAAACATTTCCAAAGTCAGTGCAGAGTTTCAGAGAAGGCTGAGGTAGAGCTTAGAGGCAATTTTGAAAGCAAGATGATCCCCACTGGGCGACATGGTCAAATGACCAAACAATAACTGGAGCATGCAACCATAGCTACAGAAGTTCTAAAAGCATGCAAGCATCAGAAAGTGACAAAAATTAAAAAGGAAATGTCTTATGTGTAATTCTCCAATCTAAATAGTCCCTCCTCAGTCTAAAATTAGATGTGACAGCCAGGAATTGCAAAGCCATTTGCAGAGATTAATTTTCAGAGGTGTTTGCAAAGAAATAAAATAAAAAGAATTTTCCATTTTCTGGCTATAGAGAGGACAACAAAAGCTCCAAAATCAATGAAGGCTTGTTCTGTGAAATCAGAGGAATATATGTTAACCCTAAGGCGATCTATCCTCCTTTTCCTAGATCCTGAGGTTTTCTGTTTGGCCTGGGGTATAAAACAGACTATGTGACAATGAGTCCACACTACAATTGACACCCAGCTGCATCAGCCACGATCAGTGTTGTCGCTGGCAATGGACTTTAAACCCCTTAAATGCCACTGTCAATAGTGACTGTAGTGTTGTTGTGCAGATGAAGGGAACTCCAGAAGGCCACAAAGAGATGCTGGATCGTAGGTTTAAACAGCCATACTTTATTTTCGTTCCTCTCTCCTGCTCCCCTTACCCAGGACTTCCTGCTCCTGCCTTGTCTCCTCCTCCCCATTACATCATTGTTACTAGGCAGAAACTGAAACAAGGATAACAGCAAGCCAATCACAGATATAGTAACAACATCACATCTCTCCTCTTCTCACCAAACAAAACAACATTATAACTGGATAACAGTCCAAAAGTTCACATTAGTACGAAGGATTTTTTTTTTTTTTTTTACTGCAGAACATAGTCCAAGAGGTGGGCTGGCGGTCTACGATTTGCCCTCGCAGGATAGCGGTGAGACATCACAGTCCCAGATGAACTTTCTGAGTCCCCTGAGGTATCCTCCCTTGGAACTGCTGAGCTCTGGGGATCCGGCAGGACGTCATCGCTATCTGCCTCGTCTGTTTCTGGGACATAGTCGCAAAGTTATTTAAAATGGGACACGTTCCTTGTGACCTGGCGACCGTGATCTTGAGCAGTAACCATATTGCCTTTGACTTGTGTGACCTGAAAGGGTTCAGGATAGTATTGTGATGCAAACTTGTCTCTAGGTCTTAGCCTTTTTACCAGGACCCAATCTCTCACCAATACTTCCGGTGGCTTGCAACGATGACTGCTCTTATCTGCATACCTCTTCATCTTCTGTTTGGATATGGCATCCTTAGTAGCAATTGGGGTTTGAACAGGGCTCTGCGGAACGCTCGGGAGTTTGACACGCATAGGCCTGTTGAACAGCGCAGTGGCAGGTGGTATCCCAGTAGTAGAATGGGGTGTAGCTCTGTACTGTCTAAGAAATCTGTGTAACTCTTGCTGTAAATCCTTGTGCTCCATGGTAGCGATCCTCAAAGTTTTGTTGATTGATTGCATGAACCGTTCCACTTCACCATTGGCCTGAGGCCAGTAAGGAGTTATTTTCCTGTGAGTGAAACCAAGATAGGTTGCGAATGATCGAAAGTCTGTGCTATTAAAAGATGGTCCATTGTCGGACTTCACTGTTTCCGGTATGCCATATGCCGAGAAGATCTTGTCTAATTTTGGTATACCAGCCCTGGCAGAGGTTGTCGAAACATGTTCAATGACTGGGAACCTCGAATAGTCATCCATGACAACCAGCAGATAGGAGTGATCCGGTAAAACACAGAAATCAACACTAACAGCAGACCACGGGCCCTCTGGCAGAGGTGTCATTTGTAAGGGTGCGCGTCTATGGTCAATTGTAGTTGCTTGGCAAGGTATGCAATTTTCAATGAGTGCCTCTACTTTTTTGTCTAGTCCTGGAAACCAGACTTTCTCTCTCAGTAATTGCTTTGTTTTCACCACCCCTTGATGAGCCTTGTGGGCCAGATCCAGTACTCTGCTTTGAAGTTTCTGGGGTATCACCAGCCGATTGTTACGCAACAGTAGATTTGAATCAGACACGGAGAGATCATGTCGTGCATTAAAGAAGGCTGTCAAGTAGGTTGTTTGATCCGGTGCTTGGAGGTGGGCTTCAGCAAGAAAATTGCTCCAATTTTTAGATCGAACAGTCTCTATAACTAACTGAAGTTGGTGATCGGAATCCACCGTTTGTTGTATTTCCTCCATAGTCATAGCTTTTGGCACAGAATGTGCAACAATAAAATTGATATGTTCCTCTGCAAGGATAGTTGCTGGGATGTCGTCTTGGTAGTTTGTGGTGTTGGGTGTCTCGAAAAGTAGTCAGCCGGATTACCAGCTCCTGCCTCGTATCTCAACCGAAACTGGTAGTTCTGTAGGCGGAGCAACCAGCGTTCAAGTCGTGGGGGAGGCTTTGAAGAATGTTTGTTGAAAAGCGGAATGAGCGGTTTGTGGTCACTTATCACTGTGAATTTATGTCCCATAAGGTACAGATGAAAATGAAGGCATCCCCACACAACCGCAAGAGCTTCCCTTTCAGTTTGTGAATATCGTTGTTCTGTCTCTGTTAAGGCTTTGCTTGCATAGGAAATGGTAGAAACGTTGCCTTCTTTGGACACTTGTGTAAGAATTTCACCCAGGCCCACCGGACTAGCGTCCACGATCAGCTCTGTGGACTTTAGAGGGTCAAAATAGGCCATGACAGTGTCGCCAGTCAGACCGGACTTCATGGAATCGAATGCTGCTTGGTGTTCAGTAGTCCATGTCCAAGGAGTGTCTTTTTTTGTGAGTAGTCGCAGAGGTTCGGAGATCGTGGCCAGATCAGGCATAAATCGCCCACAGTACGTGACTAGTCCTAGAAAACTGCGAACCTCTGACACATTTTGAGGTTGGCTAGCTGACTTTATGGCAGCAACTTTCTGAGGATCTGCTGAAACTCCTTGCTCCGAAAAGATATATCCAAAGAAGCTTAATGACTTTTGGTTAAACTCACATTTTGATGGATTGACAGTTAGATTGCAGGCTTGCAGTCTCTGAAACACTTGCTCTAAGTGACTGTCATGCTCCTCTTGGGTTGTACCATATATAAGAATGTCATCACTGACGTTTAGAACTCCTGCTAGTCCAGATAGAACCTGACTGATAATGTTCTGAAATATTTCTGCCGCAGATGAGATACCAAAGTTCAACCTCTTGAATTGTCGTAAGCCCACATGGGTACTAAAAGTTGTAATGTACCTGGAATCTGGATGCAACTCAAGTTGATGATAACCTGATTTTAAATCAATTTTAGAAAATACTTTTGCACCATTCAGGTCTGTGATAATGTCATCAATAGTGGGCGTGATGTGCCTTTCTCTTTGAATAGCCAAATTGGCATGCCGCATATCCACACATAGCCGGATTTTACCAGGCTGCTTTGGTTTTGGTGCAACAACAATGGGCGATACCCAAGGAGTCGGGCCTTCAACTTGTTCAACAACATCAGACGCTTCCAGATCCTGCAGTTCTTGCTCCACAAGTTTGCGGACATGAAATGGGATGCGCCTGTGAGGTTGAACAGACGGCTGTATTGACTGGTCAATATGCAATTTTATCTGAACGTCTTTTAGCTTACCGAGACCTTTAAAGAGATTAGGGTATCTCTGCATGATGTGTTGGGCCGAAGGACCTGTGACGCTATTGACCAGGTTGACCAGACCCAGAGATATAGCACTCCTGCAGCTGAGAAGCGTGTCTGCGGAGCACTCTACTACATATACAGTGTCGGTGATGGACTTCCCGTCAGCTGCAAGTTCTGACTGAAATTTGCCACACAGGGGTAGTGCAGATGCTGAACCATAAGGAAAAATCTTTAGGCTAGTGCTTTGTAGAGCAGGTCTGTTCGGGAGTTGGCTATAGACTGCACGGCTGATGACGTTTACTGATGCCCCCGTGTCTACTAGGGCTTCCACCGGACTACCATTTATCAGGATAAGTCGCCTTGGACTGGTAAGTGCGTGCAGTGTTTGAGATCCCTCTGCAGTCACTGAGAATAGATAAGTACTGTGAGGCTCGTCAGTAAGCTGCAGCGTTTGGATTTTCTGTGACCTGGGTTGTACTGTGGAATGAGGGGATTGTGGTTTGGATCTACACACTTTTGCAAAATGGTTTTGTTTTCCACAATTATGGCAGGTCCCCCCTTTTGCTGGGCAGACATTCTGGTGGGATACGACCCTCCGCAGTTGTAGCAAGTTGCCCCCTGCATACGAGGCACAGGCGGTCTCTGTGTCAGCTTTGCTATACAAGATGGTGCTTCCGCCTCGCACTCAATGTTCTCTATGAGTTTAGCTTGTTTTTCGGCGGTATCATTTACACGTGCTGTTTCAAGCAGTTTTGCTAAAGTCATGGTGGGATCTCTGAGTGCTTGTCTCCGTAACTTAGAGGAGATGCAGCCTTGTAAAATCTGCATTTGGATCTCTTTGTCGACATCTGTAAATTCACAGTAAGCTGCAAGGTGCCGTAGTCGGACATGATATTCATCAATGCTTTCTGTTGCTGACTGCTTTAATTGTCTAAACTTGAAGATTTCAAATGCTGCATTTCTGTGTGGGGAGAAATACTTGCTTAATGCTGCCTTACTGAGCTCATAGTCTTTGTCTTCTCCTGTATTAGGCAGAGTAGTGAAGATATCATAGACTTGTTCCCCTGCATAATGTAATAGCATGGCTTTCTTCCTGGTATCATCTGATATGTTCATGGCTTGTAGGAATATATCAAAACGCTTCAGCCATTTCTCCCAACATGCTGCTAGGTTAGCTGGGGACTGATGCACATCAAAAGCAGGGAAGGCAGGTAAACAGGCCATTGTTGTAGAGCTGAAATACCTTTAGCTGATGATGAACGCTTCCTCGTCGCCAGTTGTAGTGTTGTTGTGCAGATGAAGGGAACTCCAGAAGGCCACACAGAGATGCTGGATCGTAGGTTTAAACAGCCATACTTTATTTTCGTTCCTCTCTCCTGCTCCCCTTACCCAGGACTTCCTGCTCCTGCCTTGTCTCCTCCTCCCCATTACATCATTGTTACTAGGCAGAAACTGAAACAAGGATAACAGCAAGCCAATCACAGATATAGTAACAACATCACAGTGACTATGGATTTTAGATGGTTAACAGAGTTTAGAGGCTTCTACTATAAACCCATCAACACCCTGAGATCATAACTGTGTGGTCCTGATGGTTGCCATCACAATTCATGGCCAAAAATGGCCTTACAGTCTGCCAGTTATAGTGACCTGTTTAGAAGTTAGCAACATTTAGATGATAAAATAATATTTTGCATTAATTTCTGAAATGCATCTAAAGGGTTCAAGGGAACCTGTCAGGTCCTACATGCCCTCCAATCAAGAAGCATTCAGCAATGTGTGATTAAACACCTTCCCTAACCAGCCCTGTATAACATAATTCAGGTAAATAAATGCTTTGAAAAAGCATTTATAATGTCTGCTTTTCCTATGCTAATGAGGGCTTTGACTAGTTGATGGGGCATTAGTTCCCCAGACTAGTCAGCCCCCTTTTCCTGTTATCACGCACTAGCCGGCCAATCGCCAGCTCAAGCAAGTCTGTGCAAGTATGCGCTCATTCCGGGAGCGTCACTGCGTCTCTGAAGCCGGGTGTACACTTCCTGGTTTCAGAGACATGCACTGCACATGTATGGAAGTTCAGAAGATGGCTTCCGGTCATGAACTGTGTGTCTCTGAAGTCAGGTGTACGTTTCCGGCTTCAGAGATGTGAACTGCTCATGTCCAGAAGTTCAGAAGATGGCTTCCGGTCATGAACAGTGTGCCTCTAAAGCCAGGTGTATGTTTCCGGCTCCAGAGATGCAAACTGCTCATGTCCGGAAGTACAGAAGATGGCTTTGGGTAATGCGCCGCACTTGTATCTGGAGCCGGGAAGCATACATCTGGCTTCAGATATGCAGTGATGCTGCTGGAATGAGCGGCACATGCATGCAGAATTGCATGAGCTAGTGATGTGGCTGGCTTATGCAAATTATGCTATCATGCCCACAGGGGCATGATAACATGGAAATAGAGCTGAATAGTCTGGGGAACTAACGCCCCATTGGCTAGTCAAAGCCCTCATTAGCATAGGAAAAGTGGAGATTATAAATGCTTTTTTAAAGCATTTATTTAACTCTATTATGTTCAACAGCTTATGGATTTTTGGGCACAGGAGACCTGACAGGTTCCCGTTTAATAAACTACCTGACAGCAGTTTTGGCTATATTGAGGGGTGCTGTTTTTAAAATGGAGGTTTTACAATATATAGATCCCTCAATGTCACTTCAAAAGGTAATAGGTCCCTAAAATAATAAGTTTTGGAAATTTCTTTGAAAAAATGAAAATTGCTGCTTCAGTTTTAAACCTTCAAACAACCTAAAAAAGTAAAATGAATTTTACAAATGGTGCTGATGTAAATCAGACATAAGGTAAATGTGTTTTAACTTTTTTTGTGTGGTATAACGATCTGGGTTAAAGAGTTAATCAAAGTTTGAAAATTGCTTTTTTTTACATTTTTGGCAAATCAATATTTTTTATAAATAAATGCAAGACTTATCTACCTAAATTTACCAATAACAATCTTAAAATCACTGAGATATTTTGAAACATTCTAGAATTGTTATCATATAAAGTGACCTGTCAGATTTGAAGATGTTTGCCAGGTCACTAAGGTTAGGGCCATGATTGTTCATATTCTATTTTTCCCTTTCTTCTAGCAAAAAAGTGTGTGAAATGCACCATATATCCAAAATCTGATGTCCAGCTCTGGACATTTGTTGCTTGATGAATGTTTAAGAGGAGAAATTGTCAGAACTAAGCTTGTGTGATGAATAATCCTGACGACCCAACATGGGGTCGGTCAGGCGGACGGCACAACACAAAACACAGCTGGATGGAAATGGGGAGAGGAAGGCCATGCTGATAGGAAATGAGGGATGAACACCTCCTGAGCGCAAACCCGGGCCTGTCCCTGCACTCCCCTAACTCCTAAGCGGGTCCTTCCCCCTGCCACCGTCACGAACCTCATCCCTCACTGTCACCTCACACTGCCCTGGCTAGTGTACTGCCAGACAGGGAGCTAGTATCACCACTGCAGATGGTGCAACACAGGGGGGTGACAAGCTCAAGACAGATGACGTAAAAACACAAAACTTAGCTTAACAACTTTCTTTGCTGCAAAGCACCACACAGCAGAAGAAAGGCACAAGGATCGCCAACTCCACAAAACAAGCAGATTCAACACTGCAACCAGAGAGCGCCTTACTCCAGCTTGGTTAACATAGATTGCTCTATGACCAATAGTCAGCTGATAACAACAGGTGACTATTTAAAGGATGGTGGGAGTGGTCACCACCCATATCAGCTGACCTAGCAACTCTGCAGTTGCAGCAAGGCAAGCTGACATTAACCCCTGCTGGCCTGAAGGGAAAAAAGCTACATTTAAATCATAGTGGAACAAGAGCTGCCACACGTCTAAAAATGGATTGTGACAAACACATTTACCAAGGGCCTAAACAGACATCTGCGAATCTTAGGTAATGTCACTATGTTTCCAAGAAAGCAGTACAATGTAAGTCGTAAAAAATTATAGCTTGTACTGGCTAGGTTCTCAGTCTATGATACCTGTCCTTACAAGGATACAGTAGCATGGATATTATCTACATGTTTTACGTTTTATGCTATGTGTTGTCATGAGTATGATAATGGCATTGGGCATATTGAATTTATTTTTGGAAAGGCTACTGATATACGCTACATTTACAACAATGAAGTGACAATCAGGCCCAGAGAGGAAGGTGATCACTCAGATTCCTTAGCAGCCAGTGCTTTTATATCTATCTGCATTTTAGCTCCCCTTCTCTGCTACCTACTTTCTGATAAAAGGATGAGAAAAAAATATGTAAATCTAATATTCATTTTGCACTTTTTTATGACAAGGAAGAGAACTGGTTCATTTTCGATGGATGTAAAAATGGATACGGATGTACTGTATGATTAAAGCCTAAGAAACATTAAGAAAATTTATCATAGAAGAATATCATTGTGAAGGAATACTGACATTTTTTATATACAAATAGAAATTGTAGTACAAAATTTTTTTTTTTAGAAAATAGTCACTGCGATGTATAGTGAAAGCAAAACGATAACAATGTTTTGAACTTTTGACTTCCAGACCCATATGTCACATCCACTGAAGCTTCGAATGTGAGACTACCATAATTTTATAGACAATCATCTTGGCTATCTCATACATATAGTTTGACTTGCATGTCACTACATTGTTACTGTTTTGCTCCTGGTGCTGAAAAATTTCGTTTTCTTCCTGCATACTACAAATTACAACCTGTTCTCACATTCCCTAATAGCTCATTGTGTTATTTGGTTGATTATCAAGCAAAAGGTCATTGATTCAAACCAAGAAGCAGTCATACAGAAGATTTCCCAAAAAAAAGAGAAACCGTGTCATCCAGCTCATCGATAGCGGTCTCTTGGCCAAAAAAATTCCCATGCTGCATCATGTAAGTGTCCAAATAGTTGGAATAATACAAAAATGAAGTGTGTCCATCCAAACGCCAAGAGATGGAGTCAACAAGTCCACTTATCACAAGGTTTATCAGTTCTGGAGTGACAACCACGGCAGTGGAGGTGGCTTGTATGCTTCTTAATAGTGTGTTAGGGTTTGAGTTCCTGCTGCTGCACAAGGGGAGTCTCGAACCAGTCCTGCTGCGGTCCCCCATTCATCTCCGCCCACAGTGGAGCCTGCTCAGCTTAGACGTCGTCCCAGCATCTCGCCCAGTTAACAGTGTGCAGAGGATTACTGCTGCTCCTCCAGGCTCTGCTATTGTGGCCAGTGCTGGTTAGCAGCGAGCAGACGTCTTTGGGACGAAGTCCTTGTTTTCCCCTTCTGAGCATGCCCAGAGTGAGATCTCTCATTGGAGATCGGGGGTCACATGCTCAGGTACTGCAGCAGCTCCTGAGGAGTTTGATTGCCGTATTCAGGGCCTGGCGTTCAGACGCCAAAGATTGCGGGTGACTCCCGCGAGGACATTAGCGCATGATCACGTTCTATGTTCGCTTAGCACTTAACTGTGTACCTGGGTGCCTGACAGGACACAGCGGCCCTGTGACGTAACAGGGTTCACTTTCAACGCTAGACAGTGCCCTAGCGTGTGTTTATTTTACTCAGTTGTGTTTAATGAGTTCGCACACATCGCCATATGGCGCTGCTGCACTCCTTCTAGCGGCTCTGTGAAATAACAGAGTCGCACATATTGCACAGCGCATTGCGGTGTTTATTTTGGCGACTCTGCGGGATAACAGAGTTTGCGTCTTGCTCCATTTTACTAGCAGCAGGTTCCGCCTGCACGGTGGACCCGGGCTGCAAACGCGCCTCTCTACCTCTATATTTGGTGCGTTCCGCAGACCCTAACATAATATTAGTGCCAGGGTCTGGCTAGTAAAATTGCGGATGACCAGCGTCACGCCAGTACATCCAGCAGCTGGGGGGTAGGTTTGCGGCTCTTGAGCGCACAACCTCAGCTGTGGATGTTTCCGCAGTCGCTGTTCAGGCTGCTAGCGTGGCTGCAGCCAGTTTGTCCTCTGCCACCCCTCCCCTACATTATCCCACCTCCCGCTTCCCGAAAAGTTTGCTGGTGACAGCAAGCAATGTCGGGGATTCGTGAGTCAGTGCTCTATACAGCTCGAGCTTCTGGCTGCACGTTTCCCCACGGATCGAGCACAAGTGGGTTTTGTTACTGTCTCTACTCTCGGGCAGAGCGTTGGAGTGGGCAACGCCTCTGTGGGAGAGCGACGATCGTGT
>JARQOD010000001.1:801365690-801426573 GCA_033576555.1 Oophaga sylvatica
AGTACAAGGTTTTTTTTTTTTTTTTTCTGCAGAACATAGTCCAAGGGTGGGCTGGCGGTCTACGATTTGCCCTCGCAGGAAAGCGGGAGACATCACTCCCAGATGAACTTTCTGAGTCCCCGAGGTATCCCCCCCTTTTGGAACTGCTGAGCTTGGGATCCGGCAGGACTCATCGCTACTGCCTCGCTGTTTCTGGGACTATCCCAAAGTTATTAAAAGGGACACGTTTCCTTTGACCTGGCGACCGGATCTTGAGCATAACCATATTCCTTTACTTGTTGACCTGAAAGGGTTAGAAGTATTTGATCAAACTTTCTCTAGGTCTTAGCCTTTTTACAGGACCCAATCTCCACCAAAAATTCCGGTGGCTTGCAACGATGATGTCTTTATCTGCTACCTCTTCTTCTTCTGTTTGGATATGGCATCCTTAGTACAATTGGGTTTGAACAGGGCTTGCGGAACGCCGGGGTTTGACACCTGGCCTGTTGAACAGCGCATGGCAGGTGGTACCCATAGTAAAGGGTGAGCTCTTACGTCTAAGAAATCTTTAACTCTTGCTGTAAATTCCTTGTGCCCATGGTAGCGATCCTCAAAGTTTTTTGATTGATTTCATGAACCTTTCCCCACCATTGGCCTGAGGCCAAAAGGAGTTATTTTCCTGTATGAAACCAAAAATGGGTTGCGAAGATCGGGAAAGTCGTGCTATTAAAAGATGGCCATTGTCGGACTTCACTGTTTCCGGTATGCCATTGCCGAAAGATTTGTCTAATTTGGTATACCAGCCCTGCGAGGTTGTAAAACTTTTCAATGACTGGGAACCTCGAATATCATCCATGACAACCACAATAGGAGTGATCCGGTAAAACACAGAAATCAACACTAACACAACCACGGGCCCTCTGGCAGAGGTGTCATTTGTAAGGGGCCGTCTATGGTCAATTGTAGTTGCTTGCAAGGTAGAAATTTTTTTCAATGAGTGCCTTACTTTTTGTCTAGTCCGGAAACCAGACTTTCTCTCTCAGTAAATTGCTTTGTTTTCACCACCCCTTGATGAGCCTTGGGCCAGATCCATATCTCTTTGAAGTTTCTGGGGTATCACCACCGATTGTTACGCAACATAATTTGAATCAGACACGGAGAGATCATTCGTGCATTAAAGAAGGCTGTCAATAGGTTGTTTGATCCGGTGCTTGGAGGTGGGCTTCAGCAAGAAAATTGCCCAATTTTTAGATCGACCGTCCTATAACTAACTAATTGGTGACGAATCCACCTTTGTTGTATTTCCCCATATCATAGCTTTTGGCACAGAATGTGCAACAAAAAATTGATATGTTCCTCTGCAGGATATTGCTGGGATGCGTTCTTGGTATTTGTGGTGTTGGGTTCTCAAAAATATCAGCCGGTTACCACTCCTGCCTCGTACCAACCGAAATGGTAGTTCTGTAGGCGAGCAACCAGCGTTCAAGTCGTGGGGGAGGGCTTTGAAGAATTTTTGAAAAGCGGAATGGGGGTTTTTTGTGGTCCTTATCACTGTGAATTTATGTCCCATAAGGACAGATGAAAATGAAGGATCCCCACCAACCGCAAGAGTTCCCCCTTTCAGTTTGTGATATCGTTGTTTGTCTCTGTTAAGGCTTTGCTTGATAGGAAAGGGTAGAAACGTTGCCTTCTTGGAAACTTTGTAAGAATTTCACCCAGGCCCACCGACACTCCACGAAGCTCTGTGGACTTTAAGGGTAAAATAGGCCAGACAGTGTGCCATAGACCGGCTCATGGAATCGAATGCTGCTTGGTGTTCAGTAGTCCATGTCCAAGGAGTGGTCTTTTTTGTGAGTAGTCGCAGAGGTTCGGAGATCGTGGCCAGATCAGCATAAATCGCCCACAGTACGTGACTAGTCCTAAAAACTGCGAACCTCTGACACATTTTGAGTTGGCTAGCTGACTTTATGGCAGCAACTTTCTGAGGACTCTGCTGAAACCCTGCTCCGAAAAGATATATCCAAAGAAGCTTAATGACTTTTGGTTAACTCACATTTGATGGATTGACAGTTAGATTGCAGGCTTGCAGTCTCTGAAACACTTGCTCTAAGTGACTGTCATGCTCCTCTTGGGTTGTACCATAAATAAGAATGTCACACTGACGTTTAGAACTCCTGCTAGTCCAAATAGAACCTACTGATAATTTCTGAAATATATCTGCCGCCAGATGAGATCCCAAAGTTCAACCTCTTGAATTGTCGTAAGCCCACATGGTACTAAAATTGTAATGTCCTGGATCTGGATGCAAACTCAAGTTGATGATAACCTGATTTTAAATCAATTTTAGAAAATACTTTTGCACCATTCAGGTCTGTGATAATGTCATCATAGTGGGCGTGATGTGCCTTTCTCTTTGAATAGCCAAATTGGCATGCCGCATAATCCACCATAGCCGGATTTTACCAGGCTGCTTTGTTTTGGTGCAACAACAATGGCGATACCCAAGGAGTCGGGCCTTCAACTTGTTCAACAACATCAGACGCTCCAGATCCTGCAGTTCTTGCTCCACAAGTTTGCGGACATGAAATGGGATGCGCCTGTGAGGTTGAACAACGGCTGTATTGACTGGTCAATATGCAAATTTTATCTGAACGTCTTTTAGCTTACCGAGACCTTTAAAGAGATTAGGGTATCTCTGCATGATGTGTTGGCCGAAGGACCTTGACGCTATTGACCAGGTTGACCAGACCCAGAGATATAGCACTCCTGCAGCGAGAAGCGTGTCTGCGGAGCACTCTACTACATATACAGTGTCGGTGATGGACTTCCGTCAGCTGCAAGTTCTGACGAAATTTGCCACACAGGGGTATGCAGATGCGAGAACCATAAGGAAAAATCTTTAGGCTATGCTTTGTAGAGCAGGTCTGTTTTCGGGAGTTGGCTATAACAGCAACGGCTGATGACGTTTACTGATGCCCGTGTCTACTAGGCTTCCACCGACTACCATTTATCAGGATAAGTCGCCTTGGACTGGTAATGCGTGCAGTGTTTGAGATCCCTCTGCAGTCACATGAGAAATAGATAAGTACTGTGAGGCTCGTCAGTAAGCTGCAGCGTTTGGATTTTCTGTGACCTGGGTTGTACTGTGGAATGAGGGGATGTGGTTTGGATCTAACACTTTGCAAAATGGTTTTGTTTTCCACAATTATGGCAGGTCCCCCCTTTTGCTGGGCAGACATCTGGTGCGGATACGACCTCCGCAGTTGTAGCAGTTGCCCCCTGCATACAGGCACAGGCGGTCTCTGTGTCAGCTTTGCTATACAAGATGGTGCTTCCGCCTCGCACTCAATGTTCTCTATGAGTTTAGCTTGTTTTTCCGGCGGTATCATATTACACGTGCTGTTTCAAGCAGTTTTGCTAAAGTCATGGTGGGATCTCTGAGTGCTTGTCTCCGTAACTTAGAGGAGATGCAGCCTTGTAAAATCTGCATTTGGATCTCTTTGCGACATCTGTAAATTCACAGTAAGCTGCAAGGTGCCGTAGTCGGACATGATATCATCAATGCTTTCTGTTGCTGACTGCTTAAATAGTCTAAAACTTAAGATTTCAAATGCTGCATTTCTGTGTGGGGGAGAAATACTTGCTTAATGCTGCTTACTTGACTCATAGTCTTTGTCTTCTCCTGTATTAGGCAGAGTAGTGAAAAATCATAGACTTGTTCCCCTGCATAATGTAATAGCAGGCTTCTTCCTGGTATCTGATATGTTCATGGCTTGTAGGAATATATCAAAACGCTTCAGCCTTTCTCCCAACAGCTGCTAGGTTACTGGGACTGATGCACATCAAAAGCAGGGAAGGCAGGTAAACAGGCCATTGTTGTAGAGCTGAAATACCTTTAGCTGATAAATGAACGCTTCCTCGTCGCCAGTTGTAGTGTTTTGTGCAGATGAAGGGAACTCCAGAAGGCCACACGAGATGCTGGATCGTAGGTTTAAACAGCCATACTTTATTTTCGTTCCTCTCTCCTGCTCCCCTTACCCAGGACTTCCTGCTCCTGCCTTGTCTCCTCCCCCCATTACATCATTGTTACAGGCAGAAACTGAAACAAGGATAACAGCAAGCCAATCACAGATATAGTAACAACATCACAGTGACTATGGATTTTAGATGGTTAACAGAGTTTAGAGGCTTCTACTATAAACCCATCAACACCCTGAGATCATAACTGTGTGGTCTGATGGTTGCCATCACAATTCAGGGCCAAAATGGCCTTACAGTCTGCCATTATAGTGACCTGTTTAGAAGTTAGCAACATTTAAGGATAAAAAATATTTTGCATTAATTTCTGAAATGCATCAAAGGGTTCAAGGGAACCTTCAGGTCCTAATGCCCCCCAAATCAGAAGCATTCAGCAATGTGTGATTAAACACCTTCCCTAACCAGCCCTGTATAACATAATTCAGGTAAATAAATGCTTTGAAAAAGCATTTTATAATGTCTGCTTTTCCTAGCTAATGAGGGCTTTGACAGTTGATGGGCATTAGTTCCCCAGACTAGTCAGCCCCCTTTTCCTGTTATCACGCACTAGCCGGCCAATCGCCAGCTCAAGCAAGTCTGTGCAAGTATGCGCTCATTCCGGGAGCGTCACTGCGTCTCTGAAGCCGGTGTACACTTCCGGGTTTCAGAGACATGCACTGCACATGTATGGAATTCAAAGATGGCTTCCGGTCATGAACTGTGTGTCTCTGAAGTCAGGTGTACGTTTCCGGCTTCAGAGATGTGAACTGCTCATGTCCAGAAGTTCAGAAGATGGCTTCCGGTCATGAACATGTGCCTCTAAAGCCAGGTGTAATGTTTCCGGCTCCAGAGATGCAAACTGCTCATGTCCGGAAGTACAGAAGATGGCTTTGGGTAATGCGCCGCACTTGTATCTGGAGCCGGGAAGCATACATCTGGCTTCAGATATGCAGTGATGCTGCTGAATGAGCGGCACATGCATGCAGAATTGCATGAGCTAGTGATGTGGCTGGCTTATGCAAATTATGCTATCACGCCCACAGGGGCATGATAACATGGAAATAGAGCTGAATAGTCTGGGAACTAACGCCCATTGGGTAGTCAAAGCCCTCATTAGCATAGGAAAAGTGGAGATTATAAATGCTTTTTTAAAGCATTTATTTAACTCTATTATTTTTCAACAGCTTATGGATTTTTGGGCACAGGAGACCTGACAGGTTCCCGTTTAATAACTACCTGACAGCAGTTTTGGCTATATTGAGGGTGCTGTTTTTAAAATGGAGGTTTTACAATATATAGATCCCTCAATGTCACTTCAAAAGGTAATAGGTCCCTAAAATAATAAGTTTTGGAAATTTCTTTGAAAAAAATGAAAAATTGCTGCTTCAGTTTTAAACCTTCAAACAACCTAAAAAAGTAAAATGACATTTTTACAAATGGTGCTGATGTAAATCAGACATAAGGTAAATGTGTTTTTAACTTTTTTGTGTGGTAAAACGATCTGGGTTAAAGAGTTAATCAAAGTTTGAAAAATTGCTTTTTTTTACATTTTTGGCAAATCAATATTTTTTATAAATAAATGCAAGACTTATCTACCTAAATTTACCAATAACAATCTTAAAATCACTGAGATATTTTGAAACATTCTAGAATTGTTATCATATAAATGACCTGTCAGTTTGAAGATGTTTGCCAGGTCACTAAGGTTAGGGCCAGATTGTTCATATTCTATTTTTCCCTTTCTTCTAGCAAAAAAGTGTGTGAAATGCACCATATATCCAAAATCTGATGTCCAGCTCTGGACATTTGTTGCTTGATGAATGTTTAAGAGGAGAAATTGTCAGAACTAAGCTGTGTGATGAATAGAGTTGAGCGATACTTTCCGATATGCTAAAGTATCGGAATCGGAATGGTATCGCCGATATCACTAAAATATCGGCGATACCCGATACCGATACCGGAAGTCCCCTGTAAGTCTATGGAACAAAATATCGCAACTAAAAAAACCCCATTCTTTCCTTGTAAACACTAAATATACACACATAGAATACATATATATATATATATACATGTCATTGTGACATATATATATATACATATATGTATAGTTTATACACTTCTACATAGTAAAATATCCTTTGATTCCCAAATTTCCGGGTAAAGCCGGCTTCAGTGAAAAGACAAAAAGCACCCGACATGAAATGACACTTGGTGTACATAGGGTTAAACATTTCTTTTCATGTCCTTTGCTATCTAATTTGCACAAACAATTAAATCAGACTATGTGTGCAAAATTTCACACCTGTAGGGTTAATTAAAGGGTAAATTCGTTGTAAAAAAAACGGACTTTTTTTGCTACGAATTTACACCTTTAATTAACCCCTAGAGGTGTAAATTTTGCACACATAGTCTGATTTAATTGTTTGTGCAAATTAGATAGCAAAGGACATGAAAAGACATGGTTAACCCTATGTACACCAAGTGTCATTTCATGTCGGGTCACCCGACATGAAATGACACTTGGTGTACATAGGGTTAAACATTTCTTTTCATGTCCTTTGCTATCTAATTTGCACAAACAATTAAATCAGACTTTGTGTGCAAAATTTCACACCTCTAGGGTTAATTAAAGGTGTAAATTCGTTGTAAAAAAAACGGACTTTTTTGCTACGAATTTACACCTTTAATTAACCCCTAGAGGTGTGAAATTTTGCACACATAGTCTGATTTAATTGTTTGTGCAAATTAGATAGCAAAGGACATGAAAAGACATGGTTAACCCTATGTACACCAAGTGTCATTTCATGTCGGGTTCTGCATTTTCACAAAAGCCGGCAATTGAATTAGCGGCTATTATACTATGTAGAAGTGTATGAACTACAAATATAAATATATATATATATGTGTCACAAATTCAATGACATGTATATATATATATGAGGTGTAAAATTGCTGAAAAAAAATGCGTGGGCTCCCGCCCTATTTTCGCAACCAGACAGACAAAGCCAGTGAGTGGGGGCAGATAATAATAGCCCAGAGAGGGACCATTATTTTTGCCCCCCCCCGGATACTAACATCTGCCCCCAGACACCCCAGGAAAGACAAATCTATAATTAGATTCGCCCTTTCTGGCACTTTGCCCGTCTATTCCCATTGCCCTGTAGCGGTGGCGAATGGGTTAATATGGGGTTAAAGCCACCTTGCTATTGAAAGGTGACCTTAAGCCAGGTTAATAATTGAGAGCTGTCAATTAGACAACTATCAATTATTAATCCTATTGCATGAAATAAAAATAAAACACACACACTTTAATTAAAAATCATTTTAATGAAATAAAGACACATGTTTTTGACCATCTTTTATTTTACTGCAAAAACCATTTCCTGTAATAAAAATAAAATAAAAAAGCAAAATTATTCTTACCTATCCCATGCACAGTCAGGTCCCACGGTGTAATCCTTCAGAAAGGGTTAATGTTTACTGCAGGGACCGCAGCTAATGCTGCAGCCTCACAGTAAGCCCCAAATGAATGAGTTCCTCTCCTGCCTGACAGAGAGTAAAGGCTGGGTGTCACATAACGATACACCAGCGATCCCGACAACGATATGCACTTGTCAGGATCGCTGGTGTATCGCTACATGATCGCTGCTGAGCTGCCAAACAGGCAGCTCAGGCAGCGATCTGGGACAGCGACACTGCGGGTAACATCGCTTAAGGGCCCGTCTCACATAGCGATATCGCTACCGAGATCGCTGCTGAGTCACTAGTTTTTGTGACGCAGCAGCGAGCTCACCAGCGATATCGCTGTGTGTGACATTCAGCGACGATCAGCCCCCCTGCCGGGTATCGCTGATCATCGCAGAAATGTCAGGACCTTTTTTTGATCGCTGGTTTCCCTCTGACAGGCACGCATCGCTGCGTGTGACAGGCGGGAAACCAGCGATCAAAGGTCCTGACATTTCAGCGACGATCAGCGATACCCGGCAGGGGGGCTGATCGTCGCTGAATGTCACACACAGCGATATCGCTGGTGAGCTCGCTGCTGCGTCACAAAACTAGTGACTCAGCAGCGATCTCGGTAGCGATATCGCTATGTGAGACGGGCCCTTAAGTGGAAAGCTTAATTGATTGCTTTCCACTTTCACTTCAGGTCAGCCAGGGGACACAATCAGTGACGTCAGAGGGAACTGATTAACAAAAATAGGGGTTCCCTTCAAAAAAAAAATGGCGTGGGGTCCCCCCTATTTTTGTTAACCAGCCAGATGAAGCAGACCGCTGAGGCCTGGATTTTCAGGCTGTTAAGGAGCCAAGATCCATGGACCTTGCCAGCCTGATAATACCAGGCCACAGCAGTCTGCATATCTTGGCTGATTAACAAAAATAGGGGATCCCCTCGAAAAAAATTGGCGTGGGGTCCCCCTATTTTTGTTAACCAGCCAGATGAAGCAGACCGCTGAGGCCTGGATTTTCAGGCTGTTAAGGAGCCAAGATCCATGGACCTTGCCAGCCTGATAATACCAGGCCACAGCAGTCTGCATATCTTGGCTGATTAACAAAAATAGGGGATCCCCTCGAAAAAAATTGGCGTGGGGTCCCCCCTATTTTTGTTAACCAGCCAGATGAAGCAGACCGCTGAGGCCTGGATTTTCAGGCTGTTAAGGAGCCAAGATCCATGGACCTTGCCAGCCTGATAATACCAGGCCACAGCAGTCTGCATATCTTGGCTGATTAACAAAAATAGGGGATCCCCTCGAAAAAAATTGGCGTGGGGTCCCCCCTATTTTTGTTAACCAGCCAGATGAAGCAGACCGCTGAGGCCTGGATTTTCAGGCTGTTAAGGAGCCAAGATCCATGGACCTTGCCAGCCTGATAATACCAGGCCACAGCAGTCTGCATATCTTGGCTGATTAACAAAAATAGGGGATCCCCTCGAAAAAAATTAGCGTGGGGTCCCCCCTATTTTTGTTAACCAGCCAGATGAAGCAGACCGCTGAGGCCTGGTTTTTCAGGCTGGTAAGGATCCAATATCCATGGACCTTGCAAGCCTGATAATACCAGGCCACAGCAGTCTGCTTAGCTTGGCTGGTTAACAAAAATAGGGATCCCCTCGAAAAAAAAACGGCGTGGGGATCCCCCCTATTTTGTTAACCAGCCAAGTAAAATGCAGACTGCTGCGGCCTGGTATTAAAAGACTGTCAAGGCCCATGGATTTTGGCCCTCAACAGCCTGATAATACCAGGCTACAGCAGCCCCACATTTGGCGCATCAAAAGATGTGCCAATTGTGGCACTTTACCCGGCTCTTCCCACTTGCCTGTAGCGGTGGCAAGCGGGGTAATAAGGGGTTATTGTCACCGTTGATTGCACGGTGACAATAAGCCCGGTTAATAATGGAGAGGTGTCAATAAGACACCGATCCATTATTAATCCCAAAGTTATTAAATGTGTAAAAAAAAGACAAAGCAAGAAAAAAGTATTTTAATGAAATAAAAGAGACAACACAGTTTTCATTTCTTTTATTATACTCTCATTCCTGCGACGCCATCGATCTCCTGTAAAAAAAGAAAAAAAACAAACCAACAGTATACCACCTGTCCGACGCAGTCCATAACGATAGTCCCACGACGATCCAGCTCTGCTACATCGCAATGACAGGCAGAGCCTGTCATTGCAACGCAGCACAGCTGATTACCTGCTTCCCCGGCGGTGACGTCATCGGACTGACTGCTTTACGGCCGGGATTACCCAGCAGTCACTGCAGTTATCGCGAGAAACTGCATGTGACCGCCGGGGAGAAGAGGATGGCGGCCATGAAGCAGTCCAGGACGTGACCGCCGGAGATCTTCTGCCGGGTAAGTGCCGCTGACTTCTGACAGACCCGACAGACGGACACTGACAGTGACAGTGACATCCCGATTCCGGTATCCGATAAGACGAAAATATCGGAACTCGGAATCGGAATTCCGATACAGCTAATATCGGCCGATACCCGATATTTGCAGTATCGGAATGCTCAACACTAGTGATGAACTAATCCTGTCACTTGGGGATGAAGCGAGAAGTGAATTAGAAGAATTCTTAAAGTCATTTCCTTGGTGATTAGCTATGATCATGTTGACACTAATGCAGTTTTTGCTCATTTCACTAAGCATACATTCTATGTGCACTGAGGAAAACATTGATCAAACAAAGAAAGTACATAGTCTATTAATTCTTCTCAGACATTTTTTCAGAACTGACTTTGAATCATTGCCATAAGTACTTCATTATTGGCCGAGGGCTGATTTGATGCTACTTATCCTTTTACACGAAGAAGAAAGAAAAGTAGTATCATCCAATCAGCTTACCATGGGTAAAATACTGACATCTTTATAGAAGAATATGCTGACTGTATTCACTGTAATGATAAAATATAGAATAATTTTTTTTTTTGCATTTTTTGTTTAAAAATAACACTGTCACGACCCAACATGGGGTCGGTCAGCGGACGGCACAACACAAACACAGCTGGATGGAAATGGGGAGAGGAAGGCCATGCTGATAGGAAATGAGGGATGAACACCTCCTGAGCGCAAACCCGGGCCTGTCCCTGCACTCCCCTAACTCCCTAAGCGGGTCCTTCCCCCCTGCCACCGTCACGAACCTCATCCCTCACTGTCACCTCACACTGCCCTGGCTAGTGTACTGGCCAGACAGGGAGCTAGTATCACCACTGCAGATGGTGCAACACAGGGGGGTGACAAGCTCAAGACAGATGACGTAAAAACACAAAACTTAGCTTAACAACTTTCTTTGCTGCAAAGCACCACACAGCAGAAGAAAGGCACAAGGATCGCCAACTCCACAAAACAAGCAGATTCAACACTGCAACCAGAGAGCGCCTTACTCCAGGCTTGGTTAACATAGATTGCTCTATGACCAATAGTCAGCTGATACAACAGGTGACTATTTAAAGGATGGTGGGAGTGGTCACCACCCATATCAGCTGACCTAGCAACTCTGCAGTTGCAGCAAGGCAAGTTGACATTAACCCCTGCTGGCCTGAAGGGAAAAAAGCTACATTTAAATCATAGTGGAACCAGAGCTGCCACACGTCTAAAAATGGATTGTGACAAACACATTTACCAAGGGCCTAAACAGACATCTGCGAATCTTAGGTAATGTCACTATGTTTCCAAGAAAGCAGTACAATGTAAGTCGTAAAAATTATAGCTTGTACTGGCTAGGTTCTCAGTCTATGATACCTGTCCTCTACAAGGATACAGTAGCATGGATATTATCTACATGTTTTACGTTTTATGCTATGTGCTTGTCATGAGTATGATAATGGCATTGGGCATATTGAATTTATTTTTGGAAAGGCTACTGATATACGCTACATTTACAACAATGAAGTGACAATCAGGCCCAGAGAGGAAGGTGATCCACTCAGATTCCTTAGCAGCCAGTGCTTTTATATCTATCTGCATTTTAGCTCCCTTCTCTGCTACCTACTTTCTGATAAAAGGATGAGAAAAAATATGTAAATCTAATATTCATTTTGCACTTTTTTATGACAAGGAAGAGAACTGGTTCATTTTCGATGGATGTAAAAATGGATACGGATGTACTGTATGATTAAAGCCTAAGAAACATTAAGAAAATTTATCATAGAAGAATATCATTGTGAAGGAATACTGACATTTTTTATATACAAATAGAAATTGTAGTACAAAATTTTTTTTTTTAGAAAAATAGTCACTGCGATGTATAGTGAAAGCAAAACGATAACAATGTTTTGAACTTTTGACTTCCAGACCCATATGTCACCATCCACTGAAGCTTCGAATGTGAGACTACCATAATTTTATAGACAATCATCTTGGCTATCTCATACATATAGTTGACTTGCATGTCACTACATTGTTACTGTTTTGCTCCTGGTGCTGAAAAAATCGTTTTCTTCCTGCATACTACAAATTACAACCTGTTCTCACATTCCCTAATAGCTCATTGTGTTATTTGGTTGATTATCAAGCAAAAGGTCATTGATTCAAACCAAGAAGCAGTCATACAGAAGATTTCCCAAAAAAAAGAGAAACCGTGTCATCCAGCTCATCGATAGCGGTCTCTTGGCCAAAAAAATTCCCATGCTGCATCATGTAAGTGTCCAAATAGTTGGAATAATATAAAATGAAGTGTGTCCATCCAAACGCCAAGAGATGGAGTCAACAAGTCCACTTATCACAAGGTTTATCAGTTCTGGAGTGACAACCACGGCAGTGGAGGTGGCTTGTATGCTTCTTAATAGTGTGTTAGGGTTTGAGTTCCTGCTGCTGCACAAGGGGAGTCTCGAACCAGTCCCGCTGCGGTCCCCCATTCATCTCCGCCCACAGTGGAGCCTGCTCAGCTTAGACGTCAGTCCCAGCATCTCGCCCAGTCTAACAGTGTGCAGAGGATTACTGCTGCTCCTCCAGGCTCTGCTATTGTGGCCAGTGCTGGTTAGCAGCGAGCAGACGTCTTTGGGACGAAGTCCTTGTTTTCCCCTTCTGAGCATGCCCAGAGTGAGATCTCTCATTGGAGATCGGGGGTCACATGCTCAGGTACTGCAGCAGCTCCTGAGGAGTTTGATTGCCGTATTCAGGGCCTGGCGTTCAGACGCCAAAGATTGCGGGTGACTCCCGCGAGGACATTAGCGCATGATCACGTTCTATGTTCGCTTAGCACTTAACTGTGTACCTGGGTGCCTGACAGGACACAGCGGCCCTGTGACGTAACAGGGTTCACTTTCAACGCTAGACAGTGCCCTAGCGTGTTTATTTTTACTCAGTTGTGTTTAATGAGTTCGCACACATCGCCATATGGCGCTGCTGCACTCCTTCTAGCGGCTCTGTGAAATAACAGAGTTCGCACATATTGCCACAGCGCATTGCGGTGTTTATTTTGGCGACTCTGCGGGATAACAGAGTTTGCGTCTTGCTCCATTTTACTAGCAGCAGGTTCCGCCTGCACGGTGGACCCCGGGCTGCAAATGCGCCTCTCTACCTCATATATTTGGTGCGTTCCGCAGACCCTAACATAATATTAGCGCCAGGGTCTGGCTAGTAAAATTGCGGATGACCAGCGTCTACCGCAGTACATCCAGCAGCTGGAGGGTAGGTTGGCGGCTCTTGAGCGCACAACCTCAGCTGTGGATGTTACCGCAGTCGCTGTTCAGGCTGCTAGCGTGGCTGCAGCCAGTTTGTCCTCTGCCACCTCTGCCCCTACATTATCCCACCTCCCGCTTCCTGAAAAGTTTGCTGGTGACAGCAAGCAATGTCGGGGATTCGTGAGTCAGTGCTCTATACAGCTCGAGCTTCTGGCTGCACGTTTCCCCACGGATCGAGCACAAGTGGGTTTTGTACTGTCTCTACTCTCGGGCAGAGCGTTGGAGTGGGCAACGCCTCTGTGGGAGAGCGACGATCGTGTGGGGCGGAGTGCTCCTCGTTTCCTGGAGGCTCTTAAAAAGGTCTTTTTAGGACCTCAGGTCACCCACGATATGGCGCTACAACTGCTGGCATTGGCACAGGGTTCGTCTTTGGTCAGTCAGTTTTCCGTCCAGTTTCGGACTCTGGCCTCAGAGTTAGACTGGTCGGATAAAGTTCTCATTCCAGTCTACTGGCGAGGACTGGCTGATCATGTTAAAGACGCTTTGGCTACCAGGGAGATTCCCGCCACACTGGAGAAGCTTATCTCCATATCTACCCGCATCGACCTCCGTTTTCACGAGCGGAGGTTGGAGCGGGACCAGTGTAGGCAGAGGATTTGGTTGGCTCCCACCTTTGCCACACCTCTCGAATCCCCCGATCTGGCGTCCAAATCCCAAAAGGCCACAGAGGTTCCTCGTGCAGGACCTAAGTCTCGAGTCGTCCGAGTATCTGTGGTCTGTAACCTTTGTCAGCAGACAGGACACTATGCCAACAAATGTCCACAGCGATCGGGAAGCGATTGCGTCTAGTGGCCCTGGGAGGAGGTTCACTAGAGACAGCGGCATTTTCCTCCAAGATGACATTTAAAGGGACAGGCACTGTGGACTCTTCCACACTTACAGTCGAGCTTTGTGTGGACTCAGTAGCAGAGGGGAATTTCATGTCATCCACCTTTGCTCGTCGCCACGCAATATATCTGGTAGCGCTCGACAAACCAGTGACTGTCCGGGTAGTGAATGGGTTGACATTGACATTGCCCTCGCCAATTACACATCAGACTGTCCCTCTTACTTTGTGTGTACCCCCTTCCCATCAGGAAATTATTTCCCTTCTCGTCCTTCCCGAGGGAATAGACGAAATCCTACTGTGAGTACCCTGGCTCCGTTCCCACTCCCCTCATATTGAGTGGACCTCCGGTAGGATACTGGGTTGGAGTGAGTCATGTAAGGACAGATGTGTCAGGGAGTGCATTCAGGTTACCACTACAGAGATACCCGCCGATCTTTCTCCTCTTCCCAAGTGTTATCAGTCATATGCAGACGTGTTCTCTAAAAAGGCTGCGGAGACTCTGCCGCCCCATCGTCCCTACGACTGTCCTATTGACCTCTTGCCTGGAGCAGAACCTCCTCAGGGAAGGGTCTATCCCCTCTCTCTTCCTGAGACGGAGGCTATGTCTCAATATATCCAGGAGAATCTGGCAAGAGAGTTCATTAGGAAGTCGGTGTCACCAGCAGGAGCGGGGTTCTTCTTCGTGCAGAAGAAGAGTGGAGAATTACGTCCGTGTATAGATTACAGAGGTCTTAACACCATCACCGTTAAGAATAAGTATCCGTTGCCCCTGATCTCTGAGCTCTTTGATAGGCTCCGGGGAGCAAGGGTATTTACTAAATTAGATCTGCGTGGTGCTTATAACCTGATTCGCATCCATGAAGGGGACGAATGGAAGACGGCTTTTAATACCAGGGATGGGCATTATGAATACCTGGTGATGCCCTTCGGGCTCTGTAATGCCCCAGCCGTTTTCCAAGACTTTGTCAATGATATCTTCCGGGATATGCTTTCACCTCTGTAGTAGTCTATCTGGATGATATTCTCATCTTTTCTCCAGATATTGACTCTCACCGGAGGGATGTCTGCAAAGTCTTCGACCTGTTACGGGCAAACTCCCTCTATGCAAAGTTGGAGAAATGCATGTTTGAGCAGGAGTCTTTACCTTTCCTGGGCTATATCATCTCCACCCAGGGATTGGCTATGGATCCTGCCAAACTACAGGCTGTGATGGATTGGCAAGAACCCCATTCTCTTAAAGCGGTGCAGCGCTTTATGGGGTTCATTAACTACTATCGCCAATTCATTCCCCACTTCTCCACTTTGGTAGCTCCCTTGGTAGCCCTCACCAAGAAGGGAGTCAATCCAAAATTGTGGTCAGAGGAGGTCTCCAAGGCCTTTACTTCAGTTAAGTCCCATTTTGCTAGCGCTCCCATCTTACATCGCCCCGAGGTTGATAAGCTTTTTTTATTGGAGGTCGATGCCTCGTCCGTTGGTGCTGGAGCAGTCCTTTTTCAAAAGGATGCTCAAGGTCGGAAACATCCTTGTTTCTTCTTTTCCAAGACCTTCACACCAGCGGAGAGGAATTATTCCATTGGGGATAGGGAGTTGCTAGCCATGAAGTTGGCCTTTTCCGAGTGGAGACATCTCCTGGAGGGGGCACGCTTTCCCTTTCAAGTTTTCACTGACCACAAAAATTTGGTCTATTTACAGACCGCCCAGCGGCTAAATTCTCGTCAGGCCAAATGGTCCCTGTTCTTCTCCCGGTTTCATTTCACCCTCCATTTCCTCTCTGGTGAGAAGAACATTCGGGCCAATGCGCTTTCTTGCTCCGTGGTGTCCTCTGAGGAAGTGGAGGAGGAGCCTCGGTTGATTGTCCCCACAGAGAGCCTAAGAACTGTGGCCCCGGTTTCGCTTGAGTCTGTGCCTCCGGGCAAGACTTTTGTGCCCACCAATTTGTGACCGGAGGTACTCTCTTGGGCACATTCGTCTAGGGTGGGTGGACATTTTGGGGCAAAAAGGACATCTGAGTTGCTGGCGAGGACATACTGGTGGCCACATATGGTCCGTGACGTCAGGGAATACGTTCAGGCGTGCGTCTCCTGCGCCAAGAATAAGTCCCCTCGACAATGGCCGGCTGGGCTACTTTTCCCTTTACCGTGGCAGACAGGCCTTGGGAGATGGTCAGGATGGATTTTGTGGTGGGCTTACCCAAGTCTCGGGGCTGCACCATCATCTGGGTGATAACCGACCACTTCTCCAAAATGGTGCACTTAGTGCCATTACCACGGTTACCGTCTGCACGGGCCTTGGCAGCATTGTTCATTAGGCATATTTTCCACCTACACGGTATGCCAGACAAAATTGTCAGTGATCGAGGTCCCCAGTTTGAGTCTCGGTTCTGGAGAGAGCTGTGTCGTTTACTGAGCATTGAGTTGAATCTCTCCTCTGCATACCATCCCGAGACGAATGGGTTGGTAGAGAGGGCCAACCAGACCTTGGTCACATATTTGCGACATTTTGTCTCTGCCAGGCAGGATGACTGGGCATCCTTGCTACCGTGGGCGGAGTTCGCTCTAAATAATGCTGTGGCTGACTCCACCGGACAGACCCCATTCCTCCTGAACTACGGTCAGCATCCGCGGGTACCAGTGCCCATGCCCGTGTCTTCCGCCGATTCCAGGGTGGCAGACTGGGCTGTGGAGGCACGGGACATTTGGGACCGCACCCAGGATGCCATTCAGGCCTCCAAAGAGAGGATGAGGTCTTCGGCCGATGCCCATCGGCGCCCCGCTCCTACATTTGCTCTGGGTGACCTAGTGTGGCTTTCTGCCCGAAACATCAGGCTACGTGTAGAGTCCACCAAGTTGGCACCTCGCTTTTTGGGCCCCTTTAAAGTTCTTGAGCAGGTGAACCCGGTGGTTTACCTCCTAGCCCTTCCGCCTCGCCTTGGTATCACCGACACCTTTCACGTGTCCCTCCTGAAACCCGTGGCCATTTCCCGGTTTTCCGAGTCATCTGCCGGGACGTCGGGTTCATCTACCGACGATCATGAGGTGAACGCCATTGTTGGGTGCAAGGTGGTACGAGGCAAAAAATTTTATTTGGTGGATTGGAGGGGTTATGGGCCTGAGGATAGGTCCTGGGAGCCTGCCGAGCATGTTCACGCTCCGCAGCTCATCGCTGCCTTTGAGCGCAGCGAGGCCCAAAGAAGGGAGGCCCTAGGAGGGGGGGTAATGTTAGGGTTCGAGTTCCTGCTGCTGCACAAGGGAGTCTCGAACCAGTCCCGCTGCGGTCCCCCATTCATCTCCGTCCGCAGTGGAGCCTGCTCAGCTTAGACGTCGGTCCCAGCGTCTCGCCCAGTCTAACAGTGTGCAGAGGATTACTGCTGCTCCTCCAGGCTCTGCTATTGTGGCCAGTGCTGGTTAGCGGCGAGCAGACGTCTTTGGGACGAAGTCCTTGTTTTCCCCTTCTGAGCATGCCCAGAGTGAGATCTCTCATTGGAGATCGGGGTCACATGCTCAGGTACTGCAGCAGCTCCTATTGGTCTGCCAGGAAGGTCCTGTGACTACTGGTGTTCTGGAACAAGTTTCATTGGTCCTTGTTTCTGGCAGGACCTGTAGCTGTTACTATAAAAGAGTTGCATGGCTGGGCCGCCATGCGCTAATATCAACCATTATATGCTTTTCACCAGTGTGGTCATGCGTGTGTGTGGTTAGGGCCCGGCTGAAATAAGCCCCTAGAATACCGACTTAATCGGTGAGGAGTTTGGTATGCTAGCTGGTCAGGGTCAGTGTCCTAGATGCCCTAGATTACCGGCATAACCGGTGAGGAGTTTGATTGCCGTATTCAGGGCCTGGCGTTCAGACGCCATAGATTGCGGGTGACTCCCGCGAGGACATTAGCGCATGATCACATTCTATGTTCGCTTAGCACTTAACTGTGTACCTGGGTGCCTGACAGGACACAGAACTTTTTCTCAGCGGCCCTGTGACGTAACAGGGTTCGCTTTCAACGCCAGACAGCGCCCTAGCGTGTTTATTTTGCGACTCAGTTGTGTTTAGTGAGTTCGCACACATCGCCATATAGCGCTGCGGCACTCCTTCTAGCGGCTCTGTGAAATAACAGAGTTCGCACATATTGCCACAGCGCATTGCGGTGTTTATTTTGGCGACTCTGCGGGATAACAGAGTTCGTGTCTTGCGCCATTTTACTAGCAGCAGGTTCCGCCTGCACGGTGGACCCTGGGCTGCGAACGCGCCTCTCTACCTCATATATTTGGTGCGTTCCGCAGACCCTAACATAGTGAAATCATAGATGTCCATTCAAGTACCATTCAACGTACATTACTCAAGTCTGGAATAGTGGCCTGAAAAAATGGTGAAGAATAGGGATGAGCGAACATACCTAGTGATACTCGGTTATCACTGTGCTCAAATGTACTAGTTACTCAGTGAGCAATGGGTGATGCTTTATATAAAACATGTTTTCCCTCCCATATCTTTGGCGCCTGTTACACAGCTAATAAGCATGCAGGGATTGTCTGTGTGTCACTGTAATGCCATAGCCATCTTAGTTGTGGCATTACAGTGACTTGCTGGCTGTGTGACATCTTCAGGAGTTATAAGAACAGGCGCTGACACACTGATGCCATTACACAACTTTATGACACTTTGTATTGGAGGGAAAGAGTGCTTGTCTAGGCTTGTGTCCATAGAAAAATTAATCAGAGACCTGTAGCGATGATACTGGTGCTGAAGCTGAGACATCATACTAATAACCCTTCTAAGGGCTAATCGATTGATTTGCTGTTTGTATCACATACAATCTGCATTCAGCCTAGGTAGGGAAAGAGAGTCGCAGGAGTAGGGAGGGTGACAGAATCCAGTCCATAGGCAGGAATTAGGGCTGTGCAGTCCGTTGACAAACTTATACCTGTAGCTTTTTTGGATGGAGTGGAAAAATTTTATATATTTTAATCCATCGAGTATTATGGGATTTGTGTTACTTTTTTGTGTTATATGACACTCCAAAAAATTGTTAAAAAAATTTCCTTGTTACATTTCTTACCCATACACTATTCTATGTTCTAGATTAATTTTTTTTAATATACATGTATAACATTTCAAAAAAGCATTACAAATTTTGCAGGGTAAAATATGTCACCCATACAGTATTGCGTGGTCTGGGGTATATTTCATGTGATCTATAAAACTTTAAAAAAAATAAAACATTTTGCAGGTTTAAATTTCTCAGCCATAGAGTTTCACGTGCTCTGCAGTACATTTCTGTGGTAGCTAACACTCAAAAAAAGCATTAAAAAATTAGCTGAATTACATTTCTCACCAATACACTATTTCATGGTCTGGGTAATTTTTTTGTGATATCATCTAACACTGCAAAAAAGCATTGAAAAAATTGACTGGATTACAGTTTTCATCCATACACTATTCTGTAGTCTGTGGTACATTTCCTGTTATCTGTAACACTGCCAGAAGCCAGGTCACTTACAGCCCAGGCACCAGGGAATGAAACTCCAGGAAACAAGTGGAGGCAGTCCCCCCAGCCTCAAGAGGAAGGAGAAGATGAAGCGGACACCTGAAGAGGAATACTGTATTACCCTGTTTACAAGTTGTTCCTGACTTTGTACTTTATGAGTGTAGGAGTATAGCAACTACACTTTTAACATGTTTAAATGAGGCTTGCCAGTTGTTTCCTTTCAGGGGTCTATGAATGACCGTCTGTTCTTATAATTTTTTCCTGGCTGTGTACTTTGTGGAAAGCCTTTATGAGTGTAGGGGTACAACAACTACACTAAAATTATTTCAGTGAGTCCCATCAGTTGTTGCCTTTCAGGGATCTATGGCTGACTCTCCTGAAAATTTTCCACAGGCTTTGCACTTTTTGCAAATCCTTTATGACTGTGTAAGTACATAAAGTATACTTTAAAAATCTCAAAATCTCAAAATATTTAAGTTCAAATATTTTTGCTTGGATTCAATGACTTATCCGTAGAGTTTAACATGGTTATTGTTGCATTATGGTGGTATGTAAAACTTTCAAAAAGCATTGAAAAATATTTCTGGATCACATTACTCATCCAAATATTACATACTTTCTGTCACATTTTGGTGATATATTACACTACAAAAAAACCTTAAAAATGTTGCTTGTATGCTTATATTTCTTACCCATACACTATTCTGTGTTTGTGATATATAACACTAAAAAAATAGTAAAAAAAAATTGCTGGGTTACATTTCTCAGCCATGCAGTATAACATGTTCTTGGTTACATTTCGTAGGTATATAACCCTCAAAACTCTTGTTAAAAAATGTGTCGGTATTATATTGCTCACCCATACACCATTCTGTGTTCAGGGGTACATTTCATTGGTATATAACCCTCAAAAAACTGGTTCAAAACAATATTATTTTATTGCTCACCCATACACTTGTCGATACACTAGTCCATGCTCTGGGGTACATTTCTGTGATACATAACATTCAAAAAAAGAGTTTAAATATTTTGCTGGGTTAAATTTCTCACCCATACAGGGTTACATGCATTGTGGTACATTGTAATGTACCACACATGCTGGTGTAGCACAGGCACTGCTTTCTTAGAGCAGTAATGGTGACTGTGCGCCTGGTACTGGGGTACTGCGACCGCAATCAGCTTTCAGAAACTGTATCCACCAGGCGGAAAGGCAGCATTTTGGTGGCCAACAGATTTGAGATGAAGTTCAAGCTCCTACCTTTGGCATGTGTAGGAGGAAAACATCTTTTATATGACCACAACAGTGAAACTGTGAATCTGAGGGCTGGCTGCTGTGCTGAGAGAGGGTGGAGTAGAATATACACGACAAACTGCTGGACTGTGAGTGAATTATAGGCGAAGATGCTATGGAGGATTGAGAAAGATGTGGTTTGCTCTGTGTCTGAGATCGGTCAAAAACAGCAGTCATGTCCACTTCTGTAACAGCTGATGGGCTCTCACTCACCTGGACTCTAGCAGGTAAACAAGTGGAGGTTCTGCATCCAGAGACCTGTGTAAGAACACCTGCCACGGTGACAGAGGACGAAGAAGCAGCAGATGGGGTTGATGGGGCTGCCGGTGGTTTTATGTTTTTATGTGCAATATAATCATTATAATTTGTTATAACTAACCACTAGAATTGAGCGAAACAGGTCGGTCAGATTCATAAGTCGCCGACTTTCTCCAAAGTCGGGTTTCGCTGACCGAAACCGGACCATAGCGTGAAGTCGGCCATGCGGTCGGCAAAAGGAGCGCCAAAGTCAGATTTCCCAGAATGCTTTCAGGCGCTTTTTTTCAGCCAATGAGCAAGGACGTACACTGTGGGCAACGAGATGACATGTGCAGCATCCACCACCATCTTGGAGAAGGGCATTGCAGTGATTGGCTTGCTTTGGGGGGCGTCACAGTGTTAGGCTAGCGGAACGCACCAATTAAATATAAAATTAAAGGTGCGTTCGCAGCCCGGGGGTCCACCGTGCAAGAAGAACCTGCTGCTAGCAAATGGCGCTATATGGCGGTATAAGCGAACACTGTTGCTTCACAGAGTCGCTGGTATAGACACTGAATAGCACGATATGGTGGTATAAGCGAACTCTGTTACTTCACAGAGTCGCGACATAAACACTGTGTCCTGCAAAGCGCTCAGGAGCACAGAGGTAACTGCGGAGCAGATAGCAGTCTATAATAATGTAGTCCACGATGCACACAGCAAACTCCTCACCGGAGGTGCCGATATACTAGAGGCTTTTTTCAGCCAGAGCCCTGAACCCATGCACACAAACTCCTCACCGGAGGTGCCGGTATTCTAGGGGCTTATTTCAGCCGGGTCCCTAAACACATGCATAAGACCACACTGGCACAAAGCACATAACAGAATTAATACTAGCGCATGGCCGTGTGGCCATGCAACTTTTTTATAGCAGCAGCAACTACAGGACCTTCCTGGAAAGACCAATGGGAGACTGCCATCGAACTAGAGCACGTTCAGGACCTTCTTAGAGGACCAATACGAGTTGCTGCAGTACCTGAGCATGTGACCCTTGGTCTCCAAGGTGAGGCCTTACCCTGGGCATGCTCAGAAGGGTAGCATAATAGCAGAGAAATACAGAGAATAAATCTGATAATGTTAAATAAATTCAACTATATTGCTCTGCTCAGAAATGAATGGCCGACCATTCGGTATTAAATCCAGGACATTATATCCATAGATCAGGGAATATTAAAATGAATATTAAAATACTAAGTATACTGGTAAAAATAAAAATAATGAATAACAATGAAATTAAATAATAATAAAAATAATAAAATTGTGGACAATAATATTATAAAAAACCTTTATTGAATAGGGTTTAACACGGTACATAAAAAGACACACCAAATAACATTTAATGGTCAGATTGTATTCCAAAAATATGAGATCACAAGGTGCAGCACTTATACAATATAATAAATTAGTGAGCAAAAGCACCCAAAAAATTAAATAAGTGGAAAAAATAAAAATTAATCACTTACATAAAAAATGTTGCAAAATCCGCAAATAATAAAAGAAATTTATTTTAAAAAAATTGTGACACAAAAAATAATAATTATCACAGTGTATACATAAAGTGCTATGTGCTATAAGTAGTGTGCAAAAAATAGGCTCTCCAAATCACAAGGGAGTAACCCACTATCACAATTTACACATATGTGCGGTGATGCTGATCAAAAAAGTGCTAGAGTGCTTTAATTAGCTCACAACTATAAGGGCTGCACACCCCACCTGATGTATGTTGGGAGTTATAATCCCACTGCATATATGTGTGATACTTGTCCACAATTTTATTATTATTTAATTTCATTTTTATTCATTATTTTTATTTTTACCAGTATAGTATTTTAATATTCATTTTAATATTCCATGATCTATGGATATAATGTCTTGGATGCTCAGAAGGGGAAAAGCAGGACTTAGTCTCACAGCCGTCTGCTCGCCGCAGACCAGTACTGGCTACAATAACAGAACCTAGAGAGGCAGCAGTAACCCTTTGTACCGTATCAGGCTGGGCGAGTCGCTGGGACTGACGTCTTTGCTGAGCAGGCTCCACTGTGGCAGGAGAAGACTCGAGATTCCCCCTGTGCAGAAGCGGGAACTCGACCCCTAACATCATAGTGTCTATAAAAGCCCTGACCGCCGACCTCCGTTTTACTTCTGCCAATCTTAATAGTAGGGAGAGGTTGCTGACGCTGTTTTTCTGTAGGGAGAGAGGGCTGGAAAGAGAAGTTATTATGTGCTTGTGCTGATAGCAATTGTGCTGTACAGTTAGTGTGCAGTGACAGGGAGGATTTTCTTGTGTTCAGCAGCGCTGGTTATTAGGCTGCCTGATAACTGTATTGCTGTGTGTACACTGCTGTGCCGACTGCTTTTTACACAGCACTAATACTTTTATTCTTTTTTTCTGCACAGTTACCGTCCATTCATTTTTTCCCACACCATATAGAGCTGTACGCTCCTCACACACTACCATGTACCGGCTGGTGTCACGGACAAATACATGCTGACTATCTGTGTGTGACTCCGGAAATAAATACGGAGATTTAAATTTTTCCCTACATCGTATACAGCTGTACACTTCTGATACAGTACTGTATTTCTGCTGTTTTTATTACGGTCAAATCCATACTGAGTGAGCGTCTGTGTGTGACTCAGGAAATATATACGGAGATTTCAATTTTCCCTACACCATATACAGCTGTACGCTTCTGATACAGTACCGTATATCTGCTCTTTGTATTACGGTCAAATCCATACTGAGTGAGCGTCTGTGTGTGAAACCAGAATTATATACTGAGATTAAAATTTTTCCCTACACCGTATACTGCTGTACGCTTCTGCTACAGTACCGTATTTCTGCTGTTTGTATTACGGTCCAATTCATACTGAGATAGTGTCTGTGTGTGACTTCGGAAATATATACGGAGATTTAAATTTTCCCCTACACCGTATACAGCTTTACCCTTCTGATACAGTACCGTTTTTCTGTTTTTTGTATTACAGTCAAATCCATACTGAGTGAGCGTCTGTGTGTGACTCCGGAAATATATACGGAGATTTCAATTTTCCCTACACCATATACAGCTGTACGCTTCTGATACAGTACCGTATATCTGCTCTTTGTATTACGGTCAAATCCATACTGAGATAGTGTCTGTGTGTGACTCCAGAAATATATACCCGCTTTATGCATTTAATAGCCCTCTGTGTCTGTACTGTTACATACATTGGCTGTTAACTGGTTCATGCAGAATTACATGTACACCCGATTCGAACACTATGGATGGTCCGAACAATGAAAGCTATTGTTACCATCTACCTTTCGTGTCTCCTCTTTTTCCTCATAAATTGTAAGCTTGCGAGTGTTAGGGTTCGAGTTCTCGCTGCTGCACAAGGGGAGTCTCGAACCGGTCCCACTGCGGTCCTCCATTCATCTCCGTCCGCAGTGGAGCCTTCTCAGCAGAGACGGTGGTCCCAGCGTCTTGCCCGTTCCAGTACTCCTCCTGGATCTTCTGTTGTAGCCAGTGCTGGAGCAGACGTCTTGGGGACGAAGTCCTGCGTTTCCCCTTCTGAGCATGCCCAGGGTAAGATCTCTCATTGGAGATCAGGGGTCACATGTTCAGGTACTGCAGCAGCTCCTATTGGTCCGCCAGGAAGGTCCTGAAACTACATGTGTTTTGGAACAGTTTCTCATTGATCCTTTCTTCTGGCAGGTCCTGTAGCTGTTACTATTAAAGGGTGGCAATACTGAGCCGCCATGCGCTAGTATCAACCGTTATATGCTTTGCGCCAGTGTGGTCATGCGTGTGTGTGGTCAGGGCGGCTGAAATACGCCATTACAATACCGACTTAATCGGTGAGGAGCTTGGTATGCTGGCTGGTCAGGGTTGGTGTCCTAGATGCCCTAGATTACCGGCATAACCGGTGAGGAGTTTGATTGCCGTATTCAGGGCCTGGCGTTCAGACACCATAGATTGCGGGTGACTCCCGCGAGGACATTAGAGAGGACATTAGCGCATGATCACGTTCTATGTTCGCCTAGCAGTCAACTGTGTACCTGGGTGCCTGACAGGACACATAAGTTTGTCTCAGCGGCTCTGTGACCCAATAGGGTTCGCTTTCAACGCTAGACAGCGCCCTAGCGTGTTTATTTTGCGACTCAGTGGTGTTAAGTGAGTTCGCACACATCGCCATATAGCGCTGCGTCACTCCTTCTAGCGGCTCTGTGGAATAACAGAGTTCGCACATATTGCCACAGCGGCGTTTATTTTGGCGACTGCGGGATAACAGAGTTTGTTTCTTGCACCATTTTACTAGCAGCAGGCTCCGCCTGCACGGTGGACCCTGGGCTGCGAACGCACCTCTCTACATCATATATTTGGTGCGTTCCGCAGACCCTTACATAATACTAGGGCCAGGGTCTTGCTGGTAAAATGGCGGACGACCAGCGTCTGCAGCGGTATATCCAGCAGCTGGAGGGTAGGTTGGCGATTCTAGAGCGCAGAACCTCAGCTGTGGATGTTACCGCAGTCACGGTTCAGGCTGCTAGTGTGGTTGCCGCCAGTTTGTCCTCTGCCACCCATGCTCCGACTATTTCTCACCTCCCACTTCCAGAAAAGTTTACCGGTGACAGTAAACAATGTCGGGGTTTCGTCAGTCAGTGCTCTATACATCTAGAGCTTCTGGCTGCACGTTTTCCCACGGAGCGGGCGAAAGTGGGTTTTATCATGTCCCTTTTGTCGGGCAGGGCGTTGGAGTGGGCAATACCGTTGTGGGAGCGCGATGATCGTGTGGTGCAGAGTTGTTATGATTTGGTAACTGAGGAGAGCAGGCAAAAAAGGAAATACACCAGAGCAGTTGGAAACTATGAGATTGCAGTACCCTGACTAACCACCACAACTAGAGGCAGCCGTGGAGCGTTCCTACGTTGGTCCTAGACGCCTCGTCACAGCCTGAGAAACTAACTACACCTAAAGATAGAAAGAGGAAAGCTATCTGCCCCGGAGCAGATCCCCAAAGAACATAGAAAGCCCCCAAACATGTAATGGCGGTTAGACAAGAAGAAATACTGACACAGACAGAAAATAGTATGAGCAAATGTTGGGGCCCAAACTTACTAAATAGAAAAGGATAGGAAGGGCACTTACTGCAATCCCAAAAAACCCTGAAAAGCACCAACACTACTAATTTCAAAAACACCTGAGATCACACGACCTCTACCACCTAAATTAGTTCTCTGGTGTAACCAAAAACAAAACAGCAGCCACTGAAAAAACTGGAAAAAGCAAATGCACAAACAACAGTGGCTGAACTGAACTGAGAGGCAAAAGCCCCCAGAGGGGACCCTGAAGGCCCCCACAGAAGTGCAGGACAAAATGCAAAAATCAAGCACAAAAACAAAAAGAAGAAAATGTCTTATCTGTTAGCAGGAGATTCAGACACGACACAGCAGGCTACCAAGGAAACAGGAATCAAGGATTGAGACCAGAACAATTGGTCACCGGCAACCCTGATGGGAAGGTGACTCCCTTATATAAGACCAGTCAGTAACACCTGATTCCCAATCCTCACAATCTTCACTGGACAGTCCAGTACCGTTTGTAACCACCAGAGGGAGCTTCTGCTCAGAACTCATTTCCAGCCTATTCACAACAGTACCCCCCCCTTGAGGAGGGGTCACCGAACCCTCATTTGAGCAACCAGGTCGGTCAGGATGAGTTCTATGATACGCACGGATGAGTCTCCTAGCATGGATGTCCGAAGCAAACACCCAAGAATTGTCTTCCTGACCATAACCTCTCCATTTAACCAAATACTGGAGTTTCCGTCTAGAAAAACGAGAATTCAATATTTTCTCAACCACATACTCCAGATTGCCCTCAGCCAAAACAGGGTCAGGAGGCACAGTAGTAGGAACCACTGGCTCAACAAACCTCTTCAACAAGGACTTGTGGAACACGTTATGGATCTTAAATGTCCCTGGAAGAAGCAAACGAAAAGAAACAGGGTTAAGAATCTCCATGATCTTATAAGGTCCAATGAACCTAGGCTTAAATTTAGGAGATGCCACTCTCATAGGAATATTTCTTGAGGACAACCAGACCAAGTCCCCCACTTTAAACCGAGGACCATCAGTCCTATGCCGGTTAGCAAACCGCTGGGCCCTCTCCTGAGAGAGGGACAACCTCTCCACTACCTGGTCCCAAATCTGTTGCATACGCTCCACAACAGAGTCAACACCCGGGCAGACAGAAGCCACCGTCTGTCCAGAAGAAAATCGAGGGTGAAACCCAGAATTACAGAAAAATGGAGACATCAAAGTGGCAGAGCTAGCCCTATTATTAAGAGCAAACTCAGCCAAAGGCAAAAAAGAGACCCAGTCATCCTGATCAGCAGACACAAAGCATCTTAGATAAGTCTCCAATGTCTGGTTTGTTCTCTCAGTTTGACCATTGGTCTTAGGATGAAACGCCGAGGAGAAAGACAATTGAACACCAATTTTAGAACAAAAGGTCCTCCAAAATCTGGAAACAAACTGGACTCCTCTGTCAGACACAATGTTCTCAGGAATGCCGTGTAAACGAACCACGTGCTGAAGGAACAAAGGCACCAATTCAGAGGAGGAAGGCAACTTAGGTAATGGCACAAGATGTATCATCTTGGAAAACCTATCGCAAATCACCCAGATGACGGTCATTCTCTGAGAAACAGGGAGGTCGGAAATGAAATCCATAGAGATATGGGTCCATGGTCTCTTGGGCACAGGTAATGGCATCAACAAACCACTAGAACGAGAGCAAGGCTTGGAGCGAGAGCAAGTCCCGCAGGACTGCACAAACTCCCTGACATCACGAGACAAGGTAGGCCACCAAAAGGACCGACCAACCAAGTCCCTGGTACCAAAAATTCCGGGATGACCGGCCAACGCGGAACAATGAATCTCAGACATTACACTCTTTTTCCACTGGTCCGGGACAAACAATTTCCCAACAGGGCAGCGCTCGGGCTTATCTTCCTGGCACCCCTCCAGAGCCAGTCTCAAATTGGGCGAGATGGCGGAAAGAACTACACCCTCTTTCAAAATAACAGAAGGATCAGATAACTCAGGAGAGTCCGCCAGGAAACTCCTCGAGAGGGCATCCGCCTTAACATTTTTAGTGCCAGGAAGAAATGAAACCACAAAATTAAAACGTGTGAAAAACAAGGCCCACCTGGCCTGTCTAGGATTAAGTCGCTTGGCAGATTCCAGATAAACTAGATTCTTATGGTCAGTAAGGACCACCACCTGATGTTTGGCTCCCTCCAGCCAATGTCTCCACTCTTCAAAAGCCCACTTCATGGCTAATAACTCCCGATTACCCACGTCATAATTACGTTCAGTGGGAGAAAATTTTCGAGAGAAAAAGGCACAAGGGTTACTTTTAGAGGTCTCTGGATCTCTTTGGGACAAAACGGCACCTGCCCCAATTTCAGAGGCATCAACCTCCACCTGAAATGGTAGAGAAACATCAGGCTGCCGTAGAACAGGAGCAGAAGTGAATCTCTGCTTAAGTTCCTGAAATGCAGAGACTGCCTCAGGAGGCCAATTCACCACATCAGAACCCTTCTTGGTCAAATCAGTTAATGGTTTAACAATAACAGAGAAATTACCAATAAATTTACGATAAAAATTGGCAAAACCCAAGAATCTTTGAAGAGCCTTTAAAGAAGTAGTTTGGACCCAATCACAGATAGCCTGAACTTTGACCGGGTCCATTTCAATAACAGATGGGGACAAAATGAAACCCAGAAATGAGATCCTCTGAACGCCAAAAAGACACTTTGATCCCTTCACATACAGAGCATTCTCTCTCAAAATCTGGAAAACAGTCCGAACATGTTTTACATGAGAGTCCCAGTCATTGGAAAAAATCAAGATATCATCCAAATAAACAATCAGAAATTTATCCACAAAATCCCTGAAAATGTCATTCATGAAGGACTGGAAGACAGAAGGAGCATTAGTGAGCCCAAAGGGCATCACAAGGTACTCAAAATGCCCTCAGGGGTATTAAATGCCGTCTTCCATTCATCCCCGTGCTTAATGCGAATAAGGTTATATGCCCCCCTGAGGTCAAGCTTGGTAAACCAAGTAGCGTTTTTCACCCTGGAAAACAGATCAGAGATCAAGGGTAACGGATATTGATATTTCACAGTAATATTGTTCAAGAGACGATAATCAATACACGGCCTTAATGAACCATCCTTTTTGGCCACAAAGAAAAAACCGGTACCTAAGGGTGAAGAGGATGGTCTGATATGACCCTTCTCCAATGACTCCTTGATATAAGACCGCATAGCGTCATGTTCAGGTACAGACAAGTTAAAAAGGCGACCTTTAGGGAATTTACTACCAGGCACTAATTCAATAGCGCAGTCATAGCTCCTATGGGGAGGCAAGGATGCAGATTTACTTTCGCTAAACACATCAGAAAAATCAATCAAAAAGTCAGGAACATCCTGAGCCTGGGGGAGGCAGAAAAAACAGGAGTGTTGGTATTAACACATTGACAGCCCCAACTGGTAACAGACACAGATTTCCAATCCAAAACAGGATTATGAGACTGTAACCAAGGGAAACCCAGTACGATAATGTCATGCAGATTATACAGAACCAAAAATTTGCAACTCTCCTGATGATCAGGTTCTACCCTCATTATCACCTGAGTAGAGAACTGAGGTTTATTCTCAGCCAAAGGGGTAGAATCGATCCCCAGTAGGGAATAGACTTCCGTAGGGGTATCAGGGAAACCCACAACGTTTAGCAAAATCAAAATCCATCAGGTTAATAGCTGCTCCAGAATCAACAAAAACCTGAGCAGAAAATGAGGACAGAGAGCATATCAGGGTAACAGTTAACAAAAACTTAGTCTGAACACTACCCAAGACAACTGAGCGAGCAAAACGTCTTCCCCGCTTAGGGCAGACAGAAATAGCATGAGAGGCATCACCACAGTAGAAACATAACCCATTGCGCTTTCGAAATTCATGACGCTGTGCCCCAGAAACCACTCTATCACACTGCATGGATTCAGAAGCAGGTTCACAAGGCAACATTATTCCACGCATACCTTTCCGCTCACGCAAACGTCTGTCAATTTGAATCGCTAATGACATAGAATCATTGAGACCAGAGGGAACAGGAAATCCCACCATAACATCCTTTACATTATCTGACAGTCCCTTCCGAAAAAGAGCTGCCAAAGCGTCGTCATTCCATTTGGTCAGGACTGCCCACCTACGGAATCTCTGACAGTATAACTCAGCGTCCTCAAGCCCCTGACTTAATGCCAACAAAGTTTTTTCAGCTTGATCAGTGACATTAGGCTCATCGTACAATAACCCAAAGCCTGAAAAACGCATCAACATCACTCAAAACAGGATCCCCAGGTGTCAGGGAAAAAGCCCAATCCTGAGGGTCGCCGCGCAGGAGAGAGATGACAATTTGAACCTGCTGCGCTGCGTTCCCTGAGGACTTAGATTTTAAGGCAAAAAACAATTTACAGTTATTTTTGAAATTCAGAAACTTAGCTCGATCCCCTAAAAACAAATCTGGCATGGGAATCCTAGGTTCCACAACAGGCAACCTAGCAAGATAGGTAGCAATACTCCGAACTTCAGTGGCAAGCTGATCCACACGGCCAGACAACTGTGCAAACTCCATTGAGGAAAAAAAAAATATCCTCCTCAGCACCCAGAGATACAGAGGGAAAAAAAAAAATGCAACAAACAGGAAAAAAAAAATCTCTGACAACTCTGACAACTCTGACAACTTTTTTCTTTCACAATATTTTTCCCTTCTGTGAGTACCATATAATTTTCAGTTTAGGCCGGTGATACTGTTATGATTTGGTAACTGAGGAGAGCAGGCAAAAAGGAAATACACCAGAGCAGTTGGAAACTATGAGACTGCAGTACCCTGACTAACCACCACAACTAGAGGCAGCCGTGGAGCGTTCCTACGTTGGTCCTAGACGCCTCGTCACAGCCTGAGAAACTAACTACACCTAAAGATAGAAAGAGGAAAGCTATCTGCCCCGGAGCAGATCCCCAAAGAACATAGAAAGCCCCCAAACATGTAATGGCGGTTAGACAAGAAGAAATACTGACACAGACAGAAAATAGTATGAGCAAACGTTGGGGCCCAAACTTACTAAATAGAAAAGGATAGGAAGGGCACTTACTGCAATCCCAAAAAACCCTGAAAAGCACCAACACTACTAATTTCAAAAACACCTGAGATCACACGACCTCTACCACCTAAATTAGTTCTCTGGTGTAACCAAAAACAAAACAGCAGCCACTGAAAAAACTGGAAAAAGCAAATGCACAAACAACAGTGGCTGAACTGAACTGAGAGGCAAAAGCCCCCAGAGGGGACCCTGAAGGCCCCCACAGAAGTGCAGGACAGAATGCAAAAATCAAGCACAAAAACAAAAAGAAGAAAATGTCTTATCTGTTAGCAGGAGATTCAGACACGACACAGCAGGCTACCAAGGAAACAGGAATCAAGGATTGAGACCAGAACAATTGGTCACCGGCAACCCTGATGGGAAGGTGACTCCCTTATATAAGACCAGTCAGTAACACCTGATTCCCAATCTTCACAATCTTCACTGGACAGTCCAGTACCGTTTGTAACCACCAGAGGGAGCTTCTGCTCAGAACTCATTTCCAGCCTATTCACAACACAGAGTGCTCCTCTCTTCTTGGACACTCTGAAACAGGTCTTTTTAGGACCTCGCGTCACCCACGATAAGGCTCTTCAAATGTTGGCAATCACCCAGGGTTCATCCATGGTCAGCCAGTTGGCCGTCCAATTTCGGACTCTGGTCTCTGAGCTGGACTGGCCAGATAAAGTCCTTATACCAGTGTACTGGAGGGGACTGGCAGACCATGTGAAGGACGCCTTGTCCACCAGGGAGATTCCTGCCACACTGGAGGAGCTCATTACCATATCTACCCGCATCGACCTCCATTTTAAAGAGCGGAGGTTGAGCGGGCCCAGTGTAGGCAGAGGTTCCGGCTGGCGCCCACCTTCGCCAGACCTCTTGAATCTTCCATTCAGGCGTCCGATTCCCCTGAGGCCATGGAGATTTCTCAAGCAAGACCTAAGTCTCGGGCCGCTCGAGTATCTGTGACTTGTAATGCTTGCCAACAAGTAGGGCATTATGCTAATAAATGTCCACAGCGGTCGGGAAACGACCGCATCTAGTAACCATTGGGGGGTTCACTAGACACAGCAGTACACGCCTCCAAGTTGTCCTTTAGGGGGACAATCAATTTTGTCTCATCCACTTTAACAGCCATGCTTTGTGTGGATTCTGGAGCCGAAGGAAATTTCATGTCTTCTACCTTCGCTCTCCGCCACTCTATACCTCTGGTGATGCTCGCCAAGCCCGTGACTGTTCGAGTAGTGAATGGGTCGACACTAGTGTTGAGCGATACTGCTCGATATCTAAAAATATCGGATCAGAATGGTATCGCTGATATCACTAAATATCGGCGATATCCGATTCCGATACCGGAAGTCCCATGTGAGTCTATGGGAACAAAATATCGCAACTAAAAAAAACCTTTATTTCCTTGTAAACACTAAATATACACACATAGAATATATATATATATATATATATATATATATATATATTACATGTCATTGTGACATATATATATACATATATGTATAGTTTATACACTTCTACATAGTAAAATATTCTCTGATTCAATTGCCGGGTAAAGCCGGCTTCTGTGAAAAGACAGAAGCACCCGACATGAAATGACACTTGGTGTACATAGGGTTAACCATGTCTTTTCATGTCGTTTGCAATCTGATTTGCACAAACAATTACATCAGTCTATGTGTGCAAAATTTCACACCTGTAGGGGTTAATTAAAGGTGTAAATTCGTTGTAAAAAAAACAGACTTTTTTGCTAGGAATTTACACCTTTAATTAACCCTACGGGTGTGAAATTTTGCACACATAGACTGATGTAATTGTTTGTGCAAATCAGATAGCAAAGGACATGAAAAGACATGGTTAACCCTATGTACACCAAGTGTCATTTCATGTCGGGTTCTGCATTTTCACAAAAGCCGTCAATTGACTTAGCGGCTATTATACTATGTAGAAGTGTATGAACTATAAATATAAATATATATATATGTGTCACAAATTCAATGACATGTATATATATATATATATGAGGTGTAAAATTGTTTAAAAAAAATGCGTGGGCTCCCGCCCTATTTTCGCAACCAGACAGACAAAGCCAGCGAATGGGGGCAGATAATAATAGCCCAGAGAGGGACCATTATTTTTGGCCCCCCTGGCTACTAACATCTGCCCCCAGACACCCCAGAAAAGACAAATCTATAATTAGATTCGCCCTTCTGGCACTTTGCCCGTCTATTCCCATTGCCCTGTAGCTGTGGCGAATGGGTTAATATGGGGTTAAAGCCACATTGCAATTGAAAGGTGACCTTAAGCCAGGTTAATAATTGAGAGCTGTCAATTAGACAACTATCAATTATTAATCCTATTGCATGAAATAAAAATAAAACACACACACTTTAATTAAAAATCATTTTAATGAAATAATCACACAGTTTTTGACCATCTTTTATTTGACTGCAAAAACCATTTCCTGTAATAAAAATAAAATAAAAAAGCAAAATTATTCTTACCTATCCCATGCACAGTCAGGTCCCACGGTGTAATCCTTCAGAAAGGGTTAATGTTTACTGCAGGGACCGCAGCTAATGCTGCAGCCTCACAGTAAACCCCCAAATGAATGAGTTCCTCTCCTGGCTGACAGGAGAGGAAGTGGAAAGCTTAATTGATTGCTTTCCACTTTCACTTCAGGTCAGCCAGGGACACAATCAGTGACGTCAGAGGGAACTGATTAACAAAAATAGGGGTTCCCTTCAAATAAAAAATGGCGTCGGGTCCCCCCTATTTTTGTTAACCAGCCTGATGAAGCAGACCGCTGAGGCCTGGATTTTCAGGCTGTTAAGGAGCCAAGATCCATGGACCTTGCCAGCCTGATAATACCAGGCCACAGCAGTCTGCATATCTTGGCTGATTAACAAAAATAGGGGATCCCCTCGAAAAAAATTGGCGTGGGGTCCCCCCTATTTTTGTTAACCAGCCAGATGAAGCAGACCGCTGAGGCCTGGATTTTCAGGCTGTTAAGGAGCCAAGATCCATGGACCTTGCCAGCCTGATAATACCAGGCCACAGCAGTCTGCATATCTTGGCTGATTAACAAAAATAGGGGATCCCCTCGAAAAAAATTGGCGTGGGGTCCCCCCTATTTTTGTTAACCAGCCAGATGAAGCAGACCGCTGAGGCCTGGATTTTCAGGCTGTTAAGGAGCCAAGATCCATGGACCTTGCCAGCCTGATAATACCAGGCCACAGCAGTCTGCATATCTTGGCTGATTAACAAAAATAGGGGATCCCCTCGAAAAAAATTGGCGTGGGGTCCCCCCTATTTTTGTTAACCAGCCAGATGAAGCAGACCGCTGAGGCCTGGTTTTTCAGGCTGGTAAGGATCCAATATCCATGGACCTTGCAAGCCTGATAATACCAGGCCACAGCAGTCTGCTTAGCTTGGCTGGTTAACAAAAATAGGGATCCCCTCGAAAAAAAAACGGCATAGGGGTCCCCCTATTTTTGTTAACCAGCCAAGTAAAATGCAGACTGCTGCGGCCTGGTATTAAAAGACTGTCAAGGCCCATGGATTTTGGCCCTCAACAGCCTGATAATACCAGGCTACAGCAGCCCCACATTTGGCGCATCAAAAGATGTGCCAATTGTGGCACTTTACCCGGCTCTTCCCACTGCCCTGTAGCGGTGGCAAGTGGGGTAATAAGGGGTTAATGTCACCGTTGATTGCACGGTGACAATAAGCCCGGTTAATAATGGAGAGGTGTCAATAAGACACCGATCCATTATTAATCCCAAAGTTATTAAATGTATAAAAAAAAGACAAAGCAAGAAAAAAGTCTTTTAATGAAATAAAAGAGACAACACAGTTTTCATTAATTTTATTATTCACTCATTCCTGCGACGCCATCGATCTCCTGTAAAAAAAGAAAAAAAACAAACCAACAGTATACCACCTGTCCGACGCAGTCCATAGTAACGACTGTCCCACGACGATCCAGCTCTGCTACATCGCAATGACAGGCAGAGCCTGTCATCGCGACGCAGCACAGCTGATTACCTGCTTCCCCGGCGGTGACGTCATCGGACTGACTGCTTTACAGCCGGGATTACCCAGCAGTCACTGCAGTTATCGCGAGAAACTGCATGTGACCGCCGGGGAAAGATGATGGCGGCCATGAAGCAGTCCAGCCCGTGACCGCCGGAGATCTTCTGCCAGGTAAGTGCCGCTGACTCCTGACAGACCCGACCGACGGACACTGACAGTGACAGTGACAATGACAGTGACAATCCCGATTCCGGTATCCGATAAGACGAAAATATCGGAACTAATTATCGAAAGGCCGATAGAGCTAATATCGGCCGATACCCGATACTTGCGGTATCGTATCGCTCAACACTAGTCGACACTGCCTTCACCAATCACACATCAGACCATCCCTTTCACGTTGTCAATGTCCCCTTCCCATCAGGAGATTATCTCACTTCTGGTTATTCCCGAGGGAATAGTCGAGATTTTGTTAGGGATGCCCTGGCTCCGTTTCCACTCCCCACACATTGAGTGGAACTCTGGGAGGATATTGGGTTGGGGTGAGTCATGTAAAGGCAGATGTATGAGGGAATGCATTCAGGTGGCCACTACAGAGATACCCGCAGATCTTACTTCACTTCCTAAATACTATTGGTCGTATGCAGACGTATTCTCCAAAAAGGCTGCGGAAATCCTTCCGCCTCACCGTACTTATGACTGTCCTATTGACCTCTTGCCCAGGGCGGAACCTCCTCGGGGACGGGTCTATCCCCTTTCTCTCCCGGAGACGGAGGCTATGTCTCAATATATTCAGGAGAACCTGGCAAGAGGATTCATTAGGAAGTCAGTGTCACATGCAGGGACGGGGTTCTTCTTCGTGCAGAAGAAGAATGGAGAATTACGTCCATGCATCGAATACAGGGGTCTTAATGCCATCACAGTCAAGAATAAATACCCGTTGCCCCTGATTTCTGAGATATTTGATAGGCTACGGGGGGCAAGGGTATTTACGAAATTAGATCTGCGGGGTGCTCATAACCTGATTCGCATCCGTGAGGGGGACGAATGGAAGACGGCTTTTAATACCAGGGACGGGCACTATGAATATCTGGTGATGCCCTTCGGGCTCTGTAATGCCCCGGCCGTCTTCCAAGACTTTGTTAATGACATCTTCCGGGATATGCTCTCCACCTCAGTCATAGTCTATCTGGATGATATTCTCATCTTTTCCCCAGATATTGACTCCCACCGGAGAGATGTCTGCAGAGTCTTCGGCCTCTTATGGGCAAATTCCCTCTACGCAAAATTGGAGAAATGTGTGTTTGAGCAGGAGTCCTTACCTTTCCTGGGCTATATCATCTCCGCCCAGGGAATGGCTATGGATCCTGCCAAACTACAGGCGGTGATGGACTGGCAAGAACCCCATTCTCTAAAGGCGGTGCAGCGCTTTATGGGGTTCATTAATTACTACCGCCAGTTTATCTCTCACTTCTCAACTTTGGTAGCTCCCGTGGTAGCCCTCACCAAAAAGGGAGCAAATCCCAAATTGTGGTCTGAAGAGGTCTCCAAGACCTTCACTTCTATTAAGTCCCATTTTGCTAGCGCTCCCATCCTACATCGCCCCGATGTTGATAAGCCATTTATATTGGAGGTAGATGCCTTTTCCGTTGGTGTTGGAGCAGTCTGCTTCCAAAAGGATGCTCAAGGTCGGAAGCACCAGTGCTTCTTTTTCTCCAAGACCTTCACACCAGCGGAGATGAATTATTCCATCGGGGACAGGGAGTTGCTAGCAATGAAGTTGGCCTTCTCGGAGTGGAGACATCTGTTGGAGGGGGCTCGCTTTCCCTTCCAAGTCTTCACGGATCACAAAAATCTGGTGTATTTACAAACTACCCAGCGGCTAAATTCCCGTCAGGCCAGATGGTCCTTGTTTTTCTCCCGCTTTCACTTCACCCTCCATTTTCTGTCGGGAGAGAAGAACATTCGGGCTGACGCTCTCTCTCGCTCCGTTGTCTCTTCTGAGGAGGAGGAGGGGGAGCCACGGCTTATTGTCCCCTCTGGGAGCCTGAAAACTGTAGCTCCAGTGTCGCTAGAGTCTGTCCCTCCGGGCAAGACCTTTGTACCATCTAAATTGCGACAGGAGGTTCTCTCTTGGGCCCATTCGTCCAGGGTGGGTGGACATTTTGGGAAAAAAAGGACATCTGAGCTACTCGCGAGGACATACTGGTGGCCGCATATGGCCCGGGACTTTTATATTCGGGCATGTGTCTCCTGTGCCAAAAATAAGTCTCCTCGTCAACGGCCAGATGGGTTACTTTACCCATGCCAGTGGCAGACAGGCCTTGGGAAATGGTTGGGATGGACTTTGTGGTAGGCTTGCCCAAACTCGTGGGTGTACCATCATATGGGTTATCACCGATCACTTCTCCAAAATGGTGCACTTGGTGCCGCTACCCCGATTACCTTCTGCACGGGCCTTGGCGACACTGTTTATCAAACATATCTTCCGCTTACACAGTATGCCGGACAAAATTGTCAGCGATCGGGGTCCCCAGTTTGCGTCTCGGTTCTGGAGAGAGCTTTGTCGCCTTCTCAGTGTTGAGTTAAATCTCTCTTCTGCTTATCATCCCGAGACGAATGGGTTGGTAGAGAGGGCCAACCAGACCTTGGTCACATATCTGCGACATTTTATTTCAGCTAGGCAGGATGACTGGGCATCCTTGTTACCGTGGGCGGAGTTTGCATTAAACAACGCTGTGGCTGATTCCACTGGACAAACCCCATTTCTACTTAATTACGATCAGCATCCGCGGGTTCCCGTACCTATGCCCGTGTCTTCCGCCGACTCCAGGGTGGCAGACTGGGCTGTCGAGGCACGGGACATTTGGGACCACACTCAGGATGCCATTCAGGCTTCCAAGAGAGAATGAGGTCATCCCCGATGCACATCGGCGCCCCGCTCCGACTTTTGCCCCTGGCGATTTAGTGTGGCTCTCCGCCCGTAACATCAGGCTGCACGTAGAGTCCACTAAGTTCGCACCTCGCTTCTTGGGTCCCTTCAAGGTCCTTGAATAGGTCAATCCTGTGGTCTACCGATTAGCCCTTCCGCCACGCCTGGGTATCACCGACACATTCCATGTCTCCCTCCTGAAACCCGTATACTTGTCCCGGTTTTCCGAGTCATCTGCCGGGACATCGGGTTCGTCTACGGACGATTATGAGGTGAATGCTATTCTGGGGTGCAAGGTGGTACGTGGCAAAAAGTTTTATTTGGTGGATTGGAGGGGTTATGGGCCTGAGGATAGGTCATGGGAGCCTGCTAAGCGTATTCAGGCTCCGCAGCTCATCGCTGCCTTTGAGCGCAGCGAGGCCCAAAGAAGGAGGGGCCCTAGGAGGGGGGATAATGTTAGGGTTTGAGTTCCCGCTGCTGCACAAGGGGAGTCTCGAACCGGTCCTGCTTCGGTCTTCCATTCATCTCCGTCCGCAGTGGAGCCTGCTCAGCAGAGACAGCGGTCCCAGCGTCTTGCCTGTTCCCGTACTGTGCAGAGACTTGCTGCTGCTCCTCCTGGATCTTCTGTTGTAGCCAGTGCTGGAGCAGACGTCTTGGGGACGAAGTCCTGCGTTTCCCCTTCTGAGCATGCCCAGGGTAAGATCTCTCATTGGAGATCAGGGGTCACATATTCAGGTACTGCAGCAGCTCCTATTGGTCCGCCAGGAAGGTCCTGAAACTACATGTGTTTTGGAACAGTTTCTCATTGATCCTTTCTTCTGGCAGGTCCTGTAGCTGTTACTATAAAAGGGTGGCAATACTGAGCCGCCATGCGCTAGTATCAACCGTTATATGCTTTGCGCCAGTGTGGTCATGCGTGTGTGTGGTCAGGGCGGCTGAAATACGCCATTACAATACCGACTTAATCGGTGAGGAGCTTGGTATGCTGGCTGGTCAGGGTTGGTGTCCTAGATGCCCTAGATTACCGGCATAACCGGTGAGGAGTTTGATTGCCGTATTCAGGGCCTGGCGTTCAGACGCCATAGATTGCGGGTGACTCCCGCGAGGACATTAGAGAGGACATTAGCGCATGATCACGTTCTATGTTCGCCTAGCAGTCAACTGTGTACCTGGGTGCCTGACAGGACACATAAGTTTGTCTCAGCGGCTCTGTGACCCAATAGGGTTCGCTTTCAACGCTAGACAGCGCCCTAGCGTGTTTATTTTGCGACTCAGTGGTGTTAAGTGAGTTCGCACACATCGCCATATAGCGCTGCGTCACTCCTTCTAGCGGCTCTGTGGAATAACAGAGTTCGCACATATTGCCACAGCGCGTTACGGCGTTTATTTTGGCGACTCTGCGGGATAACAGAGTTCGCTTCTTGCGCCATTTTACTAGCAGCAGGCTCCACCTACACAGTGGATCCCGGGCTGCGAACGCACCTCTCTACATCATATATTTGGTGCGTTCCGCAGACCCTTACAGCGAGAAGGGCCCTCATTCCTCTTGGTATCTACTTTGATCTCTGTTTATTGTTATGCTATAATGTCTATTGTCTGTACAAGTCCCCTCAATAATGTAAAGTGCTGCAGAATATGTTGTCGCTATAGAAATAAAATTATTATTATTACTATTATTATATATGAAGATTTAAATTTTCCCCTACACCGTATACAGCTGTACCCTTCTGATACAGTACCGTTTTTCTGCTTTTTGTATTACGGTCAAATCCATACTGAGTGAGCGTCTGTGTGTGACTCCGGAAATATATACGGAGATTTAAATTTTCCCCTACACCATATACACTTACGCTCCTCATAAAGTACGATATATCTGCTGGTATTTTTGGTACTTTTTCAAAAACATGAGGAAGTATGGTGGAAGAGGCCATGGACGTGGTCGGGGGGGCCAGCTGGTACTGATGGTGGTGGTGGTACATCTGCTGGTAGTGCCAAAAGCACAATAGCACCTAAGGCAGGAGGTATTGAGCCTGCATCAATGTCTAGCACCAGAAGGCCTGGAAGGCTCCCTTTTCTGGGAGTAGGTAAACCGCTTTTAAAGCCGGAGCATCAGGAACAGGTTTTGGCTTACATTGCCAAAACAGCCTCCAGCTATATCGCCTCCTCTGAAGTTTCAAAGGCAGCAAGCCTGGTCAGGAACAACACCTTTCCTTGTGTCCTTCACCCCCACCAAAAGTGAAAGATGCGGCAGGCGACACTTCAGATTACTCCCTGGAGCTCTTTTCACATACCATGCCTAATTTATCAAGTCAAATCCTGAATTCCCCAGTCCAAGATGAATCTGACATGGAGTGCACTGATGCACAGCCACTGCTAGATGATTCTGCTGATACATTCACCCAGAGCACTACATTGCCCTTGCAGTCTACTGAGCCAGAATCTGACCCTGATGAAACTCAGGTGCCCCTTCCCGCATACTATACCACCTTACACGGTGACACAGAGGAAGGTGCAGATGAATTTGAAGAGGAGGTGATGGATGACCCAGTTGTTGACCCGGATTGACATCCATTGGGGAAGAGGGTGCCGCTGGCAATAGCTTTGAAGAGAAGGAGTATCCGCAGCAGGCATCGACATCGCAGCTGCGGTTATCTGGCAGGCCCGTAGCAGTCCAAAAACGTGTTAAAAAAACAAAAAGAGTAGCAGGACAGCTTGGCCAGATGGTCAAATTAGCACAGCGTGCAAGCCCCGAAAAGTTTTCCCATGGTAGGAAGAGTGCAGTGTGGCACTTTTTTGACCAAAATCCTATTGATGAGGCAAAGGTTATCTGTAAGAAGTGCGGAAGGACCTTTAGCTGAGGGAAAAATCTACGAAATTTGAATACCAGTTGCATGCTTAGACATGTAAACACCATGCACTTGCAAGAGTGGACGGACTACAAAACCTCAGATAGCACACGTGCACCTGCTCCGACTGAAGGTAGACAGTATCGCTACATCGCTTTCCCCACTGTAAGCCCACCGGTTAGCACATCACCAGCAAGAAATGTTGAGGTGTCGTCGCAAGGCCTAAGCAGTTAGAGTATCCCAATGGTTTTCCAACGAAAGACTGCATCTAGGCCATCACCACCACCAAGCCCATCACCATCACCACCCCCCTCTCAGTCCGCCATGTCCACTGATAGTTCCACCATATGCAGCTCTCAACTCCAGCTCACCCTAGCAGACATTCTGAGTAGGACAAGAAAGTACTCATCCTCTCATCCGTGTACACTGGCTTTGAACGCCTACATTGCTAAACTGATCTCATTAGAGATGATGCCCTTCCGTCTGGCTGAAAGCGCAGTGTTCAGAGCGCTCATGGCCTACGCTGTCCCACGCTATGACCTACCCAGTCGGCACTTCTTTGCTAGAAAAGCCATCCCTGCCCTCCACCTGCATGTGAAAGACCGCATTGTCCATACACTCAAACAATCAGTGAAAGGTGCACCTCACAACAGATGCATGAGCCAGTAGGCATGGCCAGGGCCGTTACTGTCCATCACTGCGCACTGGGTTAATGTGGTGGATGCAGGGTTCACAGGGGACAGCGGCGGTGGGACTGTGCTGCCTAGCCCATGGTATAGGCAATAGTTGGCTGTGGGCGCTCAACCCTCCTCCTCCAGAAGCAAAAGCTCGTCGACAGAGGGCAGTCGCACGAGCACTCCATCCGCAGCTGCCAGTGTTGCACACGAGGTGTCACACTATTGAACAGCTAATGGTAAGTGTCAGAAGGCTGTTTTAAAGATGATGTCTTTGGGCGACAACAGACACACCACGGAGGTACTGGCCGAATACTTGCAGCGAGAAACTGAGTCATGGCTGGGCAGTGTACATCTTGAGCCAGGCAAGGTAGTCAGTGATAACGGCCGTAATTTTGTGGCGGCTATAGCCCTGGTAAAACTCAGACACATACCTTGCCTGGCTCGCACCTTGAATCTGGTGGTGCAGTGCTTCATAAATAATTATCCGGAGTTACCAGCCCTGCTCCATAAGGTGCGAAGACTGTGCTCGTACATCCGTCGCTCGCCCGTAGACTGCAGTTGTATGCAGAGGCTGCAGCGATCGCTCCACCTCCCCAAGCACCACCTAATCATAGGCGTTGCAACAGGGTGGAACTCCACCATGCACATGGTTGAGAGGCTGTGCGAACAGAGGCAGGCTGTAATGAATTTGTGGGAGGATACACAGGCAGGCAGTTTGAGGGCAGACAACGAGTTGTCGGGTGTGCAGTGGTCAAAGCTGAAAAACCTCTGTAAAGTCCTTCAGTGTTTTGAGGAATGCACACGCCTGGTAAGCGCAGACGACGCCATCATAATCATGAGCAACCAACTTGTGCGTCTGCTCATGCAAACTTTGACGCATATTAAGGATCAGGCGTCTGCAGAGAAGGAAGAAGAGGAGGAGGAAGGAAGCCTTGATGACAGTCAGCCATTGTCTGCTTAAGTAACTGTCCTGGACGAGGTGGAGGAAGAAGAGGAGGATGATGAGGGGGATGATTATTTTGGGGAGGAGGATGCTTCTCAGGAGGCAAGAGAAAATGTTGGCTTGCCAAGGTCAGGTACAAGGTTTGTGCGTGACTGGAGGAATGTGGATTTGGCAGAAAGTGCTCCTCCACCCACCACTGGCAGTGCATCATTGACACCTGGAACATTGGCCCACATGTGTGATTATATCTTGCGGATCCTAAAAAGGGACCCCCGCATTGCCAGAATTCTGAAGGATGATGACTACTGGTTGGCCTGCATCCTCGATCCATGCTGTAAAGCAAATTACAGAACATCATGCCACAGGAGAACCTAGAGCTAATATTGGCAAACAAACAAGCAATTCGGGTAAACCGCTTGTTAGAGGCTTTCCCAGCACACAGCAGCGGTGCAGGTTCTACCATGAGCCGTACTGGGCCAAATGGAAGAGGTGTTCGTGGTGCACACAGCCAAAGTGGCGTTGGAGACAGGAGTTTCATGACCATGTTGTGGTCTGATTTCTCGAGTAACGCTCACACGACGGGTAATACTGAATCAATTGCAACAGACAGGAGACAGCAGTTGTCAACTATGGTTCAAAATTACCTCTCCTCCCCTATCGATGTTCTCCCTCACAGTTCATTCCCCTTTGACTACTGGGCCTGTAAACTGGACACCTGGTCTGAATTGGCACAATATGCCTTACAGGAGCTCGCTTGCCCTGCTGGTAGTGTGCTGTCAGAAAGAGTCTTCAGTGCTGCTGGATCAATCCTGACAGAAGGAAGGTCCCGGCTGTCGACCCAAAATGTAGGTGATCTCACCTTCATAAAAATGAACCATGCCTGGGTTTCAAAGGATTTTGTACCACCTTCCCCTGATGGCACATAGGTTGCCAGGAAAATGGCTCGCTTTGTCTTCCTCTTCCTCCGACTTCTCCAATTCCTCCATTTGCAGCTGCTGAACGTCCAGCCTACACCTCAACATATGCCAGTTTTTCCACCTACCTAACTGGGCTGTACCCCCACCAGGGCCGGCGTCAGCACCTGGCGCACCCGTGCAAGTGCCTGGGCCATGAGCAGGTGGGGGTCATCACCCACATCAGCTGACCCAGCAGTACTGCATTTACACCAGATTGTCAGCGGGGGAAAAACTGACATTAACCCCTGATGGTGCCGAAAGGAAAATGCTACTCTTAAAACAGAGTAGAACCAGAGCTGCCACATATTCAAAAATGAATCGTGACACAAGGGTAATTGGGGTAAAAACAGCCAAACGGGAGGGCCTCACTATGAATCTTATTTCTGAAAGGGGTTCACCAGAGGCATATTAAAAAACACTAGCAAAATTGAAGAGAAAGATATGCCACAAAGCATTGGGAACACCCGTATAAAAGTATATAATTTTATTCAAAGGTACCAGACATTAATAAACAAGACACCAATACAATTAAAAACATTTAAAAACACATGAATTCCAGACCTGCCATAAGATAATGGCAACGTCACCCCACACTTAAACCCACACAGCAAAAAATAATTATAGCTGCAACATGTATAATAGCACATGGGAAAATGCACTGACAGATGAAAAAAATCACAATATCTGAGAAATTGCACAGTAAATAGTAATTAATTGCAATAAGTGTGTTAAACAATATAGCCCAGCAATTGCTGAGTCATGCAATCAATGTCTAAATGACATGAATAATGAGAAAAAAATTAAATAAAAAGAAATTTAAAAATAAAAAAAATATAAAAAATTAAAAAATTAACATTGACAAATGAGGCACACCATTTCCCCTGAGGAAGCCACCTTTCTGTGTGGCGATACGGGTGGGGTTTCCTCCTACCCCCTCCTTTCTCCCTCATTTTTTCACAGCTTTCATGGGGTTTCATGAACGCACATGTCTGATTACTTTGGCTTCTTTTTCTGGTCCACCACCTGCCAGGAACCGGCATATCATTTTGCTGCACCTTGGAGGAGCGTTTCTTTCTAGGCTCACATAAGTATACAGGTCTCCTTTTTTATGTATTTTTTGGTGCTTTCATATGGTGCTGTGAATCATTAGGGGCTCTCTCTTATTAACTACTATTTACTATGCATTCTCTCAGATATTGTGATTTTTTCATCTGTCAGTGCATTTCCCATGTGCTATTATCCATGTTGCAGCTATAATTATTTTTTGCTGTGTGGGTTTAAGTGTGGGGTGACGTTGCCATTATCTTATGGCAGGTCTGGAATTCATGTGTTTTTAAATGTTTTTAATTGTATTGGTGTCTTGTTTATTAATGTCTGGTACCTTTGAATAAAATTATATACTTTTATACGGGTGTTCCCAATGCTTTGTGGCATATCTTTCTCTTCAATTTTGCAAGGGTAATTGGGGTGCCACCACTGAGGACTGTACTGTCGTGATGTTAAGGTGGAGGAAGAGGAGGAGAGGCCACTTAATGCAACGCTTGCCATCAACTGGAGCACATGCTCTTTTTGGCCCTTATCTACAAGGCATACCGCTTTGAGGCTGCCAAAGAAAGGGAGTCGAGTAGCCCATCCAGTAACAGAAGTTGTCTGTTGTCTTTGGATAGGACAAGCCAGTGTTTGTTCAGTAGAGCTTTCAGTAACATTACCACCTACTCCACGTACACAGCGAATACCAAGCCTATTACCCCTTCCACCACAAACTCACTTTTACCCACTCATGTTGGATGTACCCTTCCCTTCTTTTAGCCAGCTGTTTCAGAACCCTAGGCCCAGACCTGTCAGTCACCTGTCAATAAATTATCTTTTTTTTCAATTATAAGATCCACATTTTTGCCCCAAATTTTGGGTGAAAAATGGGGGTGCATCTTATAATGCAGATATACCTTACCAGCCGAGGTGGAGCAGGGTTCCAGAGTCACTGCTGGAGGTGGAAAGAGTGGCTCATTGCTGCAGGCCACAGGCTGGGAGGGGGTGTTCCGATGTGTGCCTTTGTGGGTGAAAATGGCTGCGGTGCTCTGTGGTGCGGGGGGCTCCGCCGGGATTTTGTGAAAGCCCGGAGCCCCACACATTATCCCTTACTGCGATGCGGTGGCCTCCGGGAAATTGGGCACCGGGGCAGCACATGCTCCGGTTGAGAACTCGGCTGCTCCTGCTGCAAGTTGTCATAAAGTTATATAGTATCCTGCCCTGTGTGAAATTGACCTTCTAGCATCAAACTAGCTTGTGCTATTGATATTGTGCAGGCAGGAGTCCACATTTCCTACTCCAAATCTGTGTTGCAATCAGGACTCAGGAGGTCACATTTACTAATCAGAATTATTTTGGCTAATATTGGGGTGCAGGCACCAGGCCCCATTTCCTAATCAAAATCGTTTGTGCTAATATTGGGTTGCAAGCAGGAGGCCCTATTTTCTAATCAAAATCATTTGGGCTAACATTAGGGTGCAGGCAGTAGTCCACATTTCCTAATCAAAATTGTTTGAGCTAATATTGTTGTGCAGACACACTATCTCAGAAAATAAATACTGTTTGCTAATTTAGTGACAGGTGACTTTTAGGTCTGTGCCTAGGATTGTGAATCAGCTGGTTAAAAGAGGGGAATGGTACATCCAACTTGAGTGGAAAGAACTAGGTCCTGGTGGAAGCGGGAATAGGTTTGGTGTTCGACATGTATGTGGGTTAGGCAGTAATGTTACTGAAATCTCTAGTGAACAAACACCACCTTGTCCTATCCAAAGACAATTAACAACATCTGTTACTGGATGGGCTATTTGATTTCCTTTCTTTGGCAGCCACACAGCGGTACTCCTTGTAGATTAGGGCCAAAAAAGAGCATGTCCTAAAGTGGATGGCAAGCGTTGCATCAAGTGGTCTCTCCTCCTCTTCCTCCACCTTAACATCACACACAGTAAAATCCTCAGAGGTTGCATCCCAATTAATCTTGTTTCCCCCTGAATCACAACTTTCTAACTGCCCAAATGACTGTGGGGAACCACAGATGGGAGAGTCTACAAAGCTGTTCACACATTCTATTTCATGGCATCAGGGGTCTGCTTCAAAGATTCACAAAATCTAGAGGACGAAAACATGTGCACCGATGCCCAAAATTTTTTTCTGTTGAATCCACAGCTGGACGAAGTAGGGTCCGAGCAGAATACAGACCCTCATCACCAGATGTTAATCCCTGGGGGTGGAGGTGATCCTAATAACACTCAGATATCTGTAGACTGTACTATGCTGTCTCGGAAGGAAAGGTAGGAGGGTGACTCTCCGGGCGAGAAGAAGAAGAGGATGTGGATGAGGTTATAGATCCAACGTTATGTGAATCCAGAGGCACGCAGCTAAGTAGCTCAGCAGAGGAGGTGGAGGAGGAGTTAGATAAGGAGGTTGCATTGCAGTGTCCCACACAGAATTGGATTGATGCCACCACGACAAGTCCTGCATCCTCAACCACAACTCTGACTGTGGTCAGCAGCGGTAACAAGTCTGCAGTACGCATAGACTGGGCCTTTTTTGAGACAGCAAAGGATGAGCCAACTCATGTTATCTACCAACTTTGCAAGAAACGACTCATGAACATGAAGTGGCATATGTACGATCAACATGACTTAGTCTGAGATTTTTAGGCCGGCGTCACACTCGCGAGTGTGATGCCGAAATACATGCAGCCGCACACTCGGGTCCGAGAGCGGGCGGCCGTGTCGGGTGTTGATGCGAGAAAGTCGTGCGACTCACTCGCATCACACTCGCCAGTGTGACGCCGGCCTTACTGCGCTAAAATGCGGACTAGCGGTCCTCGCCAACCACCAGCCATCTCATCAACCACCTCTGCAACTTCTTTCTCTTCTGTCACCATGGCAAGTGTTCTCACACAGGTCTTCAACTGCAGACCATCCACTTCTTTACCCCTACAGTCGGGGTGAGTGAGAGCCCATCACTCGTTGCAGAAGTGGAGATGCCTTTTTTGTTTCATTGAGCACACTGTATTTTTCTAAATCCAATTGTCATGGGGTGACCACAACAGAGAGGAGCCAGAGGACTGCAACATCTGATTGCTCCTACACCTGCGCTGAGAAGAAGCACTTTTCCCTCCTTTTAAAGATGTTTATTTCTTTTGGAAGAACAGGGGTTAATCGGCCATGTTGGAAACTCTGAGCTTTCCGTGGAGCTCCGAAAGCCACTCCCACACCCTTTATAATCTGGGTCCTGATTATAATCCACATTAGAGCAAGCTTTTGCTGCATGGTTTAGGAGGAGGGTGTTCATATGCAAAGGAATTTTGGAGAAAATATCTGTGACTGTTACATGTTTGTAATTGTGGTAATTCCCTTCCCTCTTCTTACTTTGAGTTTTCCCCATCCTTCACTCCCCGCTGCATCCCTCTGTTATATGTGAGTGAACATTTGTATGCCTGGTATTTTCAGTTACCCCCTTGTTTGCGTAGCCTTCTTTGTTGTGTTGGTGTACTGCAGTGCACAGTAGTGTCCCTCTTCCCTGGATGGGGGAAGAGAACAGACGGTGGGCTAACTCAGGAGATAAGGCAAGGGTGACGGCTCCTGCATCTTCACCTTCAGAAGTATCCCAGAGAATAGGGCAAGCTAGGGCACCCCTTAGTGGTAGGGACAGAGAAGGAGCCCCTGGTCCAGAGCCATCTGACAGCTGAGTCATAACACCATCATAACATCTTTGCCTGCACCTCATTCACAATTCAGCAGTTTGTCGTGTTAACCCTACTCTATGCTTTCTCAGCACAACAGCCAGCCTCAGTCCCACAGTTTTGGTCACGTAAAAGAATGTTTCCTCTTACGCATGCCAAAGCTAAGAGTTTGAACTCTACCATCTTCAATCTGTTGGCCACAGAAATACTGCCTTTCCGCCTTGTGAATACAGACAGTTTCCGAAAGTTGATGGCCATCGCAGTCCCCCAGTAGATGTTGCCATTTCTTCTCTAAGAAATCTGTGCCTGCGCTACACCAGCATGTCACAGACAACATCACCTATTCTTTGAAAACATTTTATGTCTGCCAGGGTGCATTTCACCATTGACACCTGCACATGTTGCAGCGACTGTGGCAGCAGCAACAAGTCCTTGTGCAGTATGTCCTTTTGCATAGCCTGGGCCAATGTAGTACATAAGTGTTACAATTCACACTTGCAGTGTGGGCACAGATGAAGGACTTCTGCACCCTTCTGCTCAGTTTCAAAATGGCTCCTAGCGCTGTCAATAAACACAGGGCAGTGTTTGAATAGACTGCAGTGGGAGTTGGTGGTTCCAAAGGAAGAGGTGGAAGCATACGCGGATGCAGAAGGTATAAAATAGCTCTAAGTTCCGGACTGTCGTCACACGGGCAGGTGCCATGGGATAGTAGATTGCCGCTCAGGGTAGCAGACAAAGTGTTAGTGAAGGTGCAGTAACCAAGTAACAAATGGAGGAGGATGAGGAGGAAGAGGTTATGGGCATGCAACAGTCAGGAGATAAAGAGGATAATGATCCCCTCTCCTTTGTCCGTGGTTGTCGGGAAGGGACAGTTGAAGTAAGCTTGAGTGTTAACCCACCCCCAACACACCATGGACATGGAACTCATGGAAGTGCCCGACACATGAGCACCTTCTTTCTGCACTATTTGCAACATGATGCTCATATTGTTAGGATTAGAAATTGCGATGACTACTGGGATGCCACTCTGTTAGATCCACTGTACAAGAGTAAATTTTGCCAGATGATTCCCCTCTGGAAACTGACATGAACATGCTAGAGTATCAAAGCAAGCTTATAGACAATCTTAATGGTAGTTTTCCCCAAGACAGCAGTGAGGCACACAATGTGCATTGTAGTTATAGACTTCCAACCCATGGAACATCGAGTTGTCAATGCAAAAACATTAGGGCCACAGGGTAATTGGCATGAGCAATTTCTGTGAGTCCTTTCACAAATTTTTTAAACCAGCACATGTAAAAGTAGAACAGAGTACAAGTCTGACAAGTTGAGAATGACTGGATGATGTAGGAGTATCTTGAGCTTAACATCAATGACATCAGGGGGTATTTGAACCCTTTAGCATTTTGGTCTTCAAAAATGGATGAGTGACCTGAGCTCACCAGTCATGCCTTGGAGGTTTTGTCATGCCCAGCAGCCAGTTTTCTCTCAGAATGTGTATTCAGCACTGCTGGTGGTCTCCTGATGGATAAGCGCATACAGCCGTCCCCTGAAAGTGCAGATCACTTAGCTTTCATCAAAATGAACAAGTCATGGATCTCCAATGACTTTTCCACCCCAGTCGCAGACTGGGCAGACTAGGCGATGTTGTCATTTACAGTGTGATGCTTTGATATTAAGTTATTGCAGTCTATGACATCTTTATCATGGATTCTGTGTCTGTTGCTGCTACTGCTGCTGATGTTACAAACAATTTTTTGAAATCTGGAGACTCAAAGTTGGGTCTCCATGTGGAGGGATGCCTGTAGTCCAAGGGGTCTAAGAGCACCATTATACTATTTAGACTCTGGGGAAATTTATGTCACTTTAGTGTTGTGTGACAATAATTTTTGTAAATGTGGAGAATCCAAGTTGGGTCTCCATCTGGTGGGTTGCCTGTAGTGGAAGGTGTCAGAGGCCTATTTTACTGTTTTTACCCTTTGGAAATTGATACCACTTTAGTGTTGGGTGACAATATTTTTTGAAATGTGGAGACTCCAAGTTGTGTCTCCATCTCGTTGGTTGCCTGTAGTGGAAGGGTTGTCAGATGCACATTATATTATTTCTAATCTGTGGAAATTGATGCCACTTTAGTGGTGGGTGACAGTAATTTTTTGAAATGTGGAGGCTCCAAGTTGTGTCATTTTCTAATTATTGTGCCAACAGTTGTTGCGTTCTCACCAAGCTGCTTGTCTATATTCCTATAGCCCATCCCAGTCTTGTGCAGGTCTACAATTTTGTACATGGTGCCTTTATACAATTCTTTGGCCTTGGCCATGGCGGAGAGGTTGGAGTGTGAATATGTGGACAGATGTCTTTTGTTTAGTTAACAGTTTAAAACAGAAGCAATGAATACAGGTAATGAGTGTAGAGTTGGAGGGCTTCTTAACCTCTTTACCCCCAAGGGTGGTTTGCATGCTAATGACCCAACCAATTTTTATAATTCTGACCACTGTCCCTTTATGAGGTAATAACTCTGGAGCACTTCAATGGATGCCGGTGATTATGAGACTGTTTTTTGTGACATATTGTACTTCATGATACTGGTAAAATTTCTTTGATATGATTTGTGTTTATTTTTTGAAAAAAATGGAAATTTGATGAAAATTTTGAAAATTTTGCAATTTTCCAAATTTGAATTTTCATGCCCTTAAATTACAGAGATATGTCACACAAAATACTTAATAAGTAACATTTCCCACATGTCTACTTTACATCAGCACAATTTTGGAACCAAATTTTTTTTGGTTAGGAAATTGTAAGGGTTAAAAGTTCAACAGCGATTTCTCACTTTTACAACACCATTTTTTAAGGGACCACATCTCGTTTAAAGTCACTTTGAGGGGTCTATATAATAGAAAATACCCAAAAGTGGCACCATTCTAAAATTGCCTCCCTCAAGGTACTTAAAACCACATTCAAGATGTTTATTAACCCTTCAGGTGCTTCACAGGAATTTGAGATATGTTTAAAAAAAATGAACATTTTACTTTTTTCACAAAAAAATTAGTTTAGATGCAAATTTTTTTTTTACCAAGGTTAACAAGAGAAATTGGACCGCAAAAGTTGTTGTGCAATTTGTCCTGAGTACGCTGATACCCCATATGTGCAGGTAAACCACTGTTTGGGCGCATGGCAGAGCTCGGAAGGGAAGGAGCGCCGTGACTTTTCAATGAAATTGGTTGGAATTGAGATCGGACTCTATGTCGCGTTTGGAGAGCACCTGATGTGCCTAAACAGTGGAAACTCCCCACAAGTGACACCATTTTGGAAACTAGACCCCAACAAAGGAACTTATCTAGATGTGTGGTGAGCACCTTGAATCCCATGTGCTTCAAAGAAGTTTATAATGTAGAGCCATAAAAATAAAAAATCATATTTTTTCCACAAAAATGATCTTTTCATCCCCAATTTTTTATTTTACCAAGGGTAACAGGAGAAATTGGCCCCAAAAATTATTGTGCAATTTGTCCTGAGTGCACTGATACCCCATATAAGGGGGTAAACCACTGTTTGGGAGCATGGCAGAGCTCGAAAGGGAAGGAGCGCTGTTTGACTTTTTCAATGCAAAATTGGCTGGAATTGAGATCGACACCATGTCGCGTTTGGAAAGCCTCTGATGTGACTAAACAGTGGAAAGCCCCCAAAAGTGACACCATTTTGGAAACTATACCCTCTAAAGGACTTATCTAGATATTTGGTGAGCACTTTGAACCTCCAAGTGCTTCACAAAAGTTTATAACGTAGAGCCGTGAAAATACAAAATCATATTTTTTTCCACAAAAATGATCTTTTCGCCCCCAAATTTTTTATTTTACCAAGGGTTACAGGAGAAATTGGACCCCAAAAGTTATTGTGCAATTTCTCTTGAGTACGCCAATACGCCATATATAGGGGAATACTACTTTTGAGGTACAATGCAAAGCTCAGAAGTGAAGAGGCGCTATATTGGAGTTCAAATTTTGCTGGAATGGTTTGAGGGTGCCATGTCACATTGGCAAAGCCCCTTTGGTGCCAAAACAACATAAACCCCCTGTATATGTGAACTCATTTTACAAACTACACTCTCCAATGAATTAATCGAGGGGTGCAGTGATCATATTAACACCAGCGTCGGACTGGAACACCTTGGGCCCACCAGAGAAAATCATTCTTGGGGCCCACTATGTAGCTACATAGAAATAAATACAAGACCACAAATTGTGCAGTAAAACACACTAATATCAGGGTATAATATAAGGTAGTACATGTCTTAATTATGTAGCAGGAGTTGGGGTAGCCTCCCTCATAGATTATAAAGCAGCCCCCTCATAGGGCACAATGCTGCCCCCCATAGGGGATAATGTTGCCCCCCTCATAGAGGATAATGCTGCCCCCCTCATAGGGTATAATGCTATATATATATATATATATATATATATATATATATATAGAGATAATAGATAGATACCATATATACTCGAGTATAAGCCGACCCCCCTAATTTTGCCACAAAAAACTGGGAAAACTTATCGACTCGAGTATAAGCCTAGGGTGGAAAATGAGATTATGCCCCATATGCTGCCCCATGTATTATGCCCCACAAGATGCTCCATAGATTGTGCCCATATGCTGCCCATGTATTATGCCCCCATAGATTGTGCCCCCATAGATGCTCCACAGATTGTGCTCTCATAGATGCTCCATAGATTATGCCCCCATAAATGCTCCTTAGATTATGCCCCCATAGATGCTCCTTAGATTATGCCCCCATAGAAGCTCCATAGATTGTGCCCCCATAAATGCTCCTTAGATTATGCCCCCATAGATGCTCCATAGATTATGCCCCCATAGATGCTCCTTAGATTATGCCCCCATAGAAGCTCCATAGATTGTGCCCCCATAAATGCTCCTTAGATTATGCCCCCATAGATGCTCCATAGATTATGCCCCCATAGAAGCTCCATAGATTGTGCCCCCATAGAAGCTCCATAGATTATGCCCCCATAGATGCTCCATAGATTATGCCCCCATAGATGCTCCTTAGATTATGCCCCATAGATTATGCCCCCATAAATGCTCCACAGATTATGCCCCCATAAATGCTCCTTAGATTATGCCCCCATAGATTATGCCCCCATAAATGCTCCACAGATTATGCCCCCATAAATGCTCCACAGATTATGCCCCCATAGATTATGCCCCCATAAATGCTCCACAGATTATGCCCCCATAGATTATGCCCCCATAGATGCTCCACAGATTATGCCCCCATAGATGCTCCACAGATTATGCCCCCATAGATTATGCCCCCATAGATGCTGCAACAAAAAAAAAAAAAAGACATACTCACCTCTCGTCGCTGGGGGCCAGGTGCCGGTGTCCTGAGCAGGCGGGGACACCGGCGCGCTATGGGTGACAGGTGCCGGTGTCTCCGCTGGCTCAGGGCCCCGGCACCTGCGATATTTACCTCTCACCGGGTCCACTGCTGAGCGCCGCTGTCTTCGGTCCTCCGGCAGTGAATGCTCAGGGAGGGGGCGCGGCGCTCACTAATGACGTCATCGCGCCCTCTGCCTGAACATTGCAGCAAGAGAGGACGCGAGGACACAGCGGCACTCAGCGGTTGGAGCGGGTGATAGGTAAGTAATGATATTCACTGCTTCCCACGCCCATTGAGGCGTGGGAAGCAGTGAATATTCATTTCTCTTTAGCAGCGGGGACAGGGGCTCCTGCCTCCTGTCACCCGCTGCTGCTCCGCTGGCACGGGGCCCCCATGGCAGCTGCATGGTGTGCCGATATTAGCGACACGCCACCGGCTGGGGGCCCCTGGAGCAGCGGGGGCCCTAGGCAACTGGCCCCTGTATGCCAGCAGGTGCCAGGGCCCCCCAGATGCCAGGGCCCACCGGAGAATCCTCCGGTTCTCCGGTGGGCCAGTCCGACACTGATTAACACCACATGTGCCTCATAGAATTTTATACTACTGAGCGGTGAAGAAAGAATAAATTACATTTATACCACTAAAATTTAGTTTTAGCCACAAGTTTTTAATTTTTCTAAGGGCTAATAAGAAATTTTTTTACAACAAACTGAGGTCCATTTTTTCATAAGTGTGCTAATACCCTACATGTTATTGGTAAATATATTTCAGGCAAGGCAAGGAGCACCAGATTTTACTGTTAAGGCACTGCCACACTTAGCGATCGCTCCAGCGATCACGACAACGACTCGACCTGGCGAGATCGCTGGTGCGATCGCTATGTGATCGCTAGTTAGATTCTAAACACAACTCATCAGCGATCTGTATAACGACCTCTGTGGTCAGTGGGAAAACCTAGTCCCACCTGCGACGCTGGTGAAGTCGTTCATAAAGGGTGTCACACTCAGCGATTCAGGCTCACCAGCGGGACACCAACGACCAAAAACCGGCTCAGAATGTTCATAAGCGATCAGCGACATCTCAGCAGGGGCCACATCGCTGCTACATGTCACACACAGCTAAGTCGCTAACGAGATCGCTACTGTGTCATAAATGGTGACGCAGTAGCGATCTCGTTAGCGATCTCACTAGCGATCTCGCTTAGTGTGGCATACCCTTTATGCTTTCCAGATGCCATGACCCACTGGGAGAGCCCATGAGGTGCCAGAACAGCAGAACCCCCCATAAGTGACCCTATTTTACAAACTACACCTCTCAATGAATTCTTCTAGGGGTTCAATGATCATATTGACACCATAGGTGTGCCACAGAATTTTATACCTTTGGGTAGTGAAGACAAAATAACTACATTTTTACCACCAAAATATTGTTTTAGCCAAAACAAAGCTGCGGTGAGATCCGGTGAAATCCAAATGTAAAATGAGCACTCACGGTGCTAGCGAGTAGCTCACCGTAGCTCAGCCCAACTGGGAATGGAGCCCAGTGACCAGAGGTAACCTCTATGATGTCACCATCATCACTGATGCTGCGTTCCCAGCAGCTCATTCGCCAGTGGTTCTCAGCCTGGACCGTCTCATCTTGGCACTGTCCAGGTTGAAAACTAATTATTACACAGACATGGATTACGGCATGGGACAGAATGACAGACAGGTATGGTATATTGTTGTTTTTTTTATTTTACTTTTATTACAGGAGAACGAGGGCTTTGGTGGAATTAGGAGAGGTTGTCAGTATGGTTTAATTAAGATTATTTAAGGATTCTGTGTCATTTTTTCAATGAAAGGACTTTATTCTTAGTGTGTGTTTTTATACAATGTGACTATGGGCTTAGTAATGGAGAGGTGTCTTATTGACACCTCTCCATTACTAACCTCGGGGGTTGAAGGCACCTGACAATACAAAGGTGACATCAACCCCACAAATATGAACCCCACTTGCCACTGCTACAGGGAAAGTGGGAAGAGCCGGGCAAAGCACCAGAATTGGCGCATCTAATAGATGTGCCTTTTCTGGGCAGCTGCGGGCTGCTATTTTCAGGCTGGGGGGTCAATATCCATGGCCCCTTCCCAGCCTGAGAATACCAGCTCCCAGATGTGAGCTTCATCAGGGTCGGTTGTCAAAAATGCGGGGGAGCCCATGCAATTTTTTAAAATTATTTATTTAAATAATTTATAAAAAAGAAACAGCGTGGGGACACCTCAATTCTTGATAACTAGCCTTGCTGAAGCTGACAGGTGAGGGTTGCAGCCCCAAGCTGTGAGTTTTGCCTGGCTGGTTATAGAAAATACAGGGGAACCCACGCCGTTTTTTCATTTATTTATTTATATATAGCGCAGGCGGAGGCGGATGAATACCCATATCAGCCGCTTCTGCTGCCACTGTTATTAGCAGCAGCAGGGGTCAACTGATGGGAGTAATAGTCCCATCAGCCACCTCCTACAGTCTCTTTTATCACTTAAATGTAACTCTCATCATTCTACCCTGCTTGCGTCGATCACTGGTAGAGCAGGGGAGAATGATGAGAGGCATGTTCAGCACCCGGCACCTGGGAACAGCACTTACTGTAATGCTTATTCCCTGGCGCCCGTCCATGTGGTACTGATGCGGCACCCAATGCGGCCACACGTGTGCCGCAAGTATTACACACAGGGACACTGACATCTCCGATACTGGAAATATCAGGACGTGTGAAAGAGACCTTATAGCGGGTTTTTTTGATTGGCAGCTGTCACACACTAAAAGATGGTTTTTATTGCAAATAATAGTTTTTGAATCACCACATTTTGAGAGCTATAATTTTTCCATATTTTCACCCACAGAGTCATGTGAGGTCTTATTTTTTGTGGGTACCATTGGTACCATTTTCGGGCACATGACATTTTTTAATCGCTTTCTATTCAATTTTTGGAAGGCAGAATGACCAAAAACCAGCAATTCATGAATTTCTTTTAAGGGGCGTTTTGTACCATTACGTGTGTGATAAAATTGATAAAGCAGTTTTATTTTTCGGGTCAGTATGTTTACAGCAGTACCTAATTTATATATTTGCTTTATGTTTTGGCGCTTTTATACAATAAAAACTATTTTATAGAATAAAATAATTATTTTGCATCGCTTTATTCTGAGAGTTATAACTTTTTTTTATTTTTTCGCTGATGGAGCTATATAGCAGCTTGTTTTTTGTGGCTCAAGATGACGTTGTCAGCGGTACCATGTTTATTTATGTTCATCTTTTTGATTGCGTGTTATTCCACTTTTTGTTTGGTGGTATTATGATACAGCATTTTTTGCCTTGTTTTTTATTTTTTTTATGGTGTTCACTAAAGTGGTTAACAAGTGGGACAGTTTTATAGGACGGGTTGTTGCAGACGTGGCGATACCAAATATGTGTACTTTTATTGTTTAGATTTTTTTTCATTCAAATATTTATTTAGTGCTAGAATATATATTGATTTTTTTATAATTTTTTTGATTTTTTGTTATATTTTTACAGTTATTTTTTTTTCCTAACTTTTTTTTACTTTGTCTCACTATGGGACAATCATTTTTTGCAGACTGATCGCTTCTATAGCATGGAGATGAAGCAGCATCAATTTGCCATAGAAGCTGTCAGCTCTGCACTGACAGAGAATCTTGCAGATCATACACTGCGCATGATCAGCAAGTTTACTCGCTCTGGTGACCTGGATGTCGTCATGACGACACCGAGTCACCATGGCAATGATCGGGACCCCACGTCACACTGCGTGGTCGCTGATCCAAAGGCAGAGGGGCTTTCAGCCCTGTGCCGGCTTCTGGAACTATTCAAATGTGTTCGACCTCAGCATTTCAGGGGTTAAAGTGCTGGGAGCTGTCTGTGACCACTCCTGGTACCTAGTGCCAGGTGTCAGCTGTCAGAATTAGCTGACACCCGGCGGCGATCTCTTGCGCTCCCCCCCGTGTGCTTGGCCGATTGCGATGACGTAATATTCCATATCTGGTCAGATAGACCCAGGTCACATGGACAGAATATTATATCAGATGTCAAAAAGGGGTTAAAAAAATCTAACAGGTCTTATTTCATGCAATAAAAAGCAATTTAATTATTTAAAAATCATACAATGTGATTTTCTGCTTTTTATTTTTAGATTTAGTCATAGATTACAAACCTCTCCAATCTTTGAAGATAGGAAAACTTGCAAAATAGGCAGTGTATTAAATACTAATTTTCCCCACTGTATGTAATGCAGCCAGCATCTGCCAGGTATGAAGCCGGCTCACTTCCTGAGCCAGCTTCATACTTTTCTTTGCAAGCTATTATGAAAATGTCATTGAGGTCTTAATGGATGGAGCAAGTTTGTACTAAATTAGTATATTAGTATTAGTATAATCTGTATACCTTGACATGATTCGACTCAGGAACAGTTATTCGTGAATTTAGTCATAGGCTTTATAGGTAAAAAAAATTGTACCGGTCCACAAAGTTCAAACTTTTTGAATGGCGTCATTGCAGGGTATCTCCTAATATAAAATGACTAGCTAATTATTTTACTCTACATAACAAACATTACAATATTTGTAATTTTCTGGGTAGACTTTTCATGAAATTAACCTCAATATATCTGCCTTCTCATAGTAATATATAGTTGATTTGTACTTTAATGGGATTACTTGATAAATGTATTTATTTTATATATTTTTTTCAATATCACCAACTGAATATACAGTTAAACTTAGATAACAGCATCCTATCTGCAAATTGTTTTGTGCTCAGTCAAGCGTGCCATGTTCTTTGTTGTCAGCTCCATGTAACTTGAGTGGCTGCTTCCACTGGCCACAGGAAGCACTGCATAGTAGTGTTGAGCGATACTGCTCGATATCTAAAAATATCGGATCGGAATGGTATCGCCGATATCACTAAAATATCGGCGATACCCGATACCGATACCGGAAGTCCAATGTAAGTCTATGGGAACCAAATATCGACATTAAAAAAAACCATTCTTGCCTTGTTGGTTAATTGTACATGAAGGAAAACAACAAAGAGTAATGTAGAATGTATTGGGGGAGGTTGAGGAGACAATAAAGGCATACATGTTTAACCCAATGCATTGGAATAGCATTAATATATTTTTTTTTGGAAATACGTTTGGATTGACGAACAAATTGACAATGTTGTTAACCTTTTTTCTATTTTGGCAAATATGTATGTTTCACAACTTCCATGCTTTTCACCTTTTTAACTTTTGCCAGTGCCACACTTTCTCCTTCATAATCTTCAGCAGCATCATCTTTCTCATCAAATTATTCTTCATCTTCACCTTCTTAATCTTCTTCTTAAACTTCTTGCTATTCATGTTTTTGTTTACATTACTCATATTGTTATTATTAAACTATTAATCTTCTTCATATTCAAATTCTTCATCTTCTTCCTCTTCATCTTCTTCATCATATTCTTATTTGTGACAGAGATTCCTGTACTTGTAATCTGTAAAAGTATGAATTTTTCATTCTTCCGTTCTTGCTGTCACAAAAGATTTAAATTACAACAGTATTTGTCCGTGTTCAGTTTAGCCTGCAGCAGCAGGCATTTTACCAGGGGCACCACGAGGAGGAACGGACTCACCCCCATACACTGCTTAGTCTTCTTCTGCTTAGAATTTAGAGCATATATTTTGCTCTTCATTTTGGCCTTATACTTCATGTTCTTCTGCTTTTTGATCTTCTGCTTATTGTTCTTCTGTCTGTTGTTCTGTATCTTGTAGTTTGTCTTAACCTTCTTTGTCCTGTTGGTGATCTTCTTCAGGGTAATCTTTTATTTTTTCTTTGTGATGGTGTTCAGGCTGGTTGGCTTCATGCTCGTCGTCCTTGTTGTCGTCATCTTCTTCTGGGTGGTCTTTAAGGTCGTCTAATTTCAGAGAACCAGCTGACGTTACTGGAACCTGGACGGGTATCAGATGGAACAAGAGACAATGGAAGTAACGAGGACCAGCTGACTGTGCTGGAACCCGGAGGGGCAGCAGAAGGAAAAGAGGCAATGTCACAACCGAGTACCAGCTGACGTTACTGTGACACGGTTACTAAGCAGGAGGTACCTGTGCTCCAAAGCACTACCAAGGACCAGCAGACGTTGCTGGAACTCGTATACGGAGATGGAGGCACCTAGGCCAAAGGCACTGGGGAGAACCAGTTGACGGTACTGGACCCCGGACGGGTAGCAGAAGGAAAAGAGGCAATGTCACAACCGAGTACCAGATGACGTTACTGTGACACGGTTACTAAGCAGGAGGTACCTGTGCTCCAAAGCACTACCAAGGACCAGCAGACGTTGCTGGAACTCGTATACGGAGATGGAGGCACCTAGGCCAAAGGCACTGGGGAGAACCAGTTGACGGTACTGGACCCGGACGGGTAGCAGAAGGAAAAGAGGCAATGTCACAACCGAGTACCAGCTGACGTTACTGTGACACGGTTACTAAGCAGGAGGTACCTGTGCTCCAAAGCACTACCAAGGACCAGCAGACGTTGCTGGAACTCGTATACGGAGATGGAGGCACCTAGGCCAAAGGCACTGGGGAGAACCAGTTGACGGTACTGGACCCCGGACGGGTAGCAGAACGCACCCATGAAAATGTAAGTTGACAGGACGCAAGCCGTCCGCAGTTACCGAATCACACAGTCCTACAGTGGGTGCTTGTCCTATTGTCACAATGGAAACAGCCTTTATTTACATATCCCACAGCACACATAGGAATCACCTAAACTGCAGGCACCATAGAGTCGGCTAACCCGAATGCAACACGACAGCACAACTTATTGGAGGATAATTGACGTTCACACTGCCAGGAAACAGCTGTCGTGCTGTAACCAGGCTGGCCAGGAGTCAGTACCCCTGCCAATTACTTACGAGCAACAAATGGCGGTGTTGTAGCCCAGGGAGTAGAGTTCAGGTGGTAGAAAGATGAACATAACAGGAGACATGGAAAACGTTGCCAAACAGTTATTTAATCTTAAAACGGACAGGCAAATTCAGGTGATATCCATGCCTTGTTCAT
>JARQOD010000001.1:801426673-801469088 GCA_033576555.1 Oophaga sylvatica
ATGGGGAGTGAGTCAGCATGGTCGCGTGTCTCTTGGGCAATTTTTCAGCTTCTATTCTTAAGTGTTTTGTTCAGTTTTTTCTACCTTCCTGCTGCTCGGGGGGTGGTAAGGAGTGTGTAGGCCTAAATCTGACCCTACTGCTAATCGGGTCTTGTGGGGTCAGATTTGCGGGGAATGCGGGTCCCTGATCACTTTCTATCATTTCGGAACCCCGTTCTGTACACTATTTTCTGAAAGTAGCTTCGTTGCAGTAGTCTTTACTGACTTGGAAGGCTTCTGTTCATCTTGAAAATACTTCTTTTGACCACAATGGCGTATTTGAATCCTTCACTTGGCGATATCTGGATGTGGTCTATCTGGATCCTTTGAAGCTGGTAAAGTGGTCTTTCCAGATGAGGTGAGGGGGTCTTTCTTCCATACGTCCAGGCTTGCATTTGCCGCAGGTCAGACAGCTGCTGGTGAATTTGGCTGTTAGGGTGGAGATCCCTGAAGCGAACCAGTAAGCACCAATCAGATCATTCATTTGTGTCTTTAATATGTGGATGTGGGTCCATCTACCCATTGGACCACCATAGGGTGCATACTTTGTGGTAGGCAGAGTTTGAAGTCTATTATTGTTAGCCTTCCTTCTTCACGTGTTGCTTTTTTCGCATTCAGCTCTTCTTCTCCTTTTGGAGCTTGGTCTTGTAACTTCTTGAGCAGATCCCAGGATGTCTTTTTGTCAGGTTTCTTGTCTTCAGTCGTCATGTAGTAGCCGTCCGGCTCTACGACCTCTCCCACTTCTCCATGTTGTCTTCCTTTGGCTGCTTCTTTGGCTGCCATGTCCGCCATGTTATTGCCTCACGCCTCTTCTGTTCTCAGTTTTCCATGCACTTTGATTTTTCAAATTGCCACCATTTTGGAAGTTGGAGTATACCCAGTAGGTCCCTGAAAGCTCCATGATGCTTCACGGTTGTCCCGTTTGCTGTGATGAAGTCCGTTGTAGCCCAGATGGGTCTAAAGTCATGTGCTATGCCATGCGAGTACCTGTAGTCCGTGTAGATGTTTGCAGTCTTGCCTTCTGCCATCTGGCAGGCCTTCGTCAGCGCTATCAATTCTGCTTCCTGGCTGACAGGCTAGGTGACAGACTTCTGGACCACAGGATTTCTTGATTGCTGGTCACTGCACTTCCTGTGTTGAAACTTCTTCTGGAGCCATCCAAGTATCCCCCCTTGGGAGTGGGAGTAGAGTGGCCGGGCTGAGGACTGTAGGTCTGGAGACGGTGACATTATGAGACAAAGGCAATAGAGGCGCCACAAAGATGCCTGGCGGTGGGGAGATTACTGTTGGTTGAGCTTGATTGAAGATTGCCAAGATGTCATGCGGAGTGAGAGTTTCCAGTGGCTGTCCAAGAGTGATGTCAGCAACCTTGTCCAGGAGGGTGTGTGCTGCGGATACTGCCATCAGGCAGGAGGGTGCTCTTCTTGCAACTGGATCCAAGTGGCTGAGAGGCAGCCTAAAAGTCTCTGTTTTCCCCCGTGAATCCGTGCCAGGACTCCAGTAGCATGACCTTCTTTCTTCCATCAGGTAGACGGAAAGACTTTTCATAGTCAGGTAGGCCTGGTATTGGCGCTGAGACTGTGGAGTTCTTCCAATCTCCTGAATGGGTTGAAGGCTGCGTCTGATAGAAGGAGCGGGGTTGCGTTGATGCAAGCGCACAGAGGCTGCATTAGGACTGAGGCATCAGGGATCCAGGTTCTGCAATACGACACTAGACCAGGGAAGGCCTGTAGCATTCTTGGAGTTGTTGGGGGAGCCATCTTCTCCACAGTGGTCTTCCAGTCTTTTGACATGTGTTTCGTCTTGTGGGCAATACAGTGTCCCAGGGATGTAACTTGCTTCTGGCATCACTGGACTTTGTTCTTCCAGACCTTGCGTTGCTGTTCTTCCAGGTAGAGTAGGAGAGATAAGGAATAGGCTGTGCAGGTGTCGATGTCAACCACACAAAAGAGAAAGTCATCCACGTGTTGTAGAAGAGTGACTCTTGCATATTCTGCAATCCAGTTGACGAAGATGGAGGACATTGTCTTGGTGAAACTTGAAGGGCTTGTTTTGAGCACCTTGAGGCAACATTGTCCATATGCACTGCACTGGTGCGTGAAAGCAGGCCTCCAGGTGGAGGGGAAACACTGAAGAAGGTACTGGCCAGGTTGATCACCGTGAATACCGTTGCGGTGACTGGGACTCTTGAGGGCAGAGTGTGATGGTTCAGCACTGTTGTGGTTTCAAATACCGTAGCCTCTTTCGCGGCCTCCAGGCCTTGCACCATTCTGAACTCAGTGGGGTTTACAGTCTTTTTCTTCACTGTGGAAAGCTGGGATTGATTCCGATGGGCGAGGCAGCCCAGTTTGGCCTTGTCCTTCAGTATGCGTCAGGGGACTCCCATCTGCTGGTGCAGAGCTGGCGGGAAAACAAGCCGTCTACTAGGATCCACATCATGAGAGATGACGACCAGCTGGCTTTCTTGTTCTCCACCAAGACAGTCACTGTGTTAGCACCTGCTCTGGTCACAGGGGGTCTTCTTGTTGGGACGTCTCCTTAAACGGCTGCTTTTTTCTCAGCACGGGCCATCAGTAGTTTTTTTTCTCCAGCTCGGTCTCAGGTCAATATTTGTGCACAAGTTTGAAGAGCTGAGTGGCCTTTTTCCGGTCTAGGGCCTGGGTGAACTGGTTGATTGCAGGGGGCACCTCCTGGTGCTTGCAAAAGATGAACCTCTGGCGTTAGAGCTGGATGAGGTGTTGCCATTCCATGAAGTGAGTAGAGTCCTTCTTGAGTTGAATATCCTGGCCAATGTCAAAGTTCTCAGGCCGTCTTCTTAGGCGAGTTCACTTAGACCTTCAGTTGGTCAGAGACATCTTGACTCTGGGTGATGGAGTGGCTTTTCTGGTACTATGTCCAGCACCTCCTGTGATAGGTCTGCAGTGTGGTTGTTTGAGGTTCCTGTTTCTTCTTGGGTCAGGGGTGAAGAAAGTGTCATGGTCCCATCCTCTGGTCGCTTTCAGCTTCTGCAGTAGGTCCACTCCCAATAGGTTGAGGGTGCAGGTTTTTTACACAACAAACTGGGACATGATGGAGTGTTCTGGCTGAGTCCACACGCTCAGGGGCTTCATAATCTGGAAATATCTGACTTGACCATCAATTCCATGCAGGAAGCAGAAGATTCTGATAGGTAGGTGAGGTTGCGGAGTTCCACAAGAAAAGATATGACTACGCCATCCACTCTCAGGATATTGGTCCCACTGGTGGGGTTCCTTGTGGACTTGGTGTGCTCTTGTCCTATGGACGGGGTTCTTCACTGCTTTCTGTGTTTCTTCTTTTTCTGGGTGAAGTCAGTGTTCTGCACTTGTTCCGGAAATGACCAAACTCGCCACAGTTGTAACACTTGACATTCCTTCTGTCCCGGCGGGACTCAATCCTTTTTGCTACTTGTGAGCAGGGTATCCATTGCTATATGAACGTGCCAACATCCGTCTGTGTGTCTGATCATGGGTAATGAGGCCCAAATCTTGAAACACTTGCATTACTCTGTCATGGAACTTCTCCACAGACTCTGTCTTGTCTTGACTCGTGACATGTAGGCTGAGAGTTTGTCCTGTCAGTCTGCTTTTGGCCCATTCTCTGAGTTGCTCAATTAGCTTTGGTCCTGTCTCCCAGGCATACGCATCTAACTCTGTTGGAAGCTTGAAGTGTTCTCTCATAATTGACCAGAATGCATCACCTGCTTTTATTTCCATTTCGGTCCAGAGATCAATCCAGGCTGCTGTATACGTTTGCTGGATCTGCTGCATTTTTTGGCAAAATAGCATGGGGTGTATCCCTGGGTCTGGCAGCATACTGATCACCTGGCTTGGGATGAAGGGCTCATAGGATGGTGCCTCTACCTGTCCCTGCTCTATTGGTGCTTGTGTGTTTTCTTCCCTAGTATTGGGCAGCATGTGTGACGTTGCATCTTCATCTTCATCAGATAAGAAGTGACATGGTGTACTTGGTGCATACACTGGGTGAGATTTGGGCTTTAAAGTTGTCTTGCTGCATGGGGATTTCCCACTTCCTTGCTGAGGCTGCGGTGGATCAGTGTCATGGTTCCATGCTAGCAGCCCTGTAGCTATACCACTCCCCTGTGAAGCCCTAGCAGTGGACTGTTGTGTCTGGGGGCTACATGTAGCGTTTTGTGTAGGGAGATTTGCACTTTCTTCTCCAGAAATCATGAGTGGCAGTGTCTGGACTGTGCTTGGGACATAGAACGTGCCTTGTGCTGTAAGCACTGGATACAGGGATACAGCATTGCTCTGGTTGGTCGTTGGCCCAGCTGGTAACGAAGCAGGAAAAAAAGGAAAAGAAGGGAGGTGTGCCTGAGAGGAGGAGGAAGGAGGAGAAAGATCTTCCCCGCTTCGTGCAGCCTGGGAGGGCATGGCTGGAGCTATGATGCCGTCTCCCAGTAGGGAGAGGTGGGAGGCACCGCATGTTGCACAAGTGTCCCTGTACCATGGATTCTGTTGAGAACAGACTGAACATGTCCAATATTTCCCTTCACCATATGGGGGTGGTGATGGCTTTGCATCTTTCCCTATCTTGTACACATAAAAATCATATCCTGGCTTGTTCACATATCTTTCTGAACTTCCTAAACGATGCAAGTTTACTGCCACTTTGTACCATGCATTTGCATCAGTCAGCAACTTTGAATCTACTAGCTTCCCTTTTCTATTTCTCAATACATCCTGCCATTCCGCAGCTTGGAGTCTGCCCTTCTTATGGATTTCACACACTTTCATGAGCTGTCTGTAATTTTTTACATACTTTACTCCTTCTTGTTCAGCTACCAGCTGGGGGGCAGTTTTCTCTCCAGGGAGCATAAGACTCTCCTGCTTGCCCATCTTGTTCCCCATTTTAAAAAAAAAAAAATATTTCCTCGCCGAATGCCCGACGGGAGGGGCTACTCAGACCACTGCGTAGTTTGTGTCTGCTCTCTCCTTCAGCCTGTAATTCTCCTTATCTATGTGACCTTGTTCTAAGGCAAGCTTGTAGAAAAAAAAAATGGCTGGAGAAATAAAGCTCTAAAATAAATTGCTTAGAGAAAAAAAAAAACTCTCCAAAATCATTTAAAAATGTACTTAAAAGAAAATTTTTTTTTTAAAAAACAAAAAGTTAGATTTAGTAAAAAACTCTAGAAAAAGTAAACATAAAAAAAATAAATTCACCAAAAAGGGGAGAAAAGAAAAACCGTATTAATCATAAAACTCTGAAAAACAACCCTTGTTACTAAAACAGCTAATTAAAAATCTCTGGAATGTCAGCTGGCTGCTTCCCCCCTCCTTCCTTATATCTCTGCTTGCTGTCTCTATAGGCACTGAAATCACGTAACAAAAAAAAAAAAAAAAATTATTATTCCTCAGAATAGCAAAAAATGAATATAGTTCAGTCTGAATGCCTGATAATTCTCACGTTAAAACCTGTAGCCAAAAAACTAGCTTAAAAAAATAAAAATCAAAGCCAAGAAACAGAATGTCTGATAACGTGATTAGCAGAGGAGGGGGGTCAAAGGGGTTTTCTCGCTGCTGCAGCCAGCACACTGCTCTGAATGAGTTACTGACAGAGCGCACGGAGATGTGATTTAAAGCGACAGTACCTGATACAGACAATGAGACAGACACCCGGGAGAATACGAATCCCTCTTTTGATGATCTGTGACACATACAAGCTGCTCTGGTAACTGATAACTCACCAATTGCACTGAGCGCGGTGAAGCTCAAGGTTCTATCGCTCTGTATCGTACGCCCTGGCTGGTGCGCCGGTCACAGTAATCTGCAATAGCCTTCATCAAAATTCTCACTATCCACGTCTGATTTGACTGGGATGGCCTCCCGGTGCGTGGACAATTATTGTGAGAACTTATCCAAAACAAAGCTTCTGCCCTTCACGTCTGATTTGACTGGGATGGCCTCCCAGTGCGTGAAAGTTTACTGCAGAAACTTAACCGAACAAAGCCCTCGCTTCCACAACTGGATTTTTTTTGGAATACTTCCCTCCAATATGTGAAGAATATCTGCGTGGACTTATCCAAAACAAAGCTCCCGCCCTTCACGTCTGATTTGACTAGGATGGCCTCCCGGTGCGTGAAAGTTTACTGCGGGAACTTATGCAGCAATTGTCTTTTGCTATACAGCCCCAGAGATCAGCAAGCAAAAACACAGTCACCGTTTCAACTTTCTCCCGGTTCACATAAAACATGAAACATATACAGCACAGCAGCAACCAACTCGGCTTATATCCCAGGGCTTTTGGATAAGGGTATGGACTTTTTACACAACCTGGGAATGCGGTGATGACCACGTCCGACCGGCTGGAAGTGTAGGCTAGGACTAGGCACAGGGAACATTCAGGTAAGATGACAAAGTTTTCTTACCTTACTGATGGAGCTGCAGTCTCCGTCCCGTGTGCCAAGGCCAGGGCCAACACCCCCGTCTCTCCGGTCGGCCGAGTCCTCGTGCGTTTCGTCCAATGCCCCGCGTGCAGGCGCCAACTGATATGGAAATTTAATTAGGATAAAAATATCCTGTGTTTGCTGCTTGCCATGTCCAAATCTCTATATAATGTCTTTTTGAGCGCTCAGAACGAAATGAGGACTGTCCACACGAAAGTGTCAGTATAACAGTTCGTCAAAGACATACATTTATTATTCATTCAAGGTTTTATACGTTTACAAAAAGGGGCTGGTTAGTCAATTAACATACAATTAAAAGCTGCTAGATTATTGGCTGTTCTAGTGTAAATATGATAATTATGATAATCATGATTAAAAGAGCTGAAGTTGCAGAATTATTGTTTATATTCTTGTGACCTAGTTGCCTTGCATAACTATAATGTAAACAACAGATATCTAATAGGACATTTTGTACTTCATGCATTTGTTCCTTTACGAAGGTCTTATGAAGGCCAGATTTCTTTAAAACGACTGATTATATCTGGCCTAGAAATATGTGAGCACAAGGTTTTTTTTAGCAAGTGAGATCTATCTAACTGTGAACTGTGAATACATATATGTGAATAACTTTGAATATATATGGAAGACATATATATTTCCATGACAACATGTACAACTTTTGCATCTTCAAGTTAACACACCTCACTCTTCAAAGTCAGAGGACTTGTAACCTTCCATCTTATTAGTTTTCAGTGGATTAATGTTAATTCAAAGAAAAATATAGATCATTAACACATGGAGGCTGTACATACTGTACATACACCTTAGGCTAGGGTCACACGAACGTACATTCTCTCATCCAGGAGAATTGAGTCGATTATGCAACACATTCTGATCAAACTGATCAGAATTTAATTAGAGTATGATCAAAGTGTGATCCGATTCTCTTGGATGAGAAGACGAAGAAAAAAAATTCTCTATCTTCTCCATTGTGCTCAGATGTCATCCGAGTGCATTCTGATATTTTCCATGGACTCATTGACTTGCATGGCTGAGTACGATCCGAATATTGGATGCAAATTGAGAGGGCTGCATTTTTTCTTTATTATTACTCTGTCCAAGAAAAAAAAATCGGACATGTGCACGCCCTATAGAATAACATTGGTACAATAGGGATCCAATGTTTTGTCGGATTGCACTTGGACCGAACATATAGTGGTCTGCAAGAGCTAATATTATGGTGCTAATAGTATAATCCCTTGGATGTTTAAGGGCATGGTATTGTGGCTCTGTACAGCTTAGAGGTTATACTGAGTAATACAGTGCTTGTGCTCAGGGCCGTCTTAATGCATACCCACATATTATGTAGGGGAGCATCAGAGCAGAGACAAAGGAGCAGTCTCCTCACTACTGAATGTGCTAAGAGCCGCCCTAGAGTATATGGGCTCCCCTTCTGCTACCAGGTGAATAACCATTTCAGCAGAAATGAAACATAATGTTTTGATTGGAGCACAGAAAAGGAAGAGAGCTGCAGAATAGATGGAGAAAATAGGTAAACTTCCAAAATGAACATCATCGCTCAACACAGGTGCAGCAGCCACTCAGACTATTCCTTCAGATCTAGCATTCACATCAGCATCCAATCCTGTGACCAATCATCCAGTTTCAGCAGACATACCATCATTGCCTGTTCCTGTTGCTTTTGACATTTTACAAAAGGAAATACCCAAATCTGTAGCAGTAAAGGAATTTGCAATCCAGGAGACAGATCCAGGGCTATGGAATATTAATGATACTAACACAATAGATTACAGGATTTGTAGTGGGCTGTTATCATATCAGAATTATGATAACCTTTAAAACTTACGCAGAGTGTATAAAACAGCTGGAGTAGAGAATATGAAGGCAAGGTATTTAATAAACAATGATATCAAACGTGACAAGCAAAATGGCGAGTGTTTAAAACGTGAATGGCTACTCTATTCACCAACCAAAAGTAGTTTGTACTAATTGGCATATCGCCTATTGTCCAAGAAAGAACCTCTCTTTGCTCCCTACGTTACATCGGGGTTCAATGACTGGATGCACAGCAATGATATTGTAGAACATGAAAATGGACAGTAATATAAGGCATAAAGAAACTGAAAGTGTAGACTCTATTACTTGAGCAACATGCTCATAGCAGGAATATTGCCATGAAGTGTTGATGTGAGTGGTTTCTGAAATTGGCTTTCCTGCCTCAAGAGGGTTGCCATTTTATGGAGACAATGATATTATAGGGTCAGCAAAAAACTGGCAACTATTTAGGTATACTAGAGCTGCTGAGTAGAGATGAGCGACTTTGCCTTTTTTAGGGTCGAGTCGGGTTTCATGAAACCCGACTTTCTCAAAAGTTGAGTCAAACGAAATCGGCCGACTATCGGGAAAAGTCAGAGGTCCGACTGAAACACGAAACCCAATGCAAGTCAATGGGGAAGAAAAGTCGGCAGGGAGTGGAGGACAGTAAACACACCTACAGTACTCATTTCAATGCCATCAACATCAGTTCTTATTACTTAAGCTTGGCAACCTTAATTTACTTTATAATAATAGTTACGCATTGAAAACTGAGGGGTTATTTGGCTAAAGTTGTGGGGGGGTAGGGCTGGCTCCAGGTTTTCGTGTGCCCCGGGCCAAAGAGTGTCAGTGGGCCCCTTTAACACATACCACATTTCATGATGCTCCGATACTGCACAGAAATATAGGTATAGTACAATGACAAATACTTCACTTCTTACATTACATGAGTGATATCTATTTTAAATTCTACAATAGCTCAAAAACTGGACAGTATATTACTCCATACAGTATTATGGCCACCACATAGTGCACCATACAGAATAATGAGCCCCATATATTGCTCCATACAGAATAATTGTCCCATATAATGTTCCATACAGTATATGATGAGCTCCACATACTGCTCCAGTATATGATAGTTCCCATCTAATGTGCCATACAGTATAGGACGGTCCCCATAGAGTATAATGAGCCCCACATATTGCTCCATACAGTATAATGAGTCGCATATAAAGCTCCATACAGTATATGATAGGCACCATATAATGCTCCATACTAGATAGGCCCCATATGTGCTCCATATGATGCTCCATACCCGATATGATGCCCCATAAATAATGAAACCCATATGATGCTCCAGAATTTGATGGGCCCCATGGATGATGCTCCAGTGTATGATGGGCCAATATAATGCTCCATATATAATGTGCCCCATTTATAATGCTCCAGTGTATAATGGGCCCCGTATATGCTGCTCCAGTGTCTGATGGGCCCCATTTATAATGCTCCAGTATATGATGGGCCCCAATGATGATGCTCCATTGTCTTATGGGCCAATATAATGCTCCATATATAATGGGCCCCATTTATAGTGCTCCAGTGTATAATGGGCCCCGTAGATGCTGCTCCAGTGTCTGATGGGCCCCATTTATAATGCTCCAGTGTGTGATGCGCCCCATGGATGATGCTCCAGTATATGATGGGCCAATATAATGCTCCATATATAATGGGCACAATATGATGCTCCAGTATATGATGGGCCAATATAATGCTCCGTATATAATGGGCCCCATATGATGCTCCAGTATATGATGGGACCCATGGATGATGCTCCAGTGTATGATGGGCCTATATAATGCTCCATATATAATGGGCCCCATTTATAATGCTCCAGTGTATAATGGGCCCCGTATATGCTGCTCCAGTGTATGATGAGCCCCATTTATAATGCTCCAGTGTGTGATGCGCCCCATGGATGATGCTCCAGTGTATGATGGGCCAATATAATGCTCCATATATAATAGGCCCCATATGATGCTCCAGTGTATGATGGGCCTATATAATGCTACATATATAATGGGCCCCATTTATAATGCTCCAGTGTTTAATGGGCCCTGTAAATGCTGCTCCAGTGTCTGATGTGCCCCATTTAGAATGCTCCAGAATATGATGGGCCTCATGGATGATGCATCAGTGTATGATGGGCCAATATAAGGCTCTATATATAATGGGCCACATTTATAATGCTCCTGTGTATAAAGGTCCCCGTATATGCTGCTCCAGTGTCTGATGGGCCCCATTTATAATGCTCCAGTGTGTGATGTGCCCCATGGATGATGCTCCAGTGTATGATGGGTCAATATAATGCTCCATATATAATGGGCCCCATATGTTGCTCCAGTATATGATGGACCCCATGGATGATGCTCCAGTGTATAATGGGCCTATATAATGCTCCATATATAATGGGCCCCATTTATAATGCTCCAGTGTATATTGGGCCCCGTATATGCTGCTCCAGTGTCTGATGGGCCCCATTTATAATGCTCCAGTGTGTGATGCGCCCCATGGATGATGCTCCAGTGTATGATGGGCCAATATAATGCTCCATATATAATAGGCCCCATATGATGCTCCAGTGTATGATGGGCCTATATAATGCTACATATATAATGGGCCCCATTTATAATGCTCCAGTGTTTAATGGGTCCTGTAAATGCTGCTCCAGTGTCTGATGTGCCCTATTTAGAATGCTCCAGAATATGATGGGCCCCATGGATGATGCGTCAGTGTATGATGGGCCAATATAAGGCTCTATATATATGGGCCACATTTATAATGCTCCTGTGTATAAAGGTCCCCGTATATGCTGCTCCAGTGTCTGATGGGCCCCATTTATAATGCTCCAGTGTGTGATGTGCCCCATGGATGATGCTCCAGTGTATGATGGGTCAATATAATGCTCCATATATAATGGGCCCCATATGTTGCTCCAGTATATGATGGACCCCATGGATGATGCTCCAGTGTATAATGGGCCTATATAATGCTCCATATATAATGGGCCCCATTTATAATGCTCCAGTGTATAATGGGCCCCGTATATGCTGCTCCAGTGTCTGATGGGCCCCATTTATAATGCTCCAGTGTTTGATGGGCCCCATGGATGATGCTCCAGTGTCTTATGGGCCAATATAATGCTCCATATATAATGGGCCCTACATGATGCTCCAGTATATAATGGGCCCCATAGATGATGCTAAAGTTTCTTATGGGCCAATATAATGCTCCATATATAATGGGCCCCATTTATAATGCTCCAGTGTATAATGGGCCCCTTATATGCTGCTCCAGTGTCTGATGTACCCCATTTATAATGCTTCAGAATTTGATGGGCCCCATGGATGATGCTCCAGTGTCTTATGGGCCAATATAATGCTCCATATATAATGGGCCCTGCATGATGCTCCAGTATATAATGGGCCCCATAGATGATGCTAAAGTTTCTTATGGGCCAATATAATGCTCCATATATAATGGGCCCCATTTATAATGCTCCAGTGTATAATGGGCCCCTTATATGCTGCTCCAGTGTCTGATGTACCCCATTTATAATGCTTCAGAATTTGATGGGCCCCATGGATGATGCTCCAGTGTATGATGGGCCAATATAATGCTCCATATATAATGGGCCCCATTTATAATGGTCTAGTGTATAATGGGCCCTATCTATGATACTCAAGTGTATGATGGGCCCCATATATAATTCTCCAGTGTATAATGCTCCCCATTATTGCTCCAAACATTTAAAAAAATGAAATACCTATCCTCGCTGGGCACTGCTCTACTCTGGACTCCTCAGCGTCGCCATCTTCCAGCTCTCTGCACTTGGACTGTTCAGGCAGAGGGCGTACAAACGTGATGTCATCGCGCTCTCTGACCTGAATGTCACTGTCAGGAAACGCAGAAGACGTCACAGCGGTGGAGCAGGAAGAGGTAAGTTTTGCCAGTGCTTGGGCTCTGAGCAAGCAGGAGGGGCCAACTCGTGGGCAACGGCACTGGCAGAGGTTCCCTCATAGTACGCCAATGTGTCTGACGGCGATTGGGCACCCCACCGTCAGAGACACTTTTGCGTACTATGAGGGGCCCTGTGCCAGTGCCGTCGCCCACGAGTGAGCCACCCAGCCTACTCAGGGAATTGGCACTTGCCTGGGTGCGCCAGGTGCTGACGCCAGCCCTGGGGGGGGTACAGCCCAGTTAAGGAGGTGGAAAAACTGACATATGTTGAGGTGTAGGCTGGACGTTCAGCAGCTGCAAATGGAGGAATTGGAGAAGTCGGAGGAAGAGGATGACAAAGCAAGCCATTTTGCTGGCAACCTATGTGTCATCAGGGGAAGGTGGTACAAAATCCTTTGAAACCCAGGCATGGTTCATTTTTATGAAAGTGAGATCACCAACATTTTACGTCGACAGTCGGGTACTTCTTTTTGTCAGGATTGATCCAGCTGCACTGAAGACTCTTTCTGATAGCACACTACCAGCAGGGGAAGCGAGCTCCTGAAAAGCATATTGGGCCAATTGAGGCCAGGTGTCCAGTTTACAGGCCCAGTAGTCAAAGGGGAATGAACTGCAAGGGAGAACATCGATAGGGGAGGACAGGTAATTTTGAACCATAGTTGACAACTGCTGTCTCCTGTCTGTTGCAATCGATTCAGTATTACCAGTCGTGTGAGTGTTACTCGAGAAATCAGTCCACAACATGGTCATGAAACCCCTGTCTCCAATGCCACTTTGGCTGTGTGCACCACGAACAACTCTTCCATTTGGCCCAGTACGGCTTGTGGTAGAACCTGCTCCGCTGCTGTGTGCTGGGAATGCCTCTAACAAACGGTTTACCAGAGTTGCTTGTTTGTTCGCCAATATTAGCTATAGGTTCTCTTGTGGCATGATGTTTTGTAATTTTCCTTTATAGCGTGGATTGAGGATGCTGGCCAACCAGTAGTCGTCATCCTTCATAATTTTGGCACTGCGGGGGTCCCTTTTTAGGATCCACAAAACATAATCACACATGTGGGCCAATGTTTCTGGTGTCAATGATGCACTGACAGTGGTGGGTGGAGGAGCACTTTCTGCCAAATCCACATCCCTCCAGTCACGCACAAACCCTGTACCTGACCTTGGCAAAGCCAACATTTTCTCTTGCCCCCTGAGAAGCATCCTCCTCCCCAAAATAATCACCCCCCTCATCCTCCTCCTCCTCTTCCTCTTCTTCCTCCACCTTGTCCAGGACAGTTCCCAGAGCAGACAGTGCCTGACTGTATTCAAGGCTTCCCTCTTCCTCCTCCTCTTCCTCCTCAGCTGCAGACGCCTTATCCTTAATGGGCGTCAAAGTTTGCATGAGCAGACTCATAAGTGGGATGCTCATGCTTATGATGGCGTCGTCAGCGCTTACCAGCCATGTGCATTCCTCAAAACACTGAAGGACTTTACAGAGGTCTTTCAGCTTTGACCACTGCGCACCCGACAACTCCAAGTCTGCCCTCTAACTGCTTGCCCGTGTATTCTCCCACAAATGCATTGCAGCCTGCCTCTGTTCGCACAGCCTCTCAACCATGTGCATGGTGGAGTTCCACCTTGTTGCAACGTCTATGATTAGGCGGTGCTTGGGGAAGTGGAGCGATCGCTGCAGCCTCTGCATATGACTGGAGTCTACGAGCGAGCGACGGATGTGCGAGCACAGCTTTTGCAACTTATAAAGCAGGGCTGTTAACTCTGGATAATTATTTAGGAAGCACTGCACCACCAGGTACAAGGTGTGAGCCAGGCAAGGAATGTGTCTGAGTTTTGCCAGGGCTATGGCGCCACAAAATTACAGCCTATATCACTGACTACCTTGCCTGGCGCAAGATGTAGACTGCCCAGCCATGACTCAGTTTCTTGCTGCAAGTAGTCGGCCAGTACCTTCGCGGTGTGTCTGTTGTCGTGAAAAGACATAATCTTTAAAACAGCCTGCTGACGCTTACCACTAGCTGTTCGTTAGAGGGACACCTCATGTGCAACACTGGCAGCTACGGATGGAGTGCTCGTGTGACTACCCTCTGTCGACGAGCTTTCGCTTCTGGAGGAGGAGGGTCGAACGCCTACAGTCAACTGTTGCCTATACCATGGGCTAGGCAGCACTGTCCCACTGCCACTGTCCCCTGTGGACCCTGCATCCACCACATTAAGCCAGTGCGCAGTGATGGACACGTAATGGCCCTGGACATGCCTGCTGGCCCATGCATCTGTTGTGAGGTGCACCTTTCCACTCTCTGTTTGAGTGCATGGACAATACGGTCTTTCACATGCAGGTGGAGGGCAGGGATGGCTTTTCTAGAAAAGAAGTGCCGACTGGGTAGATCATAGCATGGGACAGCGCAGGTCATGAGCTCTCTGAACGCTGCGCTTTCAATCAAACGGAAGGGCATCATCTCTAATCAGTTTGGCAGTGTAGGTGTTCAAAGCCAGTGTACGAGGATGAGAGGATGAGTACTTTCTTGTCCTACTCAGAGTGTCTGCTAGGGTGAGCTGGACTTGAGAGCTGCATATGGGTGAACTAGCGGTGGACATGATGAACTGAGAGGGGTTGGTGATGGTGATTGTAGTGGTGGTGATGGCTTAGATGCAGTCTTTCGTTGCAAAAACATTGTGATTCCCTGACTGCTTTGGCCTTGCGACAACACCTCAAAATTTGTTTCTGGTGGTGTGCTAACTGGTGGGCTTACAGTGGGGGAAGCGATGGAGTGTTGCTGGCTACCTTTAGATGGAGCAGGTGCACATGTGCTACCTGAGGTTTTGTAGTCCGTCCATGCTTGCAAGTGCATGTTGAATAAATGTCTAAGCATGCAACTGGTATTCAAATTTCTGAGATTTTTCCCTCGGCTAAAGGTCCTTCTGCACTTCTTACAGATTACCTTTGCGTCATCAATAAGATTTTGGTGAAAAAGTGCCACACTGCACTCTTCCTACTATGGTATAAATTTTCAGGGCTTGCACACTGTGCTAATTTGACCATCTGGCCAAGCTGTCCTGCAACTCTTTTTGTTTTTTTAACACGTTTTTGGACTGCTACGGGCCTGCCAGATAACCGCTGTTGCGATGTCGATGCCTGCTGCAGATCCTTCTCCTCTTCTGAGCTATTGCCAGCGTCACTCTCTTCCCCCAATGGATGCCAATCCAGGTCAACAACTGGGTCATCCATCACCTCCTCTTCAATTTCATCTGCACCTTCCTCTGTGTCACTGTGTAAGGTGGTATAGTATGCGGGAAGGGGCACCTGAGTTTCATCAGGGTCAGATTCTGTCTCATTGGACAGCGAGGGCAATGTTGTGCTCTGGGTGAATGTACCAACAGAATCATCTAGCAGTGGCTATGCATCAGTGCACTCCATGTCAGATTCATGTTGAACTGGGGAATTCAGGATTTGACTTGATAACCCAGGCATGGTACGTTAAAAGAGCTCCATGGAGTAATCTGAAGTGTTGCCTGCTGCATACTTCACTTTTAGTGGGGGTGAAGGACACAAGGAAAAGTGTAGTTCCTGACCTGGAGCCAAAAATTTGTATTGGTCTTTGCCTGATGAAGAGACCTGAGTAGTCTCGAAAGCTTGCAATTTGTTACCATCTTTTCAGTTAGCCATTAAAAGGTATCAACCACTGAGGACTCTCAATTCTAATTATTTTCTATCTACTGGCTAACACGATACAAAGATATACATCTTTCCTGACCAGGAGCCTGCACTGAGACTCAGTTCATCCCTCTCCTATATTGATAGTTCTGCTTTACATCACTTGTCTTATCTATTGCACTATTCCTGTGTTCTGTTGTGTATAAATATGTGATTCTTCAGATTCTGTATTGGTCTTTGCCTGATGAAGAGACCTGAGTAGTCTCGAAAGCTTGCAACTTGTTACCATCTTTTCAGTTAGCCATTAAAAGGTATCAACCACTGAGGACTCTCAATTCTAAATATTTTTCTATCTACTGGCTAACACGGTACAAAGATATACATCTTTCTTGACCAGGAGCCTGCACTGACGACTCAGTGCTTGCATTTTTTGAAACTTCAGAAGAGGAGGCGATAGAGCTGGGGGTGTTTTGGCAATGTAAGCCAAAACCTGTTCCTGATGCTCCGGCTTTAAAAGCGGTTTACCTACTCCCAGAAAAGGGAGCCTTCCAGGCCTTCTTGAGCCAGACGATGATCGCAGGCTCAACACCTCCTGCCTTAGGTGCTATTGTGCTTTTGGCACTACCAGCAGATGCACCACCACCACCATCAGTACCAGCTGGCCCCAACGCCCACATCTGCAGCCTCTTCCACCATACTTCCTCATGTTTGGGAAAATGTACCCAAAATACCAGCAGATATATGGTACTGTATCAGAGGCGTACATCTGTATACGGTGAAGGGGAAAATTCTAAATGTCCGTCTATATTTCGAGAGTAACACACAGACACTTACAGGCTCAGTATGAATTAGACCATAATATAAAAAGCAGAAAACGGGTACTGTATGACCAGATACAAGGTGTATATATTATAGTGTAAAAATTGTAAATCTCCATATATATTTCAGGAGTCACACACAGACGCTCTCAGGCTCAGTATGGATTAGACAAGAATATAAAAAGCTGGAAAGGGTACTGTATCACAAGCGTACAGCTGTATACAGTGTTGTGGTAATTTCAAATCTCTGTATATATTTCAGGAGTAACACACAGATGCTAACAGGCTCAGTATGGATTAGACCAGAATATAAAAAGCAGAGAAAGGTAATGTATCAGAAGCGTACAGCTATATACAGTCTAGGGATAATTATAAATCTCCGTATATATTTCTGGAGTCACACATAGATGCTCTCAGGCTCAGTATGGATTAGACAAGAATATAAAAAGCTGAAAAAGGGTACTGTATCACAAGCGTACAGCTGTATACAGTGTAGGGGTAATTGTAAATCTCCGCATATATTTCCGGAGTAACACATTGGCGCCACAGGCTCAGTATGGATTAGACCAGAATATAAAAGGTTGAAAAAGGGTACTGTATCACCAGATACCAGGTGTATATAGTATAGTGAAGAAATTGTAAATCTCCGTATATATTTCCGGAGTCAAACACAGATAGTCAGCATGCATTTATTTCCATGATACCAGCCGGTACATGGTAGTGTGTGAGGAGCGTACAGCTCTATACGGTGTGGGAAAAAATGAACGCTCTGCAACTGTGGAGAAAAAAAGAATAAAAGTATTAGTGCTGTCTAAAAAGCAGTCTGCACAGCAGTGTACACACAGCAATACAGCTAGCAGGCAGCCTATTAACCAGCTCTGCTGCTGCACAAAAGAAAATCCTCCGCTGTCACTGGCAGGCAGCCTAATAACCAGCGCTGGTGCACACAACAAAATCCTCCCTTGTCACTGCACACTAACTGTACAGCACAATTGCTATCAGCACAAGCACAGAATCACTTTTCTTTCCTGCCTAACTCTCTCCCTATTGAGAAACAGCGGCAGCAACCTCTCCCTTCGCTAAGATCGGCAGAAGTAAAATGGCGGTCGGCAGTCAGGGCTTTTATAGCCACTGTGACGCCACACAAAGCAAGTCAGTCACTGCAATGCTCTTCTCTAAGATGATGGTGGCCACTGCTCATGTCATCTCGTTGCCCACATTGTACATCCTTGCTCATTGGCTGAGAAAAGGCACCTGCAAGCATTATGGGAAAACCAACTTTGGCGCTCGGGTCGACGACCACATGGCCGACTTCACGCTATGGAGCGAAACCCAACTTTGGCAAAAGTCGCTGATTTTTGAATCTGACCGACCTGTTTCGCTCAACTCTACTGCTGAGTGAATTTGACCTTTTCTTGGAAGAACATTTAAAAAAGTATGGAAATCCTGGTTAAGGGAATCCTTCATATTTATGCAAATATTGATGATAATTGTATTGACTTAATGGGACACCAGGTTCTTTGTACTATTCTTAAAGAAGTAATAGAGTCAAAGTATTATTCAAAAAGTGTAGATTCCACTTCAGACATCTCACACATATATCAACTGACATTTACTGTCCAGAACAATAAAGGCTGTGAGCTTGTGGAACTTTTCTTGATGTTTATCCCCATCTTTTTTCATGGAACACAGGATCTAACAAACACTGATGTGAATTTTCTTAACGGGGAAAAAATTCCACTATCAAATTGCCATCTTCAGTCATACGATAATGCCTCAAATAAGTTAGTTCGATATACTGAATTGCAAGCACGGATTCATCAACTTAATGAGTTTGCTATCTATGTTTCCTGTGTTTGACACAGCCTGAAGTTTGTAGGAGTAAAAGCATCAAAGTGTTGTCTACAGACTGTAATTTTTTTTTCTTTGTTCAGCATCTGTATTCATTTTTTTCTGGTTCTACTCATTAAAATCCTTTTTAGGAAAAGATTGTGTGGTCAAACGCCTGTCTTGATGCAATGGTCAGCACATTTTGATGCTATTCATGCTTTGTATTGGGGATTTTGAGAAAATAAAACATGCATTGGATTTTCTATCATTTGACAATGAACAGCAAGTGAATACAAGTGAGAGGCAGAAGCATTGAGCAAAAACATTGAGAACCAGGAAACAATCAAAAGATGGGAACATTCTTGGTGCCATGAATCTTCTTCAGTCTATGAAAACCTATATTCAGGAAACTAGAGACAAATGTATTAAATATGAATTCAAAACCAGAAGTATGTGTCCAGATACACATTACAGTGATGGGAAAAAACGAAAATGTAAACAAAAGTGGATCTTAGTAGATATGATAATGATGGATCAGCAGAAGAGGTGCTTCTCAATTACATAGTTACATAGGTTGAAAAAAGACCTAGGTCCATCAAGTTCAACCTTTCTCCACCAATTGTTTTTTTGGTCACTAAATTAACTATAACCCACAATGTTAAATGTATTGATGAAATTGTCGAGTTTTTAAAAGCTGTTTTAGTGGCTTTCTTCCACCCGTAATGAGTGCCCCTTGGTCCTTAGTATGGTCCTTGGAAGGAATAAGTTATGTGCCAGTCCTTTGTACTGACCACACATATATTTATACATGTAAATGAGATCCCCTCTGAGGTGTCTTTTTTCTAAGCTAAACAAGCCCAACTTTTTCAACCCCTCATCATATGAGAGGCCTTCCATCCCTTGTAATAATCTAATTGTCCGCCTTTGAACTGACTCTAATTTTTGAATGTCCTTTTATAAATGTGGGGTCCGAAACTGGATCCCACATTTTAGATGTGGCCTCACAAGTGATTTATAAAGGGGTTAACAATACTTTTGGATCGAGGAATTTTCTCTCTCTTTTTATACACCCTAAAATCCTGTTTGCTTTTGCGGCTGCTGCTTGACATTGAGTACAACTGCTCAGCTTACTTGTAACCAGAATACCCTAGCCCTTCTCTTGTTCTGTAGTCCCAAGTATGGTCCCATTTAATGCATATGCAGCAATAGCATAACTACATCCCAGGTGCATTACTCTACATTTATCTATATTAAATTTAATTTGCCATGTTTGCCCATTCAGTCATTTTATCAAGTCGTTTTGCAAAATTGTAATGTGAAGGTCAGATTTTAGTATAGTATAGTTTGATGTCGTCAGCAAAGACTGACACTTTACTCTCAATCCATCCTACAGGTCATTAATAAAGAGGTTAAAAAGATCGGTCCTAGCACAGATCCCTGCAGTACCCTACTGTTGACTATATCACATTTAGAGAATGTACCATTTATGACGACTCTGTTTCCTGACATTTAGCCAATTCCTTACCCATCTGCATATACTTTCCCCCAGGCCTTGCCTCTGTAGCTTCATTATAAGGCTGTTATGTGGTACAGTATCAAATACCTTTGCAAAGTCCAGATAAATCACGTCAGCAGCATTACCAACATCCAGACTTGCACTTACCTCCTCATAGAAACCCAGCATGTTAGTTAGACATGACTTATTCTTCATGAATCCCTGCTGGTTGTCAGTTATTACACTGCTCAAAAGAATAAAGGGAACACTCAAATAACACATTCTAGATCTAAATGATGAAATATTCTCATTGAATACTTAGTTCTGTACAAAGTTGAATGTGCTGTCAACATAATCACACAAAAATCATCAATGGGAATCAAATTTTTGAACTAATGGAGGCCTGGATTTGGAGAGACCCCTGAAATGAAAGTGGAAACTAGTCAAAATGAGAATCAAAACAAGACAAAATTAAAGTGGGAACAAGTCAAAATGATGCTCAGTATTGTGTGTGGCCTCCATCTGCCTGTATGACCTCACTACAATGCCTGGGTATGCTCCTGATGAGGTTGCAGATGTTCTCCTAGGGATCTCCTCCCAGATCTGGACTAAAGCATCCGTCAACTTCAGGACAGTCTGTGGTGCAACGTGACTTTGGTGGATGAAGCGAAACATGCTCTCCCAGATGTGCTCAATTGGATTCAGGTCTGGGGAACGGGAAGGCCAGTCCATAGCTTCAATGCCTTCATCTTGCAGGAACTGCTGACACACTCCAGCCACATGAGGTCTGGCATTGTCCTGCATTAGGAGGAACCCAGGGCCAATCGCACCAGCGTATGGTCTTACAAGGGGTCTGAGGATCTCATCTCGATACCTAATGGCAGTCAGGCTACCTCTGGTGAGCACATGGAGGGCTGTGTGACCCTCCAAAGATAAGGCACCCCACACCAATACTGACCCACTGCCAAACCGGTCATGCTGAAGGATGTTGCAGGCAGCAGGTTAACACTCAGCACATGTGACAGACGTAACAGAGTCTGGAGACGCTGTGGAGTGCAATCTGCTGCCTGCAACATCCTTCAGCATGACCGGTTTGGCAGTGGGTCAGTATTGTTGTGGGGTGGCATTTCTTTGGAGGGCCGCACAGCCCTCCATGTGCTCGCCAGAGGTAGCCTGACTGCCAATAGGTACCGAGATGAGATCCTCAGACCCCTTGTGAGACCATATGCTGGTGCGGTTGGCCCTGGGTTCCTCCTAATGCAGGGCAATGCCAGACCTCATGTGGCTGGAGTGTGTCAGCAGTTACTGCAAGATGAAGGCATTGAAGCTGTGGACTGGCCTGCCCGTTCCCCAGACATGAATCCAATTGAGCACATCTGGGACAGCATGTCTCGCTCCATCCACCAACGTCACGTTGCACCACAGAATGTCCAGGAGTTGACGGATGCTTTAGTCCAGGACTGGGAGGAGATCCACACACAATACTAAGCATCATTTTGACATGTTTCCACTTTAATTTTGTCTTGTTTTGAATTTCATTTAGACTTGTTTCCACTTTCATTTTGGGGGTCTCTCCAAATCCAGGCCTCCATTGGTTCAAAAATTTGATTTCCATTGATGATTTTTGTGTGATTATGTTGACAGCACATTCAACTTTGTACAGAACAAAGTATTCAATGAGAATATTTCATTCATTTTGATCAAGGATGTGTTATTTGAGTGTTCCTTTATTTTTTTGAGCAGTGTATATTATTATCTACAATATATTTCTGCACGTCATCTCTTAAAATGCCTTCAAAAATTTTACACACTACTGATGTCAAGTTCACCAGACGGTAGTTGCCTGTCTCCACCTTCTAACCTTTTTTCATTGCCTGCATCTCTGCATGCAGTCCCTCTGTCCCTGCAGAGACACCAGTGTACTCACCATGGAGGCTCCCATCCTGATCCTTCTGGGTCTGCTGCTGCCCAGGTGTGTGCACTCCTAGCAGGTCTCCAGGCACTGTGCTTAGGGTGTGTAAGCGCACACTTCCTCTTTCTTAAAGTAGATGCACGCGTTCCTCTAAAGTGTTCCCAGAAAATAGCTGGAGGTCACTCACCTCAACGACAGCCGTACCAGTTGCACTATCCAGTACTCACCTTAATGGCAGTCAAACCAGTCGAACATGCCATTGTACACCTCAATGGCAGCCAAGCCAGTCGCATCTGCCAGTGCTCACCTCAACGGCAGTTGAGCCTGCTGCACCCGCCTGAGCTCATCTCCCTGTCATTCTGTCCTGTCTGCACCTGTAGTTCCTGTCATCTTCTCTGCCTCTCTGCACCTGTTGGACATTCCCCCAGGCCATCCCAGCTACTTGTTCCTAGGGGTCAGCTGCCATCCACCCAAGGTCAGTCATAGAGTGGCACCTGGACCACCTCCCTTGTCTCTCCTCGGATCATGGTGTCATTAGCTGCTGTATATCCAAGGTCAGATTGGGGGAAGCTTCTAGTCATGCCCCTCCAGGTCTTCCCTAGGCTTTGGCGCAGTGGTTCCACCACCCAGCCCATAACACCTTTCTTAAATATCGGTAGTACATCAGCCATCCTCCAATCCTGTGGCACCACCCCTGTTACAAGAGAGTCTAAGAATATAAGATACAGTGGTCTGTCAAGTATTGAGCTCAATTTTCTTAGTATCTGTGGATGAATGTCATCTGGGCCGGGGGATTTGTCAATGTTTAATTTGCTCAGATGCTGGGGAACTTCTTTTTGTGGTAGACTAATTATATGTGGTGGTGAACTTTGATTTTTGCCTTGTTGAATAATCCCTGGAACAGTTAGTCATTGATGAACATGGATGAAAAGTGCCTGTTTAATATTTCAGCCTTTTCTTTGTCCTCTATAATAATAGACAATATAATAAAATAATCTTGCTATCATAGTTTTTTAAGGTGCCTATATCATTTTTTTTTCTTTTTGGCATTGATGTATTTATAACATTTTTGGGGATTTATTTAATGTCACTCTCAATTTGTTTCTCTGTGGATAACGTTGCTATCTTGATTTCGTTTTTTGCTTTTCTTGCATAGATCTTTAGACTCCTGAAATGCTATTTATGTAGCCTTGTCCTTCAGGAGTTTGAATACCCTTTGTTTTAGTCTGATTGAACTTTGTAGTGTCTTATTTATCTATAATGGTTTATTTTATTTTTCTACAGAATTCTAGTAGTATATCTTTAAACATGCCCCATTTATGGTCGTATCCCCAGTTACCCTTGGATGGACCCAGTCTACATGATTAAGCTCTTCCCTTAATTTGCTGAAATCAGCTTTCCTAAAGTTTCAGGTTTTTGCATTGCTCCTTTTGAATGTATGATTGAAAATTGCTTTGAAACTTACCATATTATGGTAACTGTATCCCAAACCTGTACATCTGAAATTGTATCTGGTTTATTTCACAGAACCAGATCCATCAGATTACCTCCCCTGGTAGGTTCATCTACCAGCTGAGAGAGGTAATTGTCCTTAATTGTGGAAAAGAACTTGCAGCTTTTAGCACAACTAGATGATTCTATGTCCCATTGATTGTCTGGATAGTTAAAATCCCTGATAATAAGGACCCTATTATTATTGGCTGCCTTTTAAATTTGCTGCAGCATTTCCTCCTCTATCTGTTCAGCTATATAAGGAGGCTTGTAGCAAACTCCAATTAGCAGCTTTCCATTATAACAGTATAACAGTTATAACATATTTGCCCATACTGACTCTACATTGTCGGGCTCCCCCCAGAGTTGTCATTGAGCACTGGTCTTAAGTTAAATTTAATAAATATACACATCCCTCCACCTTTTCTGTGTTTCCTCAATGTAGTGTAACCCTATATATGTTTGTCATCCAGTCATGGTTGTCGTCCAGCCACGTCTCCGTAATGCCCATCACATCGTATTCTGTAATTGACATAAGAATCTCCAGTTCATTCATTTTGTTTGCAAGACTTCTTGCATTTGCCAGTAGACATTTAATACTATTAGCACATTTATTACGCCTTCTTACCTTCCTATGTTCCTTGCATGTCCCAGTTCCAACTAAATCCTCAATGACCCCATCTGTCTCACTCTCTCAAACTACTCTATCTATCCCTTTTTGGCACATCTACCCTCTCCCCAGATCCTAGTTTAAAAGCTCTTCCATCCGTCTGACAGTTTTCCCCCAAGCACAGCTGCACCCTCCACATTGAGCTGCAACCCGTCCCCACCGTAGAGCCTGTAGCCAACAGACAAGTCGGCCCAGTTCTCCATGAACCAAACCATTCTTTCCTGCACCAATTTCTAAGCCACTTATTTATCTACTCAAGCTCGCACTGTCTTTCTAGTGATGCTTATGGCACCAGAAGTTTTTAAGGAACTTCAACCTCCCTCTAACTTTGTCATTGGTACCGATGCGTACCATGACAGCTGGGTTTTTCCTTGCCTCTCCCAGCAATCTGTCGATCCAATCCGCAATATGCCGAACTTTAGCTCCAGGCAGACAACACACTGTTAGACATTCGCGGTCTCTGTGGAAGATGATCCTGTCTGTCCGCCTATTTACAGCATCCCCTACCACTAACATCTATCTGGCCTTTGCTTCACTCCTTTTCCCTTCTTTCTACAGCAATTGTTTTCCTGGCTGCTAGGAGCAACAATCTGCTGTAATGATCCCAGTCCTGGGCCAGCATTTCTAATGTCAGCTAAACAGGCATATTTACTAGGTTGTGCCAGATCAGGACTGAGCACCCTAGCACTTGTCCCCTTACCCCTTCTTGTAACATTTACTCAGCTACCTACTTCTCAGTCCTGTTCCTACCCCCCTCCACCCTCCTCATATCACTGGCCCCAGCCAGAGCAAGCTCAGTGAGCTCTAAACTCCTCTCCAGATTTGTAATGCTCCTGGGTAGAGATGATTGAATTTGTTCAGATTCGGTTCCGAATACGATCGGCATCAAATATTGTTTTTGCAATATTCGTTGAACACAGCCAAAAGTTATTAAGGTCAATGGGAGTAGGGATAGCTGAATATGTTCGAAACCAATTATTAAACATACATTCAGCATGAATAGTGTTCGAATATGGCTCGAATATGTCAAAATCAGATTCGGGGACAAAAAAAAAGAACAAATTCTTTCATCTCTACTCCTGAGTGTTGCAAGCTGCACATTTAGATCCATTACCTGGGCTTCCCAACATGTAACTTGCTTGCCTCGAGTGCAGACATATTCACCCTCAAAGGCTGTACAAGGCATGCATACATCTCACAAGATACACACTGAGTAGCATTGTCCATGGAGCACATATTCAATGGGGATAATCCCTACAGATAATAGCAGAAAAACACCAAACTAAGCTCTTGAATTAAACTAAACTAAACTGCAGCCTGGGGACACATTTGTTTTAATAAACAGAAAAACCCCTTTAATGGTGGTGATTGACCTGATATAATTTGCTTGTATAACAGGACCTTAGCCAAGAAGCTGTTGGTGATGACTACAATGTGTAACTGCAAAGACGTTGATCAGCATTGTTGTTTGTGGAAGGTGCTGTAGACACTTTATAAGAAAGTGATTGATGACAAGACAAGGCCTGAGGACATGTGCACAAGTAGTATGGACAAAGTGTGTGAACAGTGAGTACACAGGGTTTTGTCAGACTGTCTTCTGTATTTAGAAGGTCCACACCACTCCCATGCGAACAGCCAACAGGCTTAAAGAACTACTTGTTGTGGATTAGTATAGCACAGGAGAAAAACGAGTCATTAGGTGATATATATCAACACTTTTATTATTAAAGATCAGTATCAAAAAAATGGCATAATAGTAATACTACGCAACAAACATGTACATAAAAAGACAAGTTGCAAGGAAAAAACCTCAGGATACCCAGGGTACAACAATTCCCCAGAAAGATATCACAATATAAAAATATATATCACAAGAACATGTGTTCAAGACATATAAAGTACATAAAGTGAATATCTGATCAAAATCAGAAATGGCAAGCTATGCAGTTAAAAATGACCAATATCTGTATAGTATTGGCGATCCGAATTAGATCGCAAAGGAGGTCTTAGTTGCTATATAGTTGATCAATACATATTCTGCGATTCAACATGAGCCACAACAGGCATACATAGAAAATAGCGTATCGTGTCTGTGATCTCAAATGGATAGCACTGGGTACATTCAAAATGAAAATATAGGATCGCTACTGAGTAGAAATCAGGGAGACAGATATTTTGCGCTCCCGGGCGAATCACAATAAGTGGCCACTCCAGTATACAGATTGCAAATGTAATCACAATTGGAACTAAAGTGCTTGATGCACCATGTGCAAATGTGCGATCCAAATGGGGTCACAAAAATCACTTGGCAAAAAATGAGATAAATAGCGAGTGCTATAAGTTTACCAAAGTTGAAATAACTCATGGGACAAAGACCTATTTACGGGTAAGAGATGCCAAATGGGACACATGAAAAATAGCGATCCCAATGGGATGCCAAATGGGACATGTATTAAATTGCGATCCTGATGGGATCGCATAAAGTTAACCGCAAAAAGACATAACGTAGTGGAGATAGCAAGTGCTATATGCTTACCAAAATGTATCGGAAAGGGGAAAAGGACCCTGGGTCGGATGGTGTGGACCCCCGACCCGCGTTTCGCGTGCTGACCGCTTCCTCAAGGGGAGTATACTGTGCAGATTCAAGGAGGACCTTTAAATAGGCCATGTGAAAGGTCACATGGTATAATGCCAACCAATGCTGATAGATATGGTGGCGCGTGCGCAAAGGCGTCGCAGGTCCTGTGATCATGCTAAGGAAGCGTCACTGAAGACGCCCCCGCATGTAAGGAGCCGCAAAAACGCCAATGCGCAAGCGCACATCACCAGCCAGAGGTAAAACATGGACCAAATTGCATATACAGACGATTCATGAACAATTTGTATAGACATACATAGCAGAAATGTGTAATATAAGATGATAAGCCGTAAAATGCAATAGCTACAAAGAACACATCTCTACACAAATAAGGTGCTGTAGGGTCCAAATCCGGTTCAAAAAAACTTCATGAATCATCTGAGGATAGTAGAAATCCTGACATTGGTATGGCCATTCAAGAGCTTGTATACTGTAGGCAGGTAATATGTTACATCAGTTTCAAAAAAGGTCCAACTGAATGGGAATAACAAAAAACAATGCAACGTTAATACAACAATTAAAATAAAAAAATAAAAAGACCACAACCACCGAAAAGGATTGTAGAGGGCAACTACGAATAGAGAGTTATTTACAAGATTCCAAAGGATTCACACAGAAATGGGGCATTATAAGAAAGAGGAGAAGGAGAGCGTCTCATTTAAGCCTTTAGGGGTCATGGTGTCCAATACCACAATCCATCTCGCTTCTACTTGAGCAAGTCTCTTTTTATAATCACCACCCCTTGTACCAAAATGGATGACATCAATGCCCCGAACTTTAAAAGTTGCAGGCTCACAATTGTGGGATGATAAAAATGGCGTGGGATGGTCTTTAGGATGGATGGGTCGGTCGCTGTCCTGGCCGCACAAATGTCCCGCACTTGCTCCCTAGTCCTAATCCTGAGTTCTCTGGATGTAAGACCAATATAGATTTTGGAACAGCCACAAGTGGCATAGTAGATAACATTTGCCGTGTTACAAGAGATTCGATGACGAATCTCAAAAGTTTTAGTTCCATCAGAGGACTGGAATGTGGAGCAGCGCAGGACATTTGTGCAGGCAAGACAGCGACCGCATGGCGTTGAGCCAACAATAGGACCCCGTGACTCCAAAGGGATGAGTGACATTTGGGACATAATGGCTCTTAACAAGAAGGTCGCGTAAATTTTTAGACCTTCTAGCTGTCATGAGGGGCAGTTCACCCAAAGGCATACCCAGGCGCGATTCAGCGCTCAGAACCGACCAGTGCTTCCTCAAAACCGCTCTCATATCTTCCCATGCATGATTAAATGTAGATATGAACCTAATGGGTCCTCTATCGTTGGAAGATTCATGCACTTGTTTTGGGATCAAAAGACTATCGCTGGGGGTAGCCCTAGCTCTTGTATATCCACGCCTGATACATCTATTTGAGTAGCCTCGTGACCTGAAACGTGCAGTTAAATCAGAAGCCTGTATTTCGAACCTGGCATTGGACGAGCAGATCCGCCTCGTCCAAAGGAACTGCCCGACCGGGACGGCCCTGATGGTAGAAGGATTGTGAGCAGAGGACGCATGAATCAGAGCATTCTCTGAAGTGGGTTTACGGTAGACATCCGTTTGAATTCGTCCGGATGCATCCACCTCAAAAGTAACATCCAGAAAATTCATCCTACGATAAACATAGGAATAAGTAAGGTGGATGTTAAATGCATTCTGGTTCAGCGTCCCCATAAAGTCCTCGAGCTGCCGCACCGTCCCACTCCACAAAAACAAAACATCATCAATATATCTATGCCAGCACAGCACATGGGACGCGGCCGGCACACCCCCATCTCCAAACACCAACCTCTCCCAGGAACCCAGAAAAAGGTTGGCGTATGAAGGCGCACAGGCTGCGCCCATGGCCGTGCCGCGTTTCTGAAGGTAAAAATGATCTTTAAATACTAAAAAATTGTGGGAGAGGATAAAGTGCAGCAGCTCGAGGACTAGCTCACATAACGAGCTGTCCAGGTCGGACATCCCAAGGAAGAGGCGGACCGCATCCAACCCCAGGGAATGATCAATGCAAGTATAGAGGCTCTCCACGTCAGCAGTTACAAGTAATGTACCGGGCTCCACAAGGATGCCATCCATCCTAGCCAGGGCGTTAGTGGTGTCACGTATATAAGAGGGTAGGGTTTCTACCAGTGGTTTCAGATAGAAGTCAATAAATTGACAGACTCGATCGCACGGACCATCAATCCCTGACACTATGGGACGCCCTGGAGGATCAAGGGCATCCTTGTGGACCTTGGGCAACAAATAGAATGTGGGAGCCCTGGGACACTTCACAATAATACTATCAAGAATCTGTTTAGTGATAACATTGGCATCATGTGCCAACTTCAAAATACAATGAAGATCGAGAGAGAAAGGCACCAAAGGACTAGAGGTGAGACGAGTGTATGTGTTAGTGTCTCTTAGTTGGCGAAAGGCCTCCTTCTCATATTTGCTATGTGGCCAGATGACAATGTTCCCCCCCTTGTCCGCGGGTTTGATAACCACATCAGGTAAGGCCTGCAATTCTGCTCGTCCAATGCCAGGTTCGAAATACAGGCTTCTGATTTAACTGCACGTTTCAGGTCACGAGGCTACTCAAACAGATGTATCAGGCGTGGATATACAAGAGCTAGGGCTACCCCCCGCGATAGTCTTTTGATCCCAAAACAAGTGCATGAATCTTCCAATGATAGAGGACCCATTAGGTTCATATCTACATTTAATCATGCATGGGAAGATATGAGAGCGGTTTTGAGGAAGCACTGGTCGGTTCTGAGCGCTGAATGCGCCTGGGTATGCCTTTGGGTGAACTGCCCCTCATGACAGCTAGAAGGTCTAAAAATTTACGCGACCTTCTTGTTAAGAGCCATTATGTCCCAAATGTCACTCATCCCTTTGGATCACGGGGTCCTATTGTTGGCTCAACGCCATGCGGTCGCTGTCTTGCCTGCACAAATGTCCTGCGCTGCTCCACATTCCAGTCCTCTGATGGAACTAAAACTTTTGAGATTCGTCATCGAATCTCTTGTAACACGGCAAATGTTATCTACTATGCCACTTGTGGCTGTTCCAAAATCTATATTGGTCTTACATCCAGAGAACTCAGGATTAGGACTAGGGAGCATGTGCGGGACATTTGTGCGGCCAGGACAGCGACCGACCCATCCATCCTAAAGACCATCCCACGCCATTTTTATCATCACCACAATTGTGAGCCTGCAACTTTTAAAGTTCGGGGCATTGATGTCATCCATTTTGGTACAAGGGGTGGTGATTATAAAAAGAGACTTGCTCAAGTAGAAGCGAGATGGATTGTGGTATTGGACACCATGACCCCTAAAGGCTTAAATGAGACGCTCTCCTTCTCCTCTTTCTTATAATGCCCCATTTCTGTGTGAATCCTTTGGAATCTTGTAAATAACTCTCTATTCGTAGTTGCCCTCTACAACCCTTTTCGGTGGTTGTGGTCTTTTTATTTTTTGATTTTAATTGTTGTATTAACGTTGCATTGTTTTTTGTTATTCCCATTCAGTTGGACCTTTTTTGAAACTGATGTAACATATTACCTGCCTACAGTATACAAGCTCTTGAATGGCCATACCAATGTCAGGATTTCTACTATCCTCAGATGATTCATGAAGTTTTTTTGAACCAGATTTGGACCCTACAGCACCTTATTTGTGTAGAGATGTGTTCTTTGTAGCTATTGCATTTTACGACTTATCATCTTATATTACACATTTCTGCTATGTATGTCTATACAAATTGTTCATGAATCGTCTGTATATGCAATTTGGTCCATGTTTTACCTCTGGCTGGTGATGTGCGCTTGCGCATTGGCGTTTTTGCAGCTCCTTACATGCGGGGGCGTCTTCAGTGACGCTTCCTTAGCATGATCACAGGACCTGCGACGCCTTTGCGCACGCGCCGCCATATCTATCAGCATTGGTTGGCATTATACCATGTGACCTTTCACATGGCCTATTTAAAGGTCCTCCTTGAATCTGCACAGTATACTCCCCTTGAGGAAGCGGTCAGCACGCGAAACGCGGGTCGGGGGTCCACACCATCCGACCCAGGGTCCTTTTCCCCTTTCCGATACATTTTGGTAAGCATATAGCACTTGCTATCTCCACTACGTTATGTCTTTTTGCGGTTAACTTTATGCTATCCCATCAGGATCGCAATTTAATACATGTCCCATTTGACATCCCATTGGGATCGCTATTTTTCATGTGTCCCATTTGGCATCTCTTACCCGTAAATAGGTCTTTGTCCCATGAGATTTCAACTTTGTAAACTATAGCACTCGCTATTTATCTCATTTTTTGCCAAGTGATTTTTGTGACCCCATTTGGATCGACACATTTGCACATGGTGCATCAAGCACTTTAGTTCCAATTGTGATTACATTTGCAATCTGTATACTGGAGTGGCCACTTATTGTGATTCACCCGGGAGCGCAAAATATCTGTCTCCCTGATTTCTACTCAGTAGCGATCCTATATTTTCATTTTGAATGTACCCAGTGCTATCCATTTGAGATCACAGACACGATACGCTATTTTCTATGTATGCCTGTTGTGGCTCATGTTGAATCGCAGAATATGTATTGATCAACTATATAGCAACTAAGACCTCCTTTGCGATCTAATTCGGATCGCCAATACTATACAGATATTGGTCATTTTTAACTGCATAGCTTGCCATTTCTGATTTTGATCAGATATTCACTTTATGTACTTTATATGTCTTGAACACATGTTCTTGTGATATATATTTTTATATTGTGATATCTTTCTGGGGAATTGTTGTACCCTGGGTATCCTGAGGTTTTTTCCTTGCAACTTGTCTTTTTATGTACATGTTTGTTGCGTAGTATTACTATTATGCCATTTTTTTGATACTGATCTTTAATAATAAAAGTGTTGATATATATCACCTAATGACTCGTTTTTCTCCTGTGCTATACATTTATCTCGAGTGGGTGCATTGGTGTGGACATGTTGGTCCACAAACTAGGCATTATTTTAATGTCATTATGGGATTTTCTTGTGTTCAGTTGTTGTGGATTAGGTAAATAAAAATCCGATATCACTATATCACTGTATTGAAGTAATCACAGGAGCTAAGAGTCAGCTGTCTACAGGGAGCCCAAATGTTCTCTTTCTCTCTGTTGTTCCTCATTATCAATGGAGTTCTAACCAAAAGGTACAGACTCCAGCCCACACCATGAACAACACTGTATAAAGAAAATTCCATATTTCAATGCCATCTTTACAATAACCCTGTTTCATAACAATTCATGGACATATCCATGATCGGGTAACTTAATTGCTACTGGGGATTTCAGCACCAGGAATTTTACCTTAGGAAACAACAGAAATGTAATATAAATCCAAATTATAGATATATCATAGTCATGTTTGGGGGGGCTATGATGGAAAAAAGGTGCTTGTAAATATGACAGTCATGTTATTTTATTAGGTAGCTCCCAAGGGAAAAAATGTCATGAATTGTGTCCTGAAGCTGTCTTTCCTTGCATATAATTCAACATCCTCCTCTCACCTAAGGACTCTAGATAAGACCTTTTAAAATATCTCATCCAGAGCCACGAAGTTTAAGATGGAGGAGTAACAATGAGGATAATTGATATCAAAATGTAATCAGTGTCTCATCTGCAAAGAGTCTCTCACTGATCTAAACAGTAAGAACTTTCTGCAGTTGTCATTTTTATTGTTGTACTGTTTTTCCTTGTATGTATGTCTTTTTATTATTTAATGTTTTTGCATTTTGTAAGCACTTTGCCTTTTGGATATTAAGTCGACATTTTTATAAAATTATTCCCTGCTGCCCTAAACATAGCCACTACATCGAACAGGGAAAAGATAGATGAGCTGCTATCCTATGTCACAGAGCTAGAAGTTTAACTGCTGGGTGCTGGAAATCTGGGTGTGCGGGTATACACTTGTGTTTCCCAGGGTATGTGTCTCACTGGGCAAGAAACAGCAACTTCAATCATTGATAGCCTATTACGTTACGTAAGTTGACAAGTGAGTGTGAGAAGCAGAATACACCCAAACAAGAATAGGCCCAAACAATAGGGAATGAGGGATGGGATTCCTCCTGAGCTGCAACCTGAGCCTGTCCTTGCATTCCCCTAACGGCCTAAGAGGTCCTTTCCCCCACCGCCATTATGAACCTTGTCCCTCACTGTCACCTTACACTGCCCTGGATAGAGCACTGGCCCGCAAGGGTGCTAGCCTCACCACTGCAGATGGTACAAACACAGGGGGTAGTGACAAGCATGAGACAGAAAAGGTAAAAAAACAAAACCTAGCTCCAGGCACCGCTGCCAAGCTCCACACCACAGAGGACATGGAAACAGGACCCCAGACTCCAGAAGTAGCTTATACAGTGCTGACACCAGGGAGAGCTGCACACTCCAAGGCAGGTCTTCATAGAATAACTCTAGCACCAACAATCAGCTGATGCATCAGGTGACTATTTCAAGGATGGTGGGAGTGGTCACAACGCACATCAGCTGAGGTAGCAACTAAGCAGCTGCAGCAAGTTGCCAGCAAGGAAAACTGACATTAATTGCTGCTGGCATGAAAGGAAAAAAGGTTCATTTAAATTATAGTGGAACCAGAGCTGCCACGAATCCAAAAATGTATCGTGACATTATTAATGAGGTAAGAGACTTATTCAATTGTTATTTCCTGTAATTAAATTTGTCCGCCATTACCATTCTGAGACATCTACCTGTAAGTCAATAGAAAGGAAAACTGTGAGCATTGAACTTTGGGCCTGTGATACTTTACCCAAAAGCATTTCATACCTGTCTTCTCTCCACTCACACTTTCCATCCCATCATACCCAGGGAAAAAAGAGCTGCAGACTGCTGAAAGGTGAGAAAGATGGAAATTCCCTCCAAGATATTTTATGCTACAAAGTTTCACATATCCATAAATACTCCTGATTATGCAAAAAATAGGTTATAATTAGTGATATTAAACTTTGAAAATTTGTTTTTCTGGCATTTCATAAACTGCTCATTTACTTTTTACTGACCCATTTACCCTAATAGAAGACAATGGTGGAATAATATGCAAATCAGTATATGAGGGAAAGAAAAGTCATAATTGGAACTCATGAACAAACATCAAACACTCAAACCTGCAAAATTTCACAAATTTTCTCATCTTTACTTTCATTAATTGGTACATTTTATATTGCTGTTATACATTTTCTCTGAAAAATTAGGCCGTACTTAGGCTACTTTCACACTTGCGTTTTTTAGCACTACGCATCGTGCGCTATCGATCGCATGCGCAATGTTCCCCTATCATTAACATGGCGGGCGCAGGGTCTAGCGCTTGCACGCGCTCATCAGTGTTTGGCGTGCGCTGCGCATTTTCCAGGTGTGCGCCCATACGCGCTAGACGCTACATGTTGCATTTTTTTTTTCAGCACACAATTTAAAAAGGCGCGTGCGCACGTGTGCGCACGCTGTGCGCATATAAATATCATTGCCGTCTATGTGTGTGCTGGCGTGCGTGTGGCTGTGCGCTTGTCAGCGCTTGTGCGCGCACGCGATTTTTTAGTAAACAATGTCTAGACACTTGTGCAAGCACCCCCTAGACAAGATACATTGTTTGTGAGGAGTGTAGATAAAGGAGTGTATATAAAGGAAGGTGTCAGTGCCAAACAGACCCCTACTCAGACTGCCTGGAGACTGCATGCTGATAAAGAGACCAGAAGATACAGCCTGGATCCCTATAAAAGGCCTGAACATACAGCCTGCACCATACTACACTGCCTGGAGACACTCCATGAGACTGGAAGATCCATCCTGGACCCCTAATACACAGCCTGGATACTGCCTGGAGACACTGCGCCTGGACCCCAAGTACAGCGTGGACCCTAAAACTGGCTGGAGACAGTGCGCCTGGACTCAAGACCGATCAAAAGTGCAAGAATGTGAGTATTCTTTAACCAAATGACTGCCTGTCCTTTACAATGTAATATGTAGTCATGTTGTTTTTTTTGTTTTTTTGCAGCATGTCTTCTGGATCCCAATATTCCCCATCCCGGCAAGAACTGGCCAAAGCAGAGTGTGATGTGAGTATCTTCCTGCCTTTGGGTAAGTATAGCTGCTGAATCTACAAATGGCTAAAATTTGTGTTCCTTTTTCAGACATCATCGTCGGACACGGACATTGAGGAGTCACAGCAGGAGCAGTCGCAGCCGAGTCAAGTCCCGGTGGCGAGACGGAATGTAATTATCTAGCCTTTGAATGTCTATTTCTTTTTTTTTCCTATCGTTATTTTCTTTCTGAAAAATATACAAGATTGTAATTTTTATTTGGTTTCTTCTAGGTTCCATAACGGGACGAGGACCTGTATGTGGACAACGAGGCCCTCATCTGCCAGGTCCATGAGCGTGTCCCGTTGTGGGACAGCCGTGATCCGCAGTACAAGGACAATGTGGTGATCAGGCGGCTATGGAACAAGGTGGCCGCAGCGTTGATGGATGGCTGGGACAGCACCTCTCCAAACCTCAAAAAGGCGTTTAGTAAGTATTTTCATTCTCTGTAATGCCGCTGTCACTCTTGTTCTCATGGCACTGATGGGTTTGCTGGCAGATATATTCTACCAGCAAACCCAACAGTGTCATGTGGTTCAACAGTGACTGCCCTGTGTATTCTTTTGCTATGTGTTGTGCATTCTATTGAGTTTTTTATGCTGCACTCACTCATGTTCCTCATGGCACTGTTTGGTTTGCTGGAAGATATATTCTACCAGCAAACACAACAGTGTCATGTGGTTCAACAGTGACTGCCCTGTGTATTCTTTTGCTATGTGTTGTGCATTCTATTGAGTTTTTTATGCGGCACTCACTCATGTTCCTCATGGCACAGTTTGGTTTGCTGGCAGATATATTCTACCAGCAAACACAACAGTGTCATGTGGTTCAACAGTGACTGCCCTGTGTATTCTTTTGCTATGTGTTGTGCATTCTATTGAGTTTTTTATGCGGCACTCACTCATGTTCCTCATGGCACAGTTTGGTTTGCTGGCAGATATATTCTACCAGCAAACACAACAGTGTCATGTGGTTCAACAGTGACTGCCCTGTGTATTGTTTTGCTATGGCTGCTTTCACACTTCAGGCTTTTTGAATCAGGCGCGGTCCGGCGTCGCGCCGTAGCGCCGGATGCGGCAATGAAATGAAAAACCTAATGCGCCGGATCCGGTTTTCTGCCTGATCCGTTTATCGGATCAGGCAGAAAATCGGATCCGGCGCATCAGTTTCATCCGTTTTTTATCCGTTTTTTGACGGATTACGACAGATCCGGTTTTCAAAAACGCCCCTTTTATTTCAAAAACTGATTGGCTACTGTAAATCCTATATATACAGTATTCCTACAGCCCATCTTTGACAGGTTGTAGAGGAGCATTTTTGAGAGAAGAGCAAGTGACTGATGAAGATGGAGGCGATTATTGGTAATATTTTCCGGAATCTCGTGGATTTCACAGTGGAGGCAAATCGCTTGAGGTTTATCGTTATGGAGAAGGAGAGAAGGATCGAGCAGCGCCTGAAGCGTCAGCGACAGCGACGCCGCCGTATGTGGATCCACCCCATCACGGCACAGAGACTAACCCGTGGAGTCTATTCGACACTCAATATGGAGCTAAGAGAGAATCCAGCAAAAATTTTTTCTTATCTTCGTATGAAGAAGGAAACATTTGATATGTTGGTGGAGCGGATTGAAGACAAGATCAGGAGATGTGACACCTACTGCCGGTATTCAATTTCTCCGTCGGAGCATCTCATGGTGACTATAAGGTAAGCTATTAGTTTTGAATGTGCTTGCTTGTACACAGTTGTATTGTTATTATTTTTTATTCTAGGACTAAAAGGCAATCGAAGGATTACTACCAGTGCAATAAAAAATGGTCAAAAACTTGTGTGTGTTTATTTCATTCAAATGCATATTTTGTGTATCTTTGTGGGTAATGTGTAATACAATGTGGTTATTGTTATATTCTGTTTTTGCGTACTTGTATACTATGTGGGTAGTGCTTAAATAAATGTGGGTATTGCTATATTCTGTGTTGGCGTACTTGTATACTATGTGGTTACTGCTTATTAGGTGTTGGCGTACTTGTATACTATGTGGGTACTGCTATATTCTGTGTTGGCATACTTGTATACTATGTGGGTACTGCTATATTATGTGTTGGCGTACTTGTATACTATGTGGGTACTGCTATATTCTGTGTTGGCGTACTTGTATACTATGTGGGTACTGCTATATTCTCTGTTGGCGTACTTGTATACTATGTGGTACTGCTATATTATGTGTTGGCGTACTTGTATACTATGTGGGTAGTGCAATATTCTCTGTTGGCGTACTTGTATACTATGTGGTTACTGCTTATTAGGTGTTGGCGTACTTGTATGCTATGTGGGTACTGCTATATTCTGTGTTGGCGTACTTGTATACTATGTGAGTATTGTTTTATACTATGTGGGTAGTGCTATATTCTGTTTTTTGCCTTTTCCAATTGTTATACCTGAGTTCTGAGCAGTGATTGTGTTTTTTTTTTTTTAGATTCCTTGCAAGTGGAGAATCGCTCTCCTCACTCCATTTCCAATTTAGAATGGGAATCTCTACCATATCGGGCATAATAAAGCACACCTGCCGTGCACTGTGGGACAGTTTGGTTTCTGAATTTATGCCTGAACCTACTACACAGCGGTGGATGGAAATAGCGGCTAATTTCCAACAGATATGCCAATTTCCGAATTGTCTTGGAGCGATTGATGGCAAACATGTCAGAATTGTGAAGCCAGCGGGAACAGGATCAGAATATTTTAACTATAAAAAATATTTCTCGGTTGTCCTGATGGCCATCGCTGTGAAGGCCGAAAAATAAAAAGTTCATTCAAGTGCACATAGGGCATATGGACGATCGAACGATTCCCAAGTCTTCAAACTTTCAGCGATGGGACGTCGACTGTATGGGAACACATTCCATTTCCCAGCCCCTAGGCCGCTGCCTCAAACCACAGGTCCACCTATGCCATATGTGTGTGTTGGTGATGAGGCATTCCAGCTCTCAGAACATTTATTAAAACCGTATGCCAGCAGAGGACTGAACCATACCAAACGGATTTTCAATTACAGGCTCACAAGAGCTAGAAGAATGGTTGAGTGCACGTTTGGAATCCTGACTTCAAAGTGGCGTGTACTATTGACAGCCATAAATTTGAAGACTGACACATAGTCATATTTAACTAGTCATATTTATGTTCATCCTTCTGCCATAATGACAGTTCTGCTTCACGTCACCTGTCTTACCTATTGCATTATTCCTGTGTCCTCTTGTGTATAAATATGTGATTCTTCAGCTTTTGTTTTAGTCTTTGCCTGATGAAGAGACCTGCGTAGTCTCGAAAGCTTGCAATTTGTTACCATCTTTTCAGTTAGCCATTAAAAGGTATCAACCACTGAGGACTCTCAAGTCTAAATATTTTTCTATCTACTGGCTAACACGGTACGAAGATACACATCTTTCCTATATCAAGACTGACACAGTCGACGAAGTCATAAAAGCCTGTGTGGTACTGCATAATGTTGTGATCTGCAAAGAACAATTGACCATTGAGGACCACCTGCAAGAAACAACATTACATGATTATCACAATAATACCAATAGAAGTTCTGTTGCTGTTTCCAGGATGAGGGACAGATTTGCCGAGTACTTTATTTCATCCGAAGGACAGGTAGACTGGCAGGATGACCGTGTGTGATAAATTGTTATGTTTGTCCCTAAATATATGTAATGTTTATGTCTTTAACATTGCTACTGTTCTTAATCTTTATTACACATGTAATAACCTTACATAAGCTGTAACATTATAAAGAAATGAGAGGCAAAAATTTGAATCAACCAATTCAACATTTATTTAACCAATTTTGTTAACCAGTTTGTAAACGTTTACTTTCAAAATATCTTTGATAAAAGTATTTTTTGCATTCAATGACTCTGTATTTTTTTAATAAAAAAATATAAATAACATTACAACGCAGTGTAGTGTGGGGCGGACATACTATTGGAGGGGCTGCGGGACACTTCGACTGTGGGAGTGTGTAGAGAGGACTGGGATGCTGGTGGGGAAGGAACAGTAAGAGGTGAAGGGTTGGAAAGGGTTAAAGAATGGGAGGACAAGTTTGAGGCAGAATCGGTGATGGGTGGTGGAGTGGAGGGTGGGGCAGGTACTGGAGGAGCAGGTGATATGGTAGGGAATTGGTAGGGGGAAGGAGATTGGTAAGAGGTGGGAGTGTGGTACGGGGTAGGTGGTTGGTACGGGGTAGGTGGCTGGTACTGGGGAGGTTGTTGGTACTTAATAGGTGACAGGAGTTGTTGAGGGGACTGTAGTTGGTGAGGTGGCTGAAGTTGGTTAAGTGGCTGGAGTTGGGAAGGTTGCTGGAGTTGGGAAGGTTGCTGAAGTTGGGAAGGTGGCTAAAGTTGGGAAGGTGGCTGAAGTTGGGAAGGTGGGCTGAAGTTGGGAAGGTGGCTGAAGTTGGGAAGGTGGCTGTATTTGGGAAGGTGGCTGGTACTGGGGAGGTTGGTGATAGTGGGGAGGTTGCTGGAACTGTGGAAGTGGCTGATAATGAATAGGAGGGGGAGGAGGCACGCCGGCTGGAAGGGGGGAGGGGGAGGAACAACTGGGGTGGATGGAGGAGGATGGGAGACAACCTGCACTAGAGCAGCGTGGCACGTGTGCATCACATACATCTGCTGGTCAGCAGATAGAGGATCTATGCGCTCCGCAACTGACCTAAAAAAGCTGTGATTTAGTGATGCTCTTGCTTCCAAATGCACGCTTTGCAGAAGTGTCTTTACCTCCGAAACTGCGGAGGTTATCTGATGGATGCCTGCGGTAACTTGCTCAGATAAAACTTTAAGGCAGTTCTGAAAAGATGCATTCAAATGCAAGAACTCGGGCGCATAGTTCCTTTCCTGACCCCTCTGCCGTTGCCGCCCAGTAGCCGCAGATGTACTAGAGGTGGTAGGGGCAGGAGGGTGGGGTAAAGGAAAATCTATCTGTTAACCAGCAGCCTCATGCAATGCACTCGGCCACGCTGCTGCAGCGCTGGTGGAGGGGAAAGAGGGCTCATGTGTGGATGCAGATGGGTCGGGGCGGTCAAAGTGTCCCTCGGTGCCGGTCTCATCAGTGATCGCCTCAGAAGGGCCCAACTCTGCGGCGCCCGAGTGCTGCTCACCGTGCTGTTGAATAAAGAGAAAACATACAATTAATTTATATAGTATTTGAATGGCCCTGGCTGTGAAAAAAAAAGTTGTTAGACATGTAAACATTTTTTTTTGAATATTTACCTTCTGGTGACCATAGTTTCATGCAGGAACGCCAGAGCTCTTGCGTATTTATATTTGCTCTGGCGTCCTGAAGAACCACTCGGGGCCCGCATCTCTTTGTTGAACTCCTTCTTGAAGCGATCCCTGATAGACCGCCACCGCTTCACAATTCTCTCCCCTGAAACGAGATAGCACAAATTGGTTAGTATACTACATACGTGTTTTCACAACTACAGTCCTCATGTCCCCCACGGGTCATGTTTTCAGGATTTCCATAGTGTTGTACCAAACGAAATCCTGAAAACATTAACCCTTGGAGTTCACGAGGACTGGAGTTGTGGAAACACTGCTTTTAATCCAGCAGCCCTAATGAACTGTATATACTTACGCATTTTAGACTGTGACCGAGCTTCAAGGTCCTCCCAGTAGCCAACAAGTTGGGAACAAACTTCATCCCAGAGCCGACGGGTCACTATCTGATCTGAATGGCGGCGGTCCCCCATGTTCCACAGCGGCTCCCGCTCTCTGATCAGATCTATTAATAGGTCATTATCTATCCCCTCCTCACCGTCTGAGTCGGGAGCACGCTGTGAAGCCTAAAATAAAATGAGAAAAAAAAATAACTTTAATTATAAAATAAAAAAAAGGCATTTATTGAAAAAAAAAAAAATTATAATACTTACACGTTGAAGACCGCCGCGTTCTTCACGTCGACTCTGGGAGGCACTGCGAGGACCTCTTGAAGCCACAGGTGCGGAAGACTGAAAAATAAAAAAAAATAAAAAATTTATGTTGTTTTTCGGTTGTGTCTTTTTTTTTTTATGTGTTGTGTAGTGTGATGTTGTGTTGTACTGATGGATGCAGGAAACTTACGAATTGCGAGCCCACTCTGGGTATCTGTCCACCCCGTCCTTCTTCTGGGAGCTCCTCTGGTTCAGATTCCTGGAAAGAAAAAAAAATAATGCATTGTGAAAGAAAAAAAAAAAAAATTATCCAAGAGTTGGATTTTTTTTTTTACCAAAAAAAAAAAGAACCATTAAGAAAATTGATTGAGGAAATATAATTTGTAACAAATACCGCTAAACGCTGCTGAAGAGTGGGAGGGCTCCCAGAAGAACTACTGTCCTGCTGCCGGCCGTATTCCATCGCTACCTGAGATGGTCATCTGTTGTGCAGTAAAGAGCAAAAAAAAAAAAAAAAAATAATGAATACATAGCCACAATCATGGCCCGTGCTGAAAGACAAAAGTTCTGTTTGCGATTATTTGGTGTGTGATATTTACCGTCTGCTCAATGCGGCTCGTTCACCGTGCTCTCCAGTGTCATCTTGTTGTGGTGGTGGTGGTGGTGGTGTTGTTGACCGCGGCCTCCGATGCTGTCCTCTGCAGTGTAACAAAAAGAAAAAAAAGAAGCAAAAAAAAAAGGCTCAAACCATGGCCCGTGCTGAAAGACAAAAGTTCTGTTTGCGGTTATTTGGTTTGTGATATTTACCGTCTGCTAGATGCGGCTCGTTCACCGTGCTCTCCAGCGTCATCTTGTTGTGGTGGTGGTGGTGGTGGTGTTGTTGAACGCGGCCTCCAATGCTGTCCTCTGCAGTGTAACAAAAAGAAAAAAAAGAAGCAAAAAAAAAGGCTCAAACCATGGCCCGTGCTGAAAGACAAAAGTTCTTTTGCGATTATTTGGTTTGTGATATTTACCGTCTGCTAGATGCGGCTCGTTCACCGTGCTCTCCAGCGTCATCTGGTTGTTGTGGTGGTGGTGGTGGTGGTGTTGTTGAACGCGGCCTCCGATGCTGTCCTCTGCAGTGTAACAAAAAGAAAAAAAAGAAGCCAAAAAAAAGGCTCAAACCATGACCCGTGCTGAAAGACAAAAGTTCTGTTTGCGGTTATTTGGTTTGTGATATTTACCGTCTGCTAGATGCGGCTCGTTCACTGTGCTCTTCAGCGTCATCTTGTTGTGGTGGTGGTGGTGGTGGTGTTGTTGAACGCGGCCTCCGATGCTGTCCTCTGCAGTGTAACAAAAAGAAAAAATAGAAGCCAAAAAAAAGGCTCAAACATGACCCGTGCTGAAAGACAAAGTTCTGTTTGTGGTTATTTGGTTTGTGATATTTACCGTCTGCTAGATGTGGCTCGTTCACCGTGCTCTCCAGCATCATCTTGTTGTGGTGGTGGTGGTGTTGCTGA
>JARQOD010000001.1:801469188-801571149 GCA_033576555.1 Oophaga sylvatica
ACCCTAAAGGCTCGTTCCTGATCCACGGTCAAGGCCCCCAGGGAGCCATCCACTTTTTCCTCGTACTGGAGTACCTTCTTCACTGAACGTATCCCCTGTTTCAAAAAGGAACACCCTAAAATTTCCCACTTGCCCCGATGTCATAGCAAGCAGACACCCAAGCTGAGAACCCCCAGAGTTTGATGGAAAGAAAGCATGGAATTGATTTTCTTACAACTCACGGGAACCGCGGGGGAAATTTTAAAAAATGGCACGTTTAACAGTCACCCCCTGGGGGTCGGAGTTTAACCCCAAAAAAACAAGACTGTTGCTGCAGATCCCCGGGGGCCCCGGGGGCTAAAACTGACAATCCCTCTCGCAAAACTCCCAATAATGATGCGGCAAAAATTTTTTCAAAAAAGGCTGGGTTTTTTTTAAAATAAGGCCCTGCTTACCCAATAGAAACATAGATTCCCTTAAAACGAGTTCCTTGGGGCATCACAACCCCGTTGTAAAGAGTTCCTCATGGTTCGGTTTTATTTCCCCCTGTAATCCTACTCAAAGGTTTTCCTTAGCGGAGAGGAAGGAGAAAAAAGGTTAGTGCTTTTTTTTCAAACCATCCTCTTGCCTGCCTTCATCAGCGGTAAAATACGGAGCAGTTTTTTAATAAAGCACCTAACGCGGGGGGAGGGGGGGCACGAGCAAGTTTCCTTAATCATGGAATAACCCTTTTCGAAAAATAATTTTTTGGGGAACTGTCCCCGGGTTAAGGGCCCTCTCCTAAAACCCCCAAGGCATATTCCACCGAGTGTTTACCTTGGCGCAAAGCTAACAGGCTGCTTCAGGTTGCACCTCGAGGGGCACAAAAAAACCCCCCCCCAGGGCTAAAAAAAAATCATAAGGTGTTCAAACAATCATCCTCGTCTAATCAAGGGTTTGCCCACTCAAAGCCTTGTTGGAACAAATAATTTTAGTAAGCCCTTAGATCTTTTAGGGGGGAAATTGTGAAGCATGTCAGAAAAAAAAAGATTGCTTGATTAATAAATCCCCTGAATTTCTCATTTTCCCGCCAAAAAAAAAAGGGGGCAAGGGGAACCCCCGAAGGGGGGGGGCTAGGCAGGACCTGACCGCTCTTCTAGAACCTCAACCTGCTCAAAAACCCCGGGGCGTTGTCCAAACACTTGAAAGTGATTATGGGGCCCCTGTGGCTTAAAAAGGGGTTTTTAAATTCTGCAAATCTGCAGGATTTATCATCACCCAAAAAAAGTTCCTTTAGGGGCCTCCATTTTCCGAGTTTTTTAAGACGGAGTAATGGAAGAAGAGGAGAGGAAAAAAAAAAAACAATAGGTTTACCGGGGGAAAAAGCAGAAAAAAAAAAATTAAGGGAACTGCTCACCTGGAATGGTTGTGAAAGTCAAACCCAAACATCATCAAAAAAAGTTCACCCGGGACTCTGATACCCAAATTTTAACAGCAAAAAAAAAAAAAAAAAAAAAAAAAAAGTCTTTCCCTTTGGGAACAGCAAAAAAAAAACCTTTTAAGGGAATTGTCACCTGGAAGGTTGGAGAATCCCCAACCATTGTCATCACAAAAGTACAACCGACCCCCGATATCCACGGTTACAAAAACACCCCCTTTCCAGAAAACAGACACTAACGTTTTGGCTTAAAAATCTTAAAATGTATGTAGTACATTCTATAGCGTCTTTGCGGGGTGCGAAAAAAATACATAGACACGGTTTGATATAGAAATTTTGATTACTTTCATACAAGTTGGCAAAAATAGTACACTTTTTTAGACACAAAACGGGGGACACAGCAGGCCAGTAATCTAAGCTCAGCAATCACTTCCACAAAAGGGGTTTAGGATCTTCTTTCTTTACCGTAAGTCCATGCAAAAAATGGGTCTTTTTTAAAAGCAGGGTTCCAGCGTCCACAAAGGTTCAGAGTTCCCCCTGGAATAGTGGGGGCAAGGGCCCCAAGGGTTTTGGGTCAGGCACAGGGGTTACTGAGGCTAGATTCTAAGCACTGATTTTCAGCTGGGCTGCTTAAGAAGCAAAAAGGGAGAAAAAAGGCGGGAAACATGCAGCTGGAAAAATCCATTTTGAGAGGGCAAGAAGCTGCAGCCAAAAAAAGAAATAAAATGGCTGGGAACAATGAGTTTTTGGGGAAATGTAACAGAACCTTACAGCAGCTTAACACACAGGGGGTTCCATAAAATTAGAATACATCAAAAAATTAATTTCTTAGTTCTTCAATGCAAAAAAGGGAAACTAAAAAAAAGCTTCTTTTGTTTGGGGCTGAGGGAAACGCAAAAAAAACCAAAGTAGCAATAACCGAGAGGCTGGAAACTACTGGGTTTTAGAACCCTAAATAACCGCCACACTAAATAGCCCCGGAGCGTACCCCTGGTATCCTAGCGCCCTTACAGCCGGGGGAAGCACACCCAAAAGGAGAAAGATGAAAGCAACTCCGTAGCAGAACCCCCAAAGAAAAGGAACCCCCAAACAGTAATGGCAGTTGAAAAGAAGAAAATACGAACACAAACAAAAAAAGAAGGGAAAAATAGTGAACTCAAGGATAAAAATAACTTTTAATGAAAAGGTTTTTTAAAAAAAAAAAGAACACAATTAAACCCCAAAGGGACGAAACAAACCGCAAACCGAACAAAAAAAAAATTTAAACCTCAATTTCCCTTATTTTAAAGGGGGAAGGAAAAAAACCTCATAACAATCCCCAAAGGGGGGTAGTGACTCGTCGTCACAAAGAATTCACACAACAAAGATGGGGGAAGATTACAAATATTTTCTCTTTTGAAAATTTGAAAACTCCAAAATTAGACCAGAAAATGTTACAAAAAATACAGTGTAATCAAGAAAAATATAATCAATGTACACTAGGTACACTAGCACCTAGGGTTAAATATAAAGTTGCCAATTACTTATTACCCCTGCAAGACCAAATCTGAAATTCAGAGAGATTTGCTTATCACGATAAAAATTTTCTTACCAACAATACTATTCCCCCCCCCCTGAGGTCAAAATGAATAAAAACATAATAGATATCTTCAATGTAAAGAGGTTTTTATAAAAAATAGAAGGCATGCATATAAAATTTTTTAAAAAAGAAAACTTTTCCATTGGTCAAAGAGGAACCCTGTTCCCCCTTTTAAATGAGCTTTTCCCCAAAAAAGACCTATTAGGTTCAAATACCATTTGGGGCCACCTTATAATGTAAAGGGGAACACCCCCCCAGTCCAAAAGCTTCCCCCGCCCTCTGTGTCTTTCAGAGGATGTTTTAAGACATGGGTATACGTGTTTTTTGGCCAGTCCTTTGTACCCCCCGACACTTTCATCGGGGAACATGGGGGGAAAAACCCAAGGAAGATGTCCAGTCATGAGGATTATGACGGTTGCTGTGCCTTACCGGCTCCTGGACACGGGGGGTTCTTAAGGAAAATTTAAAAGCGCGTCCTAAAAAAACCGCCCAGGCGGTTTTGGAGCCCCTTTCCCCGTTGTTGGGAAAACGCAAGTATCCCGCATAGTGTCCTTGCAAGGGCGCCCAGGTCAAGTTCAGCCCCCACATGTTACACTTCATTTCCCAAAATTAATACCTTAAACCTCAAAAATCATCCAAGTAAAAAAATGCTACAGTAATGGCCCAAAAGACAAAGGGAAAACCAAACTAAAAGCTTCAAAAAGAGTAAGATGCCGGTTAAAAAAATTAAAATTATTTTTGGCATCTATTCCCTTGACTATGGGGGGTTAATCCCCGCGCAGACTGTAACAACTAATGAAATACATAAAGGCAAAAAAATAATGTAAAAAAGAATTATGAAAGGAAAGCACTAAGAAAATTTAATGCAAAAAGCATGCAAAAAGTTTGGATAGCCCATATAACTCCAAAATGATGAAAAGGGCGAGGGCCCAGGGATGACCCACCCCCTATCAAGGTGTCGGGGCCCGGACGGAAAAGGTAACCCAAAAACATAGCCGGGCCAAAACCAAATCTTGAATTACAAAAAACAACTATAAGACATTTGTTCGTTCAGGCCTAAGGTGAACTGTCTTCAAGAAAAAATCCTTTACACTTTTTAAAGGAAAATCTATCCCGTCACCTCCCCAGGGGGGGAGGAACTTTAAACCCCACAAAAAAGAAAAAAGGGGTTTTCCCCCCCCGATGGCAATGTTAAGTTACGCAACTGGGGTTTCCTTTTAATGATTTCTTAAATTTTCCCCCACTCTTTTCCTAAATCCCTTTGGTCTTCCCACATACTCCCGCCCCAATTGCATGTGGCTTTGTAAATACTCCACTTACGACAGTTAAAAAATTGTGTTTTATCATATTTTTTTTTTTCCGTGACTTGTGACAAATGTTTTTGTCTGAAAAGAATGCACACTTTTACACCTCCCACAACAAAAGAAAAACCCCTTAGGTTGAGTAAAAAGTCACCGCTCCTCTTTTTCAAAAAGGGGTATGAACCGTCTGTCTCTCGCGTCTCCCCCTTTGAAAGTGCTGGGGGTAAGGGAGATTGACCCCTTATGTCTTTCCTTTTTTAGAAGGGGGGAGGCTTTGAAGCCCCGATCTGATTTTTATCCCCCCCTAAATACCTGGTATAAAAAATGGAGGATTCAGAAGTATCTTTTTTTCTAGGGTAAGAATCCCCCTCTATCCCTGCTTATTGTTCCTTATATGCTTTTGAAACCTTATTGGGGACCCTTCCCCAAAACTCCCCCGTAGTTTTCCCGCTTTTGTTTTAATCATTGGAATCGTGAGTTCCTTGCAGCTTAACCCCTTTCGACCCTACGCCACGTTGGCATCAGAAAACCCCTGCCCATCCCCCATGATGCCAACGTAGGCGTCATGCTATAAATATGTTTTCTGGGGCGGGACCGGAATCACTGAAAGGCACCCACCCGCAGGAAGGACCCCCCTTCGCATACCACAGTGGGGGGGCTTAACCCCCCATGGTTCGAGCCTGATTGGTGTTAAAAGTGAAAAACCAATCAGAGCATTAGTAATATTTCACCACTGAAAAGTGGTGAAATATTACAATCCAGCCCCACATGCTGAAAAAAGCATCACCTGGTGGACACGTGTTCCCCCCCCCCCCCGAAACAGTAAAAACCGCCGCCGCCGTTCATGGCGGGAAGGTCACGCCGTTGCTACACTGCGGCCCCCCATCCTCCCCCTCCGGTGTCTCCGCTCCCCCCCGCCCCTATCCCCCCCACCCTGTCCTCCCTTCCCCGGTCTTCGCGGCCTCTTGATCTGTCCCGGCTCCGCCCGGGACTCTTCTGGGCCCGCCATTTGGAAAAATGCGCATGCGCCTTTCAAAAAACAAATTTTTTTGATCCTGTATAAACTCTCACAGGTAAAATAAAAGTAAATGAACCCCCCCCCGTCTAGGAGGGACAAAAAATAAAATAAAAAAATTTTTTTTTTCCTTTTTGGGGCCCGTCCACACGTGCGGATTTTGCTGCGGATCCGCAGAGGGGGTTTCGTGTTTTTCCGGGGGGTTTCGTGCTGATCCGCAGCGGATTTCGCTGCGTACCGCAGTGGATTTCGCTGGGGATCCCCAGCGGATTTCGTGCTGATCCCAGCGGATTTCGCTGCTACCCGCAGCGGTTTGCTGCTGACCGCAGCGGACTTCGCTGGGACCTCGCGGATTTCGCGCTGACCGCAGCATTTAGCGCTGATCCCAGCGGATTTAGCTCTGCCCCCCCCGCAGGGTTTAGTGAAAATCCCACCGATTTTTTTTTAAAAACGTTTTTTTAATTATTGTACAAATAAAAGGCTACAGATAATAAATCATGTACAAACCAAGAAAAGCATTTTCAACAATGAATCAAAAACCACAAACAAGAAAATTTTTTTTTAAAAACATTAAAAGCAGTAATAGCTCAAACTTTATCACAACAAATGTCGAATCGTACATGACCTACACCCACCGTAAGGTAGATGCTTAAAGTTGTGTTTTTATTACAAACTGGCAACACTTTGGGGGACAAAAAATAACGTCTTATATAACGTTCGGTTAACCGACCCTTTATCAAAATATCGTCCCCAAATGTCCGTGCCAAATATAAAAAGTATTAGAGGAGCCAAGAGGATTTTTCTGGTGGCTAAAAGGGGCCAGCTTATTAAGGCATAGACAGACGGGCACCCCCATAAAAATATGTGCTGATACGGGGCTGGAGTAGCACAAGGGAATTTATGAGACAGTTCCGGTCGGAAAATATGCGCTAAAAAGCAATTTTTGGGGCAGCGCCCGCGCTGTCCCTGATGGAGGCCCCCCCCCCCCAAGGAGACTTCCTTTTTCCCCCCCCCTTTCCCCCCCAGGAACTGTCATCATATACGATCCCATTGTCATCTCCTGCCAGTACCACAGATTTTTATGGGACTGCCCTTTGTCTAGCCTTAATAAGCTGGCCCCATACGCCACACAGAAAAATCCTTTGGGGCCTCTAATTTTTTTTTATATCTTGGCACTGGACATTTGTGAGCTATTTTAAAAAGGGCTGGGTTGAAGCCGAAACGTTAAATAAGATCGCTTATTCCTTTTTGTCCTAATGTTTCCCCAGTTTTAATAAATACAAACTTTAAGCACATACCTTGTCTCCAGGTGCGGGTACCCCTTTTTGTTCCTTTTGGCCCTGGTCCTTACACCCCACTAACCTTTTGGCTGTGTCACGTCATTATCTACTCTACACCCACCGTAACCTTACCCCCACTGGCATTGGGGCCGAAGTGCCCATGCCGTGGCGTCACTGGGGGCACTTAGCGTCATGGTCTCGCCAGGACACAGAATGTATTTCCAGATGCACTCTGGTTCATAACAGTTTTCCTCAAGCATTTAGCTAAAGTCACAAACCCGGGGGAAACTAAAAACAAGGGGGGTTTAAGCGTCTAACGCCTCCAAAGCTAGAGAAACGTACAGCCAAAACTTTCAATGCGTACTCAAAGAACAAAAAGAGAAAAGTAGAGGGGGGGGGGGGAATTTATTTTAAAAAAGACGGGGGGTAAGGGGGGGGGGGAAAGGGAGTGAAGGTATGTACCCCGATTAAACCCCTTTTTCAAAGTTTCCCGGCCTGGAACCAATCAAAGAAATTAGGTTGACATAGTCACCTTACTTGAAATTTCTTAAAAAAAACCTTGTGCTCTCCATTTTGGTGCCCATGTAGTGGTGGAGGGGGGCGTAGCAAAACCCTAATTGGGAATAACGCAATGGCCCAATCAAAAGCTGTGTAGCAAATTGAACCCGTGGGGTTGTATTTGATTAGTATGTAAGACCGCCGTGGGGAAAGGCCCTAAAACCCAGAATCCCAGCCCATTACCGCTCTGATCCGATAGGACCTCTTCCAAAATGGCTGGATTTTTCTCGGACCCCCCAAAATGGAAAAGGAACCCCTTTGGGGCCCACATCCAGAAAAACCCCAAGGACTGGCAGTAAGCAAACATTTCCGGGGTCTTTTACCACCGCAAAAGTTTTTAAAAAAGGGTTTTCTTAAGTCAAAACCCCAAAGGAATAAACTTTGGGGGGTGAAAAATCGCCTTTTTGGTTGTGCGAAAAGTTTTCCCCGTTCCTCTCCCAATCTAAATATCCGGAAGATTTCTCTGAAGTCTAATCAAGGGGGGAAAAACCGTAATGGTGGGGGGAGGGGACTGAGTGGTACTCAAAAACATAAAAGGGTTTCGCAATCTTTCAGCCATCATCTAGGGCCCCCGACATTGTTAAAAACCTTGATGGTAAGAAATTTTTTCCCCTTTCCCTGAATAGGTCACGCAGTTTGTCCAAAAAGGGGAAAAAACCCCTTTTGTTGTCTCGAATAGTAAGATGGTAACCCCCCCCACCAGAAAAATAGTTTTTGCTCAAGATTTCAAGCATCGGAAAAAGGTTCGAGGCAAGAAAAAGGTTTTTTTTTTCAGTTGGTGTCATTTTAAGCCATGTCACTGGCTCCCCAAAAAATTTTTGCCTCAGTATTGCGGTGTTTTATATTATAGTCTCCCCCCAAAAGGGGAACCAAATTCCCGCCCAATTGGCCCCTTGATGCGTTTCTTAGGGTCCAGCCCAAAGGTTTTTTGGGGGCAATTCAGCCAGCGCGACTGTACGTTTTGTAGTACTTTGCGGATCAGGTAATCCCCCAACCCCCCCAGTTCTGTTCTGGTCATTTTTTTAATTAACCGTGGGCCGTTTTTCCAATAGTTGGGAAAAATTTTCTAACTTTTAAAAGTTTGAGAGGGGGAAAGGAAGGGTAGCAACCCCTTTTATACAGTAAGAAAAGGCATAATTATGCTTTCCCCTATTTTTTTCCTCCCCCATCCAAGATATCTCGGGGAAATTTATGCAGTCAGTAACCCAGTTAGTTTCTGTAGTAAAGGGGGGTAAAATTTTTTGGTAAAGATCCGCGGGAAAGGGGAAATTGGGGCTCCCAGTGGTAATGTGCGACGTCGCCCTGAAAAGGGGTATTCGATTTACTGTGTAATAAGTGCGTTTGAATCCAATATTAAAAAAATTTGGTTTTTTTAAAAATTTCCCCTTTAATTAGATAGGGCCAAACCCTTTAGTAACCCCCGAAGCTGCAAGCCTCGGCCGGGGGTTAGATACCACAAACAGCAAACATCGCGTATCAAAATTTTAATATTTTTAGTATTGCTATGTCCCCCTTCCACTTCACCTTTCCCTGATTTTTTTAAAAAGGGTTCCAAAGTAAGAACAAAGATTTGGGGGAAAAAGGGGGCATCCCTCCTTTTGTCCCTTAGTGATCCGAAAGAGGGCAAGCGCCCCGTTAACCTGATTAAAGACGATCCATATAAAGCAAAAAGGCCGCAATGAATCAAGGGGAAACCAAATCTAAATTGTCTGCGCATAAGGAAACTCCCCTGTCGAAAGCCTTCCTGGTCTACCCCCAACGGGCGGCTGGTTCCCTTTTTCCTTGCCGCTGCCTCACAGACAAGTTTTCAGGGTTGTCTTCCCCCCCCTTCCCCCCCGACACAAAACCCCCTGTCGTCAAGCACTAGATTAGGTACTAAGGGTGCATTCTATTCACAAGTCCTTCCTCACGCTTTTATCATATTCGAAAAAATTGGTCGATAACTGGGCACCCGTGGCATCTTTACCGGGGGTTTTGGTACAAGTAACATACCTCAAGGGTTGCTTGGGGGGAAATTCCCCTTAATAAGGGTTCATAATTTTTAAAAATGTGGTTTCAAGATACCTGAAATTTTTAAAATAAACAGATTCATCTGTCCGGACCAGGGCTTTTTTTTTGGTGGTAAGTTTTTAACACACGATCGATTTCACTACCTAACCGTAAAAGCAATGATCTTTTTCTTCAATTTATTTTGGGGGAAGGGACAAGGATTCAAAAAATCTCTTTGCTTCGGACCATTTCACCTCTGAAACCCGAGTCTGCTCCGTGATTATACAGCTCTTTAAAAAATTTAAATTTTTTTTGAAAAAGCCTTCCGTTAGAACTATTTTCCCACAGCGCCTCGAAAAATTTTTTAAGGACCGATTTCTAGATTTTTTAAGCAGATCATGAGGGGGCCACATTTTCCCCGGGGAGTGAACTAATTGTCTCAATAAGTGTTCTTGATGTAGTCACTACATGGTTTTAGTTCCTCCGCAGAGACGTTTTTCCCTTCAATGCCCGAGGGGGTTTTTTCTGTTTGTGAATTTTATCCAAAACCCCTATTTTACTTTGGAGATTCAAAGGCCCCCTTTTTACTTTTTTTTCGTATGGCCACAAAAGAGAAGCCCCCGTATCACTCCTTGGGGTTTCCCCCTACCGGGGGAAAAGGTACCCCCAGTGCTTATGTTAAAAAATTGGTCAACGTGTGGGGGCCTTTTTAAAACGATAAAAGCATCTTAAGGAGTTTTTCATTTAAAAATCCCCCCCAATTTTTAAAAAGGCAGCTGCGCTAAGGGGTTAACTGTACGGGGGCAGGGCAGAGATGGTCATGGAAATTGCGGAGGGGAAGTTGTGAAAGCAACGTTTTTGGGGAAAAAAAAAATAGTCCGGGGGGTTGGTACGATTTGTGTGGTTTGAATAGAAGTATATTTTTTTAAACCCGAGCTTAGGGGTAGCCAAGCGTCACCAGATTTAAGTCTTTATGTGGAACGAAAACTAGCAACGCTATCCCACTTTTTGCGACTTTCCCCAGGAACATCAATGATGGGAACAAACTCAGGTTGAAATCACCCCTAGGATTACATGGCCCTGTGCAAACGGGGAGCTCGTTAATTTTTGAATTAACCAGTGTCTGGCCTTGGTTGGCGCTAGAGATTACAATGTGTAGGTTCCCACTGTGTCACCCGCAAAGATAGCCCTCCCCCCTGCATCTTGATGTCTTCCTTAAGTTGGAACGGGACAGACGGGAAAAGGGAATGCTCCCCCTTTGGAGCGGCCAGCCGTATTACAAAATAAACCACTGGGAAAAAGGTGGTAGGGACCCCGGGGGACATTATTTTGTCTGAAATGTGTTTCCTGCAGAAAATCACATCAGAGCGTTTTTAAGTTTTTAAAAGTCGGAAAAGCTGGTGTCGCTTACCCTTTGTAAGGGTCAGGGGGCGGAACCCCCTGATTTATTTTCGGGGGGTTTTCCTGAAAGGAGGGGTGGCCCCGGGGGACGGACGGAAATCACGGCAACGCGGGACAGTCCCGGAAAATGGAAAGAGGCACGGAGGTGCCCCCGGGGTCTCTGGTTTTACAGGCGGGGGAGTCACGGCAAGTGACCGGGGCAGTTCGGATAGACAGGCAGGTATCACGGCTGACCGGGCAGTCTCTGGATAGACAGGGTTAGTCACGGCAAGTGCCGGGGCAGCCCTTTGGGTAGACAGCAGGTTCCGAATGACCGGGCGTCCTGGATGACAGCGGGGATCACGGCAAGTGACCGGGAAGTCCTAGGGAAGGGGTTATACGACCTGAGATGGTGGCCCTCCCGTGGCTAGAGGAGAGACAGATAACCCCCCAAGTGGCAGGCGAGGTCTCTGGAAAGACATGGCACCGCAGTGACGTCCAACCTCCGGGTAGGCTGCGGGGAAAGGCAGAGAGGCCCCCAAAGGGAGCAGGCGAGATTCTCTGGAAAGCGAGGCCCCCACCATGAGGCCGAGCCCCCAGGTAGGTTGGGGACAGGTACAGACGGAAAAAAGGGGCAGGAGACGGCAGGTAACTGGTAACGGAACCTAGGGTAAAGCGAGTAAACAGGCAACAACATTGCTGGGGGCACCTCCATTAAGGGGGAATACTTTTAAGGGGGGGGTCCTCCGCATTGGCCGGGGACCTTTTTGAAAGATCGCGGGGGCCCCTTTTAAGATGGGGAGCGCGGGGGGGCGCCCAAGCCCCCAAGCGGGAAAGGGGGGGGCGCGCCCCCCCCGCAGGGCAAAGGAGGACGCCGAGCGTGGGTAATGGGGGGGGACGCCCTGCCTGGGGAGGCGCTGGCGCGGGGAAAAGCGTCCCGCCCTGGCAGGGGCGGGACGCCGGCGCTACACCTTAAATATTCAAACCCCGGACTTTTAAGCGAAAAAGTGAGGCCATTAGCAGGGGGTCCCCTCCTTTTCAAAAGAAGAAACGACAATCCAGTAAATGAGGGCCCTTTTTCAAAAAGGCTCCTAAAGCGTAACAATGTAAATAAAATTCACAGGTCTTTTTGTGAATTCAAAGATATTATACACTAGGGTTGGTATGCCCGAGAGAGGTCCCCCCCAAAACCCCCACTGCCCCCCAATGGAAATAAAGGGGGAAAGGGGGGAAACCCCCCTTTTTGGCAACTGCAAGGAATGTTGAGTGAAAGGTGTGGGGGAGGGGGGATATGCGGGTCAGAGGGGGGGGAAAAAATGGGGGGGTTGAAAATTTTGGAAGGGGTGGGGAAAAATGAAGAGAAAAAGAAAGAAAGAAAGTAACAGGTATATCACGATCGTTAGTAGGAAATATGAATGAGCGATATCAGGGGTAAAAAGAGAAAGTGTGTGAAAAGGGCCCGGGGAGACGGGCGCAACCCCCCAGCCTTTGGAGCTATAACAAAATATGTAGCATATAAAAATAATAATAGGACTATGCAGTGAGGATAATATAACATAGCCACCATATTTTTTTTTTTTAAAAAAGACCCCCGGGGGCCCCGGGATCTAGGGTAAAACCGACTATTGAACATTTTCATAAATTTATAACATTAAAACATGTCAAAACAGGCAAATAAGAAACAAATGATGCACTGTCTCAACTCTCCAGGGGCTAATGCTCCCCTTTTAAAAAAGTATTTTTTCAATCAACAAAGGGGGGTTTTGCCCCCTAGGAGAGCAAACAGGCCCCAAAACGACTGCGTCGTCAAAAATTTTGAACATAAATACAAAATAATTGTCAACAAAAAAACCGTTCCTAGAAAACAAAAGGAATCGGAAAATAAGCACTGCCAGAAACCGTACCCCAATCATTGCGAAAATCGCAACAGGCTTTCCCTTGTTTTTGGAGAGGCAATTATGCGAACTTCCTGCTCTGCTTCTTGTAAAATTATCCTTCTCCCCCAACTTCTTTTTAACTACAGGGAGTCAAGGGGGTTTGGGGTCCCCCTTTTTGTCTTGGGTTTCTCCCCCTTAGGGGGGCTCCAGAGGATGGGGGAAAACCCCTTTTTTTAGGTACGGGGGTCCATGACTTATTGCTAGGGGGGAGTCCAAAGCTGACCAACTGCGTCCAACTCCAGGTATGAATTTGAAACCTTTTTTTTGATTTTAAAAGCTATCCCCAAAAGGGGAAAAGCCAATGGTAGAGTTTTTTTTCCCCCGCAGAATGTCCACATGGGGAGCTGTCTTTCCTTTAAAATGCTAGGGGCAGGGGTTGGGGAAAACATGGGTGCGCTCCATATAAAAGGGGTGTCGTTTTTCTCGCCCCCCAAGCGTGGGTAAAATTAAAAAGGAAAAAAAGACCCCCTATTACATCACGTGGAGGGGGTTACTGGCCGGTGGGGACAGTGCACGGTGCACCCTTTCCCCACTATGGATGCGCCCTCTCCTGTCCCACCAGGGGGAGAAAAAAGTTCCCATAATTTTCCTAATGTATCACCGCCAGTTCTCTGGGGACCTTTTAGCCTGATTTACTCTTTCTACGGTTCTTTTGATCTTCAGCTAGGAGAAGGGTTTTTAAAGAGCAATGATTGCAAATTTAATATGAGACTCCGGGGAAGGGCGTGTTGTACACGCTGTTCATCCGTTTTCCCAAAATGTCCACTCTTGGACCCTTTTTTTGCAGGTTTTTTTTAGACGGCTGATCTGCCATACTGGTTGTAAAGCAGCTTTAAGGTATTTTGAGTATTTTGGAAAGGAGAAGCGCGAAATTTGTTCTCTAAAATACTGTCAGCCTGCACGTCAGAATATGGCATCAGTTTTCCCCTCTGGATTCGCTGATTTTTGTAGGTCAGAGGAGCTTTCTCCTAAGGAATTCGATATTTGGTGAAATTTGGAGATTTGGGGGGGCCAAACGCCCTTTTGAATTTATTGCCTTTCACCGATGTTGCTGTATTGCAAAAAATTCTGGGGGGGGTGATTTTTTAAGTGGTCTTTATTGCATTACAGAGGTGAATCTCATGCCACAAAGGGTAAGGAACCCCTATTCCCCCAACCTCCAATGTACTTCAATAACACAGTCTTTGGGATCATTTTTTTTTTAAAATGGAGTATTCCTTCACTTATGAGAAATAGACCATTAAATATTATCATAAGAAGTGAGCACACAAAAACATTGTTGGGGGGATTTTATCGCCATTGTGAAGGAAACAGTGTCTGCACTAAAAAAGATTTTTCAGCTGGAGCTATACAAAACCGGATGTATTATGCAATGGATTAGCAACTGTTGAACACGCAGGAGGGCAGTAAACGTTTTGTTTTTTTTGCAGCCCCCAAAATACGGGGGGTCCCCCAAAAGCGTCTGAAGCTCCATGGTACTGCCGGATACTCTCCTGTGTTAATTCACCCCCGTTTGGGGCCCCCACCTTTGGGGGTGGGGGAAAGCGTGTAGCGCCCCCGACAAGATGGCGGGCCCCCAGGGGGTAGCGGGTCTAAAAAAGGAATATGAAGGCCGTTTCGTATTTTTTTTGCCTCTGGGGCCTGGCCGGGGAACGAGGCCCGGCCTCCAACCAAGTGGGGCAACACAAAATCATTTTTCTAAAGGTATCAAAACTCCAAAGTTTTCCCCAGGTTCCAGGGAGTGTGTTATACTCACAAATAGGTTTATACCCCCGGGGGGCCCCCGTATAACAGATGGAACTAGATTAAGAGAGGTTTTTGGGGAGGGCTGACAGAAAAAAAGTCCTTTTTCCCTTCCTTCTAGGCCACCCCCAGCCCCCAGGGGTTTTGCCCCTGATTCCGCATTTTTTTGCGGGGGGCCCCAGCGGATTTCGTCTGCCCCGACGATTTCGCGTATCCGCACGGGATTTTGTGCGGTCCGCAGCGCATTTGGCGCTGCAACCCACAGCAGATCCAAAACCATTAATACAAGAAAAAAAAGGGGGAAAAAAAAACCGCTGTCACATTCTGGGGTTTTTTTTCAGCGCTTTTTTGCGTTTTAAATCCGCAGCTGTCAATTCTTTGTGGGTTCCCCAAAAGGTTTTACCCCTTTTTCCCATTATTTTTTGTAAAACCCGGGGAAAAAACCGCAGCAAATCCGCGCTAAATTGAGGTAAAAGGCGGTCTTTAAAGGGTTTTAAAAAAATCGCAAAAAATCCGCAACGTGGGGGGGGGGCCTGGGGGTTGGCTGGTTTAAAGCATTATGGAGTCCGTTAGATGGACTGCTTTTTCCCCCGCGGTATAACCAGTGTAACGCAGTCCGTTAACGCTCCCCTTCCCCCCCTTTTTTTGGCATCGCAACGCATGCCTAAAGGGTGCGATCCGGGGTGCCTTTTTTAGGTAGCCTCGGCAGGGGCCAGCGTGGGGGTCCGCCCCACTAGCACAGATGAATCATCTGTGTTTTATTGCGTAGGGGTATACATAAGCATCGCGTTTGCTTTACCATTACCAGCCGAAAACGTATTTGAACGGACTGGAAAAAACCAATAGAACCCAGCCTTGGGTTTGGGGGTTGAATTGGGTTGGTTAAATTTTTGGGTTTAGGTTAGAATTTGGGGTTTGGGGGTTGGGGAATTGGTTGGGTGGAATTGGGTTAGGGGGGATTGGATTAGGTTTGTTTGGGGTTAGAGTGAGGATAATGTTGGGGTTTTGGGGTTTGGGGGTTGGGGTTGGGTTAGGCTTGGGGTTGGGGTTTTTGGTTAATTTTGGGGTTAGGGGTTGGGGGGGTGGGGGGTTAGGTTATGGTTAGGTTTTTTGGGTTAGGGGGGTAGGGTTGGGGGTTTGGGGGTTTGGGGTGTGTTGGTTTTTGGGGGGTTGGGGTTAGAATGGGGGGGTTTTTCCCCTTTTTGGCACATCAGGGGTCTCCATCCCCCCGGGCGCCACCTTGATTCCGCAAATTTTGCTTAAAAAAAAAAACAGTGCTCCCCTTTTTCCAAGCCCCCGACGTAGCCCAACATGGTTTCCCCCCCCCATATGGGTACGCGTACTCTGAAAAATTGCACAAAACTTTGGGGTCTAATTTTTCCCCTTTTTCTTGGGGGAAAAAAAAAAAAAAGGGGCAAAGATCATGTTTGGGAAAAAGTATATTTTTTTATTTTCATCCCCCGGGGTTATAAACTTCTGTGAGCCCTTGGAGTTTTTAAATTTCCCTACACATCTAAAAATTATTTGGGGGGTTAGTTTCCAAAATGGGTCACTTGTGGGGATTTCTACAGTTTAGGCACATCAGGGGCTCTGCAAAAAGAACATGACCCCCCAGACCTTTTATCTGGGCATTTCAAAACGTACTATTCCCTTCCCACCCCGACGTGGCCCATACGTAGTTTTTTTTCCCACATATGGGGATCAGCGCCAGGGCAAATTGGACAAAAACTTTTGGGGTCTAATTTTCCTGTTCCCTTGGGAAAAAAAAAAATTTCGGGGCAAAAAAATTTGATTTGAAAAAATAGATTTTTTTTTTTTCATCCGGGGGGGTTATAAACTGCTGTGACCCCCGGGGTTCAAAGGGCTCACCACATTTTAGAAAGTTCTTTGCAGGGTTCATTCCCCAAAAGGGGGGATTGGGGGAGTTTCTACGTTTGGCACATCAGGGGCTGCAACCTAAATACGCCCGCAGCCTTTTTCCTAAAGTCGGATTTAAAACGTTACACTTCCCTTTTCCACCACAAGTATGCCCCAACAGTGGTTCCCCCCCAATGGGGACCATGTCTCGGACAAACTGTACAACAAATTTGGGTCCAATTTTTCCTGTTACCCTTTTTAAAATAAAAAAATTCGGGTTAAAAAATCATTTTTGAGGATAAAAAGATTTTTTATTTTACGGCTTGCATGATAAATTTGTAAGCACTTGGGTCTCAAGGCGCTCACCACACATCTGGATAATTCTTTTTGGGGGGCTAGTTTAAAAAAAGGGGGGGCACTTGGGGGGTTTTTTTTACGTTTAGGCATATCAGGGGCTCTCCCCAAGGGGTAAAAAGATCCCCCCAGTTTTCCCTTTTAAGTGGGGGATTTCAAACCCCCATAAACCCCCCCCGAGCCCTGACGTGTGCCAAACAAGGTTTTCCCCCCCCCCTATGGGGTATTTTGCTTTCTCGGGGGAAAAAAAGGCCCCAACCCCCCTTTTGGGGCCAAAATTTTTCCCCCGAAAAAATTGTGAAAAAAAAAAAATTTGGGAAAAAAAAATTTTTTTAAAAAAAAAAGTTTTTTTTTTTTTCACGGCCCCTGCGTTTTAACCCCTTTTGTAAAGCCCGGGGGGTTTAAAGTGTAAAATTTCATCTAGATAATTTCCTTGGGGGGGTTTTTTCCAAAAAGGGGGGCATTTGGGGGGGACTCAAAACTTTGGCCCCCAAAAGGGGGTTCCAAACAGACATGGTGTCCCCTAACGATTGGGGAAAAAATTTTCCATTCAAAAAGTCAAAATGGCACTCCTTCCCTTCTGAGCCCGCCTTGCTCCCAAAAAAGTGGTTTATACCACATAATGAGGTATCTGTGACTCAGGAAAATTGCCAACAAATTTTGGGAACCAATTTATACTGTTGCCCAGTAAAAAATGAAAAAACTGAGGCTAAAAGAAAATTTTTGGGAAAAAAAAGTATTTTCCCTTTTTTTTTACGGATAATTTGTGAAGCACCGGGGTTCAAAGTGCTCACTATCATTTTAATAAGTTCCTTATGGGGTCTATTTCCAAAAGGGGGTCAATTTGGGGGGTCCCAATGTTTGGGGCCACAGGGATCCCCCAAATGCACTGGAAACCGCTAAATTTTCCAGCATATTTTTCCATTAAAAAAAGTCAAATGGTGCTCCTTCCCTTTGACCCATGCCGTGCGCCCAAAACAGTGGTTTAAGACCACATATGAGGATTGTGTACTCAGGAAAACTCCCAACAAAATTTTAGGATCCAATTTGTCCTTTTTGCCCATGTAAAATAAAAAAATGAGGCTAAAAGAAATTTTTTGTGAAAAAAATGTACTTTTTTTTTTTTTTACGGATCAATTTGTGAAGCACCTGGGGGTTCAAATTGCTACTGTCATCTAGATAATTTTTCCTTAGGGGGTTTAGTTTCCCAAAATGGGTCACTTGGGGGGACTCCAATGTTAATGCACACAAGGGACTCTCCAAAATGCACATGGAAACCGCTAAATATTCTACCCATATTTTCCATTCAAAAAGTCAAATTTTGTTTCCTACCCTTCGAGCCCTTGCCCGTGCCCCAAACAGTGGGTTTATGCCCCACATAGAGGTTCTGTGTCTCAGGAAAAATTGCCCAACAAATTTTAGGATCCAATTTTATACTGTTGCCCATGTGAAAATGAAAAAACAGGTAAAAAAAATTTTTGTAAAAAAAGTACTTTCTTTTTTTTTTTACGGATAAAAATTTGGGAAGCACCTGGGGGTTCAAAGGGGCCCACTATGCTTCTAGTTAAGTTCCTTGGGGGGTTTCTATTTTTCCAAAATGGGGTCACTTGTGGGGGACTCCAATGTTTAGGCACAAAAGGGACCTCCAAATGGGGGACACGGAAAACCCGCTTAAATATTCCAACATATTTTCCATTCAAAAAGTCAAATGGCGCTCCTTCCCTTCTGAGCCCTTTGCGTGGCGCCCAAAACAGTGGTTTATGACCACAAAAAGAGGTATCTGGTACCAGGAGAAATTGCCCAACAAATTTTAAGGATCCATTTTATCCTGTTGCCCATGTAAAAATGAAAAAATTGAATCCCTAAAAAAAAATTTTTTTTTTGGAAAAATTAAAATGTCCATTTTTTCCTTCCCGTTGCTTTGTTCCTGGGAAGCACCTGAAGGATAAAAAATTTTTTGAATGTAGTTTTGAGTACTTGAGGGGTACAGGTTTTTATAATGGTGTCATTTTATTTGGGATTTTCTGCAATTAACCCCTCAAATACTTCAAATGTGATGGTCCCTAAAAAAAAATGGTTTTGTAAATTTGCGGGAAAAATGAAAATTGCGGTCAAATTTTAACCCTTAAACTTCCTAACAAAAAAAATTTTGTTTTCCCAAAAATTTGTGCTGATGTAAAGTAGAAAAGGGAAAATGTTTTTTATTAACTATTTTGTGTCACATAACTCTCTGGTTTAAAGAATAAAAAATTAAAAATTTGAAAATTACAAAAATTTTAAAAATTTTCGCCAAAATTTCCATTTTTTTTTCCCCAAAAAACGAAAAAATTATCGACCTAAGTTTTACCACTTTCATGAAGCCCCAATATGTCCGAAAAAACCAATCTCAGAATCGTTTGATCCGTTTGAAGCGTTCCTGAAATTTTTACCTCATAAAGGGACATGTCAAATTGCAAAAAAATGGCAAGGTCTTTAAGGCAAAATAGGGGGTCATAAGGGGTTAAATACTGGCTCTTGGGGATCCCTTTCTTAAGATTTAATGGATACTGCTTTCCCATCACAAAAAAGTTAGTTGCAGTACTTTTTCGATGTGTCTTAGTGCAAATCATTCCATCTTCCCTTCTACTGATGTTAATGTCCAGGAATGTAAGATTTTGAGGGATTCACCTCATAGGTGAATCAAGACCGATGTCATTTACATTAAGATCACTCACAAAACTGCCAAACTCCACAACATCTCCCTTCCAGATGACCAGGATGTCGTCGATATACCGCAACCACATTACAATCCTGTCATCTGGGCCTTGTGCGATTCTGAAAAAAGGACTTCTTCCTCCCACCACCTAGGAGCAAATTAGCGTAAGAAATGGTGCACAGGGATTACCTATCGCAGTGCCCCTGAGCTGGTAGTAGAATTTGTGATCGAACACAAACAACATTTTTTGTGAGACAGGTTTTTTAAAGCCTCTAGAACAAATTTGTTGTGTCGATTAAACTGTCCCTGGTATTGAGGTAGTATTCCACTGCCTGCAGTCCTTTATTATGAGGGGATAGACGAATTCCACATCAATGCTAACCCAGAACCATCCCTGTATCCAAGAAAACCCATCCAATTTACCAAGCAAATCTGTTTTGATTGGTAGCTGAGGAGAGCAGGCAAAAACGGCAATACACCAGAGAGGTTGGAATCTACTGGATTGCAGTACCCTGACAAACCACCAAACTAAAGGCACCGTGGAGCATACCTACGTTGGTCCTAGACGCCTCGTCACAGCCTGAGAGGCTAACTACACCAAAAGATAGAAGAGGAAAGCTATCTGCCCCGGAGCAGATCCCCAAGAACATAGGAAGCCCCCCAAAACATGAATGGCGGTTAGACAAGAGGAAAATACAGACACAGACAGAAAATAGTATGAGCAAACTTTGGGGCCCAATCTTCCTAGAAAGAAAAGGATAGGAAGGACACTTACTGCAATCCAAAAACCCTAAAAAAAAAACCAACTCTACTAATTGCAAAAACACCTGAGATCACACGACCTCTACCACTTAAATTAGTTCTCTGGTGTAACAAAACTAAGCCGCAGCCACTGAAAAAACTGGAAAAGGCAAATGAACAAATAACAGTGGCCAGATAAACTGCGAGGAGCAAAAGCCCCCGGGGGGGACCTGGCTGACCTCCACAGAAGTGCAGGAAAAAATGCAAAAAGCAAGCATAAAATAAAAAGCAGAAAATATCTTATCTGTTAGCAGAAGATGCAGGCAAGACTCAGCGGGCTTCCAAGGAACCGGAATCCAAATTTTGAGACAAGAACAATTGATCACCGGCAACCCTGATGGGAGGGAACCTCCCTTATAAAAACCAGTCTGTAACTCTGATTGCCAATCTTCACAATCTTCATTAAAATGGTTCAGTACTGTTTGTAACCACCAGAGGGAGCTTCTGCTAAGAATTCTTTTCTAACACATTCACAACAGTACCCCCCCCCTTGAGGAGGGTCACCCGAACCCTCATTTGGGCAACCAGGTCGGTCAGGATGAGCTCTGTAAATACGCACGGATCAGTCTCCTAGCATGGATGTCCGAAGCAAACACCCAAGAATTGTCCTCCTGACCATAACCTCTCCACTTAACCAAATACTGGAGTTTCCGTCTAGAAAAACGAGAATCCAATATTTTCTCAACCACATACTCCAGATTGCCCTCAACCAAAACAGGGTCAGGAGGCGGCAGCCATAGGAACCACTGGCTCGACAAACCTCTTCAATAAGGCTTTGTGGAACACGTTATGGATCTTAAATGTCCTGGAAGAAGTAAACGAAAGGAAACAGGATTAAGAATCTCCATGATCTTATAAGGTCCAATGAACCTAGGCTTAAACTTAGGAGATGCAACTCTCATAGGATATTTCTTGAGGACAACCAGACCAAGTCCCCACTTCAAACCGAGGACCATCAGTTTGTTATGAAATTTAATTAGGATAAATCTATCCTGAAGTGTTTGCTGGTGCCGTGCCAATTCTCTATTAAATGTCTTTTTGAGCGCTCAGAACGAAATGAAAACCCCGTCCACAACGGAAGTGTCAGTATAGCAGTTCGTCAAGACCTCTCATTTATTATTCTTCAAAGTTTTATACGTTTACAAAAAGGGGCTGGTTAGTCAATTAACATACATTTAAAAAGCTGCTAGATTATTGGCTGTTCTAGTGTAAGTAATGATAATTATGATAAATTATGATAAAAGGCCTGAAGTGCAGATTTATTGTTTACTGCTTTTTGCCCCAGCATTCTTTCATGACTAGTAAAGTAAACAATAGATATCTACTAAGACTCTCTGTTCTTGTTCCTTATGAAGGCCAGGGTCTCTTTAACGACTGATTATAGCTGGCATCAGCTTTTTGCATAGATATGTGTGGGCACAGGATTTTTAGCAAGTGAGATCTATCTAACTGTGAATGCATATATATGAATATATTTTGAATATATGGAATACATATATATTTCCATGACAGTCCCCCCTTAGATACCACTTGCCCTAAAAACCTGCTCCTTCCCAAAGCGCGCAAGTTTTGTGCTGCCGGCGGGTTGAGAATATGTCTAGCGCATGTCTCCCCCACCGAATACAGACTTTCGCAAATGGGCGGTCAGGAGGATTGTCCCTGTCGGGGGTTTATGTGTTTGCAATCATAGACTCTTTATTTAACTGCATGTTCAAAAAAAAAAATTGTGTATTCTTCATCAGGTAGGTCATCTGTCTGGTCGGGTCAGAGCATCCACGACATCCTTCATGGCTTAGGTGTCTCTCCTGGTACGGGAGCTTCCTTGCAATGCGATACGTTGGATCCAAACAGGCTTTCCCTCTAGTTACACAGAGGTTGTTGTCATCGGGGGCTCTTGCACAGGACCATCAAATCTGGCAGTGAAGAGAAAAACTCGAGAATGGACATTAGTTTTTGACCAATTCAATTACATAAGCAAACAAGATATCTTTTTGCATATTCTGCTGCTGAGGGAAGAAGGCACCAAAACTAGGGACTAGACCCAAACAAAATTTCGTATGGTGACACTTTTCTGGGTCTCTTGGAGTGTGCCTTACGCTAAACAGTGCAATTGGGAGTGTGTCATCCCAAATGGTTTGCGTGTCTCTTGGGCAATTTTTAGCATCCTATTCTTAAGTGTTCCGTTCAGTCTTTCTACCTTCCCGCTGCTCTGGGGGTGGTAAGGAGTGTGGTAGGCCTAGGTCTGACCCTACTGCTAATCGGGTCTCGTGTGTCAAAATTTGCTGTGAATGCGGGGTCCCTGATCACTTTCTATCATTTCTGGAACCCCGTATCTGCACACTATTTTCCGAAAGTAGCTGCTGTTTTTTAGTAGTCTTTGCTGACTTGGAACGCTTCTGTTCATCTTAAAAATACTTCTTTGACCAAAAATGGCGTATTTGAATCCTTCACTTGGCGATATCTGGATGTGGTCTATCTGGATCCTTTGAAGCTGGTAGAGTGGTCTTTCCAGATGAGGTGAGGGGGACTTTCTTCCATACTCCAGGCTTGCATTTGCCGCAGGTCAGACAGCTGCTGGTGAATTTGGCTGTTAGGGTGGAGATCCCTGAAGCGAACCAGTAAGCACCAATCAGATCATTTATCTGTGTCTTTGATATTGGGTGTGGGTCCATGTGCCCATTGGACCACCATAGGGTGCATACTTTGTGGTAGGCAGAGTTTGAAAGTCTATTATTGATACCTTCCTTCTTCACGTGTTGCTTTTTTCGCATTCAGCTCTTCTTCTCCTTTTGGAGCTTGGTCTTGCAACTTCTTGAGCAGACCCCCAGGACGTCTTTTTGTCAGGTTTCTTGTCTTCAGTCGTCATGTAGTAGCCGTACGGCTATACGACCTCTCCCACTTCTAAAGCTGTCTTCCTTTGGCCACTTCTTTGGCTGCCATGTCCGCCATGTTTTTTGCCTCACGCCTCTTCTGTTCTCAGTTTTTCATGCACTTTGATTTTTCAAATTGCCACCATTTTGGAGTTGGAGTACACCCAGCAGGTCCCTGAAGGCTCCATGATGCTTCACGGTTGTCCCGTTTGCTGTGATGAAGTCCCTTGTAGCCCAGATGGCCCAAAGTTGTGTGCTATGCCATGCGAGTACCTGTAGTCGGTGTAGATGTTTGCAGTCTTGCCTTCTGCCATCTGGCAGGCCTTCATCACGCTATCAGTTTGCTTCCTGGGCTGACAGGCTAGGTGACAGACTTCTGGACCCAGGATTTCTTGATTGCTGGTCACTGCACTTCCTGTGTTGAAACTTCATCATCTGCAAATCTGGAGCCATCCAAGTAGAGGGTAAATTCTGTAAATTTTGTTCTGGAAAGTCATATTGTATCCCCCTTGGGAGTTGGAGTAGAGTAGCCGGGATGAGGACTGTAGGTCTGGAGACGGTGACATTATGAGACAAAGGCTATAGAGGCGCCACAAAGATGCCTGGTGGTGGGGAGATTATTGTTGGTTGAGCTTGATTGAAGATTGCCAAGATGTCATGTGAGTGAGAGTTTCCAGTGGCTGTCCAAAGAGTGATGTCAGCAACCTTGTCCAGGAAGGTGGTGCTGCAGATACTGCCATCAGGCAGGAGGGTGCTCCTCTTGCAACTGGATCCAAGCGGGCTGAGAGGCAGCCTAAAAGTCTCTGTTTTTCCCCCGTGAATTTCCCTGTCAGGACTCGAGTAGCATGACCTTCTTTTTTTCCATCAGGTAGACGGGAAAGACTTCTCGTAGTCAGGTAGGCCTGGTATTGGCGCTGAGACTGTGGAGTTCTTCCAATCTCCTGAATGGGTTGAAGGCTGCCCTCTGATAGAAGGAGCGGGGTTGCGTTAATGCAAGCGCACAGAGCTGCATTAGGACTGAGGCATCAGCGATCCAGGTTCTGCAATACGACACTAGACCAGGAAGGCTGCAGCATTCTTGGAGTTGTTGGGGAGCCATCTCTCCACAGTGGTCTTCCAGTCTTTTGACATGTGTTTCGTCTTGTGGGCAATACAGGGGTCCCAGGAATGTAACTTGCTTCTGACATCACTGGACTTTGTTCTTCCAGACCTTGCGTTGCTGTTCTTCCAGGTAGAGTTAGGAGAGACAAGGAATGGACTGTGCAGGTGTCGATGTCAACCTCACAAAAAGAGAAGGTCATCCACGTGTTGTAGAAGAGTGACTCTTGCATATTCTGCAATCCAGTTGACGGGATGGAGGACATTGGGCTTGGTGAAACTTGAAGGGCTTGTTTTGAGCCCCTTGAGGCAACACTGTCCATATGCACTGCACTGGTGCGTGAAGGCAGGCCTCCAGGTGGAGGGGAAACACTGAAGAAGGTACTGGTCAGGCTGATCACCGGAATACCGTTGCGGTGACTGGGACTTTTGAGAGAAGAGTGTGACGGTTCAGCACTGTTGGGTTTTCAAATACCGTAGCCTCTTTCACGGCCCCCAGGCCTTGCACCATTCGAACTCATGGGGTTTAAAAGTCTTTTTCTTCAAATGTGGAAAGCTGGCATTTTTCCGATGGGCGAGGCAGCCCAGTTTGGCCCTTGTCCTTCAGTATGCGGCAGGGACTCCCATCTGCCGGCGCAGAGCTGGCGGGAAAACAAGCCGTCTACTAGGAATCCACATCATGAGAGATGACGACCAGCTGGCTTTCTTGTTCTCCACCAAAGCTGTCACTGTGTTAGCACCTGCTCTGGTCCCAGAGGGTCTTCTTGTTGGGACGTCTCCTTCACCGGCTGCTTTTTTCTCAGCACGGGCCATCAGTAGTTTTTTTTCTCCAGCTCGGTCTCAGGTCAGTATTTGTGCACAAGTTTGAAGAGCTGAGTGCCTTTTGCCGGTCTAGGGCCTGGGTGAACTGGTTGATTGCAGGGGGCACCTCCTGGTGCTGCAAAAGATGAACCTCTGGCGTTGGAGCCGGATGAGGTGTTGCCATTCCATGAAGCGAGTAGGGGTCCTTCTTGAGTTGAATATCCTGGCCAATGTCAAGTTCTAGGCCGTCTTCTTAGGCGAGTTCACTTAGACCTTCAGTTGGTCAGAGACATCTTGACTCTGGGTGATGGAGTGGCTTTTCTGGTACTAATGTCCAGCACCTCCTTTTGATAGGTCTGCAGTGTGGTTGTTTGAGGTTCCTGTTTTCTTCTTGGGTCGGGGTGAAGAAAGTGTCATGGTCCCATCTTCCTGGAACACTCTGGTCCTTTCAGCTTCTGCAGTAAGTCCACTCCCAATAGGTTGAGGGTGCAGGTCTTTGACACAACAAACTGGGACATGATGGAGCGTTCTGGCTGAGTCCCAAAACGCTCAGGGGCTTCATAATCTGGAAATATCTGACTTGACCATCAATTCTGAAGTGTTTGCTGGTGCCGTGCCCAATTCTCTATTAAATGTCTTTTGAGCGCTCAAAAACGAAAGGAAACTGTCCACAACGGAAGTGTCAGTATAGCAGTTCGTCAAGACCTCTCATTTATTATTCATTCAAGGTTTTATACGTTTACAAAAAAGGGGCTGGTTAGTCAATTAACATACAATTAAAAGCTGCTAGATTATTGGCTGTTCTAGTGTAAGTATGATAATAAATGATAATTATGATAAAAGGCCTGAAGTTGCAGATTTATTTTTTTACTGCTTTTTGCCCCAGCATTCTTGCATGACTATAAAGTAAACAATAGATATCTACTAAGACTCTCTTTACTTGTTCCTTATGAAGGCCAGGGTCGTCTTTAATGACTGATTATAGCTGGCATCAGCTTTTTGCATATATATGTGAGGGCACAGGATTTTTAGCAAATGAGATCTATCTAACTTTTGAATGCATATATTATGAATATACTTTGAATATATGGAATACATATAAATTTCCATGACAAGTCCTATGCCGGTTGGGAAACCGCTGGGCCCTTCCTGAAGAGGGACAACCTCTCCACTACCTGGTCCCAAATCTGCTGCATACGCTCCACAACAGAGTCAAACACCTGGACAGACAGAAGCCTCAGTCTGTCCCGAAGAAAATCGAGGGTGAAACCCAAAATTGCAGAAAATGGAGACATCAAAGTGGCAGAGCTAGCCCTATTATAAAGAAACTCAGCCAAAGGCAAAAAAGAGACCCAGTCATCTTGATCAGCAGACACAAAGCATCTCAGATAAGTCTCCAATGTCTGGTTTGTTCTCTCAGTTTGTCCATTGGTCTGAGGATGAAAAGCGAGGGGAAAGACAATTGAACACCAAGTTTAAACAAAAGTCCTCCAAAATCTGGAAACAAACTGGACTCCTCTGTCAACACAATGTTCTCAGGAATGCTGTTTTAACCGAAACCACGTGCCCGAAGGAACAAAGGCACCAATTCGGAGGAGGAAGGCAAAATTAGGTAATGGCACAAGATGTATCATTTTGGAAAACCTATCACAAATCACCCAGATAAAAGGTCATTCTCTGAGAAAACAGGGAGGTCGGAAAATGAAATCCATAGAGATATGGGTCCATGGTCTCTTGGGCACAGGCAATGGCATCAACAAACCACTAGAGCGAGAGCAAGGCTTGGAGCGAGAGCAAGTCCCGCAGGACTGCCAAATTCCCTGACGTCACGAGTAGTGTTGAGCGATACTGCTCGATATCTAAAAATATCGGATCGGAATGGTATCGCCGATATCACTAAATATCGGCGATATCCGATTCCGATACCGGAAGTCCCATGTAAGTCTATGGAAAAAATTATCGCAACTAAAAAAAACCTTTATTTCCTTGTAAACACTAAATATACACACATAGAGTACATATTTTATATATATATATATATATATATAACATGTCATTGTGACATATATATATACATATATGTATAGTTTATACACTTCTACATAGTAAAATATCCTCTGATTCAATTGCCGGGTAAAGCCGGCTTCTGTGAAAAGACAGAAGCACCCGACATGAAATGACACTTGGTGTACATAGGGTTAACCATGTCTTTTCATGTCGTTTGCAATCTGATTTGCACAAAACAATTACATCAGTCTATGTGTGCAAAATTTCACACCTGTAGGGGTTAATTAAAGGTGTAAATTCGTTTGTAAAAAAACCTGACTTTTTTGCTACGAATTTACACCTTTAATTAACCCCTACAGGTGTGAAATTTTGCACACATAGACTGATGTAATTGTTTGTGCAAATCAGATAGCAAAGGACATGAAAGACATGGTTAACCCTATGTACACCAAGTGTCATTTCATGTCGGGTTCTGCATTTTCACAAAAGCCGTCAATTGAATTAGCGGCTATTATACTATGTAGAAGTGTATGAACTATAAATATAAATATATATATATGTGTCACAAATTCAATGACATGTATATATATATATATATGAGGTGTAAAATTGTTTTAAAAAAAATGCGCAACCAGACAGACAAAGACAGCGAATGGGGGCAGATAATAATAGCCCAGAGAGGGACCATTATTTTTAGCCCCCCCTGGCTACTAACATCTGCCCCCAGACACCCCAGAAAAGACAAATCTATAATTAGATTCGCCCTTTCTGGCACTTTGCCCATCTATTCCCATTGCCCTGTAGCGGTGGCGAATGGGTTAATATGGGGTTAAAAGCCACATTGCAATTGAAAGGTGACCTTAAGCCAGGTTAATAATTGAGAGCTGTCAATTAGACAACTATCAATTATTAATCCTATTGCATGAAATAAAAATAAAACACACACACTTTAATTAAAAATCATTTTAATGAAATAAAGACACGTTTTTTGACCATCTTTTATTTGACTGCAAAAACCATTTCCTGTAATAAAAATAAAATAAAAAAGCAAAATTATTCTTACCTATCCCATGCACAGTCAGGTCCCACGGTGTAATCCTTCAGAAAGGGTTAATGTTTACTGCAGGGACCGCAGCTAATGCTGCAGCCTCACAGTAAACCCCCAAATGAATGAGTTCCTTTCCTGGCTGACAGGAGAGGAAGTGGAAAGCTTAATTGATTGCTTTCTACTTTCACTTCAGGTCAGCCAGGGACACAATCAGTGACGTCAGAGGGAACTGATTAACAAAAATAGGGGTTCCCTTCGAATAAAAAATGGTGTCGGGTCCCCCCTATTTTTGTTAACCAGCCAGATGAAGCAGACCGCTGAGGCCTGGATTTTCAGGCTGTTAAAGGAGCCAAGATCCATGGACCTTGCCAGCTGATAATACCAGTCACAGCAGTCTGCATATCTTGGCTGATTAACAAAAATAGGGGATCCCCTCAAAAAAAATTGGCGTGGGGTCCCCCCTATTTTTGTTAACCAGCCAGATGAAGCAGACCGCTGAGGCCTGGTTTTTAGGCTGGTAAGGATCCAATATCCATGGACCTTGCAAGCCTGATAATACCAGGCCACAGCATCTGCTTAGCTTGGCTGGTTAACAAAAATAGGGGATCCCCCTAAAAAAAAAAACGGTGTAGGGGTCCCCCTATTTTTGTTAACCAGCCAAGTAAAATGCAGACTGCTGCGGCCTGGTATTAAAAGACTGTCAAGGCCCATGGATTTTGGCCCTCAACACCTGATAATACCAGGCTACAGCAGCCCCACATTTGGCGCATCAAAAGATGTGCCAATTGTGGCACTTTACCCGGCTCTTCCCACTGCCCTGTAGCGGTGGCAAGTGGGTAATAAGGGGGTTAATGTCACCGTTGATTGCACGGTGACAATAAGCCCGGTTAATAATGGAGAGGTGTCAATAAGACACCGATCCATTATTAATCCCAAAGTTATAAATGTATAAAAAAAAGACAAAGCAAGAAAAAAGTCTTTTAATGAAATAAAAGAGACAACACAGTTTCATTAATTTTATTATACACTCATTCCTGCGACGCCATCGATCTCCTGTAAAAAAAGAAAAAAAACAAACCAACAGTATACCACCTGTCCGACGCAGTCCATTAGTAACGACAGTCCCACGACGATCCAGCTCTGCTACATCGCAATGACAGGCGGAGCCTGTCATCGCGACGCAGCACAGCTGATTACCTGCTTCCCCCCGGCGGTGACGTCATCGGACTGATGCTTTACGGCCGGGATTACCCAGCAGTCACTGCAGTTATCGCGAGAAACTGCATGTGACCGCCGGGGGAAAGATGATGGCGGCCATGAAGCAGTCCAGCCCGTGACCGCTGGAGATCTTCTGCCAGGTAAGTGCTGCTGACTCCTGACAGACCCGACCGACGAACACTGGGCAGTGACAGTGACAATCCCGATTCCGGTATCCGATAAGACGAAAATATCGGAACTAAGTATCGAAAGGCCGATAGAGCTAATATCGGCCGATACCCGATACTTGCGGTATCGTATCGCTCAACACTAGTCACGAGACAAAGTAGGCCACCAAAAGGACCGACTAACCAAGTCTCTGGTACCAAAAATTCCGGGATTTACCGGCCAACGCGGAACAATGAATCTCAGACATCACACTCTTTTTCCACCGGTCTGGGACAAACAATTTCCCAATAGGGCAGCGCTCGGGTTTGTCCTCCTGACACCCTTCCAGAGCCAGTCTCAAATTGGGCGAGATGGCGGAAAGAACTACACCCTCTTTCAAAATAACAGCAGGATCAGATAACTCAGGAGAGTTCGCAAGGAATCTCCTCGAAGGCATCCGCCTTAAACATTCTTAGTGCCAGGAAGAAAGGAAACCACAAAATTAAAACGTGTGAAAAACATGGCCCACCTGGCCTGTCTAGGATTAAGTTGCTTGGCTGATTCCAGATAAACCAGATTCTTATGGTCCGTGAGGACCACCACCTGATGTTTGGCTCCCTCCAGCCAATGTCTCCACTCTTCAAAAGCCCACTTCATGGCCAATAACTCCCGATTACCCACGTCATAATTACGTTCAGTTGGAGAAAATTTTCGATAGAAAAAGGCACAAGGGTTACTTTTAGAGGTCTCTGGATCTCTTTGGGACAAAACGGCACCTGCCCAATTTCAGAGGCATCAACCTCCACCTGAAATGGCAGAGAAACATCAGGCTGCCGTAGAACAGGAGCAGAAGTGAATCTCTGCTTAAGTTCCTGAAACGCAGAGACTGCCTCAGGATGCCAATTCACCACATCAGAACCCTTTTTGGTCAAATCAGTCAATGGTTTAACAATAACAGAGAAATTACCAATAAATTTACGATAAAAATTGGCAAAACCCAAGAATCTCTGAAGAGCCTTTAATGAAGTAGGTTGGACCCAATCACAGATGGCCTGAATCTTGACCGGGTCCATTTCAATTACAGATGGGGACAAAATGAATCCAAGAAATGAGATCCTCTGTATGCCAAAAAGACACTTTGATCCCTTCACATACAGAGCATTCTCTCTCAAAATCTGGAACACAGTCCGAACATGTTTCACATGAGAGTCCCAGTCATTGGAAAAATCAAGATATCATCCAAATAAACAATCAGAAATTTATCCACAAAATCCCTGAAAATGTCATTCTTGAAGGACTGGAAGACGGAAGGAGCATTAGTGAGCCCAAAGGGCATCACTAGGTACTCAAAATGCCCCTCTGGGGTATTAAATGCCGTCTTCCATTCATCCCCGTGCTTAATGCGAATAAGGTTATACGCCCCCCTGAGGTCAAGCTTGGTAAACCAAGTCGCACTTTTCACCCTGGAAAACAGGTCAGAAATCAAGGGTAACGGATATTGATATTTCACAGTGATATTGTTCAAGAGACGATAATAAATACACGGCCTTAATGAACCATCCTTTTTGGCCACAAAGAAAAAACCGGCACCCAAGGGTGAAGAGGATGGTCTGATATGACCCTTCTCCAATGACTCCTTGATATAAGACCGCATAGCGTCATGTTCAGGTACAGACAAGTTAAAAAGGCGACCTTTAGGGAATTTACTACCAGGCACTAATTCAATAGCGCAGTCATAGCTCCTATGGGGGGGCAAGGATGCAGATTTACTCTCGCTAAACACATCAGAAAAATCAGTCAAAAAGTCAGGAACAATCCTGAGCCTCAGGAGAGGCAGAAAAAACAGGAGTGTTGGCATTAACACATTGGCAGCCCCAACTGGTTACAGACACAGATTTCCAATCCAAAACAGGATTATGAGACTGTAACCAAGGGAAACCTAGTACAATAATGTCATGCAGATTATACAGCACCAAAAATTTGCAACTCTCCTGATGATCAGGTTCAACCATCATTATCACCTGAGTAGAGAACAGTGGTTTATTCTCAGCCAAAGGGGTAGAATCAATCCCCAGTAGGGGAATAGACTTCCGTAGGGGTATCAAGGGAAACCCACAACATTTAGCAAAATCAAAATCCATCAGGTTAATAGCTGTTCCCGAATCAACAAAAGACTGAGCAGAAAATGTGGACAGGGAGCAAATCAGGGTAACAGTCAACAGAAATTTAGTCTGAACACTACCCAATACAACTGAGCGTTCAAAACGTCTTCCCCGCTTAGGGCAGACTGAAATAGCATGAGAGGCGTCACCACAGTAGAAACATTACCCATTGCGTTTTCGAAACTCATGACACTGTGCCCCAGAAGCCACTCTATCACACTGCATGGGTTCAGAAGCTGGTTCACAAGTCAACACTATTCCACGCATACCTCTACGCTTACGCAAACGTCTGTCAATTTGAATCGCTAATGACATAGAATCATTGAGACCAGAGGGAGCAGGGAAACCCACCATAACATCTTTTTCATTCTCTGACAGACCCTTCCGAAAAAGGGCTGCCAAAGCATCATCATTCCATTTGGTCAGGACTGCCCACTTTCGGAATTTCTGACAGCATAACTCAGCGTCCTCAAGCCCCTGATTTAATGCCAACAAGGTTTTTTCAGCTTGATCAGTGACATTAGGTTCATCGTACAATAACCCCAGAGCCAGAAAAAATGCATCAACATTACTCAAAACAGGGTCCCCAGGTGTCAGGGAAAAAGCCCAATCCTGAGGATCGCCGCGCAGGAGAGAAATGACAATTTGAACCTGCTGTGCTGCGTTCCCTGAGGACTTAGGTTTTAAGGCAAAAAACAACTTACAGTTATTTTTGAAATTCAGAAATTTAGCTCGATCCCCTAAAAAACAAATCTGGCATGGGGATCCTAGGTTCCACAAGCGGCAACCTAGCAGATAGGTAGCAATACTCCGAACTTCAGTGGCAAGCTGATCCACACGGCCAGACAACTGTGCAAACTCCATTGAGAGAAAAAAAAATCCTCAGCACCCAGAGAAAAAGAGGGAAAAAAAAATGCAACAAATAGAAAAAAAAAAAAAATCTCTGACAACTCTGACAACTTTTTTTTTTTTAACACTATTATTCCCTTCTGTGAGTACCATATAATTTTCAGTTTGGCCGGTGATACTGTTGTGATTTGGTAGCTGAGGAGAGCAGGCAAAAACGGCAATACACCAGAGAGGTTGGAATCTACTGGATTGCAGTACACTGACTAACCACCACAACTAAAGGCTGCCATGGAGCGTACCTCCGTTGGTCCTAGATGCCTCGTCACAGCCTGAGAGGCTAACTACACCTAAAGATAGAAAGAGGAAAGCTATCTGCCCCGGAGCAGATCCCCAAAGAACATAGGAAGCCCCCAAACATGTAATGGCGGTTAGATAAGAGGAAATACAGACACAGACAGAAAATAGTATGAGCAAACGTTGGGGCCCAATCTTCCTAGAAAGAAAAGGATAGGAAGGACACTTACTGCAATCCAAAAAACCCTAAAAAAAATACCAACTCTACTAATTGCAAAAACACCTGAGATCACACGACCTCTACCACCTAAATTAGTTCTCTGGTGTAACAAAACTAAGCCGCAGCCACTGATAAAACTGGAAAAGGCAAATGAACAAATAACAGTGGCTCAGATAAACTGAGAGAAGCACAAGCCCCCGGGGACTTGCACAGAAGTGCAGGAAAAAATACAAAAAGCAAGCACAAAAATAAAAGCAGAAAATATCTTATCTGTTAGCAGAAGATGCAGGCAAGACTCAGCAAGCTTCCAAGTGAACCAGGAACCAAATTTGAGACAAGAACAATTGATCACCGGCAACCCTGATGGGAGGGAACCTCCCTTATATAAGACCAGTCTGTAACTCCTGATTGCCAATCTTCACAATCTTCATTAAATGGTTCAGTACTGTTTGTAACCACCAGAGGGAGCTTCTGCTCAGAATTCATTTCTAACACATTCACAACACAAATCCATGGTATCTCTGACACGTGAGTTGAGGGCTATAACAAATGGCTTCAGGATATGGTCCAGGTAGGTGCCGAGTTTCTCAGTCAGCCCATTATTCCCTGAAACAATTGGTCTTCCCTTTAGAGGGGTGATGCCCTTATGTACCTTGGGGAGGCAGTAGAAGGTTTGTAAAACCGGAAATTTTGGTATTAAATAGTCCTTCTCTTCCTTCCCCAAGACCCCTTCTCTAAAACCTCTCTCAATCAGGTTGCTCTGTTCTTTTGAAAATCCCTAGTCGGGTTATACCCCAAAACCTCATAATCATCAGCACATTCCAGAATGTTCAAACACATCGTACGATATTGCGAAACATCCATTATCACAATATTTCCCCCTTTATCAGAGGGTTTTACAACTATGTTTGAATCTTTTTCCAATTTACACAGACACTGCATTTCTTCTTTAGAGAGGTTAAATTGACCATATCTCTGTGGAGTTTTCTTAAGTAAATCATCCACTACCAATTTGAGAAATATATCAATTGAACCCTTGTCTCCTGTAGGTGGTGGCATTCTGGAGCTTTTGTTCTTAAGCGTGGTAAATGGGCCCAATCCCTCTAGATTTTGGTTAGGGTCACTCAAATGATATAAATGATTTTTGCAGGTTTAAGGTATTAATTGGAACATGAGTGCGCTAACATGTAGGTGACTGAATGTGAGCACTGGGCGCCTTGACAACGAGACGCTATGCAGTGGATAGCTTGCATTCCAACAACAGTAAGTGCGCTCCAAATACCAGAAGCGCGTCACACGCCGTGGCGGGTCTTGTTTAGTGACGCGCTTCAACTTTTCCTTATGAACCGCACAGTGTCCAGGAGCCGGTAAGGCAGCAGCAACCTGTCATGAAGTCCTCATGACTGTACATACGTTCCTTGGCATACTCCCCTGTTGATTCTCACAGGTGAAACGCGTCGGGAGATACATAGGACTGGCCACAAGGACATCGCTATACCCATGTCATTATAATCACTCCGTCTGAAAGACACAGAGGGCGGAATGCTTTTGGACTGGGTGAGATTGTTCCTTTACATTACTAAGGTGGCCACAAATGGTATTTGAGACATCATAATAGGTCTTTTTGGGAATGCTCACTTAACAGTGGGGTAACAGGGTTCCGTCTTTGACCATATGGTAATGATGTCATGATTACAAATTTCATATGCATGCCTTCATATTTACTATACAAGCCTCTTTACATATGAAGATATCTATTATGTCTTATACTTACATATTGACCTCAGGATTGGGGTACTAGTATTGTTGGATAAGACAATTATAGTCTTGTGATAAGCAAATGTCTCTGAATTTACAGATTTGGCATCATTGCATGGGTATATACCAGTAAGTTGGCAAGCATTATATTTAACCCATAGGTGCATAGTGTACAATAGATGTGACATCTGATTATAATGTTACTTGATTGACACTGTATTTGTTGTAACATTATTCTGGATACATAGATTCAGGAGTTTTCAACAATTTTCAAATGAGAAAATATTTGTATATCTTCACCTATCTTTGTTGTGTGAATTCTTTGTGACTGACGAGTCACTACCCCACATAGGGGATTGTTATGAGGCTTGTTTCCTTCCTCTAAGAATAGGTGAACATTGAGGATTAATTTCTTTTGCTTCTGGTTGTGTGGTTTGTTTCGTACCACTTGGTTATAATTGTGTTGTATTTTGTTTTATAAACCTTTGTTATTAAAAGTTATATTTTATCCTTGAGCTTACACTATATTGCACATTATCTGGATATCATTTTTTGCTTACCTCTTATAGAAAAAAGAATGAGCAAACGCTGGGACCCAATTCTTTCTAGATAGAAAAGTAAAGGAAAGAATTCTGACTGCAACCCAAAAAACCCTGACAAAAATGCCAACACTTCTGATTAACAAAAAACCTGAGATCACACGATCTCTACCACCTAAATCAGATCTCTGGTGTAACACACAGCAAGTAAGCAAATAAAAAGTGACACAGGAACAGAGCAAAAGTGCGAACACAAACTCAGCACAAATGCAGCGCCAGGCCCCTACTGGGGACCAGGCTGAAAACCACTGCAAGGCAGCAAACCAGCAAGGAAAATTCAACCAGAGGGAAAAAAACAGCAATTCACTTATCTGAATGAAAGCAGGAATGCAAGCTGAGCTCCAACCAAGATCTGGAAGAACAATTGATTACCGGCAAGGCTGATGGGAGTTCAGGTCACTTATATCAGACCATTCGGACGCAGCTGAAAGTCATTCAGCAATTAGTTCATCACCCTCAGCAACCACCGGAGGGAGCCCCAGCTCCGAAGTCACCTCCAACGTGTTCACAACAGTACCCCCCCCTTGAGGAGGGGTCACCGAACCCTCACTTGCGCAACCAGGCCGATCAGGATGAGCTCGATGATAGGCACGGATCAGTCTCCTAGCATGGATGTCCGAAGCAAACACCCAAGAATTGTCCTCTTGACCATAACCTCTCCACTTAACAAAATACTGGAGTTTCCATCTAGCAAAACGAGAATCCAATATTTTCTCAACCACAGAGATGTGAGCACTTTGTGCATTTGGAAGCCCAAATCCTGGATCTAAATGTGCAGCTGGCAACACTGAGATCCATAGACAATATGGAAAGGAGTCTTCTGCTCACTGAGCAGACGCTCAATGGGATAGATGGGGGGGGGATGCTAGGGTGGAGCTGCAGGACACTGAAGTAGGAAGCTGGGTGACAGTTAGAAATCGGGGTAAGGGAAGAGTGCCAGGGAGGCTAGTCCTGATCTGGCACACCCCAATAAGTTTGCAAAGTTGGCAGATGAGGGGTTGTCAGTACAGGGGTAGCACTGCTGCAGCCAGGCATGTCCTCTGAAAGCCGGGGGAGTGTCTGCTCCAGTAAGGGGGGAATTAGGAGAGCAGGGCAGGCCAGACAGGTGCTGGTAGTGGGGGACTCAATTATTAGGGGAACAGATAGGGCAATCTGTCACAAAGACAGGGATCGTCGAACAGTGTGCTGCCTACCTGGCGCTCGAGTCCGACACATCGCTGATCGGGTTGACAGATTACTGGGAGGGGCTGGTGAGGACCCAGCGGTCATGGTGCACATTGGCACAAATGACAAAGTTAGAGGTAGGTGGAAGGTCCTTAAAGATGATTTCAGGGAATTAGGCTGCAAGCTTAAAGCAAGGACCTCCAACGTGGTATTTTCTGAAATACTGCCGGTACCACGTGCCACACCAGAGAGGCAACGGGAGATTAGGGAGGTTAATAAGTGGCTCAAGAATTGGTGTAGGAAGAAGGGGTTTGGGTTCCTGGAGAACTGGGCCGACTTCTCAGTTGGCTACAGGTTCTATGCTAGGGACGGGCTGCACCTCAATGGGGAGGGTGCAGCTGTGCTGGGGGAGAAAATGGCTAGAAGGTTGGAGGATTCTTTAAACTAGGGACTGGGGGGGAGGGTATTCATTTTATAGGAGGGGAAGGCAGTGTCATGGGTGCATCGCCACGAAGATTGTCGCGATTGCACATTCTGACTTCTCGCAGCTGAGTTGCTGTTTCTTTGTGTTTGGTAATGAGGGAGTTAATTTTACCTAGCTTTTTGCTAAGACTAGGTCCAGCCTCGCCCGGCTGCTTTTGATTATGTTCTAATTAGCTTCCTTTATATAGCTGCCAGTCTGCTGGTTAGATGCCGGTGAAAGCATTCATACAGACTGCAGATAGGATCGGTTCTGAGAAGACTTAAGCTAAGAGCTCTTTTGTTGTTTCTCCTCACCTTGCTTATAGTTTATCTCCTAGACCTTTGGTGTTCCCTCTGTGTTTTAATGTTGTATGCAAGACAGTATTTACTTTATCCCCTGTCTGTCTCGTTTGTCTATACTGTTTGTTAACCTTTACCTGTTCATTCCCTATGGTGGTAATCAGGGTCCTTCTAAGGACTAGATTACAGTGGTCAGGGATTTATAGGAGACAGGGTTTACGCTGGTGGCCTGGACCTCTGTACCATAAACAGTACCTCCAGGTAGAGGGACTAGTCAGGACCCCAGTTTAGGGTCAGCATAGACCCCGGTCCACCTCTAGCCAGAGACAGCGTGAAAAGGATTCAGTATTGACCCACAGGATATTATGTCAGGTAATACTATGCTATATATACATGTTGATGTTACCTATTTATATGTTATATAGAATGTTGTTCCACTTGATAGATTACTGACATTATATATTTATACATCTGCTAGACAGCGTGACATTTTCACCGGCCCAACTATAGATTCTCCCCAGCTACCATGGATCCAGTAGCCCAGCTTGCCCTGCAGTTGCAGAAATTGTCCATGGAGTTTACGGACATTAAGTCCAAGGTTTTGTCCCCCCCGGAGCAAACCAGATCTGAACCTAAGGTTGCTCTTCCGGACAGGTTCACTGGTGGGCGGGACAAATTTTTTACCTTCCGGGAGGCATGTAAATTGTACTTTCGGCTACGGCCTCGGTCATCGGGGAGTGAGGAGCAGAGGGTGGGAATTGTCATCTCGCTCTTACAAGGGGACCCTCAATCCTGGGCGTTCTCTCTTCCTCCGGGCTCCCCGGCCCTCCAGTCAGTAGATCGATTTTTTGCTGCCCTGGGGCTGGTGTATGATGACCCGGATCGGGTCTCCCTTGCTGAAACGAAGTTACGTAGGATACAGCAGGGAGATCGTCCGGCGGAGGAATTTTCTTCTGAGTTCCGTAGATGGGCCACAGATACTCAGTGGAATGACCCAGCTCTTAGGAGCCAGTTTTGTCAAGGGTTATCTGACAAATTAAAAGATGTTTTGGCTCAGTATGATTCTCCTCCGTCACTGGAGGCTGCTATGGCCCTTGCTATTCGTATTGATAGACGGCTTCGGGGGAGGTGCGAGGTAACTCCACCCCCTGTTATTACTCCACCCACTACTAAAGTCCCTTATATGGAGGTTCCCCTGGTCTGTTCTGAGGAACCTATGCAGTTGGGTGGGACATCATTTTGTAGGAGGGAATCGGCGGTGCGCCGCAAGACAAGAAGGTGTTTCTTCTGCGGGAGAGAGGGACATTTTGTTGGGGGGTGTCCCTCCCGTGCCTCATTGAGCAAAAAAGTCACCGAAAAACTGTTAATCTCAGGTTGTGTGGTGGACGACAACCTGGGAGTAGGTATTTCGTCCCCAGGTCCGTCTCAATTTCTCGTGCCTGCGGAGGTGGTGGTTGGTGCGAGAGTTGAGAGGATTTCTGTTCTTCTTGATAGTGGGTCTGGGGCTAATATGGTGGACGCTCGGTTTGCCCAGGTGCAAGGTATGCAACTGAGTGTATTGGCCAAACCGATCCCTATACTTTCTATTGACGCCAGACCTCTCGGTCAAGGTAGCTTTGTACAAGCTGTTCATAACATAGACCTTCGAGTAGGGGCAATACATAAAGAACAGTTGTCTTGTTATGTGTTGGAGGGTCTTCCTACTCCTATTGTGTTGGGACTTCCCTGGTTGGCTAAACATAACCCAGTGATTGATTGGCAATCCAGAAAGATAAGCCAGTGGGGTGAATTTTGCAAGAATAACTGCATGAACACGGTCATCGGTGCGGTCGTGCCTAGGACTTTGCCTCCTTTTCTGGAGGACTTTGGGGAGATGTTCTCAGAGGAGGGGTGTCAAAAGTTACCTCCTCATCGCACGTATGACTGCTCAATAAAATTGCTTCTGATGCCTTATCTCGTAGTTTCCCAGGGGCCGGAAAGACGGATGACCCGGTTCCTATCCTTCAGGAAGGAGTGGTGGTGTCGGCTGTGTGCTCTGAGCTTGAGGAGGAGGTGTTGGAGGCTCAGGGGGACGCCCCTGTAGGACCTCCAGGGAAACTGTTTGTTCCTAATCAGTTAAGACAAAAAGTTATCGAGGCACATCATAGTTCTGCTTTAGCAGGACATCCAGGGAGTAAAGCAACTGTGGATCTCCTTTCTCGCCGGTTTTGGTGGCCTAACTTAAATAAAGAGGTAATAACTTTTGTCGCGTCCTGTGGAGTTTGTGCTCGCTCTAAGACCCCACATACCCGTCCATCTGGGGTTCCTGAGGAGGAACGATTCTCGTCGTCACTTGCTTCAGTTTGGAGAGGAGTGCTGAATGGTCTGAGTGCTATGGGGAACTGTTTCAAGCGGAGGTCTGATAGGAGGAGAGTGTCTGGTCCGGACCTAGGTGTGAACGATCTGGTGTGGTTGTCTACCAAGAATATAAAACGCAAAGTTCCCTCCTGGAAACTGGGTCCCAGGTTCATCGGTCCATACAGGATCAGTTCTATAATTAATCCTGTGGCATTTCGTCTGGACCTCCCTCCTACGTTTAAAATCCATAATGTATTCCACAAATCGTTGCTTAAGAGGTACGTGGCGCCAGTTATACCGTCACTTCTACCTCCTCCTCCAGTGGTAGTCAATGGTAACTTAGAATTTCAAGTGTTGAAGATCATTGACTCACGTCTGAATCGCCGGTCCCTTAGTATTTGGTTCATTGGAAGGGATATTGTCCTGAGGAGAGGACGTGGGTCTCTGCGTCTGAGATTAACGCAGATCGATTGGTTCGGACCTTCCACACGACTTACCCGGACAGACCTGGCCCTGAGGTCCGGAGGCCCCTCGTAGAAGGGGGGGTACTGTCATGGGTGCATCGCCACGAAGATTGTCGCGATTGCACATTCTGACTTCTCGCAGCTGAGTTGCTGTTTCTTTGTGTTTGGTAATGAGGGAGTTAATTTTACCTAGCTCTTTGCTAAGACTAGGTCCAGCCTCGCCCGGCTGCTTTTGATTATGTTCTAATTAGCTTCCTTTATATAGCTGCCAGTCTGCTGGTTAGATGCCGGTGAAAGCATTCATACAGACTGCAGATAGGATCGGTTCTGAGAAGACTTAAGCTAAGAGCTCTTTTGTTGTTTCTCCTCACCTTGCTTATAGTTTATCTCCTAGACCTTTGGTGTTCCCTCTGTGTTTTAATGTTGTATGCAAGACAGTATTTACTTTATCCCCTGTCTGTCTCGTTTGTCTATACTGTTTGTTAACCTTTACCTGTTCATTCCCTATGGTGGTAATCAGGGTCCTTCTAAGGACTAGATTACAGTGGTCAGGGATTTATAGGAGACAGGGTTTACGCTGGTGGCCTGGACCTCTGTACCATTAACAGTACCTCCAGGTAGAGGGACTAGTCAGGACCCCAGTTTAGGGTCAGCATAGACCCCGGTCCACCTCTAGCCAGAGACAGCGTGAAAAGGATTCAGTATTGACCCACAGGATATTATGTCAGGTAATACTATGCTATATATACATGTTGATGTTACCTATTTATATGTTATATAGAATGTTGTTCCACTTGATAGATTACTGACATTATATATTTATACATCTGCTAGACAGCGTGACAGGCAGTGCAGATAGAGACCTGGGCACAAATAATGAAATTGGGGGTGGGGGTGGCATGGGGGGTGGGGTTAGAACAGTTAATAATTTAAGAAAGAATAGAGGTTCAGAGAGATACATAAAGTGCATGTATACTAATGCCAGAAGCCTCACCAACAAAATGGCGGAATTAGAATTAATTTTGTTGGAACATAATTATGACATGGTGGGGATATCTGAGACTTGGCTGGATGAGAGCCACGACTGGGCAGTTAATTTACAGGGCTATAGTCTGTTTAGAAATGACCGTAAAAATAAGCGAGGTGGGGGTGTGTGTTTATATGTAAAATCATCCTTAAAACCCATCCTGCGTGATATCTGTGAATCTAATGAAGATGTAGAGTCTCTGTGGGTGGAGATTAGGGGAGGGGGGAAAAATAATAAATTACTGATAGGGGTTTGTTATAAGTCTCCTAAAATAATGGAAGCAACAGAGAATATCCTCGTAAAGCAAATAGATGAAGCAGCAACTCAAGGAGAAGTCATTATTATGGGGGACTTCAACTACCCTGAAATACATTGGGGAACAGAAACCTGCAGTTCCAGCAAAGGTAATACGTTTTTGGCAACTATGAGAGACAATTACCTTTCACAACTAGTTCAGGACCCAACAAGAGGGGGGGCACTGCTAGACCTAATATTATCCAACAGGCCAGACCGCATATCAAATATAAGGGTTGGGGGTCACTTGGGTAATAGTGATCACAAAATAATAAGCTTTCATGTATCCTTTAATAAGATGTGTAGTCGAGGGGTTACAAGGACACTAAACTTCAGGAAGGCAAATTTCCAACGGATGAGAGATGATCTTGGTGCAATAAACTGGGACGATATCCTGAGACATAAAAATACACAAAGAAAATGGGAGACGTTTATTAGCAACCTGAATAGTACCTGTGCACAGTATATACCCTATGGGAATAAACATGCTAGAATTAGGAGGAAACCACTATGGCTAAATAGAGCTGTAAGGGGCGTAATAAGGGACAAAAAGAAAGCGTTTAGGGAATTAAAGCAAGTAGGTAGTGAAGAGGCATTAAATAAATACAGAAGACTGAATAAATTCTGTAAAAAGCAAATCAATACAGCAAAGATTGAGGCAGAGAGACTCATTGCCAGAGAAAGTAAAAATAATCCCAAAATATTCTTTAACTACATAAATAGCAAGAAACTAAAAAATGATAGTGTTGGTCCCCTTAAAAATAGTCTGGGTGAAATGGTGGATGAGGATGAGGAAAAAGCCAATATTCTAAATGACTTTTTTTCAACTGTATTTACACAAGAAAATCCCATGACAGATAACATGATCAGAGATAAAAAAATTTCTCCATTAAATGTCACCTGCTTAACCCCTTACTGCCATCGGACGTACTATCCCGTCCATGGTACCTGGGCCCGTATGACCGGGGACGGGATAGTACGTCTCGTGCGATCGGACGCGCCCCGGGGGGAGCGCAGCCGATCGCGGCCGGGTGTCAGCTGATTATCACAGCTGACACCCATGACTGTGTGTCAGGAGCGGGCACGGACCGCTCCCGGCACATTAACCCCTTGCACACCGCGATCAAACATGATCGCGGTGTACTGGGGGCACAGGGGAGGATCGCGCAGGGTGGGGGCTCCCTGCGCGCCCCCCTGAGACCCTCAGAGCAGCGCGTTGTGATCGCGCTGTTCTGAGGGCTTCCTCCCTCCCAGGACCCGGATCCAAGATGGCGCCGGGGTCCTGGAGGGAGGCGGCTACCTCAGTGCCTGCCGAGAGCAGGCACTGAGAAGCCTGCTGCACTGCCTGAGCGATCGCTGGTGTGACAGAGTGCTGTGCACACTGTCACACCAGCGATCTGATAAAATACAGTGATGTCCCACCCTGGGACAAAGTAAAAAAGTTAAAAAAATAAAAATAAACATGTTTTAAAAAAAAATCCAAAATAAATAAAAAAAATATATATATATTCCCCAATAAATACATTCTTCCTGTAAATAAAAAAAACAAAGCAATAAAAGTACACATATTTGGTATCACCGCGTCCGTAACGACCCCCCCTATAAAATTGTCCCACTAGTTAACCCCTTTAGTGAACCCCTTAAAAAAAAAAAAAAAAACGAAGCAAAAAATCAATGCTTTATCATCATACCGCCAAACAAAAAGTGGAATAACACGCGATCAAAAAGACCGATATAAAAAAACATGGTACTGCTGAAAACTCATCTTGTCCCGCAAAAAACGAGCCATCATACAGCATCATCAGCGAAAAAATAAAAAAGTTATAGCTCGCAGAATAAAGCGATGCAAAAATAATAATTTTTTATATAAAATTGTTTTTATTCTATAAAAGCGCCAAAACATGAAAAAATGATATATTTGAGGTATCGCCATAATCGTACTGACCCGAAGAATAAAACTGCTTTATCAATTTTACCACACGCGGAACGGTATAAACGCCTCCCCCAAAAGAAATTCATGAATTGCTGATTTTTGTTCATTCTAACCTCCCAAAAATTGAAATAAAAAGCGATCAAAAAACGTCACATGCTCAAAAATGGTACCAATAAAAACGTCAACTCGTCCCGCAAAAAATAAGACCTCACATGACTCTGTGGGCCAAAATATGCAAAAATTATAGCTCTCAAAATGTGATGATGCAAAAACTATTTTTGCAATAAAAAGCGTCTTTTAGCGTGACAGCTGCCAATCATAAAAACCCGCTATAAATAGTAAATCAAACCCCCCTTTATCACCCCCTTAGTAAGGGAAAAATAATAAAATTAAAAAAAAGTATTTATTTCCATTTTCCCATTAGGGTTAGGGTTGCGGCTAAAGTTAGGGTTAGGGTTGGCGCTAAAGTTAGGATTAGGGTTAGGGTTGGGATTAGGGGTGTGTTAGGGTTAGGTTTGTGGTTAGGGTTGGGACTAGGGTTAGGGTGTGTTGGGGTTAGGGTTGGAGTTAGAATTGGGGGGTTTCCGCTGTTTAGGCACATCAGGGGCTCTCCAAATGTGACATGGCGTCTGATCTCAATTCCAGCCAATTCTGCGTTGAAAAAGTCAAACGGTGCTCCTTCACTTCTCAGCTCTGCCATGCGTCCAAACAGTAGTTTATCCCCACATATGGGGTATCAGCGTACTCTGGACCCCAAGAGTTATTGTGCAATTTGTCCTATTTCTTCTGTTACCCTTGGGAAAATAAAAAACTGGGGGCGAAAATATCATTTTTGTACAAAAAAAATATTTTTTTTTGTTTTTACGGCTGTACATTATAAACTTCTGTGAAGCACTTGGGGCTTCATAGCGCTCACCACACATCTAGATAAGTTCCTTGTGGGGTCTATTTTCCAAAATGGGGTCACTTGTTGGGGATTTCCACTGTTTAGGTGCATCAGGGGCTCTCCAAATGCGACATGACGCCCCCAGACCATTCCATCAAAGTCTGCAATCCAAAACGTCACTACTTCCCTTCCGAGCCCCAACGTGTACCCATACAGTAGTTTTCTCCCACATATTGGATATCAGCGTACTCAGGACAAATTGGACAACAACTTTTGGGGTCCAATTTTCCTGTTACCCTTGTAAAAATAAAATATTGGGGCAAAAAAAATCATTTTTGCAAAAAAAAAAAAAGATTTTTTATTTTTACGGCTGTGCGTTATAAACTTCTGTGAAGCACTTCGGGGTTCAAAGTGCTCACCACACATCTAGATAAGTTCCTTGTGGGGTCTATTTTCCAAAATGGGGTCACTTGTTGGGGATTTCCACTGTTTAGGCGCATCAGGGGCTCTCCAAATGCGACATGACGCCCCCAGACCATTCCATCAAAGTCTGCAATCCAAAACGTCACTACTTCCCTTCCGAGCCCTGACGTGCACCCATACAGTAGTTATCTCCCACATATTGGGTATCAGCGTACTCAGGACAAATTGGACAACAACTTTTGGGGTCCAATTTCTCCTGTTACCCTTGTGAAAATAAAATATTGGGACGAAAAAATCATTTTTGTAAAAAAAAAAGGATTTTTTATTTTTACGGCTGTACGTTATAAACTTCTGTGAAGCACTTCGGGGTTCAAAGTGCTCACCACACATCTACAGTCATGGCCAAAAGTTTTGAGAATGACACAAATATTAATTTTTACAAAGTCTACTGCTTCACTTTTTCTAATGGCAATTTGCATATACTCCAGAATGTTATAAAGAGTGATCAGCTTAAATGCAATTACTTGCAAAGTCAATATTTAGCTAGAAAATGAACTTTATGCCCCAAAACACATTTCAACATCATTGCAGCCCTGCCTTAAAAGGACCAGCTAACCTCTTTTCAGTGATTGCTCCATTAACACAGGTGTGGGTGTTGATGAGGACATGGCTGGAGATCAATCTGTCATGATTAAGTAAGAATGACACCACTGGACACTTTAAAAGGAGGCTGGTGCTTGTCATCATTGTTTCTCTTCTGTTAACCATGGTTATCTCTAAAGAAACACGTGCAGTCATCATTGCAATGCACAAAAATGGCCTAACAGGGAAGAGCATCGCAGCTAGAAAGATTGCACCTCAGTCAACAATCTATCGCATCATCAAGAACTTCAAGGAGGGAGGTTCCATTGTTGCCAAAACGGCTCCAGGGCGCCCAAGAAAGACCAGCAAGCGTCAGGACCGTCTCTTAAAAGTGTTTCAGCTGCGGGATCGGGCTACCAGCAGTGCAGAGCTTGCTCAGGAATGGCAGCAGGCAGGTGTGAGTGCGTCTGCACGCACTGTGAGGCGGAGACTCTTGGAGCAAGGCCTGGTCTCAAGGAGGGCAGCAATGAAGCCACTTCTCTCCAGAAAAAACATCATGGACAGACTGATATTCTGCAAAAGGTACAGGCAGTGGACTGCTGAGGACTGGGGTAAAGTTATTTTCTCTGATGAATCCCATTTTCGATTGTTTGGGACATCAGGAAAACGCCTCATTCGGAGAAGACAAGGTGAGCGCTACCACCAGTCTTGTCTCATGCCAACTGTTAAGCATCCTGAAACCATTCATGTGTGGGGTTGCTTCTCAGCCAAGGGAATCGACTCTCTCACAGTCTTACCTAAAAACACAGCCATGAATAAAGAATGGTACCAGAATGTTCTCCAAGAGCAACTTCTCCCAACCCTCCAAGATCAGTTTGGTGATCAACAATGCCTTTTCCAGCATGATGGAGCACCTTGCCATAAAGCAAAGGTGATAACTAGATGGCTCAGGGAACAAAACATAGAGATTTTGGGTCCATGGCCTGGAAACTCCCCAGATCTTAATCCCATTGAGAACTTGTGGTCAATCATCAAGAGACGGGTGGACAAACAAAAACCTAAAAATTCTGACAAAATGAAAGCATTGATTGTGCAAGAATGGACTGCTATAAGTCAGGATTTGGTCCAGAAGTTGATTGAGAGCATGCCAGGGAGAATTGCAGAGGTCCTGAAGAAGAAGGGTCAACACTGCAAATATTGACTTGCTGCATTAACTCATTCTAACTGTCAATATAAGCTTTCGTTACTCATATGTTTGCAATTATATTTCTGTCGTCTGTGATAAAAGCGTCTGTCAAACACACATAAAAACCAGAGGGCAATAGATCATGTGAAAATATAATATTTGTGTCATTCTCAAAACTTTTGGCCATGACTGTAGATAAGTTCCTTGTGGGGTCTATTTGCCAAAATGGGGTCACTTATGGGGAGTTTCCACTGTATAGGTGCATCAGGGGCTCTCCAAATGTGACATGACGCCCCCAGACCATTCCATCAAAGTCTGCAATCCAAAACGTCACTACTTCCCTTCCGAGCCCTGACGTGCGCCCATACAGTAGTTTTCTCCCACATATTGGGTATCAGCGTACTCAGGACAAATTGGACAACAACTTTTGGGTTCTAATTTCTTCTGTTACCCTTGTGAAAATAAAATATTGGGGGCGAAAAAATCATTTTTGTAAAAAAAAAAGGATTTTTTATTTTACGGCTGTACGTTATAAACTTTAGTGAAACACCTGGGGGTTAAAAGTTCTCACCACACATCTAGATAAGTTCCTTGAGGGGTCTAGTTTCCAAAATGGTGTCATTTATGGGGGTTTCCACTGTTTAGGCAGATCAGGAGCTCTCCAAACACGACATGGCGTCCAGCCAATTCTGCGTTGAAAAAGTCAGACGGCGCTCCTTCCCTTCCAAACTCTGCCATGCACCCAAACAGTGGTTTACCCCCACATATGGGGTATCAGCGCACTCAGGACAAATTGCACAATAACTTTTGGAGTCTTGTTACCCTTGGAAAAATAAAAATTGGGGTGAAAAGATCAATTTTGTGGAAAAAATATGATTTTTAAATTTTACGGCTCTACGTTATAAACTTGTGTGAAGCACTTGGGGGTTCAAATTGCTCACCAAAGATCTAGAAAAGTTCCTTAGGGGGTCTAGTTTCCCAAATGGGGTCATTTGTGGGGGGTTTCCACTGTTTAGGCACATCAGGGGCTCTCCAAATGCAACATGGCATCCAATCTCAATTCCAGCCAATTTTGGTTGGAAAAGTCAAATGGTGCTCCTTCGATTCCGAGCTCTGCCGTGCGCCCAAACAGTGGTTCCCCCCCACATATGGGGTATCAGCGTACTCAGGACAAATTGGACAACAACTTATGTGGTCCAATTTCTCCTGTTACCCTTGGGAAAATAAAAAATTAGTGACTAAAAGATAATTTTTGTGGGAAAAAAATAGGATTTTTTATTTTCATGCCCGGGCATTATAAACTTGTGTGAAGCACTTGGGGGTTCAAAGTGCTCACCAAAGATCTAGATAAGTTCCTTAGGGGGTCTAGTTTCCAAAATGGGGTCACTTGTGGGGGTTTTTCACTGTTTAGGCTCATCTGGGCCACTGCAAACGGAACATGACCCCCATCAACGTCTGCATTCCAAAACGTTACTACTTCCTTTCCAAGCCCTGCCGTGCACCCAAACAGGTTCCCCCCCCACATATGGGGTATCAGCGTACTCAGGACAAATTGGACAACAACTTTTGGGGTCCAATTTCCTTGGGAAAATTCAAAAATTTGGGACTAAAAAATCATTTTTGTGGAAAATTGTTTTTTTTTTTTTCACACCCAGGCATGCTTTTGTGAAACACTTGGGGGTTCAAAGTGCTCACAACAGATCTAGATAAGTACCTTAGGGGGTCTAGTTTCCAAAATGGTGTCACTTGTGGGGGTTTCCACTGTTTAGGCGCATCAGGGGCTCTCCAAACACGACATGGCGTCCAATCTCAATTCCCGCCAATTTTAGTTTGAAAAGTCAAACGGCGCTCCTTCCCTTACGAGCTCTGCCGTGTGCCCAAACAGTGGTTTTCCCCCACATATTGGGTATTGGCATACTCAGGAGAAATTGCATAACAACCTTATCTGTCCATTTTCTCCTTTTACCCTTGTGAAAATAAAAAAAAAGTTTGTAAAAGATCATTTTTGTGACTAAAAAGTTAAATATTCATTTTTTCCTTCCACGTTGCTTTAGTTCCTGTGAAGCACCTGAAGGGTTAATAATCTTCTTGAATGTGGTTTTGAGTACCTTGAGGGGTGCAGTTTTTAGAATGGTGTCACTTTTGGGTATTTTCTGCTACATAGACCCCTCAAAGTGACTTCAAATATGAGGTGGTCCCTAAAAAAAATGGCTTTGTAAATTTTGTTGTAAAAATGAGAAATCGCTGGTCAACTTTTAACCCTTATAACTTCCTAACAAAAAAAAATTTTGGTTCCAAAATTGTGCTGATGTAAAGTAGACATGTGGGAAATGTTATTTATTAACTATTTTGTGTGATATATTTCTCTGTTTTAAGGGAATAAAAATTCAAAGTTTGAAAATTGCAAAATTTTAAAAATTTTAGCCATATTTGCGTTTTTTTCAAAATAAACGCAAGTTATATCGAAGAAATTATACTTCTAACGTGAAGTACAATATGTCACGAGAAAACAGTCTCAGAATCGCGAAGATCCGTTGAAGCGTTCCAGAGTTATAACCTCATAAAGAGACAGTGGTCAGAATTGTAAAAATTGTCCCGGTCATTAACGTGCAAACCACCCTTGGGGGTGAAGGGGTTAACCCAGCAGGAAGTACGGCGGCGTCTAAAAATCACTAAAGTAGACAAATCCCCGGGCCCGGATGGGATACACCCCGAGTACTGCAGGAATTAAGTACAGTTATAGATAGACCATTATTTTTAATCTTTAAAGATTCCATAATAACTGGGTCTGTACCACAGGACTGGCGTATAGCAAATGTGGTGCCAATATTCAAACAGGGGGCAAAAACTGAACCTGGAAATTATAGGCCAGTGAGCTTAACATCTACTGTGGGTAAAATCCTGGAGGTTTTTTTAAGGGATACTATATTGGAGTATCTGAAGCTGAATAACCTCATGACACAGTATCAGCATGGGTTTACGAGGGACCGTTTTTGTCAGACTAATCTGATAAGCTTTTATGAAGGGGTAAGTTCAGGACTGGACCAAGGGAATGCAGTGGACGTGGTGTTCATGGACTTCTCAAAGGCTTTTGATACAGTGCCACACAAAAGGTTGATACATAAAATGATAACAATGGGGATAGGGGAAAATATGTGTAAGTGGGTTAAGAACTGGCTCATGGATAGAAAACAAAGGGTGGTTATTAATGGAGCACACTCGGACTGGGTCACGGTTAGCAGTGGGGTACCACAGGGGTCAGTATTGGGGCCGCTTCTCTTTAACATATTTATTAATGACCTTGTAGGGGGCATACAGAGTAGTATTTCAATATTTGCAGATGACACTAAACTCTGCAGGGTAATAAATACAGAGGAGGATAATTTTATATTTCAGGAGGATTTATGTAAACTAGAAGCTTGGGCTGATAAATGGCAAATGAGCTTTAATGGAGATAAATGTAAGGTCATGCACTTGGGTAGAACAAATAAGATGTATAATTATGTGCTTAATTGTAAAACACTGGGCAAAACTGTCACTGAAAAAGACCTGGGTGTATGGGTGGACGACAAACTCACATTTAGTGACCAATGTCAGGCAGCTGCTGCCAAGGCAAATAAAATAATGGGATGCATTAAAAGAGGCATAGATGCTCATGAGGAGAACATAATTTTACCTCTATACAAGTCACTGGTGCGACCACACTTAGAATACTGTGTGCAGTTCTGGTCTCCGGTGTATAAGAAAGACATAGCTGAACTGGAGCGGGTGCAGAGAAGAGCGACCAAGGTTATTAGAGAACTAGGGGGTCTGCAATACCAGGACAGGTTATTACACTTGGGGTTATTTAGTTTGGAGAAACGAAGGCTTAGGGGTGATCTTATTACAATGTATAAATATATGAGGGGACAGTACAAAGACCTTCCTAATGATCTTTTTACTCTTAGACCTGTGACGGGGACAAGAGGGCATCCTCTACGTCTGGAGGAAAGAAGGTTTAGCCATAATCACAGACGCAGATTCTTTACTGTAAGAGCAGTGAGACGATGGAACTCTCTGCCGTCTAATGTTGTAATGAGTGATTCCTTACTAAAATTTAAGAAGGGACTGGATGCCTTTTCACTAGTTTCCTAGATACAGCGTTGATCCAGGGAGCTAGTCTGATTGCCGTATGTGGAGTCGGGAAGGAATTTTTTTCCCCAATGTGAAGCATACTGTTTGCCACTTGGTTTTTTTTTGCCTTCCTCTGGATCAACATGTTAGGGCAGGTTAGGATAGGATATGGGTTGAACTAGATGGACTTAAAGTCTTCCTTCAACCTTAATAACTATGTTACTATGTTACTATGTTACATACTCCAAATTGCCCTCAACCAAAACAGGGTCAGGAGGCGCAGCCATAGGAACCACTAGCTCAACAAACCTCTTCAATAATGATTTGTGGAACACGTTATGGATCTTAAATGTCCCTGGAAGAAGCAAACGGAAGAAAACCGGATTAAGAATTTCCATGATCTTATAAGGTCCAATGAACCTTGGCTTAAACTTTGGAGACGCAACCTTCGTAGGGATATTTCTTGAGGACAACCAAACCAAGTCCCCCACTTTAAACTGAGGACCATCAGTCCTATGCCAGTTGGCAAACCACTGGGCCTTCTCCGGAGAGAGAGAAACAACCTCTACACTACCTGGTCCCAAATCTGCTGCATACGCTCCACAATAGTCAACCCCCGGACAGATGGAAGAATTCTGGGTGAAACCCAGAATTGCAGAAAAATGGAGACATCAAGGTGGCAGAGCTAGCCCTAATATTAAGAGCAAACTCTGCCAAAGGCAAAAAAGAGACCTAATCATCTTGATCAGCAGACACAAAACATCTCAAATAAGTCTCCAAGGTCTGGTTTGTTCTCTCGGTTTGTCCATTGGTCTGAGGGTGAAATGCAGAGGAGAAAGATAACTGAACACCAAGTTTAGAACAAAATGTTCTCCAAAATCTGGAAACAAACTGGACTCCTCTGTCAGACACAATGTTCTCCAGAATGCCATGTAACCGAACCACATGCTGAAAGAATAAAGGCACCAATTTGGAGGAGGAAGGCAACTTAGGTAATGGCACAAGATGTATCATCTTGGAAAACCTATCACAGATTATCCAGATAACGGTCATTCTCTGAGAGACAGGGAGGTCAGAAATAAAATCCATAGAGATATGGGTCCATGGCCTCTTAGGTACAGGTAATGGCATTAACAAACCACTAGAGCGAGAGCAAGGCTTGGAACGAGAGCAAGTCCCACAGGACTGCACAAAGTCCTTGACGTCACGAGACAAAGTCGGCCACCAAAAGGACCGACTCACCAAGTCTTTGGTACCAAAAATACCAGGATGACCAGCCAACGCGGAACAATGAATCTCAGACATCAACTCTTCTTCCACTGGTCTTGGCAAACAATTTCCCAATAGGGCAGCGCTCAGGTTTATCCTCCTGACACCCTTCCAGAGCCAGTCTCAAATTGGGCGAGATGGCGGAAAGAACTACACCCTCTTTCAAAATAACAGCAGGATCAGTTAACTCAGGAGAATCCACAAAGAAACTCCTCGAGAGGGCATCCGCCTGAACATTCTTAGTGCCAGGAAGAAAAGAAAATACAAAATTAAAATGTGTGAAAAACAAGGCCCACCTAGCCTGTCTAGGATTAAGTCGCTTGGCTGATTCGAGATAAACCAGGTTCTTATGGTCCGTGAGGACCACCACCTGATGTTTGGCTCCTTACAGCCAATGTCTCCACTCTTCAAAGGCCCACTTCATGGCCAATAACTCCCGATTACCCACATCATAATTACGTTCAGTTGGAGAAAATTTTCGAGAGAAGAAGGCACAAGGGTTACTCTTAGAGGTCTCCGGATCCCTTTGGGACAAAACGGCACCTGCTCCAATCTCAGAAGCATCAACCTTCACCTGAAACGGTGGAGAAACATCAGGCTGCCGTAGAACAGGAGCAGAAATGAATCTCTGCTTAAGTTCCTGAAACGCAGAAACTGCCTCAGGAAGCCAATTCACCACATCAGAACCCCTTTTGGTCAAATCAGTCAATGGTTTAACAATACCGGAGAAATTACCAATAAATTTACGATAAAAATTGGCAAAACCCAAAAATCTCTGAAGAGCCTTCAATGTAGTAGGTTGAACCCAATCACAGATGGCCTGAACCTTGACCGGGTCCATTTCAATAACAGACGGAGACAAAAAGAATCCCAGAAATGAAATCTTCTGTACGCCAAAAGGACACTTTGATCCCTTCACATACAATGCATTCTCTCTCAAAATCTGGAACACAGTCCGAACATGTTTCACATGAGAGTCCCAGTCGTTGAAAAAAATCAGGATATCATCCAAATAAACGATCAGAAATTTATCCACAAAATCCCTGAAAATATCATTCATAAAGGATTGGAAGACGGAAGGGGCATTAGTAAGCCCAAAAGGCATCACTAGGTACTCAAAATGCCCCTCTGGGGTATTAAACGCCATCTTCCATTCATCCCCGTGCTTAATGCGAATAAGGTTATACGCCCCCCTGAGGTCAAGCTTGGCAAACCAACTAGCACTTTTCACTCTGGAAAATAGGTCAGAAATAAAGGGTAACGGATATTGATATTTTACAGTTATTTTATTCAGGAGGCGATAATACATGCCCTCAATGAACTGTCCTTTTTGGCCACAAAGAAAAAAACAGTGCCCAAGGGTGAAGAGGATGGTCTAATATGACCCTTCTCCAAAGACTCCTTGATATAAGATCGCATAGCATCGTGTTCAGGTACAGATAAATTAAAAAGGCGACCTTTAGGAAATTTACCACCGGGCACTAACTCAATAGTGCAATCATAGCTCCTGTGAGGAGGTAAGGATGCAGACTTACTCTCACTAAACACCTCAGAAAAATCAGTCAAAAAGTCAGGGACATCCTGAGATTGTGGAGAGGCAGAAAAAACAGGAGTGTCAGTATTAACACATTGGCAGGCCCAACTGGTCACAGACACAGATTTCCAATCCAAAACCGGATTATGAGTCTGTAACCAAGGGAAACCCAGTACAATAATCTCATGCAGATTATGCAACACCAGAAATTTGCAACTCTCCTGATGATCTGGTTCAAACCTCATTATCACCTGAGTAGAAAACTGGGGTTTATTCTCCGCCAAAGGGGTAGGATCAATGCCCAGCAAAGGAATAGACTTCCGCAGGGGTATCAAGGGAAACCCACAACGTTTGGCAAAGTCAAAATCCATCAGGTTAATAGCTGCTCCTGAATCAACAAAAGCCTGAGCCAAAAATGTGGACAGGGAGCAAATCAGGGTAACAGTCAACAGAAATTTAGTCTGAACACTACCCAAGACAGCTGAGCGCGCAAAACATCTTCCCCGATTAGGGCAGACGGAAATAGCATGAGAAGCATCACCACAGTAGAAACATAACCCATTGTGCTTTCGAAACTCATGACGCTGAGCCCCAGAAGTCACTCCATCACACTGCATAGGCTCAGGAGCTGGCTCACAAGGCAACACCATCTCACGCATACCTCTGCACTCATGCAAACGTCTGTCAATTGGAATAGCCAAAGACATAGAATCATTGAGACCATAGTGAACAGGGAATCCCACCATAACTTCCTTTACATTTTCTTTACAGCTCAGCTTCTTCACGACCCTGATTTAATGCCAACAAGGTCTTTTCAGCTTGATCAGTGACATTAGGTTCATCGTACAATAACCCCAGAGCCTGAAAAAATACATCAACATCATTCAAAACAGGATCCCCAGGTATCAGGGAAAAAGACCAATCCTAGGGTCGCCGCACAGCAGAGAGATGACAATTTGAACCTGCTGTGCTGCGTTCCCTGAGGGCTTAGGCTTCAAGGCAAAAAACAACTTACAATTATTTTTGAAATTCAGAAATTTTGACCGATCCCCCAAAAATAAATCTGGTATGGGAATCCTAGGTTCCACAACCGGCAACCTAGCAAGATAGGTAGCAATACTCTGAACCTCAGTGGCAAGCCACTCCACACGGCCAGACAACTGTGCAAACTCCATTGAGGACAAAAAAAATTCCTCCTCAGCACCCAGAGATAAAGAGGGAAAAAATGCAACAAACAGAAAAAAAAAATTTCTGACAACTCCCTTTTTTCTTTTTCCTTTTTAACTATTTTTCCCTTCTGTTGAGTACCATATAATTTTCAATTTGGCCGGTAATACTGTTATGTTTCGGTAGCCGAGGAGAAACAGCAAAAATAGCCAAAGTAGCAATACACTAGAGAGGCTGGAAACTACTGGGCAGAACCCTAAACTAACCGCAACACTAGAAGTAGCCGTGGAGCGTACCTACTGTGATCCTAGATGCCTCGTCACAGCCGGAGAGATAGCTACACCTAAAGGCAGAAAGATAAAAGCTAACTGCCCCGTAGCAGAACCCCCAAAGAAATAGGAAGCCCCCAAACATGTAATGGCAGTTAGACAAGAAGAAAATACGAACACAGACAGAAAAAAGAATGAGCAAATGCTGGGGCCCAATTGTGTCTAGATAGAAAAGTAAAGGAAAGAATTCTGACTGCAACCCAAAAAACCCTGACAAAAATACCAACACTTCTGATTAACAAAAAATCTGAGCTCACACGATCTCTACCACCTAAATCAGATCTCTGTTGTAACACACAGCAATTAAGCAAATAAAAAGTGACACAGGAACAGAGCAAAAGTGCGAACACAAACTCAGCACAAATGCAGCGCCAGGCCCCAACAGGGGACCAGGCTGAAGACCACTGCAAGGCAGCAAACCAGCAAGGAAAATCCAACCAGAGGAAAAAAAACAGCAATTCACTTATCTGAATGAAAGCAGGAATGCAAGCTGAGCTCCAACCAAGACCTGGAAGAACAATTGATTACCGGCAAGGCTGATGGGAGTTCAAGTCACTTATATCAGACTATTTGGACCCAGCTGAAAGCCATTCAGCAATTGGTTTATTACCCTCAGCAACCACCGGAGGGAGCCCCAGCTCCAAAATCGCCTCCATCATGTTCACAACAGCGTCATTACAAACAGAGTGATCTAGTTCAAGTGTTTATTTCTGTTAATGTTGATAATTATGGCTTACAACCAATGAATACCCAAAAGTCATTACCTTTATCTCAGTAAATTAGAATGCTTTATAACACCAGCTTGAAAAATGGTTTTAAAATCCAAAATGTTCGCCTACTAAAATGTATGTTCAGTAAATGAACACAATAATTGGTCGGGGCTCCTTTTGCATCAATTGCTGCATCAATGCAGCGAGGCATGGAGGCGATCAGCCTGTGGCACTGCTGAGGTGTTATGGAAGCCCAGGTTGCTTTGATAGCAGCCTTCAGCTCATCTTCATTGATGGGTCTGGGGCCTCATCTTTCTCTTGACAATACGCCATTGATTCTCTATGAGGTTAAGGTCAGGAGAGTTTGCTGGTCAATGAAGCACAGTGATACTGCAAATTGTAAACCAGATATTGGTACTTTTGGCAATGTGGACAGGTGCCAAGTCCTGCTGGAGAATTAAATTTTCATTTCCAAAAAGCTTGTCAGAGAGGGAAGCATGAAGTGCTCTAAAATTTCCTGGTAGATGGCTACGCTGAATTTGCTCTTGATAAAACAAAGTGGACCTAAACCAGCAGATGACATGAGTCCCAAAACCATTACTGATTGTGGAAACTTCACAGTAGACCTCCAGCAGCTTGGATTTGTGGCTCTCCACTCTTCCTCCAGACTCTGGGACCTTGATTTCCAAATGAAATGCAAAATTTACTTTCATCTAAAAACAAAACCTTGGTCCACTGGACAACAGTCCAGTTCTTTTTCTCCTTGGTCCAGGTAAGATGCTTCTGGCATTGTCTATTGGTCTGTTGGTCATGAGTGGCTTGACACAAGGAATGCGACACTTGTATTCCATGTCCTGGATACGTCTGTGTGTGGTGACTATTGAAGCAATGACTCCAGCAGCAGTCTACTCCTTGTGAATCCCCCCAAATCCTTTCAAGGCTGCAGTTATCCGAGTTGCTTGTGCACCTTTTTCTGCCACACTTTTTCCTTCCACTCAACTTTCTATTAATATGCTTGGATACAGTACTCTGAACAGCCAGCTTCTTTAGCAATGACCTTTTGTGGCATACCCTTCATGTTGGATGACTGCCTTCTGGACATCTGTCAAGTCAGCAGTCTTCCCCATGATTGTGGAGCCTACTGAAACAGACTAAGGGACTTTTTTTTAATGCTTAGGAGGCGTTTTCAGGTGTATTTTGTTAATTATGCAAATTTACCGAGATAATGACTTTTGGGTTTTCATAGGCTGTAAGCCATATTCATGAACATAAGCAGAAATAAACCCTTGTAATAGATCACTCTGTTTGTAATGACTCTATTTAATATGAGTTTCACTTTTTGTATTGAAGAACTAAAATAAATTAACTTTTTGATGATATTCTAGTTTTGTGAGAAGCACCTGTATTTCTTAACTTCCAGGACTCTCACTGAAGAGATCTTAACCCCTTCATGACCTTGCCATTTTTGGCAATTCTGACCAGTGTCCCTTTATGAGGTAATAACTCAGGAACGCTTCAACGGATCCTAGCGATTCTGAGATCGTTTTTTCGTGACATATTGGGCTTCATGCTAGTGGTAAATTTAGGTCGATAATTTTTGGGTTAATTTGTGAAAAAAAATGGAAATTTGGCAAAAATTTTGAAAATTTCGCAATTTTTAATTTTTTATTCTGTTAAACCAGAGAGTTATGTGACACAAAATAGTTAATAAATAACATTTCCCACTTATCTACTTTACATCACCACAATTTTGGAAAAAAAAAATTTTTGTTAGGAAGTTATTAGGGTTAAAAGTTGACCAGCGATTTCTCATTTTTACAGCATAATTTACAAAACCATTTTTTTTAGGGACCACCTCACATTTGAAGTCACTTTGAGGGGTCTATGTGCTAGAAAATACCCAAAAGTGACACCATTATAAAAACTGCATCCTTCAAGCTACTCAAAACTACATTCAAGAAGATTATTAACCCTTCAGGTGCTTCACAGGAACTAAAACAACGTGGAAGGAAAAAATAGACATTTTATTTTTCCATCAAAAATTTTATTTTAGCATCAATTTTTTCATTTTTACATAAGCAACAGGATAAAATGGATCCTAAAATTTGTTGGGCAATTTCTCCTGAGTACACAGATATCTCATATATGGTCATAAACCACTGTTTGGGCGCACGGCAGGCCTCAGAAGTGAAGGAGCGCCATTTGACTTTTTGAATGGAAAATATGCTCCAATCGTTAGCGGACACCATGATGCGTTTGGAGAGCCCCTGTGTGCCTAAACAGTGAAAATTCTAACCTAATGCTAACCCTAAGGCTAACCCTAAGGCTAACCCTAGTTCTATCCCTAACCCTAGGTCTAACCCTAACCCTAAGGCTGGGTTCATACTGCGTTTTACCAGCCCGTTCAACACATAGCATTGACCGGCGGGTAACGGTATAGCATTACGCGATCGTGTTATGCTATACCCGCTAGCGCAGATGAATCAGCAGATGATTCATCTGCGCTAGCGTGACGGAGCCCAGACGCTGCAGGCCACGACCGAGGCTCCGTCACTGAATGACGGCACGTTGCGAACGCATTCCGCTTTACGGCATGCGTCACGATGTGCCCGCAAATGGGGTTGAATGGCAGCATTAACGGACTGCGTTAAACCGCGTTATACGCGGTGTAACGCAGTCCGTCTAACAGACTGCCATAACGCAATATGAACACAGCCTTAAAATCTTAACCCTAACCCTAATTAAAAGATTAAAAAAAATATATATATATATTTTTTATTTTATTTGTCCCTACCTATGGGGGTGATAAATGGGGCGCTTATTTACTTTTTTTTTTTAGTTTGATCACTGTGAGAGTTTATCACAGTGATCGAAATAAATTTCTGGACTCTGGAGGGCACACTGAGCATGCGCCGGCCGGCGGGTGCACTGCGCATGCGCCTGCCATTTTGCAAGATGGCGGCGCCCATGAAACATCCCGGACGGATGCCGGGACGGATCCAGGGACATCGGAGGACCGTGAGAGGTGAGTAGGGGGGTTTGGAAGGTAAGGGGGGATCAGAAGGTGGGGGCAGCGGAGGCAAGGAGGAGGGGAGCATTTAGTGACGGCGGTGACCGATCGCCGCCATCTATCGGTGGCGGTGGCCGATCGCCGCCGTAACTCGGTGTGAGGGGGGTCGGATCTCGGTCTCCAGCCATGGCAGATGCTATTGCAGCATCGGCCATGGCTGGATTGTAATATTTCACCAAATTTCATTGCTGAAATATTACAGATTGCTCTGATTGGCTGTTTCACTTTTAACAGCCAATCAGAGCGATCATAGCCACGTGGGGGTTAAGCCAACCCCCTGTGGTGAAGCACAAAGGGTCTTGTGCCTGCTGGTCGGGTGACCTTTCAGTGACCCCGGTCACCCGACTCGCAGGAACGCGATCCTTTCATGACACATACGCTGTGTCACAGGTCGGGAAGGGGTTAATAACATGGGCAGTGTGTTTTATTGTGTTGCCCTGTTGCAGAATAAATATGGAGCTGATCAGATGCTTCTGTGATGGTATTGTTTTATGGATAAGTATATTGGCTAGGAGATTTAATTCACTTCTGATAAATAAGGGGTTAATAACAATATTATACTCACCTCTCCTCAGCCCTAACTAAAATTGTCCAATGGAGGCTCACTGCATTCTCCTCTCATTGCTTCTCTTTAGCTTTCTTTTTGTTATGGGTCTTCTGGCACTGTTGCTGCGTACTCCCTATGAGCTGACATTGGGGTCAATGAAGCTCATTGATGTCAATGGCATGCATCATGCCCCACTTTGTGGGATACAATACATCTTATTATTGAGAGGGGGAGTATAGCAGTATGTTTAAACTCTTTTTGCTCATTGCAGTCATTTGATGTTTGGGCAAATCACACCCTAAAGTATTAGAATTCCTCATAAGAAAATTTTTGAAAGAAATTCAATTCACTCATCTTTTATAATAACCATATAGAATCTCCACCTCTGCTTTTCGTGTTGCTGTTTTACATGCAATGTGTACATTCAGGAGAGAATTATCAGCTAAAAATTCAGCAACTTCTAGTAGTAGCTTTAGGTTTTACCTAAATTCAGAAGTTTTATCACTTTGACTTTTGCATTAGATCAACTACTACAGAATTCATAGTACAGTTTATAATCTGGTAACTCTAGGAAATGGCATGCAAATTTCATTCAGTGTAGTCTTTCACACCTCATACATTGTGTATTCAAGCAAAACTTTGCATAAATATTTATTCACGGCTCACTATAGCACTTAAGCAACGTAAGCAAATTAAGCACCTTCAATGTTCTCTGCTTGCAGTGAGAGGATCCACACTATTGATCCATGGTTCCTGGCAGTGATCTATCACTTGGAAGCTGAGCTAAATCATTGCTGTTGAGAAGAAGCATTACTAATTAGCTGACAACTCCAAATAGCTCTTCAACTGAATTAATTCTTGCACTTAGATTCCATGTTTTATTAATGTTGTAATCCAATTTGCAATAAAGTCAGTCCGTAATGAGGGCTTATACATTTAATATCAATTGTAATACCAGCTCGTGACAGGTATATGGTATTTCAAAGACAATAGAACAAGTCATAAATACAACATATGAAGGAAGGGGGTGTGTAATAGGTATCATTATTTAGAAAAAAAAAATGAAACGCTTTAAAGATTATGAAGCGTATCACTTCTAAGTGAGATGGAGAATATTTCATAGTAGGCAGGGAGCTAGATCTGAATATCATGCGGTCACCCTTCCCTTATATAACTTGCTGTGCAATTTTTCACACCTATAAATGAGTTTTAAATGGAGAATGAAAATTCAAAATTGATTTGGGTCCGTTAGAAATTGTTAACACGTATGTATAAAATTATCAGAAAGAAGAGGGGTCCACTGGCGCTAATACTCAAATGTATAGTGGTTATGCTTGGAGGACAATAACCACCTATTGTCACATTGTTACAAATAGAGAAATAAATGGGAATCCAAGTGGGCTTTAAAACCAATAAAACCAAAAATGTAGTACCTATATGATTGCTAGTCCAGGAGTGCGATGTGTTGTAAAGATGATACATTTAAAATCTCTTCAGTTTATTGAGTGATGTAAAAACATACGTTTATTTACTTTAAATATAAAACAACAAAATTTTTTATTTAGAACATAGGAATAAAACACTCCGATTAAAAATTGTTAAGTTATTGCTAGTTGAATAAAAGGCTCACTAGTAGTCACTGTTGTGAAGGTTTTGTAGGTCTCCTCATAGGGCCTGTTTCACAATCACCTTCCAGATGGTTAAATGCTGTGAGTCTAAAATGTAATAAGGATAATATCTATTATAAAAAATAATATTAGGAAAGTTTCTATAAAGAAAGTGTCAGTTTTTTGACCTCAGTCGTTGTTAATGATTAGTTGACTCAGTGGCTATAATAGTTGCGTGCACCGGAAAATGTGGTCCACAATGACCGGGCGGTGAGCTAGATGATACTGTTCAATTATAGGAGGAGGGATTAGAGTGGTATTAAGTCTTATAATCGGCGGTGTGGTTTAGGTGGCGCAAGCAGCCTGCAGTGTAAGTAGTGCCAGTAAGCAGCGTTCATACATCGGCCGCCAGATAGAGAATGAGGGCATGAAGTTTACGGTATTCCCGTGCTTTGAACAGAAAAAAGCACGAGTGCTGTATGAACTTGATTTCTTGCTTAGTAATAATAAACGATAATGATAGTACCTGCTGATGTAATAGATGCAGAATGGGAGATTCACTTAAGGTCTGGACGGACTTGAGGAGAGCAGTGCTGGTAGGTGATCTTACAGTCTGCGTTTGCGTGTGATTTGGATTACACAAGGTGCACCACAGGTGGGTCAGTTCATTAATCTTGAAGCAAACATAAGCTGCATATTTTACCTCTCCTCATCGGACCTTTTGTGAATCTTCCACTCTGCATCTATTACATCAGCCGCTATCATTATCATTTATTATCACTAAGCAAGAATCACGTTCATATAGCACTCTGACACATCGTGCCTCTTTCTGTTCAAAGCACGGGAATACCGTAAACTTCATGCCCTATCCGGCGGCAGGTGCCTGAATGCTGATCACCAGCACCACGTTCACTGAAGGACACGCACGTTATTCAAACTATACCGCCGATTGCAAGATTTGACTGCTGCTCTCTGTACCCATTACATACCTGGGCCACAACAGGTCCTACCAATACTGATAATTATCATTGAACATAAAGTCACGCTCATATAGTACTTTCAACAAACATCAACAAACTGGAGCAAGTTCAGAGAAGAGCCACCAGAATGGTGACCGGTCTGCAAACCATGTCCTATGTGGAATGGTTACAGGATTTAGGAATGTTTAGCTTGCAAAAAAGAAGACTGAGAGGAGACTTAATATCTGTCTACAAATATCTCAAGGGCTGTCACATTGTAGAAGGATCATCTTTATTCTCATTTGCACAAGAAAGACTAGAAGCAATGGGATGAAACTGAATGGGAGGAGACACAGATTAGATATTAGAAAAAACTTTTTGACAGTTAGGGTGATCAATGAGTGGAACAGGCTGCCACGAGAGGTGGTGAGTTCTCCTTCAATGGAAGTCTTCAAACAGAGGCTGGACAGACATCTGTCTGGGATGATTTAGAGAATCCTGCTTTGAGCAGGGGGTTGGACCAGATGACCCAGGAGGTCCCTTCCAACTCTACCATTCTATGATTCTATGATTCTATGATTCTTACATACTATGCCCCTCTCTGTTTTAAATACAGGATCACTGCAAACCTCATCCTCTATCCGGTGGTCGATGCATGAACGCTGTTTACTGGCACTACTTACACCGCAGGCTGCTTGCGCAACCTAAACCACACCGTAGATTATAAGACTTAATACCACTCTAATCCTTCCTCCTACAATTGAACAGTACATCTAGCTTACCACCCTGTAATTGTGGACCACATTTTTCCGGTGCATGCAACTATTATAGCCACTGAGTCAACTAATCAGTTACAACGACAGAGGTCAAAAGCTGACACTTTCTTTATTGACACTTTCCTAATATTATTTTTTATAATAGATATTATCCTTACTACATTTTAGACTCACAGCATTTAACCATCTGGAAGGTGATTGTGAAACAGGCCCTATGAGGAGACCTACAAAACCTTCACAACAGTGACTACCAGTGAGCCTTTTAATCAACTAGCAATAACTTAACAATTTTTAATCGGAGTGTTTTATTCCTATGTTCTAAATAAAAAATTCATTTGTTATATATTTAAAGTAAATAAACGTATGCTTATATATATCACTCAATAAACTGAAGAGATTTTAAATTTATTATCTTTACAACACATCGCACTCCTGGACTAGCAATCATATAGGTAATACATTTTTGGTTTTAATGGTTTTAGGCCTCTTTCACACATCCGGTGTGCGCCTGACGGCGCCCCCGGCATTTAGCCGCAGCGCCGCATCAGAAAACCTGATGCGCCGCTTGCGCCGCCTGCGTTTTTTTGCCGGATGGTTTTTGATGCCCGGAGACAACAGAAACCATCCGGCAAAAACAAAAAACATTACATGCTGCGTTTTGTCCGGCCGCCGGAATGTACAATTCCACCGCATCCGGACAAAACCGCATACACTGACATGCGGCGCCATCCGGCGCTAATGCAAGTCAATGCCAAAAAAAACGCAAGCGGTGCATCAGGTTTTGTGATGCGGCGCTGCGGCAAAATGCCGGGGGCGCCGTCAGGCGCACACCGGATGTGTGAAAGAGGCCTTAAAGCGCCACTTGGATTCCCATTTATTTTCTCTATTTATAAAATTACAGATCTATCTTAAGAAACTATTTGAGTAAAATATCCAAGACAAAATTGTCTTTATACAAGAATTTCACTAGCTGACATCGGTCATACAGCCATGATTGGCTCCAAATTTATTTTGCATCAGAGCAATGACCCCAAACATACAGCCAATATCATTAAGAACTACATTTGAGCCTAAAGAAGAATGAATCCTGAAAGTGATAATATAGCATCAAACTATTCCTTCACCTGGGTGTGATGACATAATATCGGGTGGCACAACGTATGGAAACAGGACACAACTTGTCTTCATACCAGGAAAACTAACAGTTTGCCATTACATTGAAACATTGATTTGGTTGTGAAACCAGTGATAAGGACAATTCTCCAAAATGTGAAGCCTTTATTCAACTCGACAACATCAGGTCACATTTTGATTGGGCTATTGTGAGCATTTTGTATGGCCTAAAGATTCTACTATGGCCTGCAGCATCTCCAGACCTGTCTCCCATCAAGCAAATCTAGAATATTAGTGGTCAGCAATTGCAAAAAGAGCTGTCAACATCAGATCTTGATGATTTGCGTACCCAAGTGGATTTACTATGGCATAACTTTTTTCAGACAACCATTAATAACCTTATTGATTGCATTCCAAAATGTTCAAGTGTGTGTATTTCTGCTAGTGATGCTCCATCCTGAATAAATCGAGATGATTTGAATTTTTTTCCATTGCTTTATTATTTGCATACCATTATTATGTCTACCAATCATGTGATTTTCATAATTTCATGACTTTTAATTCTAATACTTGCAATTTCAAAGTTGAGGTATATTATATATATATATATATATATATATATGTATATATATATATATACATATATATATATATATATATATATTATATACTCAGTACAGTCCAAAAGTTTGGACACACCTTCTCATTCAAAGATTTTTCTGTATTTTCATGGCTATGAAAATTGTACATTCACATTGAAGGCATCAAAACTATGAATTAACACATGTGGAATTATAGATTACACTTTACAAAAAAGTGTGAAACAACTGAAAATATGTCTTATATTCTAGGTTCTTCAAAGTAGCCACCTTTTGCTTTGATTACTGCTTTGCACGCAGAAAAGGTGAACGGATGGACTCTACATGCCTAGTTCCCACCGTGAAGCATGGAGGAGGTGGTGTGATGGTGTGGGGGTGCTTTGCTGGTGACACTGTTTGGGATTTATTCAAAATTGAAGGCATACTGAACCAGCATGGCTACCACAGCATCTTGCAGCAGCATGCTATTCCATCCAGTATGCGTTTAGTTGGACCATCATTTATTTTTCAACAGGACAATGACCCCAAACACACCTCCAGGCTGTGTAAGGGCTATTTGACCAAGAAGGAGAGTGTTGGGGTGCTATGCCAGATGACCTGGCCTCCACAGTCACCAGACCTGAACCCAATCGAGATGGTTTGGGGTGAGCTGGACCGCTCACCGCTTCAATTTTGAATAAATCCCCAACAGTGTCAGCAGCAAAGCACCCGCACACCATCACACCACCTTCTCCATGCTTCACGGTGGGAACTAGGCATGTAGAGTCCAGCCGTTCACCTTTTCTGTGTGCAAAGCAGTAATCAAAGCAAAAGGTGGCTACTTTGAAGAACCTAGAATATAAGACATATTTTAAGTTGTTTCACACTTTTTTGTAAAGTGTAATGCATAATTCCACATGTGTTAATTCATAGTTTTGATGCCTTCAGTGTGATTCTACAATTTTCATAGTAATGGATAAAGGGTGTGCACACAGGTCACGATTGTAATGGTGCTGGTGAGAATGGACCTATAGAGGTACCAAAATCATAAGGGAGTAACAATCCACCGCACACGTCAATCAAGTAGATGCAAATAAAGAATATTTATTGTAGTTCACCACATAGAGAAAAGGGTGCCACGTAGCAAAATAAGATACATATACCACATATACACATTAATACCCAACGTTTCGATCCAATCCTGGATCTTATTCATGGGTAACTGTAGGAAAATCAGAAAACCAAAATCAGTGAAGTCAAGCACTAAAAGACATATACAGTTAGGTCCATAAATATTTGGACAGAGACAACATTTATCTAATTTTGGCTCTAGACATTACCACAATGAATTTGAAACAAAACAAATCAGATGCAGTTGAAGTTCAGACTTTCAGCTTTCATTTGAGGGTATCCACATTAACCCCTTCACCACAAGGGTGGTTTGCACGTTAATGACCGGGCCAATTTTTACAATTCTGACCACTGTCTCTTTATGAGGTTATAACTCTGGAACGCTTCAACGGATCTTCGCGATTCTGAGATTGTTTTCTCGTGACATATTGTACTTCACGTTAGAAGTAAAATTTCTTAGATATAACTTGCGTTTATTTTTGAAAAAAACACAAATATGGCGAAAATTTTTAAAATTTTGCAATTTTCAAACTTTGAATTTTTATTACCTTAAAACAGAGAAATATGTCACATAAAATAGTTAAGAAATAACATTTCCCACATGTCTACTTTACATCAGCACAATTTTGGAACCAAAATTTTTTTTTGTTAGGAAGTTATAAGGGTTAAAAATTGACCAGCGATTTCTCATTTTTACAACAAAATTTACAAAGCCATTTTTTTTAGGGACCACCTCTCATTTGAAGTCACTTTGAGGGGTCTATATGGCAGAAAATACCCAAAAGTGACACCATTCTAAAAACTGCACCCCTCAAGGTACTCAAAACCACATTCAAGAAGATTATTAACCCTTCAGGTGCTTCACAGGAACTAAAGCAACGTGGAAGGAAAAAATGAATATTTAACTTTTTAGCCACAAAAATGATCTTTTACAAACTTTTTTTATTTTCACAAGGGTAAAAGGAGAAAATGGACAGATAAGGTTGTTATGCAATTTCTCCTGAGTACGCCAATACCCAATATGTGGGGGAAAACCACTGTTTGGGCACACGGCAGAGCTCGTAAGGGAAGGAGCGCCGTTTGACTTTTTCAAACTAAAATTGGCTGGAATTGAGATTGGACGCCATGTCGTGTTTGGAGAGCCCCTGATGCGCCTAAACAGTGGAAACCCGCACAAGTGACACCATTTTGGAAACTAGACCCCCTAAGGTACTTATCTAGATCTGTTGTGAGCACTTTGAACTCCCAAGTGTTTCACAAAAGCTTATAATGCCTGGGTGTGAAAAAAAAAAAAAACAATTTTCCACAAAAATGATTTTTTAGTCCCAAATTTTTGAATTTTCCCAAGGAAATTGGACCCCAAAAGTTGTTGTCCAATTTGTCCTGAGTACGCTTGATACCCCATATGTGGGGGGGGGACTGTTTGGGTGCACGGCAGGGCTTGGAAAGGAAGTAGTAACGTTTTGGAATGCAGACGTTGATGGGGGTCATGTTCCGTTTGCAGTGCCCCAGATGAGCCTAAACAGTGGAAACCCCCCACAAGTGACCCCATTTTGGAAACTAGACCCCCTAAGGAACTTATCTAGATCTTTGGTGAGCACTTTGAACCCCCAAGTGCTTCACACAAGTTTATAATGCCCGGGCATGAAAATAAAAAATCCTATTTTTTTCCCACAAAAATTATATTTTAGTCACTAATTTTTTATTTTCTCAAGGGTAACAGGAGAAATTGGACCACATACGTTGTTGTACAATTTGTCCTGAGTACGCTGATACCCCATATGTGGGTGGGAACCACTGTTTGGGCGCACGGCAGAGCTCGGAATGGAAGGAGCACCATTTGACTTTTTCCAACCAAAATTGGCTGGAATTGAGATTGGATGCCATGTTGCATTTGGAGAGCCCCTGATGTGCCTAAACAGTGGAAACCCCCCACAAATGACCCCATTTTGGAAACTAGACCCCCTAAGGAACTTTTCTAGATCTTTGGTGAGCAATTTGAACCCCCAAGTGCTTCACACAAGTTTATAACGTAGAGCCGTAAAATTTAAAAATCATATTTTTTCCACAAAAATGATCTTTTCACCCCAATTTTTATTTTTCCAAGGGTAACAAGACTCCAAAAGTTATTGTGCAATTTGTCCTGAGTGGGCTGATACCCCATATGTGGGGGTAAACCACTGTTTGGGTGCATGGCAGAGTTTGGAAGGGAAGGAGCGCCGTCTGACTTTTTCAACGCAGAATTGGCTGGACGCCATGTCGTGTTTGGAGAGCTCCTGATCTGCCTAAACAGTGGAAACCCCCATAAATGACGCCATTTTTGAAACTAGACCCCTCAAGGAACTTATCTAGATGTGTGGTGAGAACTTTTAACCCCAAGGTGTTTCACTAAAGTTTATAACGTACAGCCGTAAAATAAAAAATCTTTTTTTTTTTTTACAAAAATGATTTTTTCGTCCCCAATATTTTATTTTCACAAGGGTAACAGAAGAAATTGGAACCCAAAAGTTGTTGTCCAATTTGTCCTGAGTACGCTGATACCCAATATGTGGGAGAAAACTACTGTATGGGCGCACGTCAGGGCTCGGAAGGGAAGTAGTAACGTTTTGGATTGCAGACTTTGATGGAATGGCCTGGGGGCGTCATGTCACATTTGGAGAGCCCCTGATGCACCTATACAGTGGAAACCCCCCACAAGTGACCCCATTTTGGCAAATAGACCCCACAAGGAACTTATCTAGATGTGTGGTGAGCACTTTGAACCCCGAAGTGCTTCACAGAAGTTTATAACGTACAGCCGTAAAAATAAAAATCCTTTTTTTTTTTACAAAAATGATTTTTTTCGCCCCCAATATTTTATTTTCACAAGGGTAACAGAAGAAATTGGAACCCAAAAGTTGTTGTCCAATTTGTCCTGAGTACGCTGATACCCAATATGTAGGAGAAAACTACTGTATGGGCGCACGTCAGGGCTCGGAAGGGAAGTAGTGACGTTTTGGATTGCAGACTTTGATGGAATGGTCTGGGGGCGTCATGTCGCATTTGGAGAGCCCCTGATGCGCCTAAACAGTGGAAACCCCCCACGAGTGACCCCATTTTGGAAAGTAGACCCCACAAGGAACTTGTCTAGATGTGTGGTGAGCACTTTGAACCCCGAAGTGCTTCACAGAAGTTTATAACGCACAGCCGTAAAAATAAAAAATCCTTTTTTTTTTTGCAAAAATGATTTTTTTGCCCCAATATTTTATTTTTACAAGGGTAACAGGAGAAATTGGACCCCAAAAGTTGTTGTCCAATTTGTCCTGAGTACGCTGATATCCAATATGTGGGAGAAAACTACTGTATGGGTACACGTTGGGCTCGGAAGGGAAGTAGTGACGTTTTGGATTGCAGACTTTGATGGAATGGTCTGGGGGCGTCATGTCGCATTTGGAGAGCCCCTGATGCGCCTAAACAGTGGAAATCCCCAACAAGTGACCCCATTTTGGAAAATAGACCCCACAAGGAACTTATCTAGATGTGTGGTGAGCGCTAAGAAGCCCCAAGTGCTTCACAGAAGTTTATAATGTACAGCCGTAAAAACAAAAAATATTTTTTTTTGTACTAAAATGATATTTTCGCCCCCAGTTTTTTATTTTCCCAAGGGTAGCAGAAGAAATAGGACAAATTGCACAATAACTCTTGGGGTCCAGAGTACGCTGATACCCCATATGTGGGGATAAACTACTGTTTGGACGCATGGCAGAGCTGAGAAGTGAAGGAGCACCGTTTGACTTTTTCAATGCAGAATTGGCTGGAATTGAGATCAGACGCCATGTCACATTTGGAGAGCCCCTGATGTGCCTAAACAGCTGAAACCCCCCAATTCTAACTCCAACCCTAACCCCAACACACCCCTAACCCTAGTCCCAACCCTAACCACAAACCTAACCCTAACACACCCCTAATCCCAACCCTAACCCTAATCCTAACTTTAGCGCCAACCCTAACCCTAACTTTAGCCGCAACCCTAACCCTAACCCTAATGGGAAAATGGAAATAAATACTTTTTTTTAATTTTATTATTTTTCCCTTACTAAGGGGGTGATAAAGGTGGGTTTGATTTACTATTTATAGCGGGTTTTTATGATTGGCAGCTGTCACGCTAAAAGACGCTTTTTATTGCAAAAATAGTTTTTGCATCATCACATTTTGAGAGCTATAATTTTTGCAAATTTTGGCCCACAGAGTCATGTGAGGTCTTATTTTTTGCGGGACGAGTTGACGTTTTTATTGGTACCATTTTTGAGCACGTGACTTTTTTGATCGCTTTTTATTTCGATTTTTGGGAGGTTAGAATGAACAAAAATCAGCAATTCATGAATTTCTTTTGGGGGAGGCGTTTATACCGTTCCGCGTGTGGTAAAATTGATAAAGCAGTTTTATTCTTCGGGTCAGTACGATTACGGCGATACCTCATTTATATCATTTTTTCATGTTTTGGCGCTTTTATAGAATAAAAACTATTTTATATAAAAAATAATTATTTTTGCATCGCTTTATTCTGCGAGCTATAACTTTTTTATTTTTTCGCTGATGATGCTGTATGATGGCTCGTTTTTTGCGGGACAAGATGACGTTTTCAGCGGTACCATGTTTTTTTATATCGGTCTTTTTGATCGCGTGTTATTCCACTTTTTGTTCGGCGGTATGATGATAAAGCATTGATTTTTTGCTTCGTTTTTTTTTTTTTTTTTTTAAGGGGTTCACTAAAGGGGTTAACTAGTGGGACAATTTTATAGGGGGGGTCGTTACGGACGCGGCGATACCAAATATGTGTACTTTTATTGTTTTTTTTTTTTTATTTAGAGGAAGAAGTGAATTTATTGGGGAATATATTTTTTTTTTTTATTTATTTTGGATTTTTTTTTTACACATGTTTATTTTTACTTTTTTAACTTTTTTATTTTGTCCCAGGGTGGGACATCACAGTATTTTATCAGATCGCTGGTGTGACAGTGTGCACAGCACTCTGTCACACCAGCGATCGCACAGGCATAGATGCAGGCTTCTCAGTGCCTGCTCTCGGCAGGCACTGAGGTAGCCGCCTCCCTCCAGGACCCCGGCGCCATCTTGGATCCGGGTCCTGGGAGGGAGGAAGCCCTCAGAACAGCGCGATCACATCGCGCTGCTCTGAGGGTCTCAGGGGGGCGCGCAGGGAGCCCCCACCCTGCGCGATCCTCCCCTGTGCCCCCAGTACACCGCGATCATGTTTGATCGCGGTGTGCAAGGGGTTAATGTGCCGGGAGCGGTCCGTGACCGCTCCTGACACACAGTCATGGGTGTCAGCTGTGATAATCAGCTGACACCCGGCGGCGATTAGCTGCGCTCCCCTCAGGAGCGCAGCTGATCGCCTATGACGTACTATCCCGTCCCCGGTCATACGGGCCCAGGTACCATGGACGGAATAGTACGTCCGATGGCAGTAAGGGGTTAAAATTGGATGAAGGGTTTAGGAGTTTCAGCTCCTTAACATGTGCCACCCTGTTTTTAAAGGGACCAAAAGTAATTGGACAAATGACTCCAAGGCTATATCATGGACAGGTGTGGGCAATCCCTTTGTTATGTCATTCTCAATTAAGCAGATGAAAGGGCCGGAGTTGATTTGAGGTGTGGTGTTTGCATTTGGAAGGTTTTGCTGTGAAGGAAACATGCGGTCACAGGAGCTCTCCATGCAGGTGAAACAAGCCATCCTTAAGCTGCAAGAACAGAAAAAAAACCATCCAAGAAATTGCTACAACATTAGAAGTGGCAAAATCTACAATTTGGTACATCCTGAGAAAGAAAGAAAGCACTGGTGAACTCATCAATCCAAAAAGACCTGGGAGCCCACGGAAGACAACAGTGGTGGATGATCGCCGCATACTTTCTTTGGTGAAGAAGAACCCGTTCACAACATCAACTGAAGTCCAGAACACTCTCAGTGAAGTAGGTGTATCTGTCTCTAAGTCAACAGTAAAGAGAAGACTCCATGAAAGTAAATACAAAGGGTTCACATCTAGATGCAAACCATTCATCAATTCCAAAAATAGACAGGCCAGAGTTAAATTTGCTGAAAAACACCTCCAGAAGCCAGCTCAGTTCTGGAAAAGTATTCTATGGACAGATGAGACAAAGATCAACCTGTACCAGAATGATGGGAAGCCAAAAGTTTGGAGAAGAAAGGGAACGGCACATGATCCAAGGCACACCACATCCTCTGTAAACATGGTGGAGGCAACGTGATGGCATGGGCATGCATGGCTTTCAATGGCACTGGGTCACTTGTGTTTATTGATGACATAACAGCAGACAAGAGTAGCCGGATGAATTCTGAAGTGTACCGGGATATACTTTCAGCCCAGATTCAGCCAAATGCTGCAAACTTGATTGGACGGCGCTTCATAGTACAGATGGATAATGACCCCAAGCATACAGCCAAAGCTACACAGGAGTTCATGAGTGCAAAAAAATGGAACATTCTTCGATGGCCAAGTCAATCACCAGATCTTAACCCAATTGAGCATGCATTTCACTTGCTGAAATCCAGACTTAAGAGGGAAAGACCCACAAACAAGCAAGACCTGAAGGCTGCGGCTGTAAAGGCCTGGCAAAGCATTAAGAAGGAGGAAACCCAGCGTTTGGTGATGTCCATGGGTTTCAGACTTAAGGCAGTGATTGCCTCCAAAGGATTCGCCACAAAATATTGAAAATAAAAATATTTTGTTTGGGTTATGTTTATTTGTCCAATTACTTTTGACCTCCTAAAATGTGGAGTGTTTGTAAAGAAATGTGTACAATTCCTACATTTTCTAACACATATTTTTGTTCAACCCTTCAAATTAAACGTTACAATCTGCACTTGAATTCTGTTGTAGAGGTTTCATTTCAAATCCAATGTGGTGGCATGCAGAGCCCAACTCGCGAAAATTGTGTCACTGTCCAAATATTTCTGGCCCTGACTGTATATATACACATATATACAAATATATACATAATGGTACAGTTGTAAGTAGATAACAGATTATAAATGACAATTAGGAATATAAAATGATAGCAACAACATATTTATGGGTATAATGTTCCCCTGTAATAAGTTCTAGAAGGAAAATATAAAATATAAAATATATCCCACTGAAGATGAGTTTAAGGGAGCATGAGAAGGTACCTTAGATATATGTATTTCAGAGAAATGGCACTTAGATGAATGGTACTTAGATGAAGACAAAGTATAGCAGCCCCATATGTATAGTAGCCAGGTACTAGGGTAGAAAAAGACAAATGCAATTTGTAACAAGACATATATGTATAAAAGGAGTCCAAATGGAAAGCATATGTTACCTGTGTCTGAGGTAGGGCAGTAAGGCTAAATGGGCCAGAGCATAGGAATTGCTGCAGAAAAGAGGATATGCTATAAGGACCCCATGTTATTAGTGCATCATAGTAGCCTATCATATCTAATAAGTACCGATACCTGTATCAGGGGGCTTGTCTGTATGGCAGCGCTCCCGCGCTATGCCAATGCTGCTGAGAGTGGCTGTGTATTTTATCAGGGCCCTCTCTGTTTAATTAGAGGCGCCGTGTCACGCCGGACCGGAAGTACGTCATCCGGGACCGGACGTGACGCGGCGCCACAAAGCAGGTAGCTTGCGCATGCGCAGTAGTCATACTGTTGCCATTTTGGTTGATGGCAGGGCATAGCAGGGCGTGTGAGGTAGGGAGGAGCGAGATAAAGGTACATGATCGTGCGCCATGTAATGAGAGACAAGCGCATATATGCTGATAGTACTGTCGCCATGTTCCTTGATGGCAGGTCATAATAGGACATAATGGGACAGGAAGGGAAAAAAAGGAAAAGTAATATATATTATATTAAGGTAGAAATAGGATGATTAAGCCGGTAAGGTAAAAAAGAAAAAGGAAAAACCACAGTAATAAATGGCAAATGTGTAAATGAGGATGAAAAATAAGAAAAAACAAAATGAAAAATAAAAATGAAATAAAAATAAAATTAAATTAAAAATAAAAAACAAAATAAAATAAATGGTGGAAAAATGCATATAAAAAATGAAAAAAGGGGGAGAAAAATGAAAATAAGATGGAGATAAAATTAAAAGTAAAATAAAAGTAAAAATAAAAATAAAATGAAAATGCAAATGAGGAAAGAAAAATGAAAATTGAAAAGGAAAATTACTGTAAAATAAACAATAAAAATAAAAATAAAAAATAAAAATGAAAAATTAAAATAAAAATGAAAAATGAAAAATAAAAATGAGAAAAATAACACTTCAAGTACAAACTTACCTTTTAGACAAGGTTATCAGCGAGTCTGAAAGTTGAATAGAAAGGAAAAGGTTAGAGTAGCCAATTAATGTCCCTATTGAGGCCCCTGGGAAATAACGTATCAAGTTTATGTATCCAATACGTCTCTCTAAGTTTCAGGCGCTTGATGCGGTCCCCACCTCTACGTAATCTCGGTATTTGTTCAATAATTTGGAATTTCAACTGGGCCACTGTGTGGTTATGCTCGACAAAGTGATCAGGGAGGGGTAGCCATGTTTTCTTAGTACGTATTGTGGATTTGTGGCTTGCCATCCTCTCCTTGGCATGTTGTGTAGTCTCACCCACGTACAGGAGACCGCAGGGACATTTTATAACATAGACGACAAAATTGGAATCGCATGTATAGAAATCCTTGATGGGAAAGGATTTTCCTGTACGTGGGTGAGTAACTGAATCACCTTTGATAACATTGGAGCAGGAAGCACAGTTCAAACAAGTGAAGGTACCAAGTCGGCGTGAGGTAAGATACCTTTGTGTTACATTGGGTTGAGTACTCCCAATGTCCGCCAGTACCAATTTATCTCTAATATTGGGTGCCCTCCTGCTACACATAAGGGCAGGATTAGAGAATGCTGGAATGTTAGGATATGCTCTTGTTAAGAGTGACCAGTGTTTCCGAATAATGGAATGAATTTTGAACATAAGTGGGTGATATGTATGAACAAACGGTACTCGCTCTTGATTAACCGTCGGTGGGCGAGGATCCGGAGGGTTTCGAATCCGTTCTCTCTCTGATTCCAATAGTCTAATAGGATAATCTCGTTCCTTAAATTTAGCAGACATCTGATCAAGACGAGTGTTCAGAAGGCCAGGGTCTGTCACTATTCTTGTAATGCGTGAGAATTGTGATCTTGGTAAGCTGTTTCTTGTGGGTTTTGGATGGCTACTAGAATAATGTAATAGACTGTTGCAATCCGTTGGTTTCACGTACAAATCAGTCGTGAGATTACCCTGTAGGTCCTTCATGACCATAGTGTCTAGGAATGGAATATTGGCAATATCATAATGGATTGTAAATTGCAGATCTGAGTCAATTGAATTGAGGTAGGTGTAGAATGATGTCAGTAAATCATGAGGGCCTGTCCAAACGAAGAAGACATCATCGATGTAACGATGGTAGCATTTAACATGTTCTTGGTAGATCTGTGTTGGATAAATGTGATCCACTTCAAAAATATGCATAAAAGCATTGGCGTAAGCTGGCGCCACGTTACTACCCATGGCGGGCCCCCGTGACTGGACATAGTATGTGTCCTCGAACAAGAAGTAGTTCTCATGAAGGATAAGTTTGAGAAGATCTAAACAAAACTCAATGGAATTATTTGACAGGTTAGAAGTTTCAAGTAGTCTCTTGGATGCTGATACACCCTTGGTATGTGTAATGGAAGTATAAAGGCTGTTGACATCCATCGTGACCAGTAAGCTATCTGGTGGAGCAGTGTGAAATTCATTAATAACTCTAAGGAAATGGCTAGTGTCCAGGAGGAAAGAATCTGTGATTTTGACCAGTGGTGTCAGGATCTTCTCTAAATAAATAGAGAGTGGTGAGAGTATAGAATCCGTGGATGCGACAATGGGTCTACATGGGGGGTTATTGAGGGATTTGTGAATTTTGGGAAGGATGTAAAAAACTGGAATGATAGGGTGGGGATTGGTAAGAAATGATGCTGTTTTTTTTATCAATTATATGATTATCCACTGAGATTCTGAGAAGAGACTGTATCTTAGAGTTAATATCAGCTGTAGGGTCTCTGGAAATGATTCTATATGTCTGTGAATCAGAGAGCTGTCGTTTAATTTCACTGGTGTATAGGGAGTGATCCATGATGACAGTGGCACCCCCTTTATCAGCCGGTTTGATGATAATTGATTTATTATTTTGTAATGATGTTAATGCCTGACTCTCAGTTGATGTTAGATTTCTACATACAGGAAAAAAGCCAAGTCGTTGTTCGTGAACCAGGGCCTTGACTTCACGATCTACAAACGAGATATAGGTTTCTGTTGCATGAAAGGTCTGTGGTGGATTATACAGTCAGGGCCAGAAATATTTGGACAGTGACACAATTTTCGCGAGTTGGGATCTGCATGCCACCACATTGGATTTGAAATGAAACCTCTACAACAGAATTCAAGTGCAGATTGTAACGTTTAATTTGAAGGGTTGAACAAAAATGTGTTAGAAAATGTAGGAATTGTACACATTTCTTTACAAACACTCCACATTTTAGGAGGTCAAAAATAATTGGACAAATAAACATAACCCAAACAAAATATTTTTATTTTCAATATTTTGTGGCGAATCCTTTGGAGGCAATCACTGCCTTAAGTCTGGAACCCATGGACATCACCAAACGCTGGGTTTCCTCCTTCTTAATGCTTTGCCAGGCCTTTACAGCCGCAGCCTTCAGGTCTTGCTTGTTTGTGGGTCTTTCCCTCTTAAGTCTGGATTTGAGCAAGTGAAATGCATGCTCAATTGGGTTAAGATCTGGTGATTGACTTGGCCATTGAAGAATGTTCCACTTTTTTGCACTCATGAACTCCTGTGTAGCTTTGGCTGTATGCTTGGGGTCATTATCTATCTGTACTATGAAGCGCCGTCCAATCAAGTTTGCAGCATTTGGCTGAATCTGGGCTGAAAGTATATCCCGGTACACTTCAGAATTCATCCGGCTACTCTTGTCTGCTGTTATGTCATCAATAAACACAAGTGACCCAGTGCCATTGAAAGTCATGCATGCCCATGCCATCACGTTGCCTCCACCATGTTTTACAGAGGATGTGGTGTGCCTTGGATCATGTGCCGTTCCCTTTCTTCTCCAAACTTTTGGCTTCCCATCATTCTGGTACAGGTTGATCTTTGTCTCATCTGTCCATAGAATACTTTTCCAGAACTGAGCTGGCTTCTGGAGGTGTTTTTCAGCAAATTTAACTCTGGCCTGTTTATTTTTGGAATTGATGAATGGTTTGCATCTAGATGTGAACCCTTTGTATTTACTTTCATGGAGCCTTCTCTTTACTGTTGACTTAGAGACAGATACACCTACTTCACTGAGAGTGTTCTGGACTTCAGTTGATGTTGTGAACGGGTTCTTCTTCACCAAAGAAAGTATGCGGCGATCATCCACCACTGTTGTCTTCCGTGGGCTCCCAGGTCTTTTTGGATTGATGAGTTCACCAGTGCTTTCTTTCTTTCTCAGGATGTACCAAATTGTAGATTTTGCCACTTCTAATGTTGTAGCAATTTCTTGGATGGTTTTTTTTCTGTTCTTGCAGCTTAAGGATGGCTTGTTTCACCTGCATGGAGAGCTCCTGTGACCGCATGTTTCCTTCACAGCAAAACCTTCCAAATGCAAATACCACACCTCAAATCAACTCCGGCCCTTTCATCTGCTTAATTGAGAATGACATAACAAAGGGATTGCCCACACCTGTCCATGAAATAGCCTTGCAGTCATTTGTCCAATTACTTTTGGTCCCTTTAAAAACAGGGTGGCACATGTTAAGGAGCTGAAACTCCTAAACCCTTCATCCAATTTTAATGTGGATACCCTCAAATGAAAGCTGAAAGTCTGAACTTCAACTGCATCTGATTTGTTTTGTTTCAAATTCATTGTGGTAATGTCTAGAACCAAAATTAGATAAATGTTGTCTCTGTCCAAATATTTATGGACCTAACTGTATGAACTAGGAATATGCAAGCCCAACTTATCTATAGAGATCTCTGCAACAGAGACGTCCCCTTGAGGGGACACTCTGATATCAGGGATATCTGAGGAAGTCCCAAAATGAGTCTTTAATCTGACGGAGCGGTAAAATCGCTGAAGATCCTTCTCCAGCTGGAATGCATTCCAGTTGGGGGTAGGGCAAAAAGACAAACCCTTTTGAAGGACAGACAGTTCCGCAGGGGATACAGTATGGCTGGAAATGTTAATCACCGAGTTAGGTGTGGTCTTACCTGAGACCTGGTAGTCATTTTTTCTCCTCGATCGTCGGGTCTTTCGTTTCGTTGGAGTCCTCCCCTGCGGTTTTTGCCTAAAAAATGCATTCTGGTAGATCCTGTGGAAGAATCGCTCTCTGTGGAGGAGCCGAATCTGCGATTTGATTGGCGTCACCAGGTGTTGGTTCCAAATGACTCGTTCCATCGATAAACACGGTTGTAAGTGTAGTCGTCTGTGTCTCTTTGAAATTTTTGACGCTTTCTCTCTTCCAAGAATTTCCTCTGATCAGATAAAATTTTTTCAGTTTTTTCTTTTAAACTGGACCAGTCAGAAGGCGGTAAAGTAGAGGAGAGCTGGGTCTCAATTGCTTTGATGTTCTCACTTGTCTCGGAGATGCCCTTCTGTAGATATTCAATAGTTAATATAATTATATCAAGAGAGCATTTGTTTAGAATTTGTTTAAATCTAGTGCAGAATTCTTCGTTCTCTTTAAAGAGAGTGGGTCGCAAGTTACAGCGAAGACCCCTAGGGATCCTACCCTGTCTATGGTATTCTGCCAAAGTTATACCATGTAAATCGTACGACAGTAGTCGTCACTTTTCCTTTTCATAATCCCTTGTCCTTAACTCCTGTGTGGGAGTTGTAAGAAAATCGCTAGCTTTTGAAACTTGAGATAGAATGTTAGAACTAGTTGCTGCGTCATAGGCAAATGTTTCTAAGTTGGACATCTGTTAGACCGGTGCAGGCAACCCAAGCAACAGTAATAGTAATGGATAAAGGGTGTGCACACAGGTCACGATTGTAATGGTGCTGGTGAGAATGGACCTATAGAGGTACCAAAATCATAAGGGAGTAACAATCCACCGCACACGTCAATCAAGTAGATGCAAATAAAGAATATTTATTGTACAGTCATGGCCAAAAGTTTTGAGAATGACACAAATATTATATTTTCACATGATTTGCTGCCCTCTGGTTTTTATGTGTGTTTGAAGGATGTTTTTATCACAGACAGAAATATAATAATTGCAAACATATGAGTAACAAAAGCTTATATTGACAGTTAGAAGGAGTTAATGCAGCAAGTCAATATTTGCAGTGTTGACCCTTCTTCTTCAGGACCTCTGCAATTCTCCCTGGCATGCTCTCAATCAACTTCTGGACCAAATCCTGACTGATAGCAGTCCATTCTTGCACAATCAATGCTTTCATTTTGTCAGAATTTTTAGGTTTTTGTTTGTCCACCCGTCTCTTGATGATTGACCACAAGTTCTCAATGGGATTAAGATCTGGGGAGTTTCCAGGCCATGGACCCAAAATCTCTATGTTTTGTTCCCTGAGCCATTTAGATATCACCTTTGCTTTATGGCAAGGTGCTCCATCATGCTGGAAAAGGCATTGTTGATCGCCAAACTGCTCTTGGAGGGTTGGGAGAAGTTGCTCTTGGAGGACATTCTGGTACCATTCTTTATTCATGGCTGTGTTTTTAGGCAAGACTGTGAGAGAGCCGATTCCCTTGGCTGAGAAGCAACCCCACACATGAATGGTTTCAGGATGCTTAACAGTTGGCATGAGACAAGACTGGTGGTAGCGCTCACCTTGTCTTCTCCGAATGAGGCGTTTTCCTGATGTCCCAAACAATCGAAAAGGTGATTCATCAGAGAAAATAACTTTACCCCAGTCCTCAGCAGTCCACTGCCTGTACCTTTTGCAAAATATCAGTCTGTCCATGATGTTTGTTCTGGAGAGAAGTGGCTTCTTTGCTGCCCTCCTTGAGACCAGGCCTTGCTCCAAGAGTCTCCGCCTCACAGTGCGTGCAGATGCACTCACACCTGCCTGCTGCCATTCCTGAGCAAGCTCTGCACTGCTGGTAGCCCGATCCCACAGCTGAAACACTTTTAAGAGACGGTCCTGGCGCTTGCTGGTCTTTCTTGGGCGCCCTGAAGCCTTTTTGGCAACAATGGAACATCTCTCCTTGAAGTTCTTGATGATGCGATAGATTGTTGACTGAGGTGCAATCTTTCTAGCTGCGATACTCTTCCCTGTTAGGCCATTTTTGTGCATTGCAATGATGACTGCACGTGTTTCTTTAGCGATAACCATGGTTAACAGAAGAGAAACAATGATGCCAAGCACCAACCTCCTTTTAAAGTGTCCAGTGGTGTCATTCTTACTTAATCATGACAGATTGATCTCCAGCCATGTCCTCATCAACACCCACACCTGTGTTAATTGAGCAATCACTGAAAAGAGGTTAGCTGGTCCTTTTAAGGCAGGGCTGCAATGATGTTGAAATGTGTTTTGGGGGATAAAGTTCATTTTCTAGCCAAATATTGACTTTGCAAGTAATTGCTGTTAAGCTGATCACTCTTTATAACATTCTGGAGTATATGCAAATTGCCATTAGAAAAAGTGAAGCAGTAGAGTTTGTAAAAATTAATATTTGTGTCATTCTCAAAACTTTTGGCCATGACTGTAGTTCACCACATAGAGAAAAGAGTGCCACGTAGCAAAATAAGATACATATACCATATATACACACTAATACCCAACGCTTCGATCCAATCCTGGATCTTATTCATGGGTAACTGTAGGAAAATCAGAAAACCAAAATTAGTGAAGTCAAGCACTAAAAGACATATATATATATATTGTAGCCTTCCGGGGGTTTAGCTCTAGGATCGCTGTCTGGGTAGACAGAATGGCACGGAAACAGTTCATTCAGACAGCAGTTTGGTGAAAACTGGCCGCAACCAGTTTTATTAAAGTCCACAGCACACAGATAAAAACAAAGCATAAACAAAAGACCTGGGCTTGTCTAGCCTCTAATTACACTTAGATAGATGGCCCTCTCTATCCGGGACCCAGACTCTACCAGTCTGTGCCCAAAACAACACATATGATATATGTTACCAGTATGGAGTTTCACAGACACTCCTCCTTGTGTCTGAAGGTCCACTCGACTTCCAGACTTGAGAAAGATCCACTCCTATTCAGTAGTCATTATGCTGGAGGTTCACAGAGACACTCCTGTGTCCGGGGTCCTTCCTGCACCCAGACTGAGACGGCTCCCCTCCTCTTCAGTAATCATCAGCATGGAGGTTCACAGAGACACTCCTGTGTCCGGGGTACATCTAACCCAGACTGAGATGGCTCCCCTCCTCTTCAGTAATCATCAGCATGCATGCTCACAGAGACTGCTTCCTTGTGCCAGGACACCTCTCTGTGTCCAGGCTGAAGACAGCTCTAACACTCTTGGAGCATTCTCTCAGAGACTGCTTCCTTGTGCCAGGACACCTCTCTGTGTCCAGGCTGAAGACAGCTCTAACACTCTTGGAGACACCTTCTGAGCCTGGACCCCTTGTCCAGACTGAATGAGCTCTCTGACTGTGTCCGCAGACACCTATTTCTGGCTTCCTAATTAACAGCTGATTGGCTTCAGGTTTGAGCTGCAAGTGTGCAATGAATGCAAGGTGTAGTGACCTTTCTCTACCACCAGGTCTACAAAGCCACCCATTTCCCTTATAGTTAGCAAAGAACCTAGGTGAAATGTACACCCCATTCACCACATATCCTCACTGTCTCACATATCCCCCCCCTCTTCTCCAGACCGGAGGGCTGGTCATCCAGACCGGAGGACTGGTCAACAAACCTAAAGAGACAGTGAACACAGCTCAAGTCATAGCCAACATCAGCTTCATCTTTATCTTCCATTAAGCAGGGTTTTTATACCCTTACACACACACACACACTGTGTGATGTCACAGTCATGTGACCAGTCAACTGAGGAGAAGGAACATGGACAGTCAAAACATACATACTGATCCATTAAATGAATGCCAGCCAGCGCTGCATTACCCATCCGTCCCCTCTGCATACAACTTTATCCTAGGTATTTAGACACATACCCCTTGGGTGGGTTTGTAGGTGACTGGACCCGCCCAGCTCTCCAAGTCACCTGGAAGCCTCCCAATGTATAGCACAAGTCTCAGCAGTAGATCTGCTGAACCAAAATATATCCAGGCTTCCATCACAGGGCCACCCACCTCTGCGATACATACCGTCCATCCATCACATGCCTCCATGCATATCCTGAGGGCCATACCCCAGCGCCCCCTCTGTTCAAATTTGTGGGGTCGAACACCTGCCACCCGACCAGAGATCCCCTCGGTCGCCTCTGCCAGTCACCCCGTCTCAGTTGATTTTGGGCACTATGCAATATCACCTCTTTGTTAGGCCTTTCCCGCCCCCAGCGGTCAGAACGTTGGCCTTGTCCTTGTGTCGGTGTCACCTCACCCGACCTTTCTTTCCCGAACTGACTCCTACCGTCGTTGCGGTCACGAGTCCATCGTCCAGTCAAATTTACTGGTAGTTCTGAGTCTGACTCTCTGTCTTTTCGTCCGCCACTGGGTCTCACACTCAGCCGTGAGCTAACAGAAGCGTCATCTCTACCCCTCGTTGTTTTAGCACGTCTACTGCCAATCCCCAGGGAAGCCTCTCGTCTCTCCCTTTCTTGGGCTGGAAGTAGTCGCTCTCTTTGTCCCAACTGTAAAACATCTACAGATGGCATCTTCTGTCTGGCTGTAAGGTCAGCATCAGTCCTCTTCTCAGGACTCTCAACCTCCTCTGCCACCATGCCTTCCTCACTTGCACTGGTTGCTCCATTGTCATCAGATGATTCATTATCACTCCCACTATCCCTGTCGGACCCCTTTTTCTCAGCCACATCCTGCTCACTTTCAGGGCTAGACACTTCACTCTCATTCTCATCCTGCTCACCCTCAGGAGCACACAATTTATTTTCATTCACATCTTGCTCACTGTCAGGGTTATACAACTCATTCCCATTCACATCTTGATCTGGAACCTTAGTTAACATGTTATCCTCAACATTAACTTCACCATCTGGTCCCTCAAGTATGTGACTATGTGACAACCCCAGCACTATACCTCCATATAGCTCAGGTACCAGGAGCTGACTCACGACCTCTCCCTGGACTTCAGTGTCCCTATACAATAGGTTATTGTTCATGGCAGCATGAGGAAACCTCTCCTCAGAGCCAGGCTCCTGGGAAACCTCACTTAGAACAATCATATTTTCCTGTGCTGTTTTAAGAGAGGGTTCTCGCCACTGCTCACTCTCAAAACCGTCACAGGACACAGGCAAGTCAGGGACACTCGGTTCCCGAGAACCACCATCCTCGTCTCCCAACATCACCTGCAAAGGAATTTCATCACTATCACAGTCATCATTATTATCAACATCATTATCATGACTATGATCAGTATTATCATCACTATCATTATCAGCATCAGCACCATTTTCATGGTCATCATCATTATTAGCATTATCATTATCACATAATTTTAACATCCCACTAGCATCGTGTTCCGCCCCTCGGGACTGCGTACCCTCAGTAGGGGCTTCATCACACTGTCCATCAGAATCACCCTTCCCCCAGAGATCCTTAGACCGGGGAAAGTCATTCCCCAATATAACGGGTTGCACCAGGGTCTTCACTACCCCCACTTCACATGAAATCTCCCCGAGTTTGGGGACCAAGTCCACGGCAGTCTCTGGGTAGACTTTGGTGTCTCCATGGATGCACACCATACTCAAGTGCTTATCAGGGATGAAGTCCCTATCAATCAGGCTGTCACATACGGAAGTCACTGGACTCTCTGAGTCCAAGAGGGCCTGCGCTGAGCAACCATTTGTAACCACCGGGGACACCTGTGGTCCAGTCTCTTCGGTTGCGGTGGTCACACACACAGGTTCTGCGCAGAGAGAGAGGGATCTGCCAACATCACGGCACATAGGCTCCCCCTCTAGTGGACAGTTGGCTGCAATTTCACGACATCTCCAACACTGTCCATCACACTCTTCCACCCACATGTCCCCTCGGGCCTGAACCCGCTTATCAGCATACCACATGTCCCCAACAGCTGGAACGCTCTTACCGGGAGAGTTCGACGTCCGGGAACTCTGAAGTGACGTCCTCTCAGACGGCTGTACCTCAGGAGAACATGCTCGGGTGTAGCGGTTCACTGTAGGACATGCTCGGGTGTAGCGGTTCACTACCACCTTTTCAACTCCATAATCAGGCCTGCTGACTGCAGACTCCCAACTGTATCTCCAGTCATGAACTCCCCTGGCATGGGCTGTCACCGTAACACCCAGCCGGGTAAGAATCTCCACTTTCATCTTAGCATAGTCTTGGCTGTCCTGCTCGCTCAGGTCAGCATATGCCCTTTGGGGCTCTCCAATCAGATATGGTGCGACCATCATGGCCCATTCAGATAGGGGCAGATTCTCCTTCTCTGCCAGTCTCTCAAACCTAGTGAGATATACCTCCACATCATCACGAGGTGTCATCTTTTCCAAGGACCGTCTTACCGCCCTCTTCCAGCGGACAAGTCAGGTGACTTTGCAACATTACTTTGGGACGATGCACCACAAGTCCCCTGCAGTGCTGCAACCTGCTCAAAAAACAACCGGTTATTCTCCTGCTGCTGCTGCAGGATTTGCTGCTGGTACTGCTGCATTTGCCGCTGGTACTGCAGGCGCTGCTGCTCCATGCTCTGCTGCATGCTTCGCTGGGCCTGGACCAGGTACTCAATGAGCTCCTTCACACGGCCGGACTTATCTGTCTCAACCACGGCAGTTTTATGTTGCACATTAACTTGTGCCATTTGTTCAAACAGCGCCTCCATGCTGTCATCCATGCTGTCAGACTTCTCTGTCTTAACAACGGCAGTCTTCACTCAAGACATACACACTACACAGCTTTTTTCCACAGAAAATTCAGCCTTGCTGTGCAACCACTTTTTTTTTTTTTTTTTTTTCCTTTGCAAAGTCTATTAGGGCTACTGTCTCTTTAAGACTGCTCCACAAACTTTTCTTTTGCTGCTGCACATTCCACAGTCATTTTCACAACAAGTTCAGCTTTGCTGTGCATACATTTTCTCTCTGCAGACCCTATCAGGGCCACTGTCTCTCCAAGACTGCTCCAAACAGACGTTTCTGCTGACACACACTTTTTTTTTTTTTTCCTCTGTTGCTATTTCAATAGACTTCACCTTTAATGCTGTCTCTTGCCACTGTGCTGCATGCACACTCCAGCACTAACTGTACCAGGCCCTGCGCTGCCCCAGCATTCTCCACCAATTGTAGCCTTCCGGGGGGTTTAGCTCTAGGATCGCTGTCTGGGTAGACAGAATGGCACGGAAACAGTTCATTCAGACAGCAGTTTGGTGAAAACTGGCCGCAACCAGTTTTATTAAAGTCCACAGCACACAGATAAAAACAAAGCATAAACAAAAGACCTGGGCTTGTCTAGCCTCTAATTACACTTAGATAGATGGCCCTCTCTATCCGGGACCCAGACTCTACCAGTCTGTGCCCAAAACAACACATATGATATATGTTACCAGTATGGAGTTTCACAGACACTCCTCCTTGTGTCTGAAGGTCCACTCGACTTCCAGACTTGAGAAAGATCCACTCCTATTCAGTAGTCATTATGCTGGAGGTTCACAGAGACACTCCTGTGTCCGGGGTCCTTCCTGCACCCAGACTGAGACGGCTCCCTCCTCTTCAGTAATCATCAGCATGGAGGTTCACAGGACACTCCTGTGTCCGGGGTACATCTAACCCAGACTGAGATGGCTCCCCTCCTCTTCAGTAATCATCAGCATGCATGCTCACAGAGACTGCTTTCTTGTGCCAGGACACCTCTCTGTGTCCAGGCTGAAGACAGCTCTAACACTCTTGGAGCATTCTCACAGAGACTGCTTCCTTGTGCCAGGACACCTCTCTGTGTCCAGGCTGAAGACAGCTCTAACACTCTTGGAGACACCTTCTGTGCCTGGACCCCTTGTCCAGACTGAATGAGCTCTCTGACTGTGTCCGCAGACACCTATTTCTGGCTTCCTAATTAACAGCTGATTGGCTTCAGGTTTGAGCTGCAAGTGTGCAATGAATGCAAGGTGTAGTGACCTTTCTCTACCACCAGGTCTACAAAGCCACCCATTTCCCTTATAGTTAGCAAAGAACCTAGGTGAAATGTACACCCCATTCACCACATATCCTCACTGTCTCACAATATATATACACATATATACAAATATATAGTCATGAAAATACAGAAAAATATTTGAATGAGAAGGTGTGTCCAAACTTTTGGTCTGTACTGTATAAATATCAGTTATTAGGAAGTTAGGAAGATATATGTATTACAGTATTACTAGCCATCATACAATTAATCTCTTAACAACCCATTTTCGAAATGCTGCAGAAACTGCAGGCATTAATTGAATGCTACAAAGACTCAAAGTTTTTAGGTGTGAAATTCTGTGTTCTGAAGAAAATTGAGAAAAATGAGAACCAAAGGCACAACATTAAAAGAAATGACTTTGTCATTGAAGTATGGATTAGTAACCTAGAGAAAGTACTGGAGATCTATCAATAATTGCCAGATTTGTCAAGCTGAAATGTATTGGTTCTCATACAGCAGTTACCCACAAGATGAAGAATCATGGTCTGAATGTTAAACCTTTCAGGATAAATCTTGTCTCTGTTCTGAATTCTAACTTATTTGCCTTCAATTTCTAGCTGCCAAGTTTTGGGCCTCTCGGTCTAAATGTTATAGAGCTAAAATAAAAATTACCAAAGCTAGTCAGAAGCTCACGTGTATGGTGACATGCTGTGGATTCAGTTCAGATTTGTGTCATAAGGGATCTGCACAGTAGCCTGGCAGATCCAAAAGGGACTTCCACAGAAATGCTAATGGCCAGAGAAACATGCTGAAAGAGGATCGTTGGGAATCTATATCAAACCCAGGACCTCCTGAACAGAAAACTCAAATGAATGTCTTGCATCCCAGAGTCCGGTTGCCATGGTGACATTGCCTCCCTCTACAGGGTGGTGATGTCATGCCTGGAAGAGAAAGAGGTACCCATGCGAGGTAATACACAGCATCCAACACTTGTTCTAACTCAAGACCAAAAGGGGCGAAGATTAATGGAGTGACAGCTGGTGGGAGGAGTTAGTACTGAGGTAAGGAGATTGTTCTCAAAAGAGTCAGTTGATCTGAGGTGAGGGAAGATAGAAGAGCAAAGACAAGGGCTCTAGGAATCGCAGCTGTGTTAGAGCTGATCCTGGAGCAGAGCGCTGATAAAAAGGACGCCAGAGTCCTGGGCTATGGTGGTACTGTATGCGCCGACAGCTGAATCTGGAGGGCAGGGGACTGCAAGCTCACTGACCACACCGAACACCTGGAGGCACCACAGCAGACCAAGAGCCCAAGGCTGCCAGTGAACAGACAGTGCCTGTGATAGGCTGTTTGCCATACTGGTTAAAGTTAACATGCAGGAAAGGGTCACAGCTTAGCTACAGGCAGCAGGGACCAGAAAAGAGAGCGCAGAAGGAAGGCCTCAAACCCCATCTGGCAGGGTGGATACCCTGAATGCTTCCAGGCGAGCCGGACTCCTGCTATCATCTGTAATTAGTACCCCGGATTGCATTTTCACTTACCAAGAAGTAAAAGGTAAAGAAAACTGCACTTTTCTGTGTCCCTTGCCTATTCTCTGCACCTCAAAGTTCACCACCACCTGAACAGACTGCCATGCCATATCTGCCCTGGGGCCCCGCTCTACCCGTGGGGGGCAGTAACCTCTCTGCTGTGTACCATCTGCCCAGTGGACCTGAACCGCAGCGTCGGCCATATATAGCCGAACACCAAGGGTGGCGTCACAAACTTATTCTCTGACAAACTACCCCACCATCATCTTTGACAATTTTAATGGACGCCCAGGGCCACAGACCGGGTCATTGCTGCCATGACACTTCCCCTTTAAGAACTGCCCAGCCCAGTACCGAGTACCCCACGGCCCTGGTGGGGTGCTCAAAATGTATTGTAAGAATGCAGTACAGGGTTGAAAACATGAAAAGCAGGAGCTAATATCAATGGTGTAAAACAGATCAAGCTGAACTTAAAACTGGCAGCTTGTGATGAGTCCATAGTAGAGTTGAGCGATACTTTCCGATATTCAAAAATATCGGATCGGAATGGTATCGACGATATCCACAAAATATCGGCGATACCAGATACCGATACCGGAAATCCAATGTAAGTCTATGGGAACAAAATATCGTAATTAAAAAAAACCCATCCTTGGCTTGTTGGATAATTGTACATGAAGGAAAACAACAAAGAGTAATGTAGAATGTATTGGGGGAGGTTGAGGAGACATTAAAGGCATAGATGTTTAACCCAATCCAATGGAATAGCATTAATAATTTTTTTTTTTAAAGACGTTCGGATTGACGAAGAAATTGACAATGTTGTTAACCTTTTTTCTATTTTGGCAAATATGTATGTTTCACAACTTCCATGCTCTTGACCTTTTTAACTTTTGCCACACTTTCACCTTCATAATCTTCAGCAGCATCATCTTTGTCATCTAATTATTCTTCATCTTCACCTTCTTTATCTTCTTCTTAAACTTCTTGTTTTTCATCTTTTTGTTAACATTACTCATATTGTTCTTATTAAACTATTATTCTTCTTCATATTCTACTTCTTCATCTTCTTCCTCTTCATCTTCTTCATCATATTCTTATTTGTGACAGAGATTCCTGTACTTGTAATCTGTAAAAGTATGAATTTTTCATCCTTCCATTCTTGCTGTCACAAAAGATTTAAATTACAACAGTATTTGTCCGTGTTCAGTTTAGCCTGCAGCAGCAGGCATTTTCCAGGGGCACCACGAGGAGGAACGGACTCACCCCATACACTGCTTAGTCTTCTTCTGCTTATAATTTACAGCATATATTTTGCTCTTCATTTTGGTCTTATTTTTCATGTTCTTCTGCTTTTTGATCTTCTGCTTATTGTTCTTCTGTCTCTTGTTTTGTATCTTGTAGTTTGTCTTAACCTTCTTTGTCCTGTTGGTGATCTTCTTCTGGGTAATCTTTTATTTCCTCTTTGTGATGGTGTTCAGGCTGGTTGGCTTGATGCTCGTCGTCCATGGGGTTGTCATCTTCTTCGGGGTGGTCTTTACGGTTGTCTAACTTCCGAGAACCAGCTGATGTTACTGGAACCCGGACGGGTATCAGATGGTACAAGAGACAATGGAAGTAACGAGGACCAGCAGACGTTGCTGGAACTCGGATACCGAACTGGAGGCACCGAGGCCAAAGGCACTGCGGAGAACCAGTTGACGGTACTGGAACCCGGACGGGTAGCAGAAGGTACAAGAGCCAATGCAAGTAACGAGGACCAGCTGACTGTGCTGGAACCCGGAGGGGCAGCAGAAGGAAAAGAGCCAATGGCACAACCGAGGACCAGCTGACGTTACTGGGACACGGTTACTAAGCAGGAGGTACCTGTGCTCAAAAGCACTACCAAGGACCAGCAGACGTTGCTGGAACTCGGATACCGACATGGAGGCACCGAGGCCAAAGGCACTGCGGAGAACCAGCTGACGGTACTGGAACCCGGACGGGTACCATAAGGCACCCATGAAAATGTAAGTTGACAGGCCGCAAGCTGTCCGCAGTTACCGAATCACACAGTCCTACAGTGGGTGCTTGTCCTATTGTCACAACGGAAACAGACTTTATTTAGATATCCCACAGCACACATAGGAATCACCTAAACTGCAGGCACCATAGAGTCGGCTAACCCGAATGCAACACGACAGGACAACTTATTGGAGGCTAATTAACGTTGACACTGCCAGTAAACAGCTGTCGTGCTGTAACCAGGCTGGGCAGGAGTCAGTACCCGTGCCAATTACTTCCGAGCAACAACTGGCGGTGTTGGAGCCCAGGGATGAGAGGAGGACAGGGTGGAGGCAGCATGACTTTTTGGCGTACACACAGCAGGGGAACAGCTGACATTACTGAACCCCAGTAACACAGGAGCAAGTGTTGACTGTGCTAACAGCACTTCCGAGCGTTCCTTTATGTGCACTTTAGTAGGAGGTCGGCGTACCCCCCTGCTGCGGGAAGAACAAATTGAAGCCGTTGTTGCTTGGATGGCAGCCAATGCATCGACTTCAATTGCTTCTACCTCCTCTCAGGAACACAGCACTGTTGAGCAACCATCTGTCTCTTCACCGCCTGCCAAATTGCCCAGGCAGTCAGACAGTTCTGTACAGGATCCAGCTGAGTCTCTGCTTCTGTTCTCAGAATCTGTTGGCTTGCAAACAGGGGCCCAGCCAAGCAGCATTCTGGAATGTGAAGAAGAGGGAGTATGCAGTGATGCGCAACAGCTGTGTCTCTCAGAATCTGAAGAGGCGGGTGAGCCAGTGCCGATGCTCAGCACACCGCAGAACGCATCTGATGATGATGAGACTCAGGTGCCAGTTTCTGTTGAGCATGGTGCTGGCCAGACCACCCAACAGCAGCAGGTTTTGGAAGAGGGTAGTGGAGATGATGAGGTCCAAGTCCCAACATGGCGTGAGGAACAGGAAGGTGGTGGGAGCAGCTCTGAGGAAGAGATTGCCCCAACGGTACAAACAGGAGGGAGAGTTAGGCTGCAGACTCGGTTGACTGTAGCCCTCAGTTTGGAACCTGTTCGGAGCAGTTCTCTTCCAAAAGTCAAAACGGGCGCTCCCAGGACTTGCACTGCGTGGTCCTTTTTTGACACACTTGCAGATGATATTTGCTATGTGAAATGCAAGCTGTGTAATCTAAAAGTAAAAACAGGTAAAAGTGTCAGTAACGTCAATACTAGTAATATTATTATTATTATAGATTTTAATAGCGCCATTTATTCCATGGCGCTTTACATGTGAAGAGGGGCAAATATAGACAATTACAGTAAACATGAGCAATACAAGGCACACACAAGTACAGAAGGAGAGAGGACCCAGCACGCGAGGGCTCACAATCTACAGGGATGGTTGAGGATACACTAGGAGAGGGAAGAGCTGATCGTGTGGTGGTTCAGTAGACTGATGATCATTGCAGGTTGTAGGCTTGTCGGAAGAGGTGGGAAATATGTGCAAACATGTGGGTACAAAGCACGTAGTTGAGTTACAAAGACACACTGGAGATGTAGGCCAACCTACAGCAGCACCTACATCTTCAGGTCGTGTCGGAGCCTCTTCCTCCAGCTGACACACAGCTGGTTCGGCTTTCTCACAAGATCGCCATGGAAGAACCTCGGTCAATGTTGTCCAGAGACAAAGTGTTATTCCACCCACAGCAGCAAGTTCCCTGTCATCCTCACACACCCAGGCCACAAAACAGCCATCGGTACCACAGGCATGGGATAAAAGACGGCCATACTCGGCAAACCATCCACGAGCACAGGCTCTGAATGCTGGCATTGCAAAACTCCTGTCCCTTGAAATGCTGTCATTCAGGCTGGTGGAGACTGACAGTTTCCGTAACTTAATGGCATTGGCAGTCCCACAATACACTGTGCCAAGCCGATTTTATTTCAGCAGGCAAGCCGTCCCTGGTCTGCAAAAGCATGTTGCGTGAAAAATTAAACATGCGCTACTAAACTTCGTCAGTAGCAATGTCCACCTGACCACCGCTGCGTGGACCAGTACCCATGGCCAGGGACGATACCTTTCCCTCACTGCCCATTGGGTCAATGTTGTGTAGCCGGGTACAGATCTTGCGAGTGGCGCTGTACGTGTTCAGCCAACTCCAAGGATTGCAGGAATCAAGTCTGTACACATTGACTCCTCCTCCTACTCCAGTTCCTCAGAAACATTGCTGCAGGAGCCGTCACGGTCTACCTCCACATGGACCAGTGAACGCTTAATAATAATAATAATAATAATCTTTATTTATATAGCGCAAACAGATTCCGCTGCGCTTTACAGTTTAACAGTTTCAGAACACAAGTAATAAGTAACAACGTTAACAATAAAATAATTAAAGCAATAGAAGCCGCCCCTGCTCTTGAGAGCTTACAATTTACAATGAGGTGGGGAGCTACAAAGTACAGGTGTTTATATACAATGGTCTATTTACAATGATGGTCCAGCCATTTTGAGGGAGTGAGGGATGGATGGAGATAGTGAATGGGCTACACACACACACTTACACATAGAATGACTTTGGGCCTGGGGTCCGATATATGACCGCTACTCTGAGGGAGAGGGGACGAAAGAGCATGATGGTGTGGACCTCAAAAGAAGGGAATGAGAGTGATGGAATTGGGGGGATGACCTGGAAAGTGCATTGTGGGGACAGGAGTATGCTGACTCCACCACCATGTCTGTTTGAGGGTCTCGGGGAATGTGAGAACTATAAGCCACCATATGAAAAGGCAGGGGGGGAAACCGTGTCAGAATCCTGAATCCAGGTTTCAGTCAGGGCCAACAGATGAAGAGAGTTGTTCAGAAAGTAGTTGTGCAGGAAGGTTAGCTTGTTGCATGCAGACCGTGGATTCCAGAGGCACAGTTAAACGAAGGAGATGAGGGAGTGCAATTAATATTAATAAGATTATTATGGTTTCGATATGAGGTAGGGTAGGGATTGAGGTTGGGGGATGGTGGACCAGGGTTGGGGGAGATGTCCCCTGAAATCAATAGGAGTAGGAAGATAAAGAGCAGGTAGTTGTTGGTGTTGTAAGTTGGTTTTTTCAGTGATGTGTTTCAGCTAGATGGGCTGAGGTTTCTCAGGAAGGTGATTAGTGCATGGGAACTGTACATGGGAGAGGAAAGTATGGAGGGGCTCATGTGTATGAGTCGTGATGAAGGGGGGATGGGGCGTTGTTTGTGGAAGGCAAGGGAACACAGGAGGATGCAGTTAATGTACATAATTAAAAACATAACAAAAAACAAGAAACAAATATCCTAAAATAAAATTTAAAATATATTGCAATACATGCATGAGGTTGTAATAATAATAATAAGGGTATTTGATAAACATAATATTTATGAAAATGTTTTGTTCAGGATTAAAAATATAGCAAAGTGTGGACTACCTTATTCCAGCCCTGATTAACTGCCATGAATAACTGCCGTTTACTCAATGCTTGTCTTCTATGATGCTTTGCTTTCTGTGATGCGTGCACCCCACACATGCACCACACAACGCTTAGCTGTTGCGACCGATATGAGCACTGCCGTGGGCAATCGTCAACAGGCCGTGCTGAAATTAATTTCCATGGGGAATCGAAGCCACACAGCACAGGAGCTCTGGAATGCCATGAAGCAGGAGAGCGACGTGTGGTTTTTGACAGCGAATCTCCAGCTAGGCTTGGTAGTGTGTGACAATGGCCGAAATCTGGTGGCAGCTCTGGGCCTTGTCAACCTCACTCACATACCATGTCTGGCACATGTGCTCAACTTGGTCGTGCAGAGTTTTTTGAGGGACTATCCAGATCTTGATGCACTGCTGCACAAGGTCCGCCTAGAGTGCGCTCACTTGCGACGTTCCAGCATGGCCAGATCGCGCATTTCAGCTCTGCAACGCAGATTTCGCCTTCCTGAACATCGCATCATATGTGACGTACCCACCAGGTGGAATTCCACGTTACATATGTTGGAGCGGTTGTGTGAGCAGCAGCCAGCAGTAATGGAGTATCAGCTGCATCAGGCGCAAACAACTCACAATTTGCGCCGTTCACACTTCACCACTACTGAGTGGGCCTCTATAATAATAATAATAATCTTTATTTATATAGCGCCAACAGATTCCGCAGCGCTTTACAGTTTAACAGTTTCAGAACAAAAGCAATAAGTAACAACGTTAACAATACAATAATTAAAGCAATATAAGCCGGCCCTGCTCGTGAGAGCTTATAATCTACAATGAGGAGGGGGAGCTACAAAGTACAGGTGTTTATATACAATGGTGTATTTACAATGATGGTCCAGCCATTTTGAGGGAGTGAGGGATGGATGGATGGAGATAGTGAATGGGCTACACACACACACACACACACACAACACACACACACACACACACACACACATAGAATGACTTTGATTAGTGAATGTGATAGGCCGCTCTGAACAAATGTGTTTAGATGGAGCTCCTGAAACCATGCAAATTGCGGATAGTCCTAATTTCTTGGGGTACAGCATTTCAGAGGATTGGCGCAGCACGGGAGAAGTCTTGGAGTCGGGAGTGGGAGGTACGGATTAGTGCAGAGGTTAGTCCAAGGTCGTTTGCAGAGTGCAGCAGTTGGTTAGGCCGATAGATAGAAATGAGGGAGGAGATGTAGGGGGGGGTGCTGCACTGTGGAGAGCTTTGTGGGTGAGAACAAGTACTTTGAATTGGATCCTATAATGGATGGGCAGCCAGTGTAAGGACTGGCGAAGGACTCTATGAAGGACATCTGCCACGTTTTGCGTGCGTTTGATGAGTCAACGCGGATGGCGAGTGCAGATGATGCACTAGTCAGCCTGACTGTCCCCCTTATCTGCCTGCTTGAAAAAACACTGCAGGCACTAAGGGATGAGGTTTTGGAAGAGGTGGAGGATGAGGAGTCACAAATTCCATCACCTTATGTACAGTCAGCGCAACGTGGTTCCTCACAAAGGGCTGGGCAGGGCTCACTTTGTGAGGAGGATGAGGAGGAGTCAATGGAGGAGGAAGACATCGCTCCAGAGGGAGGTACACAACGCTCTAGTCAGTATGTAGAGCGAGAGTGGGGTGATGCAGAGCAGGCAGAGATGACGCCTCTTGCAGGGGACAGCGTTTCTTGGCCAGTTGGAAGTCTGCAGCACATGGTTGATTTCATGCTGCAGTGCCTGAGAAACGACGCCACATCACCCACATTCTCACCACGTCTGATTATTGGGTGTACACCCTCCTAGACCCTCGCTACCGGGACAACTTTCAAAGCCTCATCAGACCGTTGAACCGGGAGCGTAAAATGCGGAAGTAACAAGACACACTGCTGCAATTATTATTATTATTATACATTTATATAGCGCCATTTATTTCATGGCGCTTTACATATGACAAGGGAAAAATATAGACAGGTACAATAAAGATGTGCTGGACAAAGGACACACAAGTACAGAAGGAGAGAGGACCCTGCCCGCGAGGGCTCACAGTCTGCAGGGATGGGTGAGAATGCAATAGGAAAGGGTACAGCTGGTCGTACGATGGTTGAGTACACTGAGGATCATTGCAGGTTGTAAGCTTGTCGGAATCCATAATGTTCTCCATTCCAGCCGAGAGCACTGCTGCTGCTACTGCTTTACAAAGCAGCTCTGTGCGTCGAGGCAGTGGAGACAGCTCTGCAACAAGAGGGAGCACAAGCAGCGCCTCTGCACAGGGCAAGACCAGTATGTTCCAAATGTGGCAAAGTTTTGTGGCAGCGCCACCAATGTCTACACCATCCGAGACGGCTCCAGTCAGCAGGAGGCAACGTTTCCGTAAGATGGTGACAGACGACATGTCTTGCCCTCTCAGTGTACTCCCAGATGGCTCTTCCCCATTCAAGTTTTGAGTCTCTAAGCTGGATACATGGCCAGAGCTTAGCCAGTATGCATTGGAGGTGCTGGCTTGCCCTGCTGGCAGTGTATTATCGGAGTTCGTCTTTTGTGCTTCAGGTGGTGTACTAACAGACCGTCGCATGCGACTATCCTCCGATAATGTAGACCAGCTTACTTTGCTGAAAATCAACAAGGCATGGATCACGCATGAATTTGCCTGTCCTGTTTCCGATTAAATAACTGGTTGGCAACGTTATACTTGTATCCTGTTATGTTCATCTTTCTACCACCTGAACTGTACAGTCATGGCCAAAAGTTTTGATAATGACACAAATATGATATTTTCACATGATCTGCTGCCCTCTGGTTTTTATGTGTGTTTGACAGATATTTTTATCACAGACAGAAATATAATTGCAAACATATGAGTAACAAAAGCTTATATTGACAGTTAGAATGAGTTAATGCAGCAAGTCTGATTTTGCAGTGTTGACCCTTCTTCTTCAGGACCTCTGCAATTCTCCCTGGCATGCTCTCAATCAACTTCTGGACCAAATCCTGGCTGATAGCAGTCCATTCTTGCACAATCAATGCTTTCATTTTGTCAGAATTTTTAATTTTTTGTTTGTCCACCCGTCTCTTGATGATTGACCACAAGTTCTCAATGGGATTAAGATCTGGGGAGTTTCCAGCCCATGGACCCAAAATCTCTATGTTTTGTTCCCTGAGCCATTTTGTCACTCCATAACTTAGGCAAATCAAACTCACATCATGCCTCAAAAGCTGCAATGTTGGAAGTGCATAATGTGGGTTGAACTTTGACAACAGCTGCAGTGCGAATGTTTGCCTTCATTGTTCTTGGCTTTTAAATAAAAGCATACAAGTAAATATAATAATACCTGAAAACCTCAGACTACAGTGAACACTTCACACAACTGTTCAATAGCTGTGAAAGCCCTCTTTGTGTAATTCTATATTCTTTGCAACCAATGTATTGGATACGGATGGAAGCATGTCACACTAATAGATTTGAATTATTTGAAATTGAATGTAGCAGCACCAATTTTAGAAAAATGACAAGGATGAGCCAGGGACAGACACTCAGCAGAGTACACGCAGCGGTGGTTGAAGTAAGTGGAGTGGGATCTATACTCCTACCAAAAATTTAAACCTCAGACTAGAGTGAACACTGAACACAACTGTTCACTTGCTGTGAAAGGCCTTTTTGTGGACTTCTATTATGTTTGCAAGCAATGTATTCTATTTTGATGGAAGAGCGTCACACTAATAGATTTTAGTAAATTGAAAATAGAATAAAGCAGCACCAATTTTAGAAAAATGACAAGGATGAGCCAGTGACAGACACTCAGCAGATTACACGCAGCGGTGGTTGAAGTAAGTGGAGCGGGATCTACACTCCTACCAAAAATTTAAACCTCAGACTAGAGTGAACACTGAACACAACTGTTCACTTGCTGTGAAAGGCCTTATTGTGGACTTCTATTATGTTTGCAAGCAATGTATTGTATTTGATGGAAGAGCGTCACACTAATAGATTTTAGTAAATTTAAAATAGAATAAAGCAGCACCAATTTTAGAAAAATGACAAGGATGAGCCAGTGACAGACGCTCAGCAGAGTACACGCAGCATTAGTTGAGAAGTAACTGGAGCGTGATCTGCACTCAAAAAAAAAAATAAAATAACTCACAGCTGCAGTGAACACTGAAACACAACTGTTCACTATCTGTGAAAGGCTCCTTTGTGTACTTCTATAGTGTTTGCAACCAATGTATTGGATACGGATGGAAGCACGTCACACTATAATTTCAATTGAATGGAGCAGCAAGAATTACACTAAAGAAAAAAATAAGTCTGTGAGTGACACGTGCAGATGCCTACAAACAGCGTTGGATGCAGAGCAAACTGCAGCGTCACCTGCACGCACACACACACCTTGCAGAGCTGTGAAAACAACACTGCAAGGCAAAAGGAAGCTTTACACAGCGGTTGGTAAACTAGCCTGCCTAAAGCACAGTACACAAAATCGCAATTTCTAACTGTCCCTCAGAGTCAGCAGAGCAGCGTTCTGTCCCTATCTGAATTCACAGCACAGTGACGCTAAAATGGCGGCGGCGCCTTTTATAGTGCATTCTGACATCATTTCAGCATCCAATCACAGCCATGCCATTAGTTAACATGACCGCAGCAGTACAGGATGTGCCCACACTTCTTAGGATTCCTCATTGGCTGACTAAAATCACATTGCCTCTCAAAGAATTATGGGAACTTCCGATTCCGGTATACGATATATGGAAAATATCGGAACTAAGTATCTAAAGTCCGATACAGCGAATATCGGCCGATACCCGATACTTGCGGTATCGGAATGCTCAACTCTAGTCCATAGTATGAGTCCAGTCCATGGTTTACAGAAAGGAGTTAATTATTTAACATTGAAAGGAAAAGTCAGCTCATCATATAGCCTAGTTTAGGCCAGAGCACAAAGAAGAATCACTGCCCATGACGGAGATACTGTAGCCGTATGGTTGTAAATGGAAATCCAGGTTCAAAGAAATACGAGTTTCATCTTTACTGGTAAGGTTATAAAAACCATATTACATCTAAATTGCCAGCCTACCAGTGAAAAGACCAACATGTTTATACATGGTGATGGTGCTGTGTGCATCAGAAACCATTGATTTTTCACTGATGGACGATCATTTGCATGTAATAATGTTTTTATAATCTTAGCAATAAAGATGAAGATCTTATATCCATGAAGCTGGATTTCCTGCACACCATCCTTACGATAAAGTAGGTAAAACAGCTAGGAGTAAACTCCTACATCCCTGTCTGGATGACACCATTACTAAGGCATGGTACAGCTCAGGGACAGAAGCAAAAACAGAAAAAACAAACATTGAAAATGGATTCAACAATATGTATGCAGATTATTTGCCTAAATATGGATAGAAGCCACATTCATTTTTCCAGTAATCCACCAGTAGCGTAGCTACCGGGGGGGCCCGAGGGGGCGGTGGCCCCGGGCCCCGCGCTATGAGGGGGCCCATCCAGAGCTACACTACCGTAACTTTATCGGCGTGCCCAGTGCGCCGATACAGTTACATTCTGTGGCAGAGCAGGGAGGGAAACGATCTCCCTGCTCTGCCGCCTGGCCGCTATAGGGCCCCTGAGCAGGCGGTGGGGGCCCTGTGCCAGCAGTGGGCCCCCGCTCATCATCGGAGTGTCAGCTGTATCGGCATGTAGCCGATACAGCTGACCGTATTGAGAGAGAAGGAGCGAGCGCTCCTTTTCTCCCATAATCCCCTCTCAGCGTCTATCAGCGGGCGCGATGACGTCATGCCAGAGCCGCTGACAGGATATGGCGGGAGAGCAGGAGCCAGGAGGAAGAGAGGTGAGTACTGGATTTATTATTTTGCAATGGGGGTGCATTATTTTACAGAGTCTCCATATGAGGCAGCATTATACTAAGAGGCTCCATATGGGGGTGCATTATACTACAGAGGCTGCCTTGTGGGTTCATTATAATACAGAGACTGCCTATGGGTGTGCCTTATACATTGGGGGTGCATTATAATATAGAGGTGACTATGGGGGTGCATTACAATATAGAGGCTGTCTATGGGGTGCATTATAACATAGAGGCTGCCTATGGGGGTTGCATTATAACATTGGGGGTGCATTATATATAGAGGCTGACTATGGGGGTGCATTATAATGCAGAGGCTGCCTATGGGGGTGCATTATAACATAGAGGCTGCCTATGGGGGTGTATTATAACATATAGGCTGCCTATGGGGAGTGCATTATACTACAGAGGTGCCTTGGAGGTGCATTATAATACAGAGGCTGCCTTGGGGAGTGCATTATAATATAGAGGCTGCCTATGGGGGTACATTACAATATAGAGGCTGTCTATGGGGGTGCATTATAACATAGAGGCTGCCTATGGGGTGCATTATAAATTGGGGGTGCATTATAATATAGAGGTGACTATGGGGGTGCATTATAATGCAGGGCTGCCTATGGGGGGTGCATTATAAATAGAGGCTGCCTATGGGAAGTGCATTATACTACAGAGGCAGCCTATGGGGTTGCATTATAATACAGAGGCTGCCTATGGGGAGTGCATTATAATATAGAGGCTGCCTATGGGGGTTCATTATAATACAGAGGCGGCCTGTGGGGTGCATTATAATATAGAGGCTGCCTATGGGGGTGCATTACTATACAGAGGCTGCCTATGAGGAGTGCATTATACTATTATGAGGATATCTGGTGTATTATGCTATATGGATGCTATCTAGGGGGCCATCATACAGTGTGGAAATTACAGTGAGGAGGCCATCATACAGTGTGGAGATTTAGTGGCGGGGCCATCATACAGTGTGGGGATTATAGTGGGGGACCATCATACAGTGTTGGACCCATTAAATAGTTTGGGACTTTAAAGGGGGGTCAGTATATATCCAGTGAGGGGGGGCATTTTCTGTGTATTGGGAGCTGTACAGGGGGGAGATTGGGACATTATTAAAAGTAAAGTGGGACTTAATTGTTATAGGGAACGAGGTTACTGTGACTGTAAAAAAGAGCACACGGGCAATATTACATTTAGGGGACAAATGTGGGCACTGATTTTGGGCACTTACACCTGGCATTACTATTTCTAGAGATTGCTTTAGAATTAGAGGTCACACAGAACCACCCGAGGTGCAGTAATAGGGTCAATACGGCAGCAGCTGCTCAGTATTGGGGTATCAGGTGCAGTAATAGGCACCATACGGCAGCAGCGGTAGTATTGGGGTATCAGGTGCAGTAATGGGACACATAGGGGAGCAGCGGCTCAGTATTGGGGTATCAGGTGCAGTAATAGGGACAATACGGCGCGCGGCCCCGTTTTGGGGGGTATCAGGTGCAGTAATAGGGACAACGGAGGAGCGGTTCGTATTGGGGTACCCAGCGGATGAGGATTTTTGTGCAGGTTGGGGATAGATGTGGACAGTGCTGAAATAGCTACCCTCTGAATCCACCTGATTGGATTTTTTATGGTCTTCAATAATTACTCATTGCAGTTTTATAATTTTCAGCATGTATTGTCAGGGGGTGCTCGCCACGAAGTCGTCGCGATTGCACATTCTGACTTCTCACAGCTGAGCTGTGTTTCTTTGTGTTTGGTAATGAGAGAGTTAATTTTACTAGTTCTTTGCAAAGACTAGGTCCACCCTCGCCCGGCTGCTTTGATTATGTTTAATTAGTTTCTTTAAATTCCGCCAGTTGGGTGTTGACGCCGGGGAAAGATTCAGTAGTCTGCGACTGGAGCGGTTCTGAGATACTTAAGCTAAGAGCTCCTTAGTTGTTTTTACTTTATAGCTTATAGTTATCTCTGAGACCTTAGGTGTTCCTACTGTGTGTGGTGTTGTTTTAAGACTTTATTTTACTTTATTTCTTGTTTTTTCTTGTATGTTTTTTCTGTTCATTAACCGTTCCCCGTTCATTCCCTTTGGTGGTATTCAGGGTCCTTTTTTAGGTAGATACAGTTGGAGGGATTGATAGGAGACAGGGGTTTACCTGGTGGCCTGGACCTCTGTACTTTAACAGTACCTCAGGTTGAGGGGTTAGTTAGGACCCCAGTTTAGGGTCAGCTTAGACCCCGGGGCACCCTCTAGCGGAGACAGGGTTATAACGGATTCCGTTTTGACCCACTGGACATTTGTCAGGTAAATCTATGTTATCATATACTATGCGCTGTTATTTGTTGTTGCCCTTTTGATTAGATTACTGACTCACATATATATATTGCTATACAGCGTGAATTTTTTACCGGCCCAACTAAAGATTTCCCCAGCTGTCATGGTCCAGTAGCCCAGCTGGGGCCCGGGAGTTGGGAGGGGTTGTCCATGGAATTTGCAGACATTAAGTCCAAGGGTTTTGTTTCCCCCCGGAGCACAACCAACTGACTAAGGTTGCTCTCCCCGGGCAGGTTCATGGTGGGCGGGACAAATTTTTTACTTTCCGGGAGGCATGTAAAATTGTTCTTTCGGGGTGCGGCCTCGGGCATTGGGAGTGAAGAGCAGAGGGTGGAATTGTTATCTCGTCTTACAAGGGGACCCTCAATCTTGGGCCGTTCTCTTCCTCCAGGTCCCAGATCTCCAGTCAGTGGATCGATTTTTTACTGCCTGGGTCTGGTATATGATGATCCGGATCGAGTCTCCCTTGCGAAACAAGGTTAGTAAAAACGGCAAGGAAATCGTCCCCGGGAGGAATTTCTTCTGAGTTCCGTAGATGGGAACAGATACTCAGTGGAATGACCCCGCTCTTGGGAGCCAGTTTTTTTCAAGGGTTGTTGACAATTAAAAGATGTGTTGGCCCGTATGATTCTCCTCCATCACTGGAGGCTGCTAAAGGCCCTCGCTATTCGCATTGATAGACGACTTCGGGGAAGATGCGAGGTAATCCGCCCCCCGTGATGCTCCCCCACTACTAAATCCTTTACTGGGTTCCCCTGGTCTGTTTGAGGAACCCCTGCAAATTGGGAGGGACATCATTTTGTAGGAGGGAATCGGCGGTGCCCGCAAGACTAGAAGGTGTTTTTTTTTTGCGGGGGGAGGAGGGGGCATTTTGTTGGGGGTGTCCATTTCCCGGACCTTTTGAGCCAAGGAGTTAAACCTGGGAGGTGTATTTCGTCCCCCCAAAATCCCTCTCAGTTTCTCGTGCCTGCGGAGGTGTGGTGATTGGTATTTGAAAATGAGAGGATTTCTGTTTTTCTTGATAGTGGGTCGGGCTAATCTGGTGGACGCTCGGTTTGCCCAGGTGCATGGTATGCAACTGAGTGTATTGGCCAAACCCGGTCCCTATACTCTTATTGATTCTAGACCTCTTGGTCAAGGTAGCTTGGTACAAGCTGTTCATAACATAACTTCGAAGGGGATACTAAAGACAATTGTCTGTTATGTTTGGGGGGTTACCACTCCCATTTGTTTGGGTTCCTTGGGGGCTAAACAAACCCAGTGATTGATTGGCAATCCAAAAAATAACCCCTGGGGGGGAATTTTCAAAAAATGCTGAGCCGGGATCGGGCGGGTTTTGCCCAGGGCTTTTTCCCCTTTTGGGGGACTTTGGGGGGTTTCTAGGGGGGGGTGTTAAAAAGTTCCCCTCATCGGCATATGACTGCTCAAAAAAATTCTTCCCCAGCCTTAACTCGTACTTTCCCAGGCCGGGGGGGGGGTGGTATCCCGGTTTTCCCATTTCCCCGAGGGAGTTTAGTGTCCTGTTTGCTCTAGCTTGGGGGGGGGGGGG
>JARQOD010000001.1:801571249-801622129 GCA_033576555.1 Oophaga sylvatica
TGAAAGGCTACTCCTTTGTCTACTTCTATAGTGTTTGCAACCAATGTATTGGATACGATGGAAGCGCGTCACACTAATAGATTATATTTATTTTAAATGGAATGGAGCAGAACCAATTGGAGAGAAATGACAAGGATGAGGCACTGAGACACGCTCAGCAAGTACAAGCAGCAGTGCTTGAACAAGTAACTGGAGCGTGATGTGCACTCAAAAAATAAAAAACACAGACTGAAGTGAACACTGAAACACAACTGTTCACAATCTGTGAAAGGCTACTCCTTTGTCTACTTCTATAGTGTTTGCAACCAATGTATTGGATACGGATGGAAGCGCGTCACACTAAAATTTAAATTGCATGGAGCAGCAAGAATTACACTGAAGAAAAAAAAAAGAGTCTGTGATGACACGGCAGATGCCTACAGACAGCGTTGCATGCAGAGCAAACTGCAGCGTCACCTGCACTCACACACACCTTGCAGAGCTGTTAAAACAACACTGCAGGCAAAAGAACTTACACAGCGGTTGGTGCTAGCCTGCCTAAAGCACAGTACACTAAATCGCAATCTCTAACTGTCCCTCAGAGTCAGCACAGCAGCGTTCTGTCCCCTTACTGAATTCACAGCACAGTGACGCTAAATGGCGGCGGCGCCTTTTATAGTGCATTCTGACATCATTTCAGCATCCAATCACAGCCATGCCATTAGTTAACATGACCGCAGCAGTACAGGATGTGCCCACACTTCTTAGGATTCCTTATTGGCTGACTAAAATCACATTGCCTCTCAAAGAATTATGGGAACTTCCGATTCCAGTATACGATATATATGGAAAATATGGGAACTAAGTATCGAAAGTCCGATACAGCTAATATCGGCCGATACCCGATACTTGCGGTATCGTATCGCTCAACACTAGTCTTTAGCATCAACTTCAATACATCCACTAGGTCAATCCAAGCCTTTTTGGGGTGCATTTCAATTTGATGCAGGCAGGGCCTTGTATTCAATGCATAAGCTAACAGTATGGCACAGGCAAAAAAAGTAACTTGAATGTGGTTTTCCTGTCTATATCCACTAGGTCGCTTCTAATCCTTTTTGGGGTGCGTTTCAATTTGATGCAGGCAGGCCTTGTATTCAATGCATAAGCTAATAGAATGGCAGTGGGAAAAGAGTAATGTGAACTTGGTTTTCCTTTGTACATCCACTAGGTCGCTTGTAAATCTTTTTGGGGTGCATTTCAATTTGATGCATGCGGGGCCTTGTATTCAATGCATAAGCTAACAGTATGGCAGTGACAAAAGAGTAATGGGAACGTGGTTTTCCTGTGTACATCCACTAGGTCGGTTCAAAGCCTTTATGGGTGCGTTTGAATATGATGCAGGGTGCACCTGCAGTCAATGAATAGGTTAACAGTATGGCAGAACAAAATGAATAATGTGAACTTAGTTTTCCTATGTGCATCCATTAGGTCGCTTCTAAGTCTTTTTGGGGTGCGTTTCAATTTGGTGCAGGCTGGGCCTTATATTCAATGCATAAGCTAAAAGTATGGCAGTGGCAAAAGAGTAAAGTGAAGGTGGTTTTCCTGTGTACATCCCACTAGGTCGCTTCTAAGCCTTTTAGGCGTGCGATTCAATCTGATGCAGGCAGGGCCTTTATTCATTGCATAAACTAACAGTATGGCAGTGGCAAAAGAGTAACGTGAAGTTGGTTTTCCTGTGTGCATCCACTAGGTCACTTCTAAGCCTTTTTTGGGGTGCGTTTCAATTTGATGCAGCAGGGCTTTGTATTCAATGCGTAAGCTAACAGTATGGCAGTGGGAAAAGAGTAATGTGAACATGGTTTTCCTGTGTACATCCACTAGGTCGGTTCAAAGCCTTTTTGGGGTGCATTTGAATTTGAAGCAGGGCGGGCCTTGCAGTCAATGCATAGGCTAACAGTATGGCAGAACAAAATGAATAATGTGAACTTGGTTTTCCTGTGTACTTCCATTAGGTCGATTCAAAGCCATTTTGAAGTGTGTTTCAGTTTGATGCAGGACGTGCCCTGTATTCAATGCATAAGCTAACAGTATGGCAGTGACAAAAGAGTAATGTCAAGTTGGTTTTCCTGTGTACATCCACTAGGTCGCTTCTAAGCCTTCTTTGGGGGGCTTTTCAATTTGATGCAGGCAGGACCTTGTATTCAATGCATAAACTAACAGTATGGCAGTGGCAAAATAGTAATATGAAGTTGGTTTTCCTGTGTACAATCCACTAGGTCGCTTCTAAGCCTTTTTGGGTGCGTTTCACTTTGATACATGCAGGGCCTTGTATTTAATGCACAAGCTAACAGTATGGCAGTGGCAAAAAAGTTGTGGCGCCCTGGGGGTCCAGTCGCCACAGAGATGTTGCATATCTCTCCCCGAGGTGTGACACTGACTCTCAGTAAGGAGGAAGCACCCCTTAGACTCCAACACCGCATTCAACATACACTATGCCAGGTGAGCATTCAGACAAACCCTTAGGGAGATGGTCTCACTCAGGCTGGTTAGGAAAGGGTGTAGCTAGTTGGTGGGTGGAGCTTAGACAGCACTTAGGCTGCGTGTTAGTTTTAGAGAACAGTTAGTGTCAGTCAGGCAGTGTGTGGTGTTGTGAATGGGCTTGAGATGAGTTCTGAGCAGAGGCTCCCTCTGGTGGTTACAAGCGGTACTGGTCTGTCCAGTGAAGATTGTGAAGATTGTGAGGATTGGGAATCAGGTGTTACTGACTGGTCTTATATAAGGGAGTCACCTTCCCATCAGGGTTGCCAGTGACCAATTGTTCTGGTCTCTATCCTTGATTCCTGTTTCCCTTGTAGCCTGCTGTGTCATGTCTGCATCTCATGCTAACAGATAAGACATTTTCTTCTTTTTGTTTTTGTTTTATTTTTTGCATTTTGTCCTGCACTTCTGTGGGGGCCTTCTGGGTCCCCTTCGGGGGCTTTTGCCTCTCAGTTTAGTTCAGCCACTGATGTTTGTGCTTTTGCTTTTTCCAGTTTTTTCAGTGGCTCCTGTTTTGATTTTGTTACACCAGAGAACTAATTTAGGTGGTAGAGGTCGTGTGATCTCAGGTGTTTTTGAAATTAGTAGAGTTGGTGCTTTTCAGGGTTTCTGGGGTTGCAGTAAGTACCCTTCCTATCCTTTTCTATTTAGTTTTGGCCCCAACGTTTGCTCATACTATTTTCTGTCTGTGTCAGTATTTCTTCTTGTCTAACCGCCATTACATGTTTGGGGGCTTTCTATTATCTTTGGGGTTCTGCTCCGGGGCAGATAGCTTTCCTATATCTATCTTTAGGTGTAGTTAGTTTCTCAGGCTGTGACGAGGCGTCTAGGACCAACGTAGGAAGTCTCCACGGCTGCCTCTAGTTGTTGTGGTTAGTCAGGGTACTGCAATCTCATAGATTCCAACTGCTCTGGTGTATTACCTTTTTGCCTGCACTACAGTATCACCGGCCCAAAATTTAAAATTGTATGGTACTCACAGAAGGGAAAAAATTTGTGAAAGAAAAAACGGTTGTCAGAGTTGTCAGAGATATTTTTCTGTTTGTTGCATTTTTTTTTTTCCCTCTGTATCTCTGGCTGCTGGGGAGGATTTTTTCTCTCAATGGAGTTTGCACAGTTGTCTGGCCGTGTGGATCAGCTTGCCACTGAGGTTCAGAGTATTGCTGCATATCTTGCTAGGTTGCCTGTTGTGGAACCTAGGATTCCCATGCCAGATTTGTTTTTAGGGGATCGAGCTAAGTTTCAGAATTTCAAAAATAATTGTAAATTGTTTTTTGCCTTAAAATCTAAGTCCTCAGGGAACGCAGCGCAGCAGGTTCAAATTGTCATCTCTCTCCTGCGCGGCGATCCTCAGGATTGGGCTTTTTCCCTGACACCTGGGGATCCTGTTTTGAGTGATGTTGATGCATTTTTTCAGGCTTTGGGGTTATTGTACGATGAGCCTAATATCACTGATCAAGCTGAAAAAGCCTTGTTGGCATTAAATCAGGGGCTTGATGACGCTGAGTTATACTGTCAGAGATTCCGTAGGTGGGCAGTCCTGACCAAGTGGAATGACGACGCTTTGGCGGCCCTTTTTCGAAGGGTCTGTCAGATAATGTAAAGGATGTTATGGTGGGATTCCCTGTCCCCTCTGGTCTCAATGATTCTATGTCATTAGCGATTCAAATTGACAGACGTCTGCGTGAGCGGAGAAGTATGCGTGGAATAGTGTTGCCTTGTGAACCTGCTTCTGAATCCATGCAGTGTGATAGAGTGGTGTCTGGGGCACAGCGTCATGAGTTTCGAAAGCGCAATGGGTTATGTTTCTACTGTGGTGATGCCTCTCATGCTATTTCAGTCTGCCCTAAGCGGGGAAGACGTTTTGCACGCTCAGTTGTCTTGGGTAGTGTTCAGACTAAGTTTTTATTAACTGTCACTCTGATATGCTCTCTGTCCTCATTTTCTGCTCAGGATTTCGTTGATTCTGGAGCAGCTATTAACCTGATGGATTATGATTTTGCTAAACGTTGTGGATTTCCCTTGATACCCCTACAGAAGTCTATTCCCCTACTGGGGATCGATTCTACCCCTTTGGCTGAGAATAAACCTCAGTTCTCTACTCAGGTGATAATGAGGGTTGAACCTGATCATCAAGAGTGCTGCAAATTTTTGGTTCTGTATAATATGCATGATATTATCGTACTGGGTTTCCCTTGGTTACAGTCTCATAATCCTGTTTTGGATTGGAAATCTGTGTCTGTGACCAGTTGGGGCTGCCAATGTGTTAATGCTGACACTCCTGTTTTTTCTGCCTCTCCCAAGTTTCAGTATGTTCCTGACTTTTTGACTGATTTTTCCGATGTGTTTAGTGAAAGTAAGTCTGTGTCCTTACCTCCTCACAGAAGCTACGATTGCGCTATTGAGTTAGTGCCTGGTGGTAAATTTCCTAAGGGTCGCCTTTTTAACTTATCCGTACCTGAACACGATGCTATGCGGTCTTATATCAAGGAGTCATTGGAGAAGGGTCATATCAGACCATCCTCTTCACCCTTAGGTGCCGGTTTTTTCTTTGTGGCCAAAAAGGATGGTTCATTAAGGCCGTGTATTGATTATCATCTTTTGAACAATATTAATGTGAAATATCAATACCCGTTACCCTTGATTTCTGACCCGTTTTCCAGGTGAAAAACGCTACTTGGTTTACCAAGCTTGACCTCAGGGGGCATATAACCTTATTCGCATTAAGCACGGGGATGAATGGAAGACGGCATTCAATACCCCGGAGGGGCATTTGAGTACCTTGTGATGCCCTTTGGGCTCACTAATGCTCCTTCTGTCTTCCAGTCCTTCATGAATGACATTTTCAGGATTTTGTGGATAAATTTCTGATTGTTTATTTGGATGATATCTTGATTTTTTCTAATGACTGGACTCTCATGTGAAACATGTTCGAACTGTATTCCAGATTTTGAGAGAGAATGCTCTGTATGTGAAGGGATCAAAGTGTCTTTTTGGCATACAGAGGATCTCATTTCTGGGATTCATTTTGTCCCCATCTGTTATTGAAATGGACCCGGTCAAGGTTCAGGCCATCTGTGATTGGGTCCAACCTACTTCATTAAAGGCTCTTCAAAGATTTTTGGGTTTTGCCAATTTTTATCGTAAATTTATTGGTAATTTCTCTGTTATTGTTAAACCATTAACTGATTTGACCAAAAAGGGTTCTGATGTGGTGAATTGGCCTCCTGAGGCAGTCTCTGCATTTCAGTAACTTAAGCAGAGATTCACTTCTGCTCCTGTTCTACGGCAGCCTGATGTTTCTCTGCCATTTCAGGTGGAGGTTGATGCCTCTGAAATTGGGGCAGGTGCCGTTTTGTCCCAAAAAGATCCAGAGACCTCTAAAAGTAACCCTTGTGCCTTTTTCTCTCGAAAATTTCTCCTACTGAACGTAATTATGACGTGGGTAATCGGGAGTTATTGGCCATGAAGTGGGCTTTTGAAGAGTGGAGACATTGGCTGGAGGGAGCCAAACATCAGGTGGTGGTCCTTACTGACCATAAGAATCTGGTTTATTTGGAATCTGCCAAGCGACTCAATCCTAGACAGGCCAGGTGGACCTTGTTTTTCACACGTTTTAATTTTGTGGTTTCCTTTCTTCCTGGCACTAAGAATGTTAAGGCGGATGCCCTCTCGAGGAGCTTCCTTGCGGACTCTCCTGAGTTATCTGATCCTTCTGTTATTTTGAAAGAGGGTGTAGTTCTTTCAGCCATCTCACCTAATTTGAGACTTGCTCTGGAGGGGTGTCAGGAGGATAGGCCCGAGCGCTGCCCTGTTGGAAAATTGTTTGTCCCGGACCAGTGGAAAAAGAGTGTGATGTCTGAGATTCATTGTTCCGTGTTGGCTGGGCATCCCGGAATTTTTGGTACCAGAGACTTGGTTGGTCGGTCCTTTTGGTGGCCTACCTTGTCTCGTGATGTCAGGGAATTTGTGCAGTCCTGCAGGACTTGCTCTCGCTCCAAGCCTTGCTCTCGCTCTAGTGGTTTGTTGATGCCATTGCCTGTGCCCAAGAGACCATGGACCCATATCTCTATGGATTTCATTTCCGACTTTCCTGTTTCTCAGAGAATGACCGCCATCTGGGTGATTTGTGATAGGTTTTCCAAGATGATACATCTTGTGCCATTACCTAAGTTGCCTTCCTCCTCTGAATTGGTGCCGTTGTTCCTTCAGCACGTGGTTCGTTTACACGGCATTCCTGAGAACATAGTGTCTGACAGAGGAGTCCAGTTTGTTTCCAGATTTTGGAGGACTTTTTGTTCTAAACTGGGTGTTCAATTGTCTTTCTCCTCGGCATTTCATCCTCAGACCAATGGTCAAACTGAGAGAACAAACCAGACATTGGAGACTTATCTAAGATGCTTTGTGTCTGCTGATCAGTATGACTGGGTCTCTTTTTTGCCTTTGGCTGAATTTGCTCTTAATAATAGGGCTAGCTCTGCCACTTTGATGTCTCCGTTTTTCTGTAATTCTGGTTTCACCCTCGATTTTCTTCAGGACAGACGGAGGCTTCTGTCTGTCCAGGTGTTGACTCTGTTGTGGAGCGTATGCAACAGATTTGGGACCAGGTAGTGGAGAGGTTGTCCTCTCTCAGGAGAGGGCCAGCGGTTTGCTAACCGGCATAGGACTGATGGTCCTCGGTTTAAAGTAGGGGACTTGGTCTGGTTGTCCTCAAAAAATATTCCTATGAGAGTAGCATCTCCTAAAGTTAAGCCTAGGTTCATTGGACCTTATAAGATCATGGAGATTCTTAATCCTGTTTCTTTTCGTTTGCTTCTTCCAGGGACATTTAAGATCCATAACGTGTTCCACAAGTCCTTGTTGAAGAGGTTTGTTGAGCCAGTGGTTCCTGCTGCTGTGCCTCCTGACCCTGTTTTGGTTGAGGGCAATCTGGAGTATGTGGTTGAGAAAATATTAGATTCTCGTTTTTCTAGACGGAAACTCCAGTATTTGGTTAAGTGGAGAGGTTATGGTCAGGAAGACAATTCTTGGGTGTTTGCTTCAGACATCCATGCTAGGAGACTCATCCGTGCGTACTATAGAACTCATCCTGACCGACCTGGTTGCTCAAATAAGGGTTCGGTGACCCCTCCTCAAGGGGGGGGTACTGTTGTGAATGGGCTTGAGATGAGTTCTGAGCAGAGGCTCCCTCTGGTGGTTACAAGCGGTACTGGTCTGTCCAGTGAAGATTGTGAAGATTGTGAGGATTGGGAATCAGGTGTTACTGACTGGTCTTATATAAGGGAGTCACCTTCCCATCAGGGTTGCCGGTGACCAATTGTTCTGGTCTCTATCCTTGATTCCTGTTTCCCTTGTAGCCTGCTGTGTCGTGTCTGCATCTCCTGCTAACAGATAAGACATTTTCTTCTTTTTGTTTTTGTGTTTTATTTTTGCATTTTGTCCTGCACTTCTGTGGGGGCCTTCTGGGTCCCCTTCGGGGGCTTTTGCCCTCTCAGTTTAGTTCAGCCACTGATGTTTGTGCTTTTGCTTTTTCCAGTTTTTTCAGTGGCTGCTGTTTTGATTTTGTTACACCAGAGAACTAATTTAGGTGGTAGAGGTCGTGTGATCTCAGGTGTTTTTGAAATTAGTAGAGTTGGTGCTTTTCAGGGTTTTCTGGGATTGCAGTAAGTACCCTTCCTATCCTTTTCTATTTAGTTAGTTTTGGCCCCAACGTTTGCTCATACTATTTTCTGTCTGTGTCAGTATTTCTTCTTGTCTAACCGCCATTACATGTTTGGGGGCTTTCTATTATCTTTGGGGTTCTGCTCCGGGGCAGATAGCTTTCCTATATCTATCTTTAGGTGTAGTTAGTTTCTCAGGCTGTGACGAGGCGTCTAGGACCAACGTAGGAATGCTCCACGGCTGCCTCTAGTTGTTGTGGTTAGTCAGGGTACTGCAATCTCATAGATTCCAACTGCTCTGGTATATTACCTTTTTTGCCTGCACTCCTCAGCTACCGAAACATAGCAGTGTGGGTACTGGCCTGTACGGCAGCTCCTCTGAGTTGACCTCAGGGAGCCGTGCTGTAGTGAGCGAAAGGGTCCAGGGCAAAGACAGCAATTAGAGCTGTGCCCCCATCCTGAAGAAGGAAGGACCAGGAAAACAACGGGGACTGGTCCCTAGATTAGTGGGAAGGCTCAGGCTGCGCTATTAAAACCGACAGCAGTGGTCACTTCAAGGGTCATTGCCACTAGCCACCATAATCTCACTGGAAGGCAGCTTAGGGGTCAAGTACGTGCAGACATTGGCAGTGTTCTGTGAACTGAAAATGCCCAATACTCCCTTGTCCGAGGGCTCTGTGGTGGCTTGGTGCATGGAAGTAAGGAGAGTTAGCTCTGAGAGAAAAAGCCAGAAAGGAACATACTGAAAGGGAGTCTTTGGAAGTGCAACCAATTTACCTGAGGGTTGCTGGACCACTCACTTGGAGGACACAGTGCCAGGGGGGCATCTGTATGTGCACAACAGACTATGAATAAAACCCTGAAACTGCACTTGAACTGTTTCCTTGAATTATTCCAGCAACGCACACTCCCCTCTGCTACATCCTCAAACACCATCCCTGCACTACAATATCTACCTGCCCTGGAAGGACACAGCCTCACCTCTTGGATGTTTGCCATCTAGCTGCACAACACCATCCCTTCCAGAGGATCTGCACAGCAGCGCTGGTCACCCTGACCAGGTACTACAGATGGCGTCACGATCAACTACATGAACATTTATTCCCCTGTAAATATCCCCTTTTTGGTGAGCGCCAGCGCCACGGACCGTGCTGTGCTGCCGTGACATCCCCCATAGAAGTTGACGGGCTCGGTGCCGAGTACCCCACGGACCAGGCGGGCGGCTCATTTTTGGCATCACGAACAGGATTCTGAAGCTCGTGACAAGCGAGTCCTGTGTGCCTGAACTGAACTGTTTTCGTGCTAAAAGCTTTATTGTGGAATTGCCGCCATTTACCGCCATTTTATCGCCATATTTCGCGCCATGAGGCGCTGGTGAAGAAGAAGGGCGTGACTTCGTGGGCGTGCGCTCACTCTGGGCGCAAAAATAATGATTGCCCAGTCAAGATGCCTCTGCAATGTCAGGACATGCCCCACTGCGAAGGAGATACGCCTCCTGATCCACTATGGTGGGAGGAGAAGAAACAGAAGACCCCCTCTCTGCTAAAGAGCGGGACCCTCCGGATGAGGAAGAAACTTGCAAACTACTTAAAATGGCGACGAGTGGCGTGCTGGTGAGTGAAGGTGCAGAGGAACGCACCTTCCCCCAGGAGAAAGAAGATCTCCCCACTGCTGAGCCACCCGTGCTGCCGGAAGATGTCTGCACCCTCCGTGACCCTGATGCAGACGCTGAGCTGGCGGAACTGGTCCGGCACCAGGCGGAAGCGGAGAGCATGAAGCGGAGCAGGCAGGCCCTGACGCTGCGTCCGGACAGCCGCCAGAGCCGAAGCCTCCGCTCCGTCGACCCCTCACGCCGGCACCTGGAGCCGAGGAGAATCCCTGCACTGCTGCTGACATCGCAGCGGAGGTACCAGCCCCGCGGAAGAATCGGCGGTGGACTCCCTCCTCGCACCGCTTGCACGCAAACTCGGAAGGCCGCCAGCATCCCCGGAGGAAGACAGGCCCTGCGGCCTAGAGGACCGGAGCGAACCGACTCTGCAGGTAACCGGCGACGATATCATGGCTGCAGCTGATGACACCCTGGTGGAACCCCTGACACCCCCACCAGCCCAGTGCACACCAGCCACACGGACACCAGTGGTGGAGTCGATGACCCTGGTGCTAGGCAATGGGCCCGTGGACAGGAATGGTCCTGTGCTTGCACAGCCACCAGGTGTCACCATTACTACTTAAATAATAACCCGGACAGGGTCCAGAGTACTGTAAATAGTTTTTATGCTTTGCACATTACCTGCTGTTTGAATAATGCTCCTAATATTTGATAAACTGTGAGGTCATGGACTCTCTGGCCCAAAAACTGTACCTGTAAATAGTTAGCACCTAGGTGCTCCATCTTGGTTTTACTTAACTACCTCTGAAACTAAAACCAGTTTGGTGTGGCCGAAGGTGAGGTTTGCTGAAAGAATGTCTTGCTGCCCACCTAAGACCACCGTGGGAGGTTTGGAGCGGGTCCTCCATAAGTACACGTTTTATATGAACTCTAACGTAACTGCTTATTGCACTTTATTTGAATGTTGATATTAAAAGTGTTATTTATGCAATGTTTAACCATAAGTGCCTCCCATAAAGGGAAGATGAGTTTTGAAATTGTTTTATATTGTTTGCTGGCATTCGCAAAATTTTGCATGTTTCTCATGTAACATCTTTCTCTGTTACATCCCGGGAGTGCTGTGTTTAACAAGAGGGGAATGTGGCGTCCTGAGGGTCCAGTCGCCACAGAGATGTTGCATCTCTCCCAGAGGTGTGACACCTGACTCTCTGGTAAGGAGGAAGCACCCCTTAGACTCCAACACCGCATTCAACATACACTATGCCAGGTGAGCATTCAGACCGACCCTTAGGGAGGATGGTCTGACTCAGGCTGGTTAGGAAAGGGTGAAGCTAGTTGGTGGGTGGAGCTTAGGCAGCACTTAGACTGCGTGTTAGTTTTAGAGAACAGTTAGTGTCAGTCAGGCAGTGTGTGGGTACTGGCCTGTACGGCAGCTCCTCTGAGTGCACCTCAGGGAGCCGTGCTGTAGTGAGCGAAAGGGTCCAGGGCAAAGACAGCAACTGGAGCTGTGCCCCCATCCTGAAGAAGGAAGGACCAGGCGAACAACGGGGAATGGTCCCTAGATTAGCGGGAAGGCTCAGGCTCCGCTAGTAAAACTGACGGCAGTGGTCACTTCATGGGCCATTGCCACTAGCAACCATAATCTCACTGGAAGGCAACTTAGAGGTGAAGAACGTGCAGACATTGGCAGTGTTCTGTGAACTGAAAAGGCCAATACTCCCTTGTCCGAGGGCTCTGTGGTGGCGTGGTGCATGGAAGTAAGGAGAGTTAGCACTGAGAGAGAAAAAGCCGGAAAGGAACATACTGAAAGGGAGTTTTTGGAAGTGCGACCAATTTACCTGAGGGTTGCTGGACCACTCACTTGGAGGACACAGTGCCAGGCAGGCATCTGTATGTGCACAACAGACTGTGAGTAAAACCCTGAAACTGCACTTGAACTGTTTTCCTGAATTCTTCCAGCGACACATACTCCCCTTTGCTACATCCTCAAACACCATCCCTGCACTACAATATCTACCTGCCCTGGAAGTACACAGCCTCACCTGTATGAGGTTTACCATCTAGCTGCACAACACCATCCCTTCCAGAGGACCTGCACAGCAGCGCTGGTCACCCTGACCAGGTACTACAGGTGGCGTCACGATCAACTACATGAACATTATTCCTCTGTAAATATCCCCTTCTTGGTGAGCACTCAGGGCCATGGACTGAGCTGTGCTGCCGTGACATCCTCATAGAAGTCGACGGGCTCGGTGCAGAGTATCCCACGGCCCTGGTGGGCGGCTCAAAGTCATGTGAACGTGGTTTTCCTGTGTACATCCATAGGTCTTTGTAAGCTTTGAGAGCATTTTATTGATGAAGGCAGGCCCTGTATCAGTCGTAGTCAACAGTATGCAGTGACAAAAGAGATGTGATGGTTTTCCTGTTATATCCACTAGGTCGCTTCTAATCCTTTTTGGGTGCTTTTCAATTTGATGAAGGCAGGGCCTTGTATTCATTGCATAAGCTAATAGTATGGCAGGGGCAAAAGAATTAATGTGAACTTGGTTTTCCTGTGTGCATCCACTAGGTCGCTTTAACTTTTGGGGTGTTTAATTTGATGAGGCGTTCACAAAAAGAGATAATGTGAACTTGGTTTTCCTGTGTGCATCCACTAGGTCGCTTGTAAGCCTTTTTGAGGTGTGTTTAAATTTGATGCAGGGCCAACCTTGCAGTCAATACATAGGCTAACAGTATGACAGAACAAAAGGAATAATGTAAACTTGGTTTTCCTGTGTACATCCATTAGGTCGGTTCAAAGACTTTTGGGGTGCGATTCAATTTAATGCAGACCGGGCCTTTATTCAATGCATAAGCTAACAGTATGGCAGTTGTAAAAGAGTAATGTGAAGGTAGTTTTCCTGTGTACATCCACTAGGTCACTTCTAAGCTTTTTTGGGGTGAGTTTCAATTTAATGCAGGCAGGGCCTTGCATTCAATGCATAAGCTAACAGTATGGCAGTTGTAAAAGAGTAATGTGAAGGTGGTTTTTCTGTGTACATCCACTAGGTCACTTCTAAGCCTTTTGGGGTGCGTTTCAATTTGATGCAGGCAGGGCCTTGTATTCATTGAATAAGCTAATAGTATGGCAGTGGCAAAAGAATAATGTGAACTTGGTTTTCCTGTGTGCATCCACTAGGTCGCTTGTAAGCCTTTTTGAGGTGCGTTTGAATTTGATGCAGGGCCAACCTTGCAGTCAATACATAGGCTAACAGTATGGCAGAACAAAAGGAATAATGTGAACTTGGTTTTCCTGTGTACATCCATTAGGTCGGTTCAAAGACTTTTTGGGGTGCGATTCAATTTAATGCAGGCCGGGCCTTTATTCAATGCATAAGCTAACAGTTTGCCAGTTGTAAAAGAGTAATGTGAAGGTAGTTTTCCTGTGTACATCCACTAGGTCACTTCTAAGCTTTTTTGGGGTGAGTTTCAATTTGATGCAGGCAGGGCCTTGTATTCAGAGCGTAAGCTAACAGTATGACAGTGGGAAAAGAGTAATTTGAGCATGGTTTTTATGTGTATATCCACTAGGTCGCTTCTAAGCCTTTTTTGGGTGCATTTCAATTTGATGCAGGCAAGGCCTTGTATTTAATGCATAAGCTAACAGTATGGCAGCGGCAAAAAAAGTAATGTAATTGTAGTTTTCCTGTGTACATCCCCTAGGTCGGTTCAAAGCCTTTTTGTGGTGTATTTGAATTTGATGCACGGCGGGCCTTGCAGTCAATGCATAGGCTAACAGTATGGCAGAACAAAATGAATAATATGAACTTGGTTTCCCTATGTACATCCAGTAGGTCAGTTCAAAGCCATTTTGAGGTGCGTTTCAATTTGATGCATGCAGGGCCTTTTTTATTTAATGCACAAGCTAACAGTATGGCAGTGGCAAAAGAGTAATGTGAACTTGGCTTTCCTGTGTACATCCACTAGGTCGCTTGTAAGCCTTTTTGGGTGCGTTTGAATTTGATGCAGGCCAACCTTGCAGTCAATACATAGGCTAACAGTATGGCAGAACAAAAGAAATAATGTGAACTTGGTTTTCCTGTGTACATCCATTAGGCGTTCAAGACTTTTTGGGGTTCGATTCAATTTGATGCAGGCCGGGCCTTGTACTCAATTCATAAGCTAACAGTATGGCAGTTGTAAAAGAGTAATGTGAAGGTAGTTTTTCTGTTTACATCCACTAGGTCGCTTCTAAGCCTTTTTGGGGTGCGTTTCAATTTGATGCAGGCAAGGCCTTGTATTCAATGCATAAGCTTACAGAATGGCAGTGGCAAAAGAGTAATGTAATTGTAGTTTTCCTGTGTACATCCTCTAGGTCGGTTCAAAGTCTTTTTGGGGTGTGTTTGAATTTGTTGCAGGGCCGACCTTGCATTCAATGTATAGGCTAACAGTATAGCAGAACAAAAGGAATAATGTGAACTTGGTTTTCCTGTGTACATCCATTAGGTCGCTTCAAAGCCTTTTTGAGGTGTGTTTCAATTTGATGCAGGCAGGGCCTTGTATTCGTTGAATAAGCTAATAGTATGGCAGTGGCAAAAGAGTAATGTGAACTTGGTTTTCCTGTGTATATCCATTAGGTTGCTTGTAAGCCCTTTTGAGGTACGTTTCAATTTCATGCAGGCAGGGCCTTGTATTCAATGCATAAGCTAACAGTATGGCAGTGGGAAAAGAGTAATGTGAACGTGGTTTTCCTGTGTACATCCCACTTGGTCGCTTGTAAGCCTTTTGGGATGCATTTCAATTTGATGCATGCAGGGTCTTGTATTCAATGAATAAGCTAACAGTATGGCAGTGGCAGAAGAGTAATGTGAACGTGGCTTTCCTGTGTACATCCTCTAGGTTGCTTCTAAGCCTTTTTGGGTGCGTTTCAATTTGATGCAGACAGGGCCTTGTATTCAATGCATAAGCTAACAGTATGGAAGTGGCAAAAGAGTAATGTCAAGTTGGTTTTCCTGTGTACATCTATTAGGTCGCTTCTAAGCCTTTTTTGGGGAGCGTTTCAATTTAATGCAGGCAGGGCCTTGCATTCAATGCATAAGCTAACAGTATGGCAGTGGGAAAAGAGTAATGTGAATGTGGTTTTCCTGTGTCCATCCACTAGGTCGGTTCAAAGCAACACCTTTCCTTACCAACGCACTTACTGAGATTATTCACTTAACGACAGACATGTGGATAATTGCTTCTGCCTGAGGAGCTTTATTTCCCTGACTTCACACTGGGTGAACATTGTGTAGGTCAAGGCCACACTGGCATGCCACATGTGCTCCAGATGCCAAGTATTGCTGGCCCTACTTGTATCAGGGTTTCCTCCACCTCCTAGAGCAGTTCTTGCACTGCTTCCTGCTCCTCCTCATCCTTCATCTCCGATGTGCCAGCTCAGAGCACATTGTTCATATCAGAATCTGCGAAGCGCCAACAGGGTCTGCTGAAGCTAATTTGTCTAGGAAACAAATCGCAAATCGCAGCAGAGTTACTTAATGGAATAACAAACCAGACAGATCTAGTGGCTTTTGCAGCTGAACCTTCAATTAGGTATGGTCGTGTTTGATAATGGCCATAATCTGGTGTCAGCTCTCAACATTGGCAAGCTCACACAAGTACCATGCTTCGTACACGTGTTCAACTTCATAGCTCAGCGGTTTCTTAAAACCTACCCAGATTTACCAGAGGTTCCATTTCTGCAAGTTGGCTACAGTTGCCGCCACTTTGGATGTGCTGCAGCAGCGCATGCAATTGCAAGCTCACCGACTGGTGTGTGACATGCCCATACACTGGAACTCCACACTGCAAATGCTGGCAAGGCTTTGTGAGCAGCAGAGGCCAGTGGTCGAGTAGTAGCTTCTACACGCCCATTTGTATTCAGTGTAGCCTCTGCACATAACAACTGAAAAATGGGCATGGATTTCTGACATTTGGGCTGTTCTCAAGACTTTGAGGACTCCACAAAATGGTGAGTGGCTATGATGCCATAGTCAGCGCAACTGTCCCAGCTTCTGAACCTACATACCTACTTTAACAGTTGCTCACAAAATTAAACATGAAGCTATGCCAGGTGGAGATGGAGGAAAACATGAGACAATGAGACACTACCTAGCCCAGCCTCATCTCATCTACTCAGTATGGATTGGGTAACAAGGAGGAGGTGGACGCTGAGGAGGAGGAGTAACAGGAGCTGGTTCCTAGCTCAACATAGGCATGGTCATGTTTGATAATGGGCGTAACTTGGTGGCGGCTCTGAAGCTTGGCAAGCTCATTCAAGCACCATGCTTAGCACAAGTGTTCAACTTGGTAGCTCAGCAGTTTCTTGAAACCTACCCAGATTTGCCAGAGATTCTGGTCAATGTTTGCCGTGCCAGCGTCCATTTCTGCTGGCTATAGTTGCCGCTGCTCTTGATGTACTGCAGTGCAATCTCACTGACTGGTGTGCGACATGCCCACACACTGTAACTCCATTGGGTAACAAAAAGGAGGTGGACGCTGAGGAGGAGGAGTAACAGGAGCTAATTGCTAGCGCAACAGAGGCTAGTACCCAAATAACCTTTGTCTTGTCTCTTCTACGTGGATGGGATGAGGAGGGGAATGAGGAGGAAGAGGATAAGGAGGAGATGAAAATGGAAAGTCATCATCATGGTGGAGACAGGGAAGTGTTGGCTGTAGGAACATTGTCACATATGGCAGACTTTATGTACTGCTGCCTTTCCCTTGACCCTCGTGTTATATTTATCTTAGCCAAAAGAAAGTACTGTTTGTTCAGCCTGCTATTCCCATGCTACAAGGAGAATTTTGCATTTTCCCTTCCTGAGGCGGAGAGGTCTTCTAAAATTGTTCTATACCAGACGACCATTATTGAAAATATCTTGAAAAAATTCCCATCAGACAATGCTAGCGGCAGGGGGCTAGCTTTCTCCTTGTGTAATTAAGGAGGTTTTAATCTTCAGTATTTGAATGAGGCCCTCCAGTTGTTGCCTTCAAGGGTGTATGGATGACCCTCCTTATATTTTTTTTAACTAGCGTTGCACTTTGTGCAAAATCTTTATGATTGTAGGAGTACATCAACTACACTTTTTTTTTTTGATGCACTACACTTGTTGCCTTCAACATTGTATGGATGACCCTCCTAATAATGTTTTCCTTGCTTTGAACTTTGGGCAAAGCCTTTGTGAATGAAGGAGTACAGCAACTACAATTTAAAAATATTTGAATGAGGCCTGCCAGTTACCGTTCAGGGGTCTATAGATGACTGGATGACCCCCCCTTATAATTGTTTCCTGGCTTTGCTCTTTGTTCAAAACTTTGTGACTATAGGAGTAAATCAATTATACTTTGAAATTTTAATGATTCCCACAAGTTGTTGCCTTCAAGAGTCTATGGATGACTGCATTACTCTCCTTATCATATTTTCCTAGGTTTGCACTGTGTGCATAGCCTTTATGAGGGTAGAAGTGCCACAACTACACTTTCTTATTTTTTTTATAAAGGGTATATGAATGTCCCTGTGTTAGGGTCTGCGGAACGCACCAAAATAGATATAAATAAAGGGTGCGTTCGCAGCCCGGGGTCCACCGTGCAGGCAGAGCCTGCTGCTAGTAAGATGGCGGTATAGGCGAACTCTGTTACTTCACAGAGTCATAAATATAAATACTGTGGCACTACATGGCGGTATAAGTGAATTCTGTTACACCACAGAGTCGCTGAGATAGGTACTGTGTTCTGTTAACTCCTCAGGGACACACAGATAACTGCTGTGCGGATAGCAGTCTGTGATCATGCAGTCAGAAAAGCAATCAAGCAATCTCCTCACTGGAGAAGCCGGTATTCTAGGGGCTTAATTAAGCCAAGTCCTAATCACGTGTACACAAATCTCCTCACTGGAGGTGCCGGCATTCTAGGGGCTTATTTCAGCCGAGCCCTAACCACATGCGTGCATGATCACACTGGCGCAAAGCACATAACACAATTGATACTAGCGCACGGCTGAGCGGCCATGCGCACCTTTTATAGCAGCAGCTACAGGACCTTCCAGGAAAGGACCAATGAGAAACTGTTCCAGAACACAAGCAGTCCCAGGACCTTCCTGGCGGACCTATTGGAGTCACTGCTGTAACCGAGCATGTCACCCCTGATCTCCAATGGGAGATCTTGCCCTGGGCATGCTCAGATGGAGAAACGCAGCATTTAGTACCAAAGACGTCTGAGCGCCGCTGACCAGTACTGGCTACAATAGCAGAACCTGGAGAGGCAGTAGTAATCCACTGCACAGTGTTAGAGTGGGCAAGAAGCTGGGATCGACGTCAGGGTACTCCCAGCAGAGCCTCATCTATACCCTCAGGAAGGATAAGGAAGGAGATAATCTCCGGATGGGAAGGAGACATAGCTAATGTGAGAGGGATTGTCTGATGTGTGATCTGTGAGGGCAGTATGGATCCATTCACCACTCGAACAGTCACCGGTTTGCCGAGCATCACATGAGGTATTGTGTGGCGGAGAGCGAAAGCAGAGGACATAAAGTTCCCCTCTGCTCCAGAATCCACACAAAGCTCAACTGTTAGAGTGGATGGACCAAAAGAGATTGTCCCTTTAAAGGACAGCTTGGAGGCAAATGCCGCTGACTCTAGTGAACTTTCTCCCATGGTCACTAGACGCGATCGTGCTCCCGATCGCTGGGGACATCTATTGACATAATGTCCTAACTGCTGGCAATTGTTACAAACCACAGAGACTCTAGCGGGACGAGACTTAGATCCCGCTCAAACAACCTCCATGGCCTCCGGGTGGTCAGGCGCCTGAATGGGAGATTCTGGAGGTTGGGCAAAGGTGGGAGCCAGCCGAAACCTCTGTCTACACTGGGCCCGCTCCAACCTCCATCCGTGAAAACGAAGGTCGATGCGGGTAGATTTGGAAATAATGTGTAAGGATATCAGGGCACTTCAATCAGTAAAGTTTAAAAGTGCTGCAAACTGGGGCACTACCACAATAGAATGCCAATATAGAATAAATAAAAATATTAGTCAGGTAGTTTGCGCACATAAAAAACTGACCCGCACAAAGAGAAATAATAACAAACTAGTAAATGTATTAGGAAAGGACTGCAATCAATCAATAAAACACTAAAAGACACTCTACCAATGGAAAGAATTCTATACAGATAAAAGCTTAGTATGATACTAGAGGTATATTGCACTCAGCCCCGTGGGAAAAAGTGGTTAGAAAAGCCTGTGCTTATTGAGAGTAGTCCCAAGATAAATGGATAGGCAATTAACACATAAAAGGATAAATATACATATGAGCTCAATTTTAATATAAGATAATAGCTACTGATATTGTTACCAGGGTAAGTAATAAATGTATATATATATCTATGTGGACACACCACAGAAAAATGCAAAAAAGGGTCCTCTGCACAATAGGGCAGTAATGAAAAATGAATAAAAACGATAAGATGTTCCTAAAAATACCTTCAGCAAGATAAGTATAGTAGTGAGACTGTCCCAGCTGGTGACAGCTCAAGTGGAAAAGGGTCAATGCTGTAATGTCACTGAAAGTAGACCTGCGTAAGCAGGTGTTACCTTAAGACCCCGATGGGTCCGTCGCTGTAGATAGTCCTCCTTCAGCCTCCTGTGGCCTGCTTGTAATTGATGAATCCTGTTGCTTGAAGCCGACCTCCTGCGACCTCCGTTTGGCTGAGTGTGGAATGCCGGCAATTAGAGATGGTTCCTCGCTGAAGTCAGGAATCTGTGCAGGACCTGCCGTGAAGTGCAAGACCTCGTGATGCCACACGATCTGCGAGGACGGACAATGCCTGCTATCCTGGTGAGTATCCTGATTTCGGCCTCCGATGGCAGTTATGAAAGTCCGGTGCACGGTGGTGATGCTGTGTCGATTAAGGTAGCGCACTTGCAGCGCGAGTGTACACAGGACCTGCCGTGACGAGGTTGCTCACGTGACACCACGTGATGAGCAGTGAGTGAGCAAGTACGGATTGTAGAAAGGACCAACAAATATCCTACGCGTTTCAGAAACACGGTTTCCTTCTTCAGGGATGGTCCTTTCTGGAATATGGGTCATTTTATGTCCGTACCATACAATCAGGTGACCTAGTAAAATGCAAATAATTCGATTTCGCTATTTAACCCTTTAGGAATCAAAGTATCCAATGTAAAAATCCACTTGGTTTCAATCTGGACATGAGAGCTATATGATTCCCTTTCCTCCATGGTATTGGGACAATAGCAAACCCTATTATTTCCATGCAATGAGTGTTGCAATTGTGGTGTTCAATAAAATGTTTGGAGAGAGGGTGGCCAGTGAATTTATTCCTAATATTTCTAATATGCTCCCTTATCCTGACTTTAAGTGGGCGTTTTGTGCGACCCACATAAAATTTGCTGCAGGGGCATTTAATCAGATATATCACTCCGGTAGAGGAGCAGGTAATAAAATCCTTGATGCTAAAATACTGACCGTTGGCTGAAATCCCCACTTGTTTAGTAGTATGTGTTCTTTTACATATAATACATTTCCTACACGGAAAAAAGCCTGTAGAGTGATCAGAAAAAGAAAGAGTGGCTGGTTTCCCACTATTGTTGTTCTGGATAGTAGGTGCAATAATGTTACCTAAATTGCGGGATTTTTTATATATAAATCGCGGTGCCGTGGGAACCAGTCCTCCCAAGATTTTATCTTCTTTCAGTAGGCCCCAGTGTTTGTTCACTATTTTCCTTAATATGTGGGTATTCGAGTTATATTGCATGATTATAGGAGTAAATAGATCATCATTAGACCCATGGCTATCCTTTTTACTTTTCAAGATGTCCTGACGGGACATGTTGGAAACTTTTTGTTTAGATTTTTCCAAGGTGTTGATAGAATACCCTTTCTCTAAGAATTTGGACGTCAGTGCCTCTGCCTCCTTTTTGAAATCCTCAGGTTTGGAGCAATTCCGATGTATACTCATGAACTGACTTTTTGGTACGTTTAGTAGCCAGTTTGGCAAATGACAGCTGTCCATAGGGATATAGCTATTAACGTCTGTCGGCTTACTAAAAGTGCAAGTATGAATGGAAGAATGTTCAATAAAAATATTAAGATCTAAAAAGTTGATTGATTGAGTGCTTGTCTGGGCTGTAAATTTTAAAAAGAAATCATTTTTATTAATGTTGTTTAAAAACATGTCCAAAGACTGAGGGCCCCCTGACCAAATAAAAATCACATCATCTATAAAACGGCGCCAGTGACAGTCTCACTACTATACTTATCTTGCTGAAGGTATTTTTAGGAACATCTTATCGTTTTTATTCATTTTTCATTACTGCCCTATTGTGCAGAGGACCCTTTTTTGCATTTTTCTGTGGTGTGTCCACATAGATATATATATATACATTTATTACTTACCCTGGTAACAATATCAGTAGCTATTATCTTATAGTAAAATTGAGCTCATATGTATATTTATCCTTTTATGTGTTAATTGCCTATCCATTTATCTTGGGACTACTCTCAATAAGCACAGGCTTTTCTAACCACTTTTTCCCACGGGACTGAGTGCAATATACCTCTAGTATCATACTAAGCTTTTATCTGTATAGAATTCTTTCCATTGGTAAAGTGTCTTTTAGTGTTTTGTTGATTGATTGCAGTCCTTTCCTAATACATTTACTAGTTTGCTATTATTTCTTTGTGCGGGTCAGTTTTTTATGTGCGCAAACTACCTGACTAATATTTTTAGATATGGAAATAAGCTTCTCCAGTGAGGCAGGAATCTCCCTGGTGGCCAAGGCGTCCTTTACATGATCAGCCAGACCTCTCCAGTATACCGGTATAAGGACCTTATCCGGCCACTGTAACTCGGAGGCCAGAGTCCGAAATTGGACTGAAAACTGACTGACCAAGCTCGAACCCTGTGACATTGCCAGCAGTTGGAGCATCGAATCGTGGGTGACCTGAGGGCCTAAAAAGACCTTTTTAAGAGCCTCCAGGAACCGAGGAGCACTCCGCACCACGCGATCGTCGCGCTCCCACAGCGGTGTTGCCCATTCCAACGCTCTGCCCGACAGACGTGACACTATGAAACCCACTTGTGCCCGCTTTGTGGGAAAACGTGCAGACAGAAGCTCGAGCTGTATAGAGCACTGACTCACGAATCCCCAACAATGTTTGCAGTCACCAGAAAACTTGTCTGGAAGCGGGAGATGGGATAAGGTCAGAGCAGAGGTATTGGAGGACAAACTGACTGCCGCTGTGCTGTGCTAGCAGCCTGAACAGCAACTGCGGTCACATCCACAGCTGAGGTTGTGCGCTCGAGAGCCGCCAACCTACCATCCAGCTGCTGGATGAACTGCCGTAGGCGCTGGTCGTCCGCCATTTTACTAGCCAGACCCTGGCGCTAGTGTACTGTTAGGGTCTGCGGAACGCACCAAAATAGATATAAATAAAGGGTGCGTTCGCAGCCCGGGGTCCACCGTGCAGGCAGAGCATGCTGCTAGTAAGATGGCGGTATAGGCGAACTCTGTTACTTCACAGAGTCGTAAATATAAATACTGTGGCACTATATGGCGGCATAAGCAAACTCTGCTACACCGCAGAGTCGCTGAGATAGGTACTGTGACCTGTTAACTCCACTGGGACACACAGATAACTGCTGTGCGGATAGCAGTCCGTGATCATGCAGTCAGAAAAGCAATCAAGCAATCTCCTCACCGGAGAAGCCGGTATTCTAGGGGCTTATTTCAGCCAAGTCCTAATCACGTGCACACAAATCTCCTCACCGGAGGTGCCGGTATTCTAGGGGCTTATTTCAGCCAAGCCCTAACCACATGCTTGTATGATCACACTGGCGCAAAGCACATAACACAATTGACACTAACGCATGGCCATGTGGCTGTACAACCCTTTTATAGCAGCAGCAACTACATGACCTTCCTGGAAGAACCAAGCCTGCCCCAGAACTCAAACAGGTTCAGGACCTTCCAGGAGAACCAATGGGAGTCGCTGCAGTAGCTGAGCATGTGACCCCTGATCTCCTAAGAGAGATCTTACCCTGGGCATGCTCAGAAAGGAAAGAACAGAACTTAGTCCCTACTGAGTCTGCTTGTTGCTGACCTGCACTAGTTACAATGGCAGGACCTGGAGTGGCAACAGTCTTCCTCTGCACAGCACTAGACTGAGCGAGAAGCTGGGACTGACGTCTCTGCTGAGCAGGTTCCACTGCGGCCGGAGAAGGATGGGAGACCGCAGCGGGGATAGCTCGAGATTCCCCTTGAGCGGGAACTCCACCCCTAACACCCTGCTTCTATTTTTTGGCAGACTTTGCACTGTATGCAGAGCTTTTATGAGTGTAGAAGTACCACAATTATGATTTGTTCACAATATTTCAATGAGGCAGTACAGTTGGTGCTTTGAAGGGTGTAGACTGTACATGAACCTGCTTGTAATTTTTGGCAGGGTCATGACAATTTGAACACAATGTGTATGAGGAACTCCTTTATGTCTAATATTGGGTGTATATGAGTTCCCCTGAGTCCCTAATTTTTGACACTTTCTGCTTCCTTCAAAAATTACACAGAAATTTCCAATTTTTTTCTCAAAAAATTAAATAATAAATACATTTTGGTTTACTTAAATTGTTATTTTTTAAAATCCTTTATACTGTAACATTTCCAGGGGATATAGCTCTAGGATCGCTGTCTGGGTAGACAGAATGGCACGAAAACAGTTCATTCAGACAGCAGTTCTGGTGTAAAACTGGCCGCAACCAGTTTTATTAAAGTCCACAGCAAACAGATAAAAACAAATCATAAACAGAAAACCTGGGCTTGTCTAGCCACTAATTACACTTAGATAGATTGCCCTGTCTGTCCGGGTCCCGGCTCTACCAGCCTGACCCAAAACAACACTTATGATATATGTTACCAGTATGGAGTTTCACAGATACTCCTCCTTGTGTCTGAAGGCACCTTCAATGTCCAGACTTGAGAGAGATCCACTCCTATTCAGCCGCTATTCGCACGGATTTTCACTGAGACTACTCCTGTGTCCGGGGTACTTCCTGCACCCAGACTGAGATAGCTCAAACTCCTGGAGACTGCTTCTTGTGCCGGGACACCTTCCTGTGTCCAGACTAAGCCAGCTCCACTCCTGGAGACTGCTTCTTGTGCCGGGACACCTTCCTGTGTCCAGACTAAGCCAGCTCCCACTCCTGGAGACTGCTTCTTGTGCCGGGACACCTTCCTGTGTCCAGACTAAGCCAGCTCTCCGACTGTGTTTGCAGACACCTACTTCTGGTCTCCTAATTAACAGCTGAATGGTTTCAGGCCTGAGCTGCAAGTGTGTGCTGAATGTGAGGTGTAGTGACCTTTCTCTACCACTAGGTTTACAAAGCCACACATTTCCCTTATACCATACAGCATAATACCTAGGTGAAATGTACACCCCATTCAACACATATTCCTTCACTGTCTCACATATCCCCTCCCTCTTCTCCAGACCGGAGGGCTGGTCATCCAGACCGGAGGGCTGGTCAACAATCCAACAGAGACAGTGAACTCTGGACCAGTCATGGCCCTCATCAGCTTTCTTTTCATCTGAAGCATCCGCACTACCCTGTACCCTCCCAGGCCTATGCTCTCTGCGGGCCTCGGGTATCCTGCACGGTTTCATCTTGACCTTAGGGCCAGGCTCAGTTTCGATATAGTGCCTGGCCAGAGAAGTACGACCCGGCACATCAGAACACTTCTGCTGACTCTTCCTCAGAAACTCACGTACCTCCTGTCCCTGGTGCACTGACCATATGTCACCAACTATCACAGAAGGTATAGGGGGTTTTTCACTTTTCTCCAGTTCCCCCCTTCAGGCTCTTCTGGCAGGACATGCCCAGAAGCCCTACCATCAGTCCTACACTCTACTTCTTCAGTCACCTTAGTCTTCGCCAGGGAACCGGCCAACTGTAAAACCTCTTCAGATGCCATCTTCTGTCTGGCTGTAAGGTCAGCATCAGCTTTCTTCTCAGGACTCTCAACCTCCTCTGCTACCATGCCTTCCTCATTTGCACTGGTTGTTTTATGGTCATCAGATGATTCACTATCACTATCACTATCCCTGTCTGACCCCTTTTTCTCAGCCACATCTGGCTCACTGTCAGGGCTATACACTTCATTTTCATTCACATCCTGCTCACTGTCAGGGTTATACAATTCATTTTCATTCACATCCTGCTCACTGTCAGGGTTATACAATTCATTTTCATTCACATCTTGATCTGGAACCTTAGTTAACATGTCATCCACAACATTAACTTCACCATCTGGTCCCTCAAGTATGTGACTATGTGACAACCCCAGCACTATACTTCTATATAACTCAGGTACTAGGAGCTGACTCACAACCTCTCCCTGGACTTCAGTGTCCCTATACAATAGGCTATTGTCCATGGCAGCATGAGGAAACCTCTCCTCAGAGCCAGGCTCCTGGGAAACCTCATTTAGAACAATCATATTTTCCTGTGCCGTCCTAAGAGTGGGGTCTCGCCACTGCTCACTCTCAAAATTGTCACAGGACACAGGTAAGTAAGGGACACTCGGTTCCCGAGAACCACCATCCTCGTCTCCCAACATCACCTGCAAAGGAATTTCATCACCATCACAGTCATCATTATTATCAACATCATTATCATGACTATGATCAGTATCATCATCACTATCATGATCATCATCATTATCATTATCAGCATCAGCATCATTATCATGGTCATCATCATTATCATGATCATCATCATTATTATCACACAAGTTTAACGGCCCACTAGCATTGTGTTCCCCCCTCGGGACTGCGCACCCTCAATAGGAGCTTCATCACACTGTCCATCAGAAACATTTTTCCCCCAGAGATCCTTAGATCGGGGAAAGTCATTACCCAATATAACGGGTTGCACCAGGTTCTTCACTACCCCCACTTCATATGAAACCTCCCCGATTTTAGGGACCAAGTCCACGGCAGTCTCTGGGTAGACTTTGGTGTCTCCATGGATGCACACCATACTCAGGTGCTTATCAGGGATGAAGTCCCTATCAATCAGGCTGTCACATACGGAAGTCACTGGACTCTCTGAGTCCAAGAGGGCCTGTGCTGGGCAGTCATTTACAACCACCGGGGACCCCTGTGGTCCAGTCTCTTCGGCTGAGGTGGACACACACACAGGCTCTGCGCAGGGAGAGAGGGACCTGCCAACATCACGGCACATAGGCTCCCCCTCTAGTGAACAGCCGGCTGCAATTTCACGACATCTCCAACACTGTCCACCACAATCACCCTCCCATATGTCCCCTCGGGCCTGAACCTGCTTATCAGCATACCCCATGTCCCCCACAGCTGGAACGCTCTTACCGCTAGAGTTCAGCGTCCGGGAACTCCGAAGTGACGACCTCTCAGACGGCTGTACCTCAGGAGGACATGCTCGGGTGTAGCGGTTCACTATCACATTTTCAACTCCATAATCATGCCTGCTGACTGCAGACTCACAACTGTATCTCCAGTCATGAACGCCCCTGGCACGGGCTGTCACCGTAACACTCATCCGGGTACGAATCTCCGCTTTCAGCTTGGCATAGTCTTGGCTGTCCTGCTCGCTCAGGTCAGCATAGGCCACCTGGGGCACTCCAATCAGATAGGGTGCGACCATCATGGCCCATTCAGATAGGGGCAGATTCTCCTCTGCCAGTCCCTCAAACCTAGTGAGATATACCTCCACATCATCACGAGCTGTCATCTTTTTCAGGGACCGTCTTACCGCCTTCTTTACAGCGGACAAGGCAGGTGCCTTCACAACATTACTCTGGGACGAGGTGCTGAGAGCTGCAATCTGCTCCAACAACCAGTTATTCTCCTGCTGCTGCTGCAGGAGTTGCTGCTGGTGCTGCTTCATGCGCTGCTGGTGCTGCAGGCGCTGCTGCTCCATGCTCCACTGGGCCTGCTGCATGCACTGCTGGTGCTGCAGGCGCTGCTGCTCCATGGTCCGCTGGGCCTGGACCAGGTACTCAACGAGCCCCTCCATACTGCCGGACTTATCTGTCTCAACCACGGCAGTCTTATGTTGCACATTAACTTGCGCCATTTGTTCAAACAGCGCCTCCAGGCTGTCATCCATGCTGTCAGACTTCTCTGTCTCAACAATGGCAGTCTTCACTCAAGACATACACAGTCCAGAGTCTTTTCCACAGAAAAATTCAGCTCTGCTGTGCAGACACTTTTTTTTTTTCTCTGCAAACTCTATTAGGACTACTGTCTCTTTAAGACTGCTCCAATCAGACGTTTCTCTTGACACACTTTTTTTTTTTTTTTTTTCTCTGCTGCTATTTCAACAGACTTCACCTTTATTGCTGTCTCTAAGCCACTGTGCTGCATGCACATTCCAGCACCATTTGTATCAGCCACTGTGCTGCCCCAGCATCCTCCGCCAATTGTAACATTTCCAGGGGATATAGCTCTAGGATCGCTGTCTGGGTAGACAGAATGGCACGAAAACAGTTCATTCAGACAGCAGTTCTGGTGTAAAACTGGCCGCAACCAGTTTTATTAAAGTCCACAGCAAACAGATAAAAACAAATCATAAACAGAAAACCTGGGCTTGTCTAGCCACTAATTACACTTAGATAGATTGCCCTGTCTGTCCGGGTCCCGGCTCTACCAGCCTGACCCAAAACAACACTTATGATATATGTTACCAGTATGGAGTTTCACAGATACTCCTCCTTGTGTCTGAAGGCACCTTCAATGTCCAGACTTGAGAGAGATCCACTCCTATTCAGCCGCTATTCGCACGGATTCTCACTGAGACTACTCCTGTGTCCGGGGTACTTCCTGCACCCAGACTGAGATAGCTCAAACTCCTGGAGACTGCTTCTTGTGCCGGGACACCTTCCTGTGTCCAGACTAAGCCAGCTCCACTCCTGGAGACTGCTTCTTGTGCCGGGACACCTTCCTGTGTCCAGACTAAGCCAGCTCCCACTCCTGGAGACTGCTTCTTGTGCCGGGACACCTTCCTGTGTCCAGACTAAGCCAGCTCTCCGACTGTGTTTGCAGACACCTACTTCTGGTCTCCTAATTAACAGCTGAATGGTTTCAGGCCTGAGCTGCAAGTGTGTGCTGAATGTGAGGTGTAGTGACCTTTCTCTACCACTAGGTTTACAAAGCCACACATTTCCCTTATACCATACAGCATAATACCTAGGTGAAATGTACACCCCATTCAACACATATTCCTTCACTGTCTCACAATACATTTTGTTTACATACACATCAAAGTAAAGGGAAAAATGTTTCTTAACATATTTTTTTCCTGAGAACAACAAGTTCTCTTCAATTTTGAATGTTTCATTGTCAGTCCTTAAAGTGGAGTAAAAGTGTGACATCATAGCTCTCAGCAGTGATCTGGGAGTCCGATATGCTTCCAGGGGTTTCCCTATGCTTTTCTTCCATTCAGCAGTTTTTCCATCCTTTTCAACATTTTCACTGCCCCCCCAGACCTCCTTTTAGGGTCTGCCAAAAAAATTCTCTGATTTCTTATTGACTCCCATTATACTCGTTACTCGAAATAAACACCTGAGCATTAGGAACGGCTCACTTCAAGTAACAAGCATCAGAGCAATTAAGTGGGCGCTCATCTGTAGTGCACTGCTCACTGAATGTTTATTGTGTGGGGATCTGGGATGCTGCATCATTAGGTCTGTAAAATGGTTTGTGTTTGTGCAAAAAAAAATAAAAGGTCACATAGCTCACCACCCTCTCCTTCCTTCACAGTGATCTCTGCCCAGACTATAGAGCATGCTTAGAAAAATCTATCATGTGTATGTCATACAGAAAACAAAAATATATGTATTATGATTGGTTCAACATTAGTGTTGAGCGATACTGCTCGATATCTAAAAATATCGGATCGGAATGGTATCGCCGATATCACTAAATATCGGCGATATCCGATTCCGATACCGGAAGTCCCATGTAAGTCTATGGGGACAAAATACCGCAACTAAAAAAAACCTTTATTTCCTTGTAAACACTAAATATACACACATAGAATACATATATATATATATAATATATATATATATATATATACATGTCATTGTGACATACAGTTAGGTCCATAAATATTTGGACAGAGACAACATTTATCTAATTTTGGTTCTAGACATTACCACAATGAATTTGAAACAAAACAAATCAGATGCAGTTGAAGTTCAGACTTTCAGCTTTCATTTGAGGGTATCCACATTAAAATTGGATGAAGGGTTTAGGAGTTTCAGCTCCTTAACATGTGCCACCCTGTTTTTAAAGGGACCAAAAGTAATTGGACAAATGACTCCAAGGCTATTTCATGGACAGGTGTGGGCAATCCCTTTGTTATGTCATTCTCAATTAAGCAGATGAAAGGGCCGGAGTTGATTTGAGGTGTGGTGTTTGCATTTGGAAGGTTTTGCTGTGAAGGAAACGTGGTCACAGGAGCTCTCCATGCATGTGAAACAAGCCATCCTTAAGCTGCAAGAACAGAAAAAAAACATCCAAGAAATTGCTACAACATTAGAAGTGGCAAAATCTACAATTTGGTACATCCTGAGAAAGAAAGAAAGCACTGGTGAACTCATCAATCCAAAAAGACCTGGGAGCCCACGGAAGACAACAGTGGTGGATGATCGCCGCATACTTTCTTTGGTGAAGAAGAACCCGTTCACAACATCAACTGAAGTCCAGAACACTCTCAGTGAAGTAGGTGTATCTGTCTCTAAGTCAACAGTAAAGAGAAGACTCCATGAAAGTAAATACAAAGGGTTCACATCTAGATGCAAACCATTCATCAATTCCAAAAATAGACAGGCCAGAGTTAAATTTGCTGAAAAACACCTCCAGAAGCCAGCTCAGTTCTGGAAAAGTATTCTATGGACAGATGAGACAAAGATCAACCTGTACCAGAATGATGGGAAGCCAAAAGTTTGGAGAAGAAAGGGAACGGCACATGATCCAAGGCACACCACATCCTCTGTAAAACATGGTGGAGGCAACGTGATGGCATGGCCATGCATGGCTTTCAATGGCACTGGGTCACTTGTGTTTATTGATGACATAACAGCAGACAAGAGTAGCCGGATGAATTCTGAAGTGTACCGGGATATACTTTCAGCCCAGATTCAGCCAAATGCTGCAAACTTGATTGGACGGCGCTTCATAGTATAGATGGATAATGACCCCAAGCATACAGCCAAAGCTACACAGGAGTTCATGAGTGCAAAAAAGTGGAACATTCTTCAATGGCCAAGTCAATCACCAGATCTTAACCCAATTGAGCATGCATTTCACTTGCTCAAATCCAGACTTAAGAGGGAAAGACCCACAAACAAGCAAGACCTGAAGGCTGCGGCTGTAAAGGCCTGGCAAAGCATTAAGAAGGAGGAAACCCAGCGTTTGGTGATGTCCATGGGTTCCAGACTTAAGGCAGTGATTGCCTCCAAAGGATTCGCCACAAAATTTTGAAATAAAAATATTTTGTTTGGGTTATGTTTATTTGTCCAATTACTTTTGACCTCCTAAAATGTGGAGTGTTTGTAAAGAAATGTGTACAATTCCTACATTTTCTAACACATATTTTTGTTCAACCCTTCAAATTAAACGTTACAATCTGCACTTGAATTCTGTTGTAGAGGTTTCATTTCAAATCCAATGTGATGGCATGCAGAGCCCAACTCGCGAAAATTGTGTCACTGTCCAAATATTTCTGGCCCTGACTGTATATATATACATATATGTATAGTTTATACACTTCTACATAGTAAAATATCCTCTGATTCAATTGCCGGGTAAAGCCGGCTTCTGTGAAAAGACAGAAGCACCCGACATGAAATGACACTTGGTGTACATAGGGTTAACCATGTCTTTTCATGTCCTTTGCAATCTGATTTGCACAAACAATTACATCAGTCTATGTGTGCAAAATTTCACACCTGTAGGGGTTAATTAAAGGTGTAAATTCGTTGTAAAAAAAACGGACTTTTTTGCTACGAATTTACACCTTTAATTAACCCCTACAGGTGTGAAATTTTGCACACATAGACTGATGTAATTGTTTGTGCAAATCAGATAGCAAAGGACATGAAAAGACATGGTTAACCCTATGTACACCAAGTGTCATTTCATGTCGGGTTCTGCATTTTCACAAAAGCCGTCAATTGAATTAGCGGCTATTATACTATGTAGAAGTGTATGAACTATAAATATAAATATATATATATATATGTGTCACAAATTCAATGACATGTATATATATATATATATATATATATATGAGGTGTAAAATTGTTTAAAAAAAATGCGTGGGCTCCCGCCCTATTTTCGCAACCAGACAGACAAAGCCAGCGAATGGGGGCAGATAATAATAGCCCAGAGAGGGACCATTATTTTTGGCCCCCCTGGCTACTAACATCTGCCCCCAGACACCCCAGAAAAGACAAATCTATAATTAGATTCGCCCTTTCTGGCACTTTGCCCGTCTATTCCCATTGCCCTGTAGTGGTGGCGAATGGGTTAATATGGGGTTAAAGCCACATTGCAATTGAAAGGTGACCTTAAGCCAGGTTAATAATTGAGAGCTGTCAATTAGACAACTATCAATTATTAATCCTATTGCATGAAATAAAAATAAAACACACACACTTTAATTAAAAATCATTTTAATTAAATAAAGACACGTTTTTGACCATCTTTTATTTGACTGCAAAAACCATTTCCTGTAATAAAAATAAAATAAAAAAGCAAAATTATTCTTACCTATCCCATGCACAGTCAGGTCCCACGGTGTAATCCTTCAGAAAGGGTTAATGTTTACTGCAGGGACTGCAGCTAATGCTGCAGCCTCACAGTAAACCCCCAAATGAATGAGTTCCTCTCCTGGCTGACAGGAGAGGAAGTGGAAAGCTTAATTGATTGCTTTCCACTTTTACTTCAGGTCAGCCAGGGACACAATCAGTGACGTCAGAGGGAACTGATTAACAAAAATAGGGGTTCCCTTCGAATAAAAAATGGCGTGGGGTCCCCCATATTTTTGTTAACCAGCCAGATGAAGCAGACCGCTGAGGCCTGGATTTTCAGGCTGTTAAGGAGCCAAGATCCATGGACCTTGCCAGCCTGATAATACCAGGCCACAGCAGTCTGCATATCTTGGCTGATTAACAAAATAGGGGATCCCCTCGAAAAAAATTGGCGTGGGGTCCCCCCTATTTTTGTTAACCAGCCAGATGAAGCAGACCGCTGAGGCCTGGTTTTTCAGGCTGTTAAGGAACCAAGATCCATGGAACTTGCCAGCCTGATAATACCAGGCCACAGCAGTCTGCATATCTTGGCTGATTAACAAAAATAAGGGATCCCCTCGAAAAAAATTGGCGTGGGATCCCCCTATTTTTGTTAACCAGCCAGATGAAGCAGACCGCTGAGGCCTGGTTTTTCAGGCTGGTAAGAATCCAATATCCATGGACCTTGCAAGCCTGATAATACCAGGCCACAGCAGTCTGCTTAGCTTGGCTGGTTAACAAAAATAGGGGATCCCCTCGAAAAAAAAACGGTGTAGGGGTCCCCCTATTTTTGTTAACCAGCCAAGTAAAATGCAGACTACTGCGGCCTGGTATTAAAAGACTGTCAAGGCCCATGGATTTTGGCCCTCAACAGCCTGATAATACCAGGCTACAGCAGCCCCACATTTGGCGCATCAAAAGATGTGCCAATTGTGGCACTTTACCCGGCTCTTCCCACTGCCCTGTAGCGGTGGCAAGTGGGGTAATAAGGGGTTAATGTCACCGTTGATTGCACGGTGACAATAAGCCCGGTTAATAATGGAGAGGTGTCAATAAGACACCGATCCATTATTAATCCCAAAGTTATTAAATGTATAAAAAAAAGACAAAGCAAGAAAAAAGTCTTTTAATGAAATAAAAGAGACAACAGTTTTCATTAATTTTATTATACACTCATTCCTGCGATTCCATCGATCTCCTGTAAAAAAAGAAAAAAAACAAACCAACAGTATACCACCTGTCCGACGCAGTCCATAGTAATGACAGTCCCACGACGATCCAGCTCTGCTACATCGCAATGACAGGCAGAGCCTGTCATCGCAACGCAGCACAGCTGATTACCTGCTTCCCCGGCGGTGACGTCATCGGACTGACTGCTTTACGGCCGGGATTACCCAGCAGTCACTGCAGTTATCGCGAGAAACTGCATGTGACCGCCGGGGAAAGATGATGGTGGCCATGAAGCAGTCCAGCCCGTGACCGCCGGAGATCTTCTGCCAGGTAAGTGCCGCTGACTCCTGACAGACCCGACCGACGGACACTGACAGTGTCAGTGACAAATCCGATTCCGGTATCCGATAAGACGAAAATATCGGAACTAATTATCGAAAGGCCGATAGAGCTAATATCGGCCGATACCCAATACTTGCGGTATCGTATCGCTCAACACTATTCAACATCATACTCTTACACCTTCTAGGCATTGCACATAACTAAAATAGAGACAAACTGGAAATGGTGATATATTTTCATGCAAGCTCAGTGTAAGACTTGCAAGTTATTGGGACATCCAGAAGAACATGTTCTGATGCACCACTTTCTGTCACCAGGACTTAAACCTTGTTGGTACCATTTAACATCATGTTTATTTGGTTATTTGAAAATCAATACATAAGTGTAAACCACTTTAAGTTGCCTCCGTAGGCAGGATGTTTGGTAGTTCTCATCTCAATATGGCACAGTGCTTCCACCCGAATCTTGCCATGAGCTGTAGTGGAATGCAGGAGGGTCTTCCTTTTCTGTCAGGCATCGACTCAGGAAACCCTGGTCTACACTATATACAAAATCACAAGAGATGAGGTTGAAACACTTAACAAGTTTATTTATAGTGTGGGATAAATGGTGAATATGGTAATATAGCAAGTAACAGCAATACAAATAGTATTACACAATCTACAAATACAGATACAAGATGGGCCTTGCAGTCAACCTGAATATTAGGGATGAATCTTCCCCTTTAAATTACAATAGGCAAACTCTAAATAATACCAATTAAACTGCAAATGGCAGCAGCAAAAGGAAAAACACAGTCCAATGTTGGGGTCAGTTGCCGTGGATGTTGGCGAGCTTGTAGAAGCTGTTGGTGCACTTAATATAACAAGATTAAAATCCCCTTCACAGCTCGTTCTATTGTAACTCCTTGTGTGTTAAACAACAAGACCTAGCAGTGCTCTCTTATAAATACGTGAAATATACTTCCCAGCAGTGGAAACAGAAGTCCCAGCAATAGCTATTCACTCCTTGTTGTAGCAGTTCGGCAGTCACACAGGGTTCCAACCCAGAGTTTCAGAGTCCATTTTCTTGGAAATGAAAGGCAGAATTTTTCTATGTCAAAAACCAGATGGAGGTGCTGCTGGTCTTTAATTGTGGTGCAGCTCCAAGGCTTTCCGTCCTCTCACATATGGATGCAGAACTGTCAGCACATAGTCAGTGCTCTCCTCCTGGATCAGCACTCCCTCTCTCCAGTAATGTTTGACAACCCCCACATTCTCTAGTGCTGTTAACTTCATTTTTCCTCTCCAGCTTGCTCAGCCAATTAGTCCTGTCCTCAGCAGCTGCTACTCCTCTTCCAGGTTGCCAAGGCATTGCAGCTAAGGAAGGATTAATGTACCTTACAGAGAAACATTGAATGCTCCTACCTGCCTTAGCTTCTGAAGCTTCTTAGCTTCTTTACACAATGCTCTCCCTAGGGGTTAGAAAAGAAATAGAACCTAGTGGCAAGTGATTGACTCCGAAGTCCCAGAAGGAGCTGTCTTTTGCTTGACCTTCTGTTGTTGGGTGTCCGGGACAATGGATTCCTTCCCTTTCCCTAACGCTAGGGGCGTCCTAGCTTGCCCTGATCCCTGGGCTACTTCTGATGGTGAAGATGCCAGGGCCACGTACCTTGCCTTAGCTCCTGAATCCACCCTCAGTCTGTACCCTTTCCCCACCTGGGAAGAGAGTAGTAGTAGTGCACCGCAATACACCAACCTGACAAACAAGGTAATATGAACAGGGGTAATGAAAAATACCAAACATACAAATATACAGTACACTCACATATAACAGAGGTATGAACCGGGAAGTGGAGTGTGGGGTCAAAGTAGGAGAAGAAAGGGAATTTTCACACATGCAAAACTTCTTAGCAACAGTCACAGATAAATCTACCAACCACCTATTCAAATAACCACCAACAACAACCTCCAGCCATGCAGCAAAAGCTTGCTCTGACAATTAGTGTGTAACAATTATATGGGTACTACGGAATCTGATAGGATGGGATAAAACCAGTTTGAGAACAAAGCTGCAGCAAAAAGGTGTGTTTGACAAAATAGAAATGCAAACAGAACTAACACAGATATTTCTGCAGTTGAAATGAGGTGCTCAGTACAATACAGTGGAGAAAAAGGTATTTAGTCAGCCACCAATTGTTCAAGTTCTCCCACTTAAAAAGTTGAGAGAGGTCTGTAATTGACATCATAGGTAGACCACAACTATGAAAGTCAAAATGAGAAAACAAATCCAGAAAATCACCTTGCCTGATTTGGCAAGATTTATTTTGCAAATTATGGTGGAAAATAAGTATTTGGTCACCTAAAAACATGCAAAATTTCTGGCTCTCACAGACCTGTAACTTCTTCTTTAAGAGGCTCCTCTGTCCTCCACTCATTACCTGTAGTAATGGTATCTGTTTGAACTTGTTATTAATATATAAAACACCTGTTCACAATCTCAAACAGTCACACTCCAAACTCCACTATGGTGATGACCAAAGAGCTGTCGAAGGACACCAGAAACAAAATTGTAACCCTGCACCAGGCTGGGAAGACTGAATCTGCAATAGGCAAGCAGCTTGGTGTGATGAAATCAACTGTGGGCGCAATAATAAGAAAATGGAAGACATACAAGACCACTGATAATCTCCCTCGATCTGGGGCTCCACACAAGATCTAACCCTGTGGGGTCAAAATGATCACTAAAAACGGTGAGCAAAAATCCCAGAACCACACAGGGGGACCTAGTGAATGACCTGCATAGACCTAGGACCACCGTGACAAAGGCTACCATCAGTAACAAACTACACTGCCAAGGACTCAGATCCTGCAGTGCCAGACGTGTCCCCCTACTTAAGCACATGTCCAGGCCCTTCTGATGTTTGCTGGATAGCATTTGGATTATCCAGTAGAGTATTGTGAGAATGTCATATGGTCTGATGAAACCAAAGTACAACTGTTTGGTAGAAACAAAACTCGTTGTGTTTAGAGGAGACAGAATTCTGAGTTGCATCCAAAGAACACTATACCTACTGTGAAGCATGGGGGTGGCAACATCATGCTTTGGGGTTGTTTCTCTGCAAATGGACCAGGACGACTGATCCATGTGCATGAAAGAATGAATGGGGCAATGTATCGTGAGATTTTGAGTGCAAACTTCTTTCCATCAGCAAGGGCACTGAAAATGAAACGTGGATGGGTCTTTTAGCATGATAATAATCCCAAGCACATTGCCAGGGCAACGAAGGAGTCGCTTCGTAAGAAGCATATGAAGGTCCTGGAGTGGCCTAGCTAGTCTCCAGATCTCAACCTCATAGATAACCTTTGGATGGATTTGAAAGTCTGTGTTGCCCAGCGACAGGCCCAAAATATCACTGCTCTAGAGGAGATATGCATGAAGGAATGGGCCAACATACCGCCAACAGTGTCTGGCAACCTTGTGAAGACTTAAAGAAAACGTTTGACCTCTGTCATTGCCAACAAATGATATATAACAAAATATTGAGATAAACTTTTGTTAATGACCAAATACTTATTTTCCGCCATAATTTGCAAAATAAATCTTGCCAAATCAGACAAGGTGATTTTCTGGATTTCTTTTCTTATTTTGACTCTTATAGTGGTGGTCTACCTATGATGTCAATTACAGGCCTCTCTCATCTTTTTAAGTAGGAGAAATTGCTCAATTGGTGGCTGTCTAAATACTTTTTTTCCCCACTGTATAGTAAATCACAGCAAACTGAATAGTGGGACACGACCGCTGATACAAACCAGTCCAGCAAGGATATGATGTAGGAGTGCGTTAGACACTTAACGAGGAAGTCCAGTAAAGATATTAGTTCGAATACACACAGTACCTAAACGTGGAAGTCCAGCAAGGATATTAGTGGACTGGCAGACTCTATAACAGCTTTGAAAAAGGGATGGATGATTTCCACAATACACATAACATTACGGGTTATAGTTAGTTTAGTGACAAAATGAACGATTGGTGGAGAAAGGTTGAACCTGATGGACCTAGGTCTTTTTTCAACCTATGAGTTCTACCGGCTGTGGGAGCTACAATTTATTGAGGGATCCATGAATGCCAACATGTACTGTGACATACTGAAACAGAGCATACTTCTGCAGGAATACTGTGCCAAAAAGCCTGTGTGTATGCTCTGCATGCATCTCTGTGGGAGTATTGTGACTAAAAGCCTCTTTGTGTGAACTCTGCACCTGTCTCTGTGTGAGTACTCTGCCAAAAAGCCTGTTTGTGCTCAGCACCATTCTCAGTGGGAGTACTGTTCCAAAACGCCTCTGTGTGTACTTTGCACCTGTCTCTGTGGGAGTACTCTGCTAAAAACTTGTGTAATTGTACTCTGCATTCATCTCTGTGGGAGTACGGTGCCAAAAGTCTCTGTGTGTGTACTTTGCACCTACCTGTTTCTGTGCGAGTACTTTGCCAAAAAGCTTGTCTTTGTACTCTGCAAGTGTTTCTATGGGAGCACTGTGGCAAAAAGTCACTATATGTGCACTCTGCACCCATCTCTGTGGGAATACTGTAACAAAAAGCCTATGTGTGTATAGTCTGCACCCAGTTCTGTGGGAGTATTGTGCCAAAAAGCCTCTTTGTGTGTGCTCTGCACTTATCTCTATGTGAGTGCTCGGCCAAAAGGCCTGTGTGTGCACTCTGCGTTTGTCTCTATGTGAGTATTCTGCCAAAAAGCCTGTTTGTGTACTCTGCACACATCTCGATGGGAGTACTCTGCCAAAAAGCCTAATCTCCTTCTATATTGTGCACTTTTTTAGGGTGGAAAAAATTATATGGGATGTGGACATGGCCGTGGTGCTGTTGGTGGTAGTGGTATAGCTTCTGGTGGTGTAGCTGCTGCAGGGAAAGGATGTGGTGGATCTGTGCCTGCTAAATGCTCAAATGCAACACCTTTTTCTGGTGCACGCAGGCAACAGTATGTTCCGCGTCATAGGGCTGACTACCGCTGCACGAATGTTGAGACCAGAACATGTTGAGGTGGTTTTTGATTGGATTGATGTGAGTGTCTCCAGTTCCTTCACACTTTCTTCCACCTAGTCCCTTACTGAAAATGCAGAGTTTCCACCTGCAGACTATGGTCATCTGGCTTACACCTCACCCACTTGCTAATCAGCAAAGCAGTCTGAGCCCCAAGCAGCAATAATTTCTGCTTTTAGATGACTCCGCTGACTGTGGTTTTGTGGGTCATCCACCTGGCCCTTTCCCCCCAAGTGGAAGAGATTGAGTGCACTGATGCTCAACCACTTGTTCAGTTGGAGGACGAGTACATGGGTCAGCGGACACACGGTCAGTGCACTACCAGAACACATTTCTGATAATGACAAAGCACAGGTAACAACTGCTGCATCTTTCTGCAGTATTCAAACTGGCAAGGAGGGCAAGGGGGAAGGAGTAATTTGAAGATGTTGTGGGTGATGATCTGATCCTAGAGACAAGATGGAATAAAGGCCATCTGTGTGACGTGCACAGTTCAGGTGCACAGCAAAAGAGGGGCAGGGTGCAAAAGCACAGCGACCAGCCCCTAGCCAGTACTTCATCTGCTAATTCCCACCACACCAACGAACTGATCTTACCAAAGCCAGCCCAAAGGATCTCCCTGGCTTGGCATTTCCTCAGGCAATGTGCTGATGACAAGAGATGGATGATTTGCATGCTTTGCCATCAGAGCCTGAAGCAAGGCATAAGTGTTCAGAACCTGAGCACAACCTGCATGATGAGGCATCTGAATTAAAAGAATGAGCTGCAGTGAATTATACACCTGAAAAACCAAGAAAGATCTGAGGCTCCTCCTGCTCCCTCTTCTGCTGCTCTCTCGGCCTCTTCCTCCCGCTCACATTCAACATGGCCACCTGGCTCATCACAGAGAGAGGATGTGACAGCACCATCAGCAGCAGTGTCACTGAGCATCTCCACATCGTCCCATGGAAGTGTTCAGCTGTCCATCCCCCAAACACTGGAGAGAAAAAGAAAGTACCCTCATAACCACACACGAGCCATGGTCTTGAATGATAGCATTTAAAAATCTCTGGCCTTTAAAATGCTGCCATTCCTGGTGGAGACTGACAGTTTTAAATAACTGTTGATGGTGACTGTCCCACAGGACATGATTCTTGGTTCCCAGAGACCACTCATTTTTCAGGTGAACCATCCCTGCCCTGCATGTTGCGGACAAAATCATGTGTGCACTGCACAATTCCATTAGTGCCAAACAGCGTCGGACTGGAGCACCTTGGGCCCACCAAATAAAATCATTCTTGGGGTACACTATATAGCTACATAGAAATAAATACAAGTCCACCAATTGTGTGATAAAACATGCTAATATCAGGGCATAATATAAGGTAGTACATGTCTTAATTATGTATCTGGGGTTGGGGTAGCCCCCCTCATAGAATATAAAGTAGCCCCCTCATATAGTATAATGAAGCCCCCTCAAAGAATATAATGTAGCCCCCTGATAGAATATAATGTAGCCCCTCATAGGGTGTAATGCAGCCAGCCTCAAATAGTATAATGCAGCCCCCCACAGAATATGATGTAGCCCCCTCAGAGTATAATGCAACCCCCTCATAAGGTATAATGCAGACCCCATAGCATATAATGCAGCCCCCTCATAGGGTATAATGTAGCCCCCCATAGAATATGATGTAGCCCCGTCATAGGCTATAATGCAGCCCCACCCTCATATAGTATAATGTAGCTCCCCACCACAGGATATAATGTAGCCACCTCAGAGTATAATGCAGTCCCTCCACAGAATATAATGTAGCCCCCTCATAGGGTATAATGCAACCCCCTCATAGGGTATAATGCAGCCCACCTCATAGGGTATAATGCAGTCCCCTCACAGGATATAATGCTGACCCCTCATAGGGTATAATGCACCCCTCATAGGATATAATTCACCCCCCTCATAGGGTATAATGCTGCCCCCTCATAGGGTACAATGCACCCCCTCATATGGTATAATGCAGCCCCCTCATAGAGTATAATACACCCCCTCATAGGGTATAATGCAGCCCCCTCATAGGGTATAATGCAGTCCCTTCATAAGGTATAGTGCAGCCCCTCATAGTGTATAATTAACCTCCTTCATAGGGTATAATGCTTCCCCCTCATAGGGTATATTGCAGGCCCCTCATAGGGTATAATGCTGCCCCTTCATAGGGTATAATGCACCCCCTTATAGGGTATAATGCAGCCCCACTCATAGGGTATAATGAAGCTGACCTCATAGGCTATAATACAGCCCCCTCATACTGTATAATGTAGCCTCCTTCATAGGGTATAATGCTGCCCCACTCATAGGGTATAATGCACTCCCTTCATAAGGTATAGTGCAGCCCCCTCATAGGGAATAATGCACCCACTCATAGGATATGCACTCCCTCATAGGATAATCTGCCCTCATAGGTATAATGCAGCCCCCTCATAGGTTAAGCACCCTTATAGGGTATAATGCACCCTCATGGTATAATGCAGCCCCCTCATACGGTATAATGTAGCCTCCTTCATAGGGTATAATGTTGCCCCGCTCATAGGGTATAATGCATTCCCTTCATAAGGTATAGTGCAGCCCCCTCATAGGGTATAATGCAGCCCCCCTCATAGGGTATAATGCAGCCCCCTCATAGGGTATAATGCACCCCCTTCATAGGGTATAATGCTGCCCCCCTCATAGGGTATAATGCAGCCCCCTCATAGGGTATAATGCTGCCCTCCCTCAAAGGGTATAATGCAACTAGGACTCACTGATATATTAATATATATATAAAGAACAAACCACAATACTCACCTCTCCTCCTCGTTCCCACGCCGATCCTGTGCACCCTCTTATCGCACACCCGCTGTGCTGGAGGCAGAGGGGAATGATGGTAGAGGGAGCATCATCTGATGTTTTCTTCTCCATTATTGCTTTCACCTGTATCGGTATCTATGATGCCAATACAGTTGAATGTGGCGCCCAATGGTGGACAGCGCAGGCGCCGGGCCCCCCTGATTTGTGACCACGTGGGCTGGCGACCCATGGGGGAGCGAGGGCCATGGTCTGCCGGCCCTAATAGCAGGCAGTGTTAGCCGCAGACTGCAGCAAACACTGCCCACTATTAATGCTAAAAAGGAATAAAGGAGGGCACCACCCATTAACTATAAACACTAAATAGTGAGTGGGATCTCCTACAGCATGTGTAAGGTTTTACTCTCGGCTGCTTCAGAGGCAAATCAGGAGACACTTTCTTATGCAAAAAGTCCTTAGGTTTATTGCATCATAAACCATAAAGCAACATATAGTACAAGTCTTCAGTAAAGCTTCTTAAGATCTCTACAAACACAGATACAGGAAGGCTTCTCCATTCCTACACAGAGACCTCTCTGTAATGTCCCTCGTGGACACATGGAAGTCTGTCCATATTGGCAGACTCCCACACACTCTCTCACAGGTGCAAAACACACTCCATTACATAGGTGTAACTCCACCCACAGGTGAGGTCAGGAATCACATGGTTATGTCACATGGTCATGACCTCACCACAGGTCCTTTAGCTACACCATTACATACAGGTTTTATCCCAGGTATTTAGACACAAGCCCCTTGGGTGGGTTTGTAGGTGACTGGACCCGCCCAGCTCTCCTAGTCACCTGGAAGCCTCCCAATATATAGTACAACTCTCAGCCGTAGATCTGCTGAACAAAACATGCTCAAGCTTCCATCACAGGGCCACCCACCTCTGTGATACATAACGTACATCCATCACATGGCTCCATGCATATCCCGAGGGCCATACACAGTGCCCCCTAGCTGCATCAGGGGTCATTACACCACATACCTCCCCCCTCTGTTCAAACTTGTGGGGTTGAACACTTTTTACCCGACCAGAGATCCTTCTCGGTCGTCTCTGCCAGTCAAACCGTCTCTCTAAGTCGGGCCCTGCTACTAATCTCTTTGGTAGGCGTCTGTCCTCCGACTCTGTCACATCTGTTGCTGACGAGGCCCCCCTGTCAGACCACCCGCATGCCCAACGGTCAGTACGGCGTCGCAATTCACTTGCACCCATACGTCCTGTCTGGTCTGAGTCCTTTTCATTTCGTCCACTACAGGTTCTCCTGCTTAGGTCACTCATCACTGAGCTAACTGAGGCATCACTATTTCTACCTCTTCCATCAGGCGACCTATTTCCTGTATTATCTCCAGCTTGAGGACTTCTCGTCTTAAGCGAACCTCTTCGCCTCTCAATACCACGGGTTGAAGGTGGCGACCATCTTCTTTCCATTTCCCGTAGGTTTCTGTTGACCTACTCCCTCTCAAGTCGTAGCTGCTCTACTTCTCTCAGGTACGACACACGATACTCCAGGAGCATCCAGATATTCCCAAGGCTCTCCCTGGATCCGACAACGAGGAACGGAACCATCCCGTCTTCACCCACGACCTGGACTTCGTCATCAGCCGGAATCCTGACTCTCGTCACACCGGACTTATTTACCATCTCCTGCATCACTTTCCCGAGTCTTCCGATGACCTTCTTCACCAGACCTCTGGGCACTTGAAAGATGTCTTCCATCAAACCAAGCTGATTTTGAGTCTTTCTTGCTTGCTCCAGACGTCGAGCGGCTTCTTTATTTCTCAACAGGATCACCTGTTTAGTGCGGAGACAATGTAGGTGCATGTCGCTCAGGATAGCCACCCGCTTCATCGTGACTTCCCTAGTCGACAGTATGACCAACTGTTTCATCTCTGGCACCCAGTTCACACTGCATGCTTCTACTGCCTTTCTAAAGGCCTCATGCACCTCCTCAATGGCACACACTTCTCGCCTGTCTTCGGGTATCTCTATTACACACTTGAAAACGGACCCGTCACCTTCTTGGACAGACTGTTGTACCTCCTCGTCCTGAGCGTTAGTACAGTTTTCCAAGACATCACTCTCCCTTGTGTGCCCATCTGCATGGCACTTCCCTTGCTGGATTTCTTCTCCCAGAGATTTCTGGAGCTGGGCACCAGTCTCCTCCTCCATCTTGAGCTCTCGGAGAACTCCATCTCGCTCTTCTGCCAAGCAGCGACACTCCTGCTGATGTTTCTCTTGGGCCTCTCTGAGCACCTCCGTCTCTCTCCATAGAGCCTTGTTCATACTCGCTGACAGACGATCTCTGAGCTTAGAGACTTCCTTCTCCAGCTCCTCCACTTTGTGCTCAATCATTCGTCTCAGGACCCTTTCCTGCTCGACTGCCTCTTTCACTGTTTCTTTACACAGCTCTATCTCCTCATTAAGGACAGTCACCTGACCGGTACCTGACCCTGACTCTTCCTCATCATTTTGCTTCTTAGAGGATGTAGCCTGTCCCGCCTTTCCACAGCCCCTGCGGCGAGAGGAAGATCGGCCATTTTTACTCGGCTCCACGTTACTGCACTCGCTTTCCCTTGCGGTCGAGTCACAGTCTGCACAGGAGTCACTCTCGGGGCCCCTCCCGTTACCCTCTAACCGGGTGTCCGTTCTAGAGGTCTTAACTACCACATCGTCATGGGTTCTGTTGTCATACATTTCAGAGTACATCATGTCAGTCAGTCGGGCAGACGCATCCTTTCCTCCTGTGTCACTGTCTGACTCATCAGTTTTTGGAGGTGTCACTGTCCCAATGTCTGCCACCCCAACAGTAGAGAGGCCTCCCTCCTGCTGTAGAGGAACTCCCCTGTCCCACAAGCCAGAGAACAGTTTAGAGTCCCGACCTATGACCACTGGACACGACAAATTAGGGATTATAGCGACATCCTGTCCGGCAATGTCCCAGCCTGTCTCAAAGATTACCCTGGCCACTGAATAATCCTTTGTGTCCCCATGGATACAGGTGACCCCGACCTTTCTTCCAGGTATTTGAAACCCGTCAGGTGCAACCCTCAGTAGAGTCACCGAACTCCCCGAGTCGACCAGACCCACCACCTCTTCATGGTGTATCTGCAGGGTACACCCCCGTAGTAGTGTGCCGGGTGGATAGTTCCTAAGGCAGACTGGACACATATAACATATTTGCCCCGGGCAACAGTTGGTCTGCACCTCCCCTTTAACGTTGGGATCCTCCACCCCCTTTTTGCCAACCGCCCCCTTTTGAGACTCCGCCCCCTTTTGGACCATCATCCCCTTTTGGTTGCCACCCACTTTTGGGACTCCGCCCCCTTTTGGGCCATCACCCCTCCTTGGGTTATACACCGTGGACTCCCTCACGGCTCTACCAGACCCCAGTTCGCACAGACCCTTATGTCTCTCGGGGCTAGTACCGTCACTTTAAGAGGTCACCCACTCTGGACCTGATGTCCTTATGGTACCTCACCAGCTCCTGCTGGTACTGGCACCACCCACCAGCACCTCCGGCTGCCGCGCACAAGCTGCTGCTGCCACTGCAGCTCTTGCTGCTGCAGAACCTCTTGCTGCAAGTCACTGTAGCTCCTGCTACCACAAGTTTCTGCACGCTGTGCTGTCTTGCCGCTTGTCACCTTCGTGACCCCACGAGTCACAGCCAGCCGCTTGTCACCTTCGTGGACTCCGATGAACCACAGCACACACCTCACACGTGTTCCAGAGAAAAAAAACACCAAAAAAAAAAAAAAAAATAGTTTCTCACTGATTCTTCTCACTGATCCCGACCAGCCTAGCATGGTTGTCAAGACCGTCCCCTAATGGCGTCAGCCACACAGGTTCCTGGAGACCTCAGCCTCAGAGGTACCCAGCAAACACAAAAATACAGTCTTTCTCACTGACCCGTCAGCACACCACAGACTCCTGTCTGTTACCTGTTGGCCATGCAGGTTTCCGGACACCTCCTCTGAGGTATCCTCTCAGCATGCTTTTTGCTTACTTCTCAATGACCCCGGTCACATAACACAGACTCCTGTCTGTAACCATTGCTTAACAGTTTCTTCAGATACCTCATATCTTCAGAGGCACCACATAAACATCAATGCACAGTTTATTCGTGACCACTGGTCACACTCACGGTTTTCACAGACCGTCTGTTCCTCCTCTGGTTCCTGATTCCCAGTCCTGGAACATGTGCTCCTTGGGTCACTGCCAGCATTCCATCCACCAATTGCAAGGTTTTACTCACTCGGCTGCTTCAGAGGCAAATCAGGAGACACTTTCTTATGCAAAAAGTCCTTAGGTTTATTGCATCATAAACCATAAAGCAACATATAGTACAAGTCTTCAGTAAAGCTTCTTAAGATCTCTACAAACACAGATACAGGAAGGCTTCTCCATTCCTACACAGAGACCTCTCTGTAATGTCCCTCGTGGACACATGGAAGTCTGTCCACACTGGCAGACTCCCACACACTCTCTCACAGGTGCAAAACACACTCCATTACATAGGTGTAACTCCACCCACAGGTGAGGTCAGGAATCACATGGTTATGTCACATGGTCATGACCTCACCACAGGTCCTTTAGCTACACCATTACATACAGGTTTTATCCCAGGTATTTAGACACAAGCCCCTTGGGTGGGTTTGTAGGTGACTGGACCCGCCCAGCTCTCCTAGTCACCTGGAAGCCTCCCAATATATAGTACAACTCTCAGCCGTAGATCTGCTGAACAAAACATGCTCAAGCTTCCATCACAGGGCCACCCACCTCTGTGATACATAACGTCCATCCATCACATGCCTCCATGCATATCCCGAGGGCCATACACAGTGCCCCCTAGCTGCATCAGGGGTCATTACACCACACATGTTATTATGCGAGAAATCCTGACCAAGCATTGGCCGATACTTCGTTCGGACCCTGTACTCAGAGATATTCTACCTGATCGCCCCCTCCTTATGGCTAGGAGGTCACAAAATTTGAAAGACCTTCTGGTCAGAAGCCACTATGTGGCCAATCCTCCCAATATTTTTGGTGCTGGTGTGCAGAGACAAGGCTGTTTCCCATGCGGTTCATGCCTGGCTTGCAAAAACATCTGTTGAACATCAACTTTTGGAACTGTGGATGGAGGTGGGAACCATCGGATTAGACACTATATATTTTGTAGTACCAGTTATGTCATTTACCTGGCTACATGTCCTTGTGGCATGAGCTATGTACAGTAGGTCTCACCTCTCGTGAATTCCGGGTGAGAGTTAGGGAGCACATTCGGGATGTAAATGCTGCTAAAGAGGCGATAGATGTCAGCACTTTGAAAACGATTCCCCGGCATTTTCGACTGCGGCATAGGTGCAATCCAGCAGGCCTCATGTTCATTGGCATTGACCGGGTACGTTGTGGCACCAGAGGCGGCGACCTTAAACGCACCTTGGCGCAGTTGGAATGCCGATGGATTGTAGCTTTAAACACAATGTCACCTATGGGATTAAATGAGAAACTCTCCTTTGCATGCTTCCTATAAGACAATTCTGATTTTTCCGTTTCGTTTTGATTTTATGTATGTGCTATTTTTAATTTTCTTCTGTTATGCTTATTGTTTACAGTTTTATATTTCCTTTGTCTATTGATTGGCCTACACGCTCATGACTGGATGATCGATATGGGAAACTACATGATGTCTATCTAGCAACACGAGAGAAATGAGCAGTCAAAGGTCAACTATAGAAAAAGTAGAAAACACTTTATTAATGTAATAGGATAAAAGAATAGCACAGCAGATGAATCCTGCATGTGCCCCAGTGCAAATACAAAAAGCAAGGGAAGCCGCATGTGGTAAACAAAAACGCTAATAGCTAATACTACTTGTAACAGATAGTATTTGACATAGTTACAATGCATAGATGCACATACAGAGGTAGATAAATGTACATATGAAGGTAGATAGATGTGCATACAAATGTAAATAGTCGATGGTGATGCAGTACATACCAATACGGTCACAATGTGACACCACACAGGCTGCCCCTGCCACCCCAACGCGCGTTTCGGAAGGTTCCTTCCTTCCTTCTTCAGGGGGCAAGGTAACAGCTGAGCCGGCCATGTTTAAATACGTGTTACCCAAAGTAGCATCTGTATCCAATTAGGGAAAACACCTCTTGCAATTACAACAAAACCGAAACATACTTGCATCTAGACCCCAAACATGGCGTGTCTAATTAGTTAATGCCGTAGCCATAGCATCCGGACCACCGCGCTGTCATTGGAGAACGCCGGAACACATGGGGCCCCATGCGGACAAGCGTCCCCAGTTCAGCGGTGCGGGTTACCGGAAGTATGGGAGCAGACATGCGCAATAGCGCAGAAATAACACATGATGAAAAATAGTTCCAGACATGCTCAGAAGTATTAGCGGCGGCCATTTCTATGGAGACCAGATGCAAGAATCTCCTGGTGTAGGCCGTCCAATTAAGACATGCGCAATGATGTTATCGACAACCATTACAAAACGGCAAATACAAGAATATATTATTGTCAAAAGATATATATTAATGAATCCAATAGGAGACTATAAATCTACACATGACAATAACAAACGATGACTATATTAGAAATACATAGAGAAGACATAATATAATCGCAAACAGATGAACAAAAAAAGGTATACAATAATCATAATACATAATGAACAAACAAAAATACAAATAAAAAACCGCAATAAACATACATATACGAAAACACAACCAAAGCTAGAGTGAGGGCAGAGCAATCATATACACAAAAGCGAAACAATTACGATAATTTATATTTATCGCATGTCGTGGACATATAATGCACTCATGTTGACATATCCATACAAAGAGGCAACTTTTTTGTATATATCATTATGATATCCTATCTAAACTAACATGTGCATTGGCAACATCGATACAGTGTATATAATATCAGAATGAGTCAATGCGCCCAAAATGAATATAACAAATATCACAACGAGACAATTATAGGACATCTATTACAGGTAATGGCATAGTGCCTTGTTGATGTCAGATAACAATAATAATCAAAGCGATATCCATAACAGATTTATAATACATAACATACAATGGGCAAAAAGACTGAATAATTGAATAGACACTTAGATAGGTCATTTGCACAGAGTCACATGTAGGCCGAGATGATGGTATTGGTGAATAATATTGCTGGATGAGGTCGAGGACACACGAAATATGGAGCTCACACTCAAAGCTAGAAATGAATAAAAGGAATATTAAAATCAATGAAAATGCACTTATAGACATACAGGTCCAAGATGAAATACACAGAATGCACAGCAGCCCACAGTCTACAAAAGGGAGCAAATGAAAGACATTCATTCAAGCCGTCCGGGTGGACAGTTCGTAACCGCCAGATCCAGCGTGTCTCCAGTCTGGCCAGACGCTTAGAAAGTTGACCACCTCTAATATTGATCTGAAGGGCATCAATACCCCTGACCCCCAGTAGTGTGGCATCACAATTATGGTAAGCCCTAAAGTGTCTTGGTATTGTCTTAAGGGTGGCCGCGTTACTCTTGGCCACAGAGATTTCCGGACACCTCCTCTCTCAGAGAGGCATCCCACAAAGGAAAAAAAAACAGTCTCACTGACCCGTTAGTACACCACAGACTCCTGTCTGTTACCTGTTGGCCATGCAGGTTTCCGGACACCTCCCCTGAGGTATCCTCTCAGCATGCTTTTTGCTTACTTCTCAATGACCCCGGTCACATAACACAGACTCCTGTCTGTCACCATTGCTTAACAGTTTCTTCAGATACCTCATATCTTCAGAGGCACCACATAAACATCAATGCACAGTTTATTCGTGACCACTGGTCACACTCACGGTTTTCACAGACCGTCTGTTCCTCCTCTGGTTCCTGATTCCCAGTCCTGGAACATGTGCTCCTTGGGTCGCTGCCAGCATTCCATCCACCAATTGCAAGGTTTTACTCACTCGGCTGCTTCAGAGGCAAATCAGGAGACACTTTCTTATGCAAAAAGTCCTTAGGTTTATTGCATCATAAACCATAAAGCAACATATAGTACAAGTCTTCAGTAAAGCTTCTTAAGATCTCTACAAACACAGATACAGGAAGGCTTCTCCATTCCTACACAGAGACCTCTCTGTAATGTCCCTCGTGGACACATGGAAGTCTGTCCACACTGGCAGACTCCCACACACTCTCTCACAGGTGCAAAACACACTCCATTACATAGGTGTAACTCCACCCACAGGTGAGGTCAGGAATCACATGGTTATGTCACATGGTCATGACCTCACCACAGGTCCTTTAGCTACACCATTACATACAGGTTTTATCCCAGGTATTTAGACACAAGCCCCTTGGGTGGGTTTGTAGGTGACTGGACCCGCCCAGCTCTCCTAGTCACCTGGAAGCCTCCCAATATATAGTACAACTCTCAGCCATAGATCTGCTGAACAAAACATGCTCAAGCTTCCATCACAGGGCCACTCACCTCTGTGATACATAACGTCCATCCATCACATGCCTCCATGCATATCCCGAGGGCCATACACAGTGCCCCCTAGCTGCATCAGGGGTCATTACACCACACATGTTATTATGCGGGAAATCCTGACCAAGCATTGGCCGATACTTCGTTCGGACCCTGTACTCAGAGATATTCTACCTGATCGCCCCCTCCTTATGGCTAGGAGATCACAAAATTTGAAAGACCTTCTGGTCAGAAGCCACTATGTGGCCAATCCTCCCAATATTTTTGGTGCTGGTGTGCAGAGACAAGGCTGTTTCCCATGCGGTTCATGCCTGGCTTGCAAAAACATCTGTTGAACATCAACTTTTGGAACTGTGGATGGGGGTGGGAACCATCGGATTAGACACTATATATTTTGTAGTACCATTTATGTCATTTACCTGGCTACATGTCCTTGTGGCATGAGCTATGTACAGTAGGTCTCACCTCTCGTGAATTCCGGTGAGAGTTAGGGAGCACATTCGGGATGTAAATGCTGCTAAAGAGGCGATAGATGTCAGCACTTTGAAAACGATTCCCCGGCATTTTCGACTGCGGCATAGGTGCAATCCAGCAGGCCTCATGTTCATTGGCATTGACCGGGTACGTTGTGGCACCAGAGGCGGCGACCTTAAACGCACCTTGGCGCAGTTGGAATGCCGATGGATTGTAGCTTTAAACACAATGTCACCTATGGATTAAATGAGAAACTCTCCTTTGCATGCTTCCTATAAGACAATTCTGATTTTTCCGTTTCGTTTTGATTTTATGTATGTGCTATTTTAATTTTCTTCTGTTATGCTTATTGTTTACAGTTTTATATTTCCTTTGTTTATTGATTGGCCTACACGCTCATGACTGGATGATCGATATGGGAAACTACATGAGTCTATCTATTGGAGCCTGAACGGATGGACTTGGTGGACTGATTCACTCCTAGGAGATGTTGTTGTCTGGACGATACATATATATATATATATATATATATATATATATATAGATATATCTATAAATATTATATTTTTTTGTAACATGATCTATGTGTCAGTTAAAATGGTTGAGTGGGCTAACTTGTGGACATATGGAATTTTGGCCCGCTCAGTATTTCTATATGTAACGACGCAAGCGTTAGGCTGCATTTAAGTTATTGTTATATACTTGTTGTGATATCATATTGTTTGATGGCCATGTTTTGTACTTATTTAGATTTTTGAAGCATTGCTGTGATGATTATTATAAACTTTGCAATTCTCATGTGATTGTGAATTAAGAAGGCACAAA
>JARQOD010000001.1:801622229-801651864 GCA_033576555.1 Oophaga sylvatica
GTATTGCTGCATATCTTGCTAGGTTGCCTGTTGTGGAACCTAGGATCCCCATGCCAGATTTGTTTTTAGGGGATCGAGCTAAGTTTCAGAATTTCAAAAATAATTGTAAATTGTTTCTTGCCTTAAAATCTAAGTCCTCAGGAAACGCAGCGCAGCAGGTTCAAATTATCATCTCTCTCCTGCGCGGCGATCCTCAGGATTGGGCTTTTTCCCTGATACCTGGGGATCCTGTTTTGAGTGATGTTGATGCATTTTTTCAGGCTTTGGGGTTATTGTACGATGAGCCTAATGTCACTGATCAAGCTGAAAAAGCCTTGTTGGCATTAAATCAGGGGCTTGATGACGCTGAGTTATACTGTCAGAGATTCCGTAGGTGGGCAGTCCTGACCAAATGGAATGACGACGCTTTGGCGGCCCTTTTCCGGAAGGGTCTGTCGGATAATGTAAAGGATGTTATGGTGGGATTCCCTGTCCCCTCTGGTCTCAATGATTCTATGTCATTAGCGATTCAAATTGACAGACGTTTGCGTGAGCGGAGAAGTATGCGTGGAGTGGTGTTGCCTTGTGAGCCAGCTGCTGAGCCCATGCAGTGTGATGGAGTGGTGTCTGGGGCACAGCGTCATGAGTTTCGAAAGCGCAATGGGTTATGTTTCTACTGTGGTGATGCCTCTCATGCTATTTCAGTCTGCCCTAAGCGGGGAAGACATTTTGCACGCTCAGTTGTCTTGGGTAGTGTTCAGACTAAGTTTTTATTAACTGTCACTCTGATATGCTCTCTGTCCTCATTTTCTGCTCAGGCTTTCGTTGATTCTGGAGCAGCTATTAACCTGATGGATTATGATTTTGCTAAACGTTGTGGGTTTCCCTTGATACCCCTACAGAAGTCTATTCCCCTACTGGGGATCGATTCTACCCTTTGGCTGAGAATAAACCCCAGTTTTCTACTCAGGTGATAATGAGGGTTGAACCTGATCACCAGGAGTGCTGCAAATTTTTGGTTCTATATAATCTGCATGACATTATGTGCTGGGTTTCCCTTGGTTACAGTCTCATAATCCTGTTTTGGATTGGAAATCTGTGTCTGTAACCAGTTGGGGCTGCCAATGTGTTAATCCAACACTCCTGTTTTTTCTGCCTCCCCCCAGGCTGAGGATGTTCCTGACTTTTTGTTTGATTTTTCTGATGTGTTTAGCGAAAGTAAATCTGCATCCTTACCTCCCCATAGGAGCTATGACTGCGCTATTGAATTAGTGCCAGGTAGTAAATTCCCTAAGGTCGCCTTTTTAACTTGTCTGTACCTGAACATGACGCTATGCGGTCTTATATCAAGGAATCATTGGAGAAGGGTCATATCAGACCATCCTCTTCACCCTTAGGTGCCGGTTTTTTCTTTGTGGCCAAAAAAGATGGTTCATTAAGGCCGTGTATTGATTATCGTCTCTTGAACAATATTACTGTGAAATATCAATACCCGTTACCTTGATTTCTGACCTGTTTTCCAGGGTGAAAAACGCTACTTGGTTTACCAAGCTTGACCTCAGGGGGGCGTATAACCTTATTCGCATTAAGCACGGGGATGAATGGAAGACGGCATTTAATACCCCTGAAGGGCATTTTGAGTACCTGTGATGCCCTTTGGGCTCACTAATGCTCCTTCCGTCTTCCAGTCCTTCATGAATGACATTTTCAGGGATTTTGTGGACAATTTCTGATTGTTTATTTGGATGATATCTTGATTTTTTCTAATGACTGGGACTCTCATGTGAAACATGTTCGAACTGTATTCCAGATTTTGAGAGAGAATGCTCTGTATGTGAAGGGATCAAAGTGTCTTTTTGGCGTACAGAAGATCTCATTTCTGGGATTCATTTTGTCCCCATCTGTTATTGAAATGGACCCGGTCAAGGTTCAGGCCATCTGTGATTGGGTCCAACCTACTTCATTAAAGGCTCTTCAGAGATTTTTGGGTTTTGCCAATTTTTATCGTAAATTTATTGGTAATTTCTCTGTTATTGTTAAACCATTAACTGATTTGACCAGAAAGGGTTCTGATGTGGTGAATTGGCCTCCTGAGGCAGTCTCTGCGTTTCAGGAACTTAAGCAGAGATTCACTTCTGCTCCTGTTCTACGGCAGCCTGATGTTTCTCTGCCATTTCAGGTGGAGGTTGATGCCTCTGAAATTGGGGCAGGTGCCGTTTTGTCCCAAAAAGATCCAGAGACCTCTAAAAGTAACCCTTGTGCCTTTTTCTCTCGAAAATTTTCTCCTACTGAACGTAATTATGACGTGGGTAATCGGGAGTTATTGGCCATGAAGTGGGCTTTTGAAGAGTGGAGACATTGGCTGGAGGGAGCCAAACATCAGGTGGTGGTCCTTACGGACCATAAGAATCTGGTCTATCTGGAATCTGCCAAGCGACTCAATCCTAGACAGGCCAGGTGGGCCTTGTTTTTCACACGTTTTAATTTTGTGGTTTCCTTTCTTCCTGGCACTAAGAATGTTAAGGCGGATGCCCTCTCGAGGAGTTTCCTTGCGGACTCTCCTGAGCTATCTGATCCCTCTGTTATTTTGAAGGAGGGTGTAGTTCTTTCCGCCATCTCGCCCAATTTGAGACTTGCTCTGGAGGGGTGTCAGGAGGATAGGCCCGAGCGCTGCCCTGTTGGAAAATTGTTTGTCCCGGACCAATGGAAAAGAGTGTGATGTCTGAGATTCATTGTTCCGCATTGGCTGGGCATCCCGGAATTTTTGGTACCAGAGACTTGGTTAGTCGGTCCTTTTGGTGGCCTACCTTGTCTCGCGATGTCAGGGAATTTGTGCAGTCCTGCGGGACTTGCTCTCGCTCCAAGCCTTGCTCTCGCTCTAGTGGTTTGTTGATGCCATTGCCTGTGCCCAAGAGACCATGGACCCATATCTCTATGGATTTCATTTCCGATCTTCCTGTTTCTCAGAGAATGACCACCATCTGGGTAATTTGTGATAGGTTTTCCAAAATGATACATCTTGTGCCATTACCTAAGTTGCCTTCCTCCTCTGAATTGGTGCCGTTGTTCCTTCAGCACGTGGTTCGTTTACACGGCATTCCTGAGAACATTGTGTCTGACAGAGGAGTCCAGTTTGTTTCCAGATTTTGGAGGACTTTTTGTTCTAAACTGGGTGTTCAATTGTCTTTCTCCTCGGCATTTCATCCTCAGACCAATGGTCAAACTGAGAGAACAAACCAGACATTGGAGACTTATCTAAGATGCTTTGTGTCTGCTGATCAGGATGACTGGGTCTCTTTTTTGCCTTTGGCTGAGTTTGCTCTTAATAATAGGGCTAGCTCTGCCACTTTGATGTCTCCGTTTTTCTGTAATTCTGGGTTTCACCCTCGATTTTCTTCAGGACAGACGGAGGCTTCTGTCTGTCCAGGTGTTGACTCTGTTGTTGAGCGTATGCAGCAGATTTGGGACCAGGTAGTGGAGAGGTTGTCCCTCTCTCAGGAGAAGGCCCAGCGGTTTGCTAACCGGCATAGGACTGATGGTCCTCGGTTTAAAGTGGGGGACTTGGTCTGGTTGTCCTCAAAGAATATTCCTATGAGAGTAGCATCTCCTAAATTTAAGCCTAGGTTCATTGGACCTTATAAGATCATGGAGATTATTAATCCTGTTTCTTTTCGTTTGCTTCTTCCAGGGACATTTAAGATCCATAACGTGTTCCACAAGTCCTTGTTGAAGAGGTTTGTTGAGCCAGTGGTTCCTGCTGCTGTGCCTCCTGACCCTGTTTTGGTTGAGGGCAATCTGGAGTATGTGGTTGAGAAAATATTGGATTCTCGTTTTTCTAGACGAAGACTCCAGTATTTGGTTAAATGGAGAGGTTATGGTCAGGAAGATAATTCTTGGGTGTTTGCTTCGGACATCCATGCTAGGAGACTTATCCGTGCGTATCATAGAACTCATCCTGACCGACCTGGTTGCTCAAATGAGGGTTCGGTGACCCCTCCTCAAGGGGGGGGTACTGTTGTGAATGGGTTTGAGATGAGTTCTGAGCAGAGGCTCCCTCTGGTGGTTACAAGCGGTACTAGTGAGGATTGTGAAGACTGGGAATCAGGTGTTACTGATTGGTCTTATTTAAGGGAATCATTTTCCCATCAGGGTTGCCGGTGATCAATTGTTCTGGTCTGAATCCTTCTTTCCAGTTTCCCTTGTAGCCTGCTGTGTCGTGTCTGCATCTCCTGCTATCAGATAAGACAATTTCTTATTTTGTGTTTTTGCTATTTTTTTGCATTTGGTCCTGCACTTCTGTGGGGGCCTTCTGGGTCCCCTCCGGGGGCTTTTGCCCTCTCAGTTTAGTCCAGCCACTGTGTTTTGTACTTTTGCTTTTTCCAGTTTTTTCAGTGGCTGCTGTTTTTGTTACACCAGAGAACTAATTTAGGTGGTAGAGGTCGTGTGATCTCAGGTGATTTTGAAATTAGTAGAGTTGGTGTTTTTCAGGGTTTTCTGGGATTGCAGTAAGTACCCTTCCTATCCTTTTCTATTTAGATAGTTTGGGCCCCAGCGTTTGCTCATACTATTTTCTTTCTGTGTCAGTATTTCCTCTTGTCTAACCGCCATTACATGTTTGGGGCTTTCTATTGTCTTTGGGGTTCTGCTCCGGGGCAGATAGCTTTCCTATTTCTATCTTTAGGTGTAGTTAGTTTCTCAGGCTGTGACGAGGCGTCTAGGACCAACGTAGGAACGCTCCACGGCTGCCTCTAGTTGCGGTGGTGTCAGGTACTGCAATCCATAGATTCAATGCTCTGGTGTATTTCCTTTTGCCTGCACTCCTCAGCTACGAAACATACACACCCTTCACGTGACTTCCTAGTCGACAGTATGACCAATGTTTCATTCTGGCACCAGTTCACTGCATGTTACTGCTTTCTAAGGCTCATGCCCTCCTCAATGGCAACCTTCTCGCCTGTCTTCGGGTATCTTATTACACACTTGAAACGGACCGTCACCTTCTTGGACAGACTGTTGTACCTCCTCGTCCTGAGCGTTAGTACAGTTTTCCAAGACATCACTCTCCCTTGTGTGCCCATCTGCATGGCACTTCCCTTGCTGGATTTCTTCTCCCAGAGATTTCTGGAGCTGGGCACCAGTCTCCTCCTCCATCTTGAGCTCTCGGAGAACTCCATCTCGCTCTTCTGCCAAGCAGCGACACTCCTGCTGATGTTTCTCTTGGGCCTCTCTGAGCACCTCCGTCTCTCTCCATAGAGCCTTGTTCATACTCGCTGACAGACGATCTCTGAGCTTAGAGACTTCCTTCTCCAGCTCCTCCACTTTGTGCTCAATCATTCGTCTCAGGACCCTTTCCTGCTCGACTGCCTCTTTCACTGTTTCTTTACACAGCTCTATCTCCTCATTAAGGACAGTCACCTGACCGGTACCTGACCCTGACTCTTCCTCATCATTTTGCTTCTTAGAGGATGTAGCCTGTCCCGCCTTTCCACGGCCCCTGCGGCGAGAGGAAGATCGCCATTTTTACTCGGCTCCACGTTACTGCACTCGCTTTCCCTTGCGGTCGAGTCACAGTCTGCACAGGAGTCACTCTCGGGGCCCCTCCCGTTACCCTCTAACCGGGTGTCCGTTCTAGAGGTCTTAACTACCACATCGTCATGGGTTCTGTTGTCATACATTTCAGAGTACATCATGTCAGTCAGTCGGGCAGACGCATCCTTTCCTCCTGTGTCACTGTCTGACTCATCAGTTTTTGGAGGTGTCACTGTCCCAATGTCTGCCACCCCAACAGTAGAGAGGCCTCCCTCCTGCTGTAGAGGAACTCCCCTGTCCCACAAGCCAGAGAACAGTTTAGAGTCCCGACCTATGACCACTGGACACGACAAATTAGGGATTATAGCGACATCCTGTCCGGCAATGTCCCAGCCTGTCTCAAAGATTACCCTGGCCACTGAATAATCCTTTGTGTCCCCATGGATACAGGTGACCCCGACCTTTCTTCCAGGTATTTGAAACCCGTCAGGTGCAACCCTCAGTAGAGTCACCGAACTCCCCGAGTCGACCAGACCCACCACCTCTTCATGGTGTATCTGCAGGGTACACCCCCGTAGTAGTGTGCCGGGTGGATAGTTCCTAAGGCAGACTGGACACTATAACATATTTGCCCCGGGCAACAGTTGGTCTGCACCTCCCCTTTAACGTTGGGATCCTCCACCCCCTTTTTGCACCAACCGCCCCCTTTTGAGACTCCGCCCCCTTTTGGACCATCATCCCCTTTTGGTTGCCACCCACTTTTGGGACTCCGCCCCCTTTTGGGCCATCACCCCTCCTTGGGTTATACACCGTGGACTCCCTCACGGCTCTACCAGACCCAGTTCGCACAGACCCTTATGTCTCTCGGGGCTAGTACCGTCACTTTAAGAGGTCACCCACTCTGGACCTGATGTCCTTATGGTACCTCACCAGCTCCTGCTGGTACTGGCACATCCCCAGCACCTCCGGCTGCCGCGCACAAGCTGCTGCTGCCACTGCAGCTCTTGCTGCTGCAGAACCTCTTGCTGCAAGTCACTGTAGCTCCTGCTACCACAAGTTCTGCACGCTGTGCTGTCTTGCCGCTTGTCACCTTCGTGACCCCACGAGTCACAGCCAGCCGCTTGTCACCTTCGTGGACTCCGATGAACCACAGCACACACCTCACACGTGTTCCAGAGAAAAAAAACACCAAAAAAAATAAAAATAGTTTCTCACTGATTCTTCTCACTGATCCCGACCAGCCTAGCATGGTTGTCAAGACCGTCCCCAAATGGCGTCAGCCACACAGGTTCCTGGAGACCTCAGCCTCAGAGGTACCCAGCAAACACAAAAATACAGTCTTTCTTACTGACCCGTCAGCACACCACAGACTCCTGTCTGTTACCTGTTGGCCATGCAGGTTTCCGGACACCTCCTCTGAGGTATCCTCTCAGCATGCTTTTTGCTTACTTCTCAATGACCCGGTCACATAACACAGACTCCTGTCTGTAACCATTGCTTAACAGTTTCTTCAGATACCTCATATCTTCAGAGGCACCACATAAACATCAATGCACAGTTTATTCGTGACCACTGGTCACACTCACGGTTTTCACAGACCGTCTGTTCCTCCTCTGGTTCCTGATTCCCAGTCCTGGAACATGTGCTCCTTGGGTCACTGCCAGCATTCCATCCACCAATTGCAAGGTTTTACTCACTCGGCTGCTTCAGAGGCAAATCAGGAGACACTTTCTTATGCAAAAAGTCCTTAGGTTTATTGCATCATAAACCATAAAGCAACATATAGTACAAGTCTTCAGTAAAGCTTCTTAAGATCTCTACAAACACAGATACAGGAAGGCTTCTCCATTCCTACACAGAGACCTCTCTGTAATGTCCCTCGTGGACACAAGGAAGTCTGTCCACACTGGCAGACTCCCACACACTCTCTCACAGGTGCAAAACACACTCCATTACATAGGTGTAACTCCACCCACAGGTGAGGTCAGGAATCACATGGTTATGTCACATGGTCATGACCTCACCACAGGTCCTTTAGCTACACCATTACATACAGGTTTTATCCCAGGTATTTAGACACAAGCCCCTTGGGTGGGTTTGTAGGTGACTGGACCCGCCCAGCTCTCCTAGTCACCTGGAAGCCTCCCAATATATAGTACAACTCTCAGCCGTAGATCTGCTGAACAAAACATGCTCAAGCTTCCATCACAGGGCCACCCACCTCTGTGATACATAACGTCCATCCATCACATGCCTCCATGCATATCCCGAGGGCCATACACAGTGCCCCCTAGCTGCATCAGGGGTCATTACACCACACATGTTATTATGCGAGAAATCCTGACCAAGCATTGGCCGATACTTCGTTCGGACCCTGTACTCAGAGATATTCTACCTGATCGCCCCCTCCTTATGGCTAGGAGGTCACAAAATTTGAAAGACCTTCTGGTCAGAAGCCACTATGTGGCCAATCCTCCCAATATTTTTGGTGCTGGTGTGCAGAGACAAGGCTGTTTCCCATGCGGTTCATGCCTGGCTTGCAAAAACATCTGTTGAACATCAACTTTTGGAACTGTGGATGGAGGTGGGAACCATCGGATTAGACACTATATATTTTGTAGTACCAGTTATGTCATTTACCTGGCTACATGTCCTTGTGGCATGAGCTATGTACAGTAGGTCTCACCTCTCGTGAATTCCGGGTGAGAGTTAGGGAGCACATTCGGGATGTAAATGCTGCTAAAGAGGCGATAGATGTCAGCACTTTGAAAACGATTCCCGGCATTTTCGACTGCGGCATAGGTGCAATCCAGCAGGCCTCATGTTCATTGGCATTGACCGGGTACGTTGTGGCACCAGAGGCGGCGACCTTAAACGCACCTTGGCGCAGTTGGAATGCCGATGGATTGTAGCTTTAAACACAATGTCACCTATGGGATTAAATGAGAAACTCTCCTTTGCATGCTTCCTATAAGACAATTCTGATTTTTCCGTTTCGTTTTGATTTTATGTATGTGCTATTTTTAATTTTCTTCTGTTATGCTTATTGTTTACAGTTTTATATTTCCTTTGTCTATTGATTGGCCTACACGCTCATGACTGGATGATCGATATAGGAAACTACATGATGTCTATCTAGCAACACCGAGAGAAATGAGCAGTCAAAGGTCAACTATAGAAAAAGTAGAAAACACTTTATTAATGTAATAGGATAAAAGAATAGCACAGCAGATGAATCCTGCATGTGCCCCAGTGCAAATACAAAAAGCAAGGGAAGCCGCATGTGGTAAACAAAAACGCTAATAGCTAATACTACTTGTAACAGATAGTATTTGACATAGTTACAATGCATAGATGCACATACAGAGGTAGATAAATGTACATATGAAGGTAGATAGCTGTGCATACAAATGTAAATAGTCGATGGTGATGCAGTACATACCAATACGGTCACAATGTGACACCACACAGGCTGCCCCTGCCACCCCAACGCGCGTTTCGGAAGGTTCCTTCCTTCCTTCTTCAGGGGGCAAGGTAACAGCTGAGCCGGCCATGTTTAAATACGTGTTACCCAAAAGTAGCATCTGTATCCAATTAGGGAAAACACCTCTTGCAATTACAACAAAACCGAAACATACTTGCATCTAGACCCCAAACATGGCGTGTCTAATTAGTTAATGCCGTAGCCATAGCATCCGGACCACCGCGCTGTCATTGGAGAACGCCGGAACACATGGGGCCCCATGCGGACAAGCGTCCCCAGTTCAGCGGTGCGGGTTACCGGAAGTATGGGAGCAGACATGCGCAATAGCGCAGAAATAACACATGATGAAAAATAGTTCCAGACATGCTCAGAAGTATTAGCGGCGGCCATTTCTATGGAGACCAGATGCAAGAATCTCCTGGTGTAGGCCGTCCAATTAAGACATGCGCAATGATGTTATCGACAACCATTACAAAACGGCAAATACAAGAATATATTATTGTCAAAAGATATATATTAATGAATCCAATAGGAGACTATAAATCTACACATGACAATAACAAACGATGACTATATTAGAAATACATAGAGAAGACATAATATAATCGCAAACAGATGAACAAAAAAAGGTATACAATAATCATAATACATAATGAACAAACAAAAATACAAATAAAAAACCGCAATAAACATACATATACGAAAACACAACCAAAGCTAGAGTGAGGGCAGAGCAATCATATACACAAAAGCGAAACAATTACGATAATTTATATTTATCGCATGTCGTGGACATATAATGCACTCATGTTGACATATCCATACAAAGAGGCAACTTTTTTGTATATATCATTATGATATCGTATCTAAACTAACATGTGCATTGGCAACATCGATACAGTGTATATAATATCAGAATGAGTCAATGCGCCCAAAATGAATATAACAAATATCACAACGAGACAATTATAGGACATCTATTACAGGTAATGGCATAGTGCCTTGTTGATGTCAGATAACAATAATAATCAAAGCGATATCCATAACAGATTTATAATACATAACATACAATGGGCAAAAAGACTGAATAATTGAATAGACACTTAGATAGGTCATTTGCACAGAGTCACATGTAGGCCGAGATGATGGTATTGGTGAATAATATTGCTGGATGAGGTCGAGGACACACGAAATATGGAGCTCACACTCAAAGCTAGAAATGAATAAAAGGAATATTAAAATCAATGAAAATGCACTTATAGACATACAGGTCCAAGATGAAATACACAGAATGCACAGCAGCCCACAGTCTACAAAAGGGAGCAAATGAAAGACATTCATTCAAGCCGTCCGGGTGGACAGTTCGTAACCGCCAGATCCAGCGTGTCTCCAGTCTGGCCAGACGCTTAGAAAGTTGACCACCTCTAATATTGATCTGAAGGGCATCAATACCCCTGACCCTCAGTAGTGTGGCATCACAATTATGGTAAGCCCTAAAGTGTCTTGGTATTGTCTTAAGGGTGGCCGCGTTACTCTTGGCCACAGAGATTTCCGGACACCTCCTCTCTCAGAGAGGCATCCCACAAAGGAAAAAAAAACAGTCTCACTGACCCGTTAGTACACCACAGACTCCTGTCTGTTACCTGTTGGCCATGCAGGTTTCCGGACACCTCCCTGAGGTATCCTCTCAGCATGCTTTTTGCTTACTTCTCAATGACCCGGTCACATAACACAGACTCCTGTCTGTCACCATTGCTTAACAGTTTCTTCAGATACCTCATATCTTCAGAGGCACCACATAAACATCAATGCACAGTTTATTCGTGACCACTGGTCACACTCACGGTTTTCACAGACCGTCTGTTCCTCCTCTGGTTCCTGATTCCCAGTCCTGGAACATGTGCTCCTTGGGTCGCTGCCAGCATTCCATCCACCAATTGCAAGGTTTTACTCACTCGGCTGCTTCAGAGGCAAATCAGGAGACACTTTCTTATGCAAAAAGTCCTTAGGTTTATTGCATCATAAACCATAAAGCAACATATAGTACAAGTCTTCAGTAAAGCTTCTTAAGATCTCTACAAACACAGATACAGGAAGGCTTCTTCATTCCTACACAGAGACCTCTCTGTAATGTCCCTCGTGGACACATGGAAGTCTGTCCACACTGGCAGACTCCCACACACTCTCTCACAGGTGCAAAACACACTCCATTACATAGGTGTAACTCCACCCACAGGTGAGGTCAGGAATCACATGGTTATTCACATGGTCATGACCTCACCACAGGTCCTTTAGCTACACCATTACATACAGGTTTTATCCCAGGTATTTAGACACAAGCCCCTTGGGTGGGTTTGTAGGTGACTGGACCCCCAGCTCTCCTAGTCACCTGGAAGCCTCCCAATATATAGTACAACTCTCAGCCATAGATCTGCTGAACAAAACATGCTCAAGCTTCCATCACAGGGCCACTCACCTCTGTGATACATAACGTCCATCCATCACATGCCTCCATGCATATCCCGAGGGCCATACACAGTGCCCCCTAGCTGCATCAGGGGTCATTACACCACACATGTTATTATGCGGGAAATCCTGACCAAGCATTGGCCGATACTTTGTTCGGACCCTGTACTCAGAGATATTCTACCTGATCGCCCCCTCCTTATGGCTAGGAGTCACAAAATTTGAAAGACCTTCTGGTCAGAAGCCACTATGTGGCCAATCCTCCCAATATTTTTGGTGCTGGTGTGCAGAGACAAGGCTGTTTCCCATGCGGTTCATGCCTGGCTTGCAAAAACATCTGTTGAACATCAACTTTTGGAACTGTGGATGGGGGTGGGAACCATCGGATTAGACACTATATATTTTGTAGTACCAGTTATGTCATTTACCTGGCTACATGTCCTTGTGGCATGAGCTATGTACAGTAGGTCTCACCTCTCGTGAATTCCGGGTGAGAGTTAGGGAGCACATTCGGGATGTAAATGCTCTAAAGAGGCGATAGATGTCAGCACTTTGAAAACGATTCCCGGCATTTTCGACTGCGGCATAGGTGCAATCCAGCAGGCCTCATGTTCATTGGCATTGACCGGGTACGTTGTGGCACCAGAGGCGGCGACCTTAAACGCACCTTGGCGCAGTTGGAATGCCGATGGATTGTAGCTTTAAACACAATGTCACCTATGGGATTAAATGAGAAACTCTCCTTTGCATGCTTCCTATAAGACAATTCTGATTTTTCCGTTTCGTTTTGATTTTATGTATGTGCTATTTTTAATTTTCTTCTGTTATGCTTATTGTTTACAGTTTTATATTTCCTTTGTTTATTGATTGGCCTACACGCTCATGACTGGATGATCGATATGGGAAACTACATGATGTCTATCTATTGGAGCCTGAACGGATGGACTTGGTGGACTGATTCACTCCTAGGAGATGTTGTTGTCTGGACGATACATTATATATATATATATATATATATATATATAGATATATCTATAAATATTATATATTTTTTTGTAACATGATCTATGTGTCAGTTAAAATGGTTGAGTGGGCTAACTTGTGGACATATGGAATTTTGGCCCGCTCAGTATTTCTATATGTAACGACGCAAGCGTTAGGCTGCATTTAAGTTATTGTTATATACTTGTTGTGATATCATATTGTTTGATGGCCATGTTTGTACTTATTTAGATTTTTGAAGCATTGCTGTGATGATTATTATAAACTTTGCAATTCTCATGTGATTGTGAATTAAGAAGGCACAAATATGGCTATCTTTATTTGAGCATGTGACCATAATGTCCAAACCCCCCCCTTTTCTTCTCTCTCCGTTTTGTGATAATTATACTAGGTACTTACCGTAGCATCACACTTGTGTTTATTCCCCTAACACTCTCCATCGCATCTAGCGCTTGTTCCATTTGTTTTCTCTATTTGTGGCTATCTGTAATGACATATAGAATGTTTTCCCTTTCACTTGCCAGTAACAAAAATGGTGCATGTATGGGTGCGCATGCGCATGCGCATGCGGCTGTTGCGGTCCGTTCCACAAAAGACCTCCTCAAGATGGCGGTGGGGTCCCTGACTTCACAGGAAGTGTTTTCCTTGACCCGCACCGCCATCGGAGCGCGGATGTGGCGCGGCTACCGCTCCAGCGTCGGCATCCACATGCGCCGCTTTAATACATGTAACCTGTCTCGCCTGAGCGTGGTGCTATTTAATCATGACTAGCACGCTATTCCACACCGTCCCCCGAAGAAGCCTGACAAGCGAAACGTGCGTCTGGGCTTGCGCCTGGCATCCCACATTATCCCTGATGGGTAAACACTACCGCACTTCACTCTGCACTATCCACGGCACTTTATAGGAGGCAATAATGTAGTGCATAAATACTTGAAGCTCCTTGCCACTTTTTAGTTGGATCCTGTGTTAGATTTTGTGAACTGGGTCCTGCTATATATGGAATTACTTTGAAACTCCTCTTTAGGGGTACCCCAGAGGGTTGGTTATATTTTTGCTGTGCACTTGTTACATATATACATTTTTCTTACTGTAACCTCCCCGGCTGGGGGTCTCTCCTGGAGAGGATCCAGGGCTCGCTTTTACAATTGTGTTACTTCATGTTCCATTTTCTTCATGTGTACCCACAGTTGTGATATGGAGTTAAGAAGTGTGCTTTAATGTGTTTCAGGTGCTTTTTCCTTGTTATCTCACCAATTCATTGTTTCATCTACATATACTGTTTGATACTTTGTGTATTTTAACTAGTGTTCTAATAAAATTCATATTTTATTATTTACCTTCTTGTTAGTTCTATTTTTGGGCATGATGCTCTTGATTCTCTTCTATAGTCCAATTATGTAGGGAGTTGCCCTGTTCCAATATTGGGACCATGCTGAATTTTGTCACCCATGGTTGTGGTTTAATTAAAGCATGTTTTTATATGACATGAAAAAATAGGAGAAAAGACACATGCTGAAAAAATAGGGATCACCAAGAAAAAATAAAAGAAAAAGTTTTTATTACATGATCAACAATGCAAAGAAAGACAATATTAAAAAACATTTAAAAACCAGAACTGGTAAGTACACAAGTCTCACCTATAATAAGGCAATGATACACCTCCAAAACAATTATTAACAGATGCAGGTAGGTTAATAAACCTGACTAAAGGAATTAAGCATGCATTATAACACTCGCAATATATCCAACAATTGATGAATCTAAATTCACAGCACCATGTCAAAAAAAAAGAAAAAGAATATAGGAAAAATAATGAAAAACAGTGCGTGCAGTAAAGCAACTGAATCAAAATAGACAGAAAATTAAATGGATAGATCCTATATGGGCAAGCCATATAAATAAAGCAAATACATGGATGCATGTAAAAAGTGAAATAAAGTGGAGTTAGATCATTTTAAATGCTAGAACCCTGTTGGCGCGTTTCAGAAGTGCACACTGGATAATACCAAAGAAATTAAAAAGAAACAAACCACCAAACCTGTACATGTCAGATAGAGCCGATACAAGTAGGGCCATGTTAGTGTGTGGCTACTGGGCCTTGCCAGTTTGATGTACATCCCTTGCCTGGCACATGTGCTGAATTTGGTGGTGCAGAGCTTCCTTAAAAAGTACCCCAATATGTCAGAGCTGCTGCTGAAAGTGTGAGCTGTTTTTTGTGCGTTTGATGTTCTCAACCTGAAGCTGCTCACCAGACTGCGCTGCACCGTCACTTCTGCTTTCCCACGTGTTGCTTCATATGTGATGTACCCACAAGGTGGAACTCGACATTGCATATGCTGGTGAGTCTGTGCAAGCAGCAGGTAGAGTTGAGGAAACAGGTCGGTCAGATTCATAAGTCGCCAACTTTCACCAAAGTCGGGTTTCACCGAGCGAAACCAGACCATAGCATGAAGTCGGCCATGCATTCGGCAAAACAAGCGCCAAAGTCGGTTTTCCCATAATGCTTTCAGGCGCCTTTATTCAGCCAATGAGCAAGGACGTACACTGTGGGCAACGAGATGACATGGGCAGCGTCCATCACCATCGTAGAGAAGGGCATTGCAGTGATTGGCTTGCTTTGGGGGCGTCATAGTGACTATAAAAGCCCTGACCGCCGACCGCCATTTTACTTCTGCCGATCTTAACAGTAGGGAGAGGTTGCTGATGCTGTTTATCAGTAGGGAGAGAGATATGGCTGGAAAGAGAAGTTCTTATGTGCTTGTGCTGATAGCAATTGTGCTGTACAGTTAGTGTGCAGTGACAGGGGAGGATTTTCTTGTGTGCAGCAGCGCTGGTTATTAGGCTGCCTGCCAGTGACAGGGGAGGATTTTCTTGAGTGCAGCAGCGCTGGTTATTAGGCTGCCTGCCAGTGACGGGGGAGTATTTTCTTGAGTGCAGCAGCGCTGTTTATTAGGCTGCCTGCTAGCTGTATTGCTGTGTGTACACTGCTGTGCAGACTGCTTTTTACACAGCACTAATACTTTTATTATTTTTTTCTGCACAGTTACCGAGCGTTCATTTTTTCCCACACCGTACAGAGCTGTACGCTCCTCACACACTACCGTGTACCGGCTGGTATCACGGACAAATACATGCTGACTATCTGTGTGTGACTTCTGAAATATATAAGGAGATTGAAATTTTCCCCTACACTATATACACCTGGTATCTTCTGATACAGTACCTTTTTTCTGCCATTTGTATTACGGTCAAATCCATACTGAGAGAGCGTCTGTGTATGACTCCGGAAATATATACGGAGATTGAAATTTTCCCCTACACTATATACACCTGGTGTCTTCTGATAAAGTATCTTTTTTCTGCTTTTTATATTCTGGTCAAATCCATACTGAGTGAGCATCTGTGTGTGACTCCGGAAATATATACGGAGATTTAAATTTTCCCCTACACTATATACACCTGGTATCTTCTGATGCAGTACCTTTTTTTTGCTTATTGTATTCTGATCAAATCCATACTGAGAGAGCGTCTTTGTGTGACTACGGAAATATATATACGGAGATTTAAATTTCTCCCTATACTATATACACCTGGTTTCTTCTGATACAGTACCTTTTTTTTGCCTTTTGTATTACGGTCAAATCCATACTGAGAGAGCGTCTTTGTGTGACTCCGGAAATATATACGGAGATTTAAATTTTCCCCTATACTATATACACCTGGTTTCTTCTGATACAGTACCTTTTTTCTGCCTTTTGTATTACGGTCAAATCTGTTATGTTTCGGTAGCTGAGGAGAAATTGCAAAAAATAGCCAAAGTAGTAATACACCAGAAAGGCTGGAAACTATTGGATTGCAGTACACTAAACTAACCGCCACACTAGAAGTAGCCGTGGAGCGTACAGCCGGAGAGATAACTACACCTAAAGGCAGAAAGATGAAAGCTATCTGCCCCGGAGCAGAATCCCCAAAGAAATAGGAAGCCCCAAACATGTAATGGCGGTTAGACAAGAAGAAAACAATAACACAGACAGAAAATAGAATGAGCAAACGCTGGGGCCCAATCTGACTAGATAGAAAAGTATAGAAAAGAATTCTGACTGCAACCCAAAAAATCCCTGACAAAATGAGCACAATTGCAGCGCCAGACCCAGAAAGGGGACCAGACTGTAGTCCACTGCAAGCAGCAAACCAGCAGTAAAAATCCAACAGAGGAAAAAAAAACAAAACACTTATCTGAATGAGAGCAGGAAAGCAAGCTGTGCTCCAAGCAAGACCAGGAGGAACAATTGATTACCGGCAAAGCTGATGGGAACTCAGGTCACTTATATCATACCACTCAGAGCCAGCTGAAGGCCATTCAGTAATTAGTTCATTACCCTCAACAACCACCAGAGGGAGCCCCAGCTCAGAAGTCATCTCCAAAGTATTCACAACAGTACCTCCCCCTTGAGGAGGGGTCACCGAACCCTCACCTGCGCAACCAGGCCGATCAGGATGAGCTCGATGATAGGCACGGATAAGTCTCCCAGCATGGTTGTCCGAAGCAAACACCCAAGAATTATCCTCCTGACCATAACCTCTCCACTTAACCAAATACTGGAGTTTCCGTCTAGCAAAGAATCCAATATTTTCTCAACCACATACTCCAAATTGCCCTCAACCAAAACAGGGTCGGGAGGCGCAGCCATAGGAACCTCTGGCTCGACAAACCTTTTCAATAAGGACTTGTGGAACACGTTATGGATCTTAAATGTCCCTGGAAGAAGCAAACAGAAGGAAACCGGATTAATAATTTCCATGATCATATAAGGTCCAATGAACCTTGGCTTAAATTTTGGAGATGCAACCTTCATAGGGATATTCCTTGAGGACAACCAAACCAAGTCCCCCACTTTAAAATGAGGACCATCAGTCCTATGCCGGTTGGCAAACCGCTGGGCCTTCTCTTGTGAGAGAGGCAACCTCTCCACTACCTGGTCCCAAATCTGCTGCATACGCTGCACAATAGAGTCAACTCCTAGACAGACAGAAGCCTCCGCCTGTCCTGAAGAAAATCGAGGGTGAAACCCAGAATTGCAGAAAAATGGAGACATCAAGGTGGCAGAGCTAGCCCTATCATTAAGAGCAAACTCAGCCAAAGGCAAAAAAGAGACCCAGTCATCTTGATCAGCAGACACAGAACATCTCAAATAAGTCTCCAAGGTCTGGTTTGTTCTCTCAGTTTGTCCATTGGTCTGAGGGTGAAATGCAGAGGAGAAAGACAACTGAACACCAAGTTTATAACAAAATGTCCTCCAAAATCTGGGAACAAACTGAACTCCTCTGTCAGACACAATGTTCTCCGGAATGCCATGTAACCGAACCACGTGCTGAAGAAACAAAGGCACCAATTCGGAGGAGGAAGGTAACTTAGGAAATGGAACAAGATGTATCATCTTGTAAAACTTATCACAGATTACCCAGATAACGGTCATTCTCTGAGAGACAGGGAGATCGGAAATAAAATCCATAGAAATATGGGTCCATGGCCTCTTGGGTACAGGTAATGGCATTAACAAACCACTAGAACGAGAGCAAGGCTTGGAATGAGAGCAAGTACCACAGGACTGCAGAAAGTCCCTGTACGAGACAAAGTAGGCGTCACGAGACAAAGTAGGCCACCAAAAGGACCGACTCACCAAGTCTCTGGTACCAAAAATCCCGGGATGACCAGCCAACGCGGAACAATGAATCTCAGACATCACACTCTTCTTCCACTGGTCTGGGACAAACAATTTCCCAACAGGGCAGCGCTCAGGTTTATCCTCCTGACAGCCTCCAGAGCCAGTCTCAAATTGGGCGAGATGGCGGTAAGAACTACACCCTCTTTCAAAATAACAGCAGGATCAGATAACTCAGGAGAATCCGCAAAGAAACTCCTCGAGAGGGCATCCGCCTTAACATTCTTAGTGCCCGGAAGAAAAGAAACCACAAAATTAAAACGTGTGAAAAACAAGGCCCACCTGGCCTGTCTAGGATTAAGTCGCTTGGCTGATTCGAGATAAACCAGGTTCTTATGGTCCGTGAGGACCACCACCTGATGTTTGGCTCCTTCCAGCCAATGTCTCCACTCTTCAAAGGCCCACTTCATGGCCAATAACTCCCGATTACCCACGTCATAATTACATTCAGTTGGAGAAAATTTTCGAGAGAAAAAGGCACAAGGGTTACTCTTAGAGGTCTCTGGATCCCTTTGGGAGAAAACGGCACCTGCCCCAATCTCAGAGGCATCCACCTCCACCTGAAACGGCAGAGAAACATCAGGCTGCCGTAGAACAGGAGCAGAAATGAATCTCTGCTTAAGTTCCTGAAACGCAGAGACTGCCTCAGGAGGCCAATTCACCACATCGGAACTCTTTTTGTCAAATCAGTCAAAGGTTTAACAATACCGGAGAAATTACCAATAAATTTACGATAAAAACTGGCAAAACCCAAAAATCTCTGAAGAGCCTTCAATGAAGTAGTTTGAACCCAATCACAGATGGCCTGAACCTTGACCGGGTCCATTTCAATAACAGACGGAGACAAAATGAATCCCAGAAATGAGACCTTCGGTACGCCAAAAAGACACTTTGATCCCTTCACATACAGTGCATTCTCTCTCAAAATCTGGAACACAGTCCGAACATGTTTCACATGAGAGTCCCAGTCGTTGGAAAAAATCAAGATATCATCCAAATAAACAATCAGAAATGTATCCACAAAATCCCTGAAAATATCATTCATGAAGGATTGGAAGACGTAAGGGGTATTAGTAAGCCCAAAAGGCATCACTAGGTACTCAAAATGCCCCTCTGGGGTATTAAACGCAGTCTTCCATTCATCCCCGTGCTTAATGCGAATAAGGTTATACGCCCCCCTGAGGTCAAGCTTGGTAAACCAACTAGCACTTTTCACTCTGGAAAATAGGTCAGAAATCAAGGGTAACGGATATTGATATTTAACAGTGATCTTATTCAGGAGGCGATAATCAATACACGGCCTCAATGAACCATCCTTTTTGGCAACAAAGCAAAAAACGGCGCCCAAGGGTGAAGAGGATGGTCTGATATGACCCTTCTCCAAAGACTCCTTGATATAAGGACACATAGCATCATGTTCAGGTACAGATAAATTAAAAAGGCGACCTTTAGGAAATTTACTACCAAGCACTAACTCAATAGCGCAATCATAGCTCCTGTGAGGAGGTAAGTGTTATGATTTGGTAGCTGAGGAGAGCAGGCAAAAACGGCAATACACCAGAGAGGTTGGAATCTACTGGATTGCAGTACCCTGACTAACCACCACAACTAAAGGCAGCCATGGAGCGTTCCTACGTTGGTCCTAGACGCCTTGTCACAGTCTGAGAGGTTAACTACACCTAAAGGCAGAAAGATGAAAGCTATCTGCCCCGGAGCAAATCCCCAAAAAACATAGGAAGCCCCCAAACATGTAATGGCGGTTAGACAAGAGGAAATACAAACACAGACAGAAAATAGTATGAGCAAACGTTGGGGCCCAATCTTCCTAGACAGAAAAGGATAGGAAGGACACTTACTGCAATCCAAAAAACCCTAAAAAATACCAACTCTACTAATTGCAAAAACACCTGAGATCACATGACCTCTACCACCTAAATTAGCTCTCTGGTGTAACAAAACTAAGCCGCAGCCACTGAAAAAACTGGAAAAGGCAAATGAACAAATAACAATGGCTCCAGAAGAACTGAGAGGAGCCCAAGCCCCCGGGGGGAGACCTGGCTAACCTCACAGAAATGCAGAGAAATATGCAAAACGTAAGCACAAAAACAAAAAACAGAAAATATCTTATCTGAGAGCAGAGAGAAGAGCAAGACTCAGCAAGCTTCCAAGTGAACCAGGAACCACAGTTGAGACAAGAACAATTGATCACCGGCAACCATGATGGGAGGGAACCTCCCTTATATAAGACCAGTCTGTAACTCCTGATTGCCAATCCTCATTGAATGGTTCAGTACAGTTTGTAACCACCAGAGGGAGCTTCTGCTCAGAATTCATTTCTAACACATTCACAACAGTACCCCCCCCTTGAGGAGGGGTCACCGAACCCTCATTTGGGCAACCAGGTAGGTCAGGATGAGCTCTGTGATACGCAAGGATCAGTCTCCTAGCATGGATGTCCGAAGCAAACACCCAAGAATTGTCCTCCTGACCATAACCTCTCTACTTAACCAAATACTGGAATTTCCATCTAGAAAAACGAGAATCCAATATTTTCTCAACCACATACTCCAGATTGCCCTCAATGAAAACAGGGTCAGGAGGCGCAGCCATAGGAACCACTGGCTCGACAAACCTCTTCAATAAGGACTTGTGGAACACGTTATGGATATTAAATGTCCCTGGAAGAAGTAAACGAAAGGAAACAGGATTAAGAATCTCCATGATCTTATAAGGTCCAATGAACCTAGGCTTAAACTTTGGAGATGCAACTCTCATAGGGATATTTCTTGAGGACAACCAGACCAAGTCCCCACTTCAAACCGAGGACCATCAGTCCTATGCCGGTTAGCAAACCGCTGGGCCCTCTCCTGAGAGAGGGACAACCTCTCCACTACCTGGTCCCAAATCTGCTGCATACGCTTCACAACAGAGTCAACACCTAGACAGACAGAGTCAACACCTTCCGTCTGTCCCGAAGAAAATCGAGGGTGAAACCCAAAATTGCAGAGAAATGGAGACATCAAAGTGGCAGAGCTAGCCCTATTATTAAGAGCAAACTCAGCCAAAGGCAAAAAAGAGACCCAGTCATCTTGATCAGCAGACACAAAGCATCTCAGATAAGTCTCCAATGTCTGGTTTGTTCTCTCAGTTTGTCCATTGGTCTGAGGATGAAAAGCCGAGGAGAAAGACAATTGAACACCAAGTTTAGAACAAAAAGTCCTCCAAAATCTGTAAACAAACTGGACTCCTCTGTCAGACAGAATGTTCTCAGGAATGCCGTGTAACCGAACCACGTGCTGAAGGAAAAAGGCACCAATTCGGAGGAGGAAGGCAACTTAGGTAATGGCACAAGATGTATCATTTTGGAAAACCTATCACAAATCACCCAGATAACGGTCATTCTCTGAGAAACAGGGAGGTCGGAAATGAAATCCATAGAGATATGGGTCCATGGTCTCTTGGGCACAGGCAATGGCATCAACAAACCACTAGAGCGAGAGCAAGGCTTGGAGCGAGAGCAAGTCCCGCAGGACTGCACAAATTCCCTGACGTCACGAGACAAAGTAGGCCACCAAAAGGACCGACTCACCAAGTCTCTGGTACCAAAAATTCCGGGATGACCGGCCAACGCGGAACAATGAATCTCAGACATCACACTCTTTTTCCACCGGTCTGGGACAAACAATTTCCCAATAGGGCAGCGTTCGGGTTTATCCTCCTGACACCCTTCCAGAGCCAGTCTCAAATTGGGCGAGATTGCGGAAAGAACTACACCCTCTTTCAAAATAACAGCAGGATCAGATAACTCTGGAGAGTCCGCAAGGAAACTCTTCGAGAGGGCATCCGCCTTAACATTCTTAGTGCCAGGAAGAAAGGAAACCACAAAATTAAAACGTGTGAAAAACATGGCCCACCTGGCCTGTCTAGGATTAAGTCGCTTGGCTGATTCCAGATAAACCAGATTCTTATGGTCCGTGAGGACCACCACCTGATGTTTGGCTCCCTCCAGCCAATGTCTCCACTCTTCAAAAGCCCACTTCATGGCCAATAACTCCCGATTACCCACGTCATAATTACGTTCAGTTGGAGAAAATTTTCGAGAGAAAAAGGCACAAGGGTTACTTTTAGAGGTCTCTGGATCTCTTTGGGACAAAACGGCACCTGCCCTAATTTCAGAGGCATCAACCTCCACCTGAAATGGCAGAGAAACATCAGGCTGCCGTAGAACAGGAGCAGAAGTGAATCTCTGCTTAAGTTCCTGAAACGCAGAGACTGCCTCAGGAGGCCAATTCACCACATCAGAACCCTTTTTGGTCAAATCAGTCAATGGTTTAACAATAACAGAGAAATTACCAATAAATTTACGATAAAAATTGGCAAAACCCAAGAATCTCTGAAGAGCCTTTAATGAAGTAGGTTGGACCCAATCACAGATGGCCTGAACCTTGACTGGGTCCATTTCAATAACAGATGGGGACAAAATGAATCCCAGAAATGAGATCCTCTGTACGCGAAAAAGACACTTTGATCCCTTCACATACAGAGCATTCTCTCTCAAAATCTAGAACACAGTCCGAACATGTTACACATGAGAGTCCCAGTCATTGGAAAAAATCAAGATATCATCCAAATAAACAATCAGAAATGTATCCACAAAATCCCTGAAAATGTCATTCATGAAGGACTGGAAGACGGAAGGAGCATTAGTGAGCCCAAAGGGCATCACTAGGTACTCAAAATGCCCCTCTGGGGTATTAAACGCCGTCTTCCATTCATCCCCGTGCTTAATGCGAATAAGGTTATACGCCCCCCTGAGGTCAAGCTTGGTAAACCAAGTAGCACTTTTCACCCTGGAAAACAGTTCAGAAATCAAGGGTAACGGATATTGATATTTCACAGTGATAATGTTCAAGAGACGATAATCAATACACGGCCTTAATGAACCATTCTTTTTGGCCACAAAGAAAAAACCGGCACCCAAGGGTGAAGAGGATGGTCTGATATGACCATTCTCCAATGACTCCTTAATATAAGACCGCATAGCATCATGTTCAGGTACAGACAAGTTAAAAAGGCGACCTTTAGGGAATTTACTACCAGGCACTAATTCAATAGCGCAGTCATAGCTCCTATGGGGGGGCAGGTATGCAGATTTACTTTCGCTAAACACATCAGAAAAATCAGTCAAAAAGTCAGGAACATCCTGAGCCTGGTGAGAGGCAGAAAAAACAGGAGTGTTGGCATTAACACATTGGCAGCCCCAACTAGTTACAGACACAGATTTCCAATCCAAAACAGGATTATGAGACTGTAACCAAGGGAAACCTAGTACAATAATGTCATGCAGATTATACAGCACCAAAAATTTGCAACTCTCCTGATGATCAGGTTCAACACGGCCAGACAACTGTGCAAACTCCATTGAGAGAAAAAAAAAATCCTCCTCAGCACCCAGAGAAAAAGAGGGAAAAAAATGCAACACACAGAGAGAAAAAAAAAAATATTCTGACAACTTTCTCTTTTCTTTTTCCTTTTACTATTTTTCCCTTCTATTGAGTACCATATAATTTTCTATTGGCCGGTGATACTGTTATGATTTGGTAGCTGAGGAGAGCAGGCAAAAACGGCAATACACCAGAGAGGTTGGAATCTACTGGATTGTAGTACCCTGACTAACCACCACAACAAAAGGCAGCCGTGGAGCGTTCCTACGTTGGTCCTAGACGCCTCGTCACAGCCTGAGAGGTTAACTACACCTAAAGGCAGAAAGATGAAAGCTATCTGCCCCGGAGCAAATCCCCAAAGAACATAGGAAGCACCCAAACATGTAATGGCGGTTAGACAAGAGGAAATACAGACACAGACAGAAAATAGTATGAGCAAACGTTGGGGCCCAATCTTCCTAGACAGAAAAGGATAGGAAGGACACTTACTGCAATCCAAAAAACCCTAAAAAATACCAACTCTACTAATTGCAAAAACACCTGAGATCACGCGACCTCTACCACCTAAATTAGTTCTCTGGTGTAACAAAACTAAGCCGCAGCCACTGAAAAACTGGAAAAGGCAAATGAACAAATAACAGTGGCTCCAGAAGAACTGAGAGGAGCCCAAGCCCCCGGGGGGGGGGAGACCTGGCTAACCTCACAGAAATGCAGAGAAATATGCAAAACGTAAGCACAAAAACAAAAAACAGAAAATATCTTATCTGAGAGCAGGAGAAGAGGCAAGACTCAGCAAGCTTCCAAGTGAACCAGGAACCACAGTTGAGACAAGAACAATTGATCACCGGCAACCATGATGGGAGGGAACCTCCCTTATATAAGACCAGTCTGTAACTCCTGATTGCCAATCCTCATTGAATGGTTCAGTACAGTTTGTAACCACCAGAGGGAGCTTCTGCTCAGAATTCATTTCTAACACATTCACAACAGGTAAGGTTGCAGACTTACTTTCACTAAACACATCAGAAAAATCAGTCAAAAAGTCAGGGACATCCTGAGCCTGGGGAGAGGCAGAAAACACAGGAGTGTCAGTATTAGCACACTGGCAGCCCCAACTGGTCACAGACACAGATTTCCAATCCAAAACAGGATTATGAGTCTGTAACCAAGGGAAACCCAGTACAATAATGTCATGCAGATTATGCAGCACCAGAAATTTGCAACTCTCCTGATGATCTGGTTCAACCCTCATTATCACCTGAGTAGAAAACTGGGGTTTATTCTCTGCCAAAGGGGTAGAATCAATGCCCAGTAAAGGAGTAGACTTCCGCAGGGGTATCATGGGAAACCCACAATGTTTGGCAAAGTCAAAATCCATCAGGTTAATAGCTTCTCCTGAATCAACAAAAGCCTGAGCCGAAAATGTGGACAGGGAGCAAATCAGGGTAACAGTCAACAGAAATTTAGTCTGAACACTACCCAAGACAACTGAGCGCGCAAAACGTCTTCCCCGCTTAGGGCAGATGGAAATAGCATGGGAAGCGTCACCACAGTAGAAACACAACCCATTGCGCTTACGAAACTCATGACGCTGAGCCCCAGAAGTCACTCCATCACACTGCATGGGCTCAGGAGCTGGTTCACAAGGCAACAATATCTCACGCATACCTCTGCGCTCCCGCAAAAGTCTGTCAATTTGAATAGCCAAAGACATAGAATCATTGAGACCAGAGGGAACAGGGAATCCCACCATAACGTCCTTTACATTTTCTGACAGACTCTTCCGAAAAAGGGCTGCCAAAGCATCATCATTCCATTTGGTCAGGACTGCCCATTTTCAAAATTTCTGACAGTACAGCTCAGCGTCTTCACGACCCTGATTTAATGCCAACAAGGTCTTTTCAACTTGATCAGTGACATTAGGTTCATCGTACAATAACCCCAGAGCCTGAAAAAATACATCAACATCATTTAAAACAGGATCCCCAGATGTCAGGGAAAAAGCCCAATCCTAAGGGTCGCCGCGCAGCAGAGAGATGACAATTTGAACCTGCTGTGCTGCGTTCCCTGGGGACTTAGGTTTTAAGGCAAAAAACAACTTAGAGTTATTTTTGAAATTCAGAAATTTAGACCGATCCCCAAAAAATAAATCTGGTATCGGGATCCTAGGTTCCACAACCGGCAACCTAGCAAGATAGGTAGTAATACTCCGAACCTCAGAGGCAAGCTGCTCCACATGGCCAGACAACTGTGCAAACTCCATTGAGAGAAAAATAAAAAATTCCTCATCAGCACCCAGAGAAAAAGAGGGAATAAAAAATGCAACAAATAGAGGGGAAAAAAAAATTTCTGACATCTCCCCCTTTTTTTTTTTCCTTTTTACTATTTTTCCCTTCTGTGAGTACTATATAATTTTCAGTTTGGCCGGTAATACTTTTATGTTTCGGTAGCTGAGGAGAAATTGCAAAAAACAGCCAAAGTAGTAATACACCAGAGAGGCTGGAAACTATTGGATTGCAGTACACTAAACTAACCGCCACACTAGAAGTAGCCGTGGAGCGTACCTACGGTGATCCTAGACGCCTCGTCACAGCCGGAGAGATAACTACACCTAAAGGCAGAAAGATGAAAGCTATCTGCTCCAGAGCAGAGTCCCCAAAGAAATAGGAAGCCCCCAAACATGTAATGGCAGTAAGACAAGAAGAAAACAATAACACAGACAGAAAATAGAATGAGCAAACGCTGGGGCCCAATCTGACTAGATAGAAAAGTATAGAAAAGAATTCTGACTGCAACCCAAAAAAAACCCTGACAAAAATACCAACACTTCTGATTAACAAAAAACCTGAGATCACACGATCTCTACCAACTAAATCAGATCTCTGGTGTAACTCACAACAACTCAGCAAATAAAAAGTGACAAAGGAACAAAGCAAAAGTGCAAACACAAAATGAGCACAATTGCAGCGCCAGACCCCAAAAGGGGACCAGGCTGTAGTCTACTGCAAGCAGCAAATCAGCAGTGAAAATCCAACAGAGGAAAAAAAAACAACAAAACACTTATCTGAATGAGAGCAGGAAAGCAAGCTGTGCTCCAAGCAAGACCAGGAGGAGCAATTGATTACCGGCACGGCTGATGGGAACTCAGGTCACTTATATCATACCATTCAGAGCCAGCTGAATGCCATTCAGTAATTAGTTCATTACCCTCAGCAACCACCGGAGGGAGCCCCAGCTCAGAAGTCGCCTCCAAAGTATTCACAACACAAATCCATACTGAGAGAGCGTCTGTGTGTGACTCCAGAAAATATATGGAGATTTAAATTTTCCCTTATACTATATACTCCTGGTATCTTCTGATACAGTACCTTTTTTCTGCTTTTCGTATTCTGGACAAATCCATACTGAGAGAGCGTTTCTGTGTGACTCCGGAAATATATACTGAGTAGTGTTGAGCGATACGATACTGCAAATATCGGGTATCGGCCGATATTGGCTGTATCGGAATTCCGATTCCGAGTTCCGATATTTTCGTCATATCGGATACCGGAATCGGAATGTCACTGTCACTGTCAGTGTCCGTCGGTCGGGTCTGTCAGGAGTCAGCGGCACTTACCCGGCAGAAGATCTCCGGCGGTCACATCCCGGACTGCTTAATGGCCGCCATCCTCTTCTCCCCGGCGGTCACATGCAGTATCTCGCGATAACTGCAGTGACTGCTGGGTAATCGCGGCCGTAAAGCAGTCCGATGACGTCACCGCCGGGGAAGCTGGTAAGCAGCTGTGCTGCGCCGGGATGTCAGGCTCTGCCTGTCATTCCGATGTAGCAGAGCTGGATCGTCGTGGGACAATCGTTACTATGGACTGCGTCGGATAGGTGGTATACTGTTGGTTTTTTTTTTTTTTTTTTACAGGAATCGATGGCGTCGCAGGAATGAGAGAGTAATAAAAAAAATGAAAACTGTGTTGTCTCTTATTTCATTAAAAGACTTTTTTCTTGCTGTGTCTTTTTTTTACACATTTAATAACTTTGGGATTAATAATGGATCGGTGTCTTATTGACACCTCTCCATTATTAACCGGGCTTATTGTCACCGTGCAATCAACGGTGACATTAACCCCTTATTACCCCGCTTGCCACCACTACAGGGCAAGTGGGAAGAGCCGGGTAAAGTGCCACAATTGGCACATCTTTTGATGCGCCAAATGTGGGGCTGCTGTAGCCTGGTATTATCAGGCTGTTGAGGGCCAAAATCCATGGGCCTTGACAGTCTTTTAATACCAGGCCGCAGCAGTCTGCATTTTACTTGGCTGGTTAACAAAAATAGGGGGGGATCCCACGCCGTTTTTTTGTCGAGGGGATCCCCTATTTTTGTTAACCAGCCAAGCTAAGCAGACTGCTGTGGCCTGGTATTATCAGGCTTGCAAGGTCCATGGATATTGGATCCTTACCAGCCTGAAAAACCAGGCCTCAGCGGTCTGCTTCATCTGGCTGGTTAACAAAAATAGGGGGGACCCACGCTAATTTTTTTTCGAGGGGATCCCCTATTTTTGTTAATCAGCCAAGATATGCAGACTGCTGTGGCCTGGTATTATCAGGCTGGCAAGGTCCATGGATCTTGGCTCCTTAACAGCCTGAAAATCCAGGCCTCAGCGGTCTGCTTCATCTGGCTGGTTAACAAAAATAGGGGGGACCCCACGCCATTTGTTTTTCGAAGGGAACCCCTATTTTTGTTAATCAGTTCCCTCTGACGTCACTGATGGTGTCCCTGGCTGACCTGAAGTGAAAGTGGAAAGCAATCAATTAAGCTTTCCACTTCCTCTCCTGTCAGCCAGGAGAGGAGCTCATTCATTTGGGGTTTACTGTGAGGCTGCAGCATTAGCTGCGGTCCCTGCAGTAAACATTAACCCTTTGTGAAGGATTACACCGTGGGACCTGACTGTACATCGGATTGGTAAGAATAATTTTTCTTTATTATTTTATTTTTATTACAGGAAATGGTTTTAGCAGGTAAATAAAATATGGTCAAAAACTGTGTGATTATTTCATTAAACTTCTTTTTTATTAAAGTGTGTGTGTTTGATTTGTCTTTCATACAATAGGATTAATAATTGATAGTTGTCTAATTGACAGCTCTCAATTATTAACCTGGCTTAAAGTGACCTTTCAATTGCAAGGTCATTTTAACCCCTTATTAACCCATTCGCCACCGCTACAGGGCAATGGGAATAGATGGGCAAAGTGCCAGAAAGGGCAAATCTAATTAGAGATTTGCCCTTTCTGGGGTGTCTGGGGGCAGATGTTAGTAGCCGGGGGGGGCCAAAAATAATGGTCCCTCTCTGGGCTATTATTATCTGCCCCCACTCACTGGCTTTGTCTGTCTGGTTGCGAAAATAGGGCGGGAGCCCACGCATTTTTTTTCAGCAATTTTACACCTCATATATATATACATGTCATTGAGTTTGTGACACATATATATATATATTTATATTTATAGTTCATACACTTCTACATAGTATAATAGCCGCTAATTCAATTGCCGGCTTTTGTGAAAATGCAGAACCCGACATGAAATGACACTTGGTTTACATAGAGTTAACCATGTCTTTTCATGTACTTTGATATCTGATTTGCACAAACAATTACAGGAGTGTAAGTGTGCAAAATTTCACACCTGTAGGGGTTAATTAAAGGTGTAAATTCGTAGCAAAAAAGTCCTTTTTTTTTACAACGAATTTACACCTTTAATTAACCCCTACAGGTGTGAAATTTTGCACACATAGACTGATGTAATTGTTTGTGCAAATCAGATAGCAAACGACATGAAAAGACATGGTTAACCCTATGTACACCAAGTGTCATTTCATGTCGGGTGCTTCTGTCTTTTCACTGAAGCCGGCTTTACCCGGCAATTGAATCAGAGGATATTTTACTATGTAGAAGTGTATAAACTATACATATATATATATTAATCACATAAAAAAATTCACCAAAATAACGGTAAA
>JARQOD010000001.1:801651964-801734389 GCA_033576555.1 Oophaga sylvatica
GGGAATAGACCTCCCAAAAAAAGACACTGGATTTGATTTTATGTTATGCTGCTATCATTCGGTGGTGTTGAGAAGTCTGGCCCAATACAGCCTTTGTTCATTTTTATAAGAGTCAGCCTGTCAGCATTTTCAGTTGACAGGCAGATGAGCTTATCAGTTGTAATTCCACCAACGGCACTAAAAACCCACTCTGATAAAACGCTAGTGGCAGGGCAGACCAGGACCTCCATACGTAGAGAGTAGTGTTGAGCGATACTGCTCGATATCTAAAAATATCGTATCAAAATGGTATCGCCGATATCACTAAATATCGTCGATATCCGATTCCGATACCGGGAAGTCCCATATAAGTCTATGGGAACAAAATATCGCAACAAAAAAAACCCTTTCTTTCGTTGTAAACACAAAATATACACACATAGAATACATATATATATTATATATATATACATGTCATTGTGACATATATATATACATATATTTATAGTTTATACACTTCTACATAGTAAAATAGACTCTGATTCAATTGCCGGGTAAAGCCGTGACATACCCCATAGAAGTCGACGGGCTCGGTGCCGAGTACCCCCAAAACCTCTGGCTCTGTGCGACTCAACTTGGGCGTCACGAACAGGATTCTGTAGCTCGCTATAAGCGAGTCCTGTGTGCCTGAATTGAACTGGTTTTGTGCTTGAGAATTGCTAAAATCATCAGAGAATGTATTTGCCATTTTTCAGCCATATCTGCGTCACGACAAGGCACTGGTGAAGAAGAAGGGCGTGCTCTTCGTGGGTGTACACTCACTCAGTGGCGCAAAAACGATGGCCGACCACTGTAAATGGTACTGCAATGTAAGATCGTGCCCCACAGCTCTTGAGTTCCGCCTCCTCATCCTCCTCAGTGTGCGGAAACTAACACGAAGGTCCCGCCTCCCTACAAAAGAGGGGCCCTCTCCAGATGCTAATGACACATGTGACTTGGCAGAGATGGCTAATGGACACGAGCAGAAGTGTGAAGGGATGGAGCAGTCAGAGCTCTCCCCCCACGGAAGCGACCCGATCGCCACGGAACCACCGTTGGGCACCCGGCCTGGAAACCCTCCTACGCTGCAAGAAGCGGAGGATACCCTAAGAGGCCTGGCCCGGCACCGGGAGGAGGTCGCCAGGATGGAAGCCAGCTGGCGTGCCCTAAAACTAAACTTGGAGCGGCGCCAATCCCTCTTACCTGAAGTGTCTGTACCGGAAGGTGAGGCACCCGTTCTAGTAGAGGAGTCCGTGCGGGCATCCCAGGTCTTGCAATGTGATCCGGTTGACGTTGTCGCAGTGGAGGCACCCGTTCGTGCAAAAAACTCTGCACCAGCAGCACCCCAGATCCCGCTGTCTGCCCCCGTCGCTGAGACAGAAGAAGCGACACCCGTCCTCATGGAGGAGGCCGCGCAGGCACCAGAGCACTACCTGCCTGTACCGGAGCCCCGACTGTCATCTGTTCCAGAGCCGGCTGCTTCCTCCGCAGGTGAGCGCCGCCAGGACTGGGGGGCGCCAGGAGAGCTGCCGCAAACCGGACACTGTAAGCTGGCATTTGATGGTGGAGACATGGAGCAGCTGGTGGAGGAGAATTACAACCGGCGTCAGGAGGAAGAGTGGAGACGTTGGGAGCGGGAAGCCGAGCGACAAAGGGAGCAGCGAGAATCCAAAAAGCTTCGGCAACGTCAACTGGAGAAGGACCGGGCAGATAAGGACCGGATGAGAAAAGATAAAGGAACCCTGTGGGAGCCGCGGCGTAAGGGTGCAGTACGGAGCTTTAAATTGAAAGGTGGTTGGGGCTTCATCCAGGAGCCTGGACTTTATTTAGAAGTTTTTGTGAACCGGCGGGACGTGGAGGCTCACCTCCCAGAAGGACACCCGGGGAGGGACCTGTTGCCAGGAGACTTGGTGACTTACACCCGACACTGGGGTTACAATGGATGGTACGCCCTAAATGTTACCAGGTGCGACCCCTACTCCCCAGAGTGTCAGGAACCTGTGAGACCCTCGGAGCCTTCAGCCTCCCACATCCAGGCCTCTGCAAAAGTGCCCACCCCACGCCGTAAATCTCCCCAGCCTCCCTCAGTGGTCTCCTCAGCAGCCCCAGCTATGGACATGATAACTATAGCTGGCCCGTACCCGGCGCCTGTTAGGCCCCCTGGGGTTCGTTCAGTCCGGGACATAGGGTTCCAGACCCGGAGGGAGATGAAAGAGGTGGCCACACAGACCCAGATAGCGGGCCACGACTTGACTGTACAGGCCACACGACGTCATCAGGTCCTGGTGGTCCTTGGTGTCTCGGTTGTTTGGCAAGCATCAGAAGAGTACCAGGTGGTACCTGGAACACCCCTGCCAAAGAATTATAAATAACCCGGACAGGGTCCCTGTATGTAAATAGTTAAATTGTTGATCTACCCGGACGGGTGAATGTTCATAAAAAAGTTTTTTAATTTAATAAAAAAAAAAAAAACACAGTTTTCATTACTTTTATTACAGTCTCATCCTGCGACGCCATCGATCTCCTGTAAAAAAATGAAAAAAAAAAAACAGCAGTATACCACCTGTCCGACGCAGTCCATAGTAACGAGTGTCCCACGACGATCCGGCTCTGCTACATCAGAATCACAGGCAGAGCCTGTCATCCCGGCACAGCACAGCTGATTACTTGCTTCCCCGGCGGTGACGTCATCGGACTGGTTTACGGCCGGAATTACCCTGCAGTCACTGCAGTTATCGCGAAAAACTGCATGTGACCGCCAGGGAAAAGATAATGGCGGCCATCAAGCAGTCCAGGACGTGACCGCCGGAGATCTTCTGCCAGGTAAGTGCCGCTGACTCCTGACAGACCCGACCGACGGACACTCACAGTGACAGTGACAAATCCGATTCCGGTATTCGATATGACGAAAATATCGGTATTCGGAATCGAAATGCCGATAGAGCTAATATCGGCCGATACCCGATATTTGCAGTATCGTATCGCTCAACACTAGTAGAGAGCCAGTTCATGCCACGTATCCAGCTTTGATACAAAATAATTATAAGGCACAGATGAATCACGGAGGACATTGGTATGGTCAGCAAGGAACTCCATCAGCATTTTCCCAAACTTTGCACTCCTTGTGAGAGTACCTCGCACCTCAGGGCCTGTGCAATGGGAGGGACTGAGAAAACTCTCACAGAACTCTCCCAGTATTCCCCTGCCTCTGCTGGATTGGAGTTGTGTCTCTCTCGCCTGTGATCCTCGGTTGTCTAAGGAACTGTGACCTCTGCCACCAGCATTTTCAGATGGGAATTTTTTTAATAATTCTGCAACAAGGGCCTTTTGATACTGCCCCATTTTAGTAGACCTCTCCACCTCAGGAATAAGACATAGAAAGTTCTCCTTGAAGCGTGGGTCTAGAAGTGTCACCAACCAGTAATGACTGTCACCCAAAATTTTGAGAACATGAGGGTCACGGGAAAGGCAGCGTAACATAAACTCAGCTATGAATGGCAGACTGCTAACAGGCAAGACTTACGTGTCCTCACCAAGAGGACCACTGACCATGCTGTCTGTAGCGCCGGCGTCCCTGCCCTCTGCCAGGCAGGGACGCTGTTCCCCTGCGCCAGCGTCCTCTGCCAGGCAGGGACGTCGCCCCCCTTACCCACGCTCGGCGTCCTCCTTCCGCCCTGCTGGGGTCGCGTGCTCCTTCCCTGCTGCTGGACTTAGGGCGCGCACCCGCGCGCTCCCCCGCTCTTAAAGGGGCCACGCGCATCTTTCAAAAAGGTCCCCGGCCAATGCCGGAGGACTCCACCCTATATAAAGTACTCCCTCCTTAATGGAGGTGCCCGAGCAATGTTGTTGCACTGTTTACTCTGCTTCAGCCCTCAGGTTCCATTACCAGTTACCTGCCTGTCTCCTGCCAGTTTGCTGTCTGCTACCTGTCCGCAAGCCTACCTGGAGGTTCGGCCGTCACCGGTGGTGACCATCGGCTATTCCAGAGAATCTCGCCTGTTCACTTGGGGGCGCTCATCTGCCATCTGCCTGCAGACCTACCCGGAGGTTCGGACGTCACATGCGGTGACCATCGTCTATTCCAGAGACTCTCGCCTGCTCACTTGGGGGCGTTCATCTGTCATCTGCCTGCAGACCTACCCGGAGGTTCGGACGTCACATGCGGTGACCATCATCTATTCCAGAGACTCTCGCCTGCTCACTTGGGGGCGTTCATCTGTCATCTGCCTGCTAGCCTACCTGGAGGCTCCACCATCTCAGGTCGTATATACCTGTCCATCCAGAGACTGCCCCGGTCACTTGCCGTGACTACCTGCCTGTCTATCCAGAGACTGCCCCGGTCACTTACCGTGACTACCTGCCTGTCTATCCAGAGACTACCCCGGTCACTTGCCGTGACTACCCGCCTGTCTAGCCAGAGACTGCCCGGTCACTTGCCGTGACTACCTGCCTGTCTATCCAGAGACTGCTCCGGTCACTTGCCGTGACTACCTGCCTGTCTATCCAGAGACTGCCCCGGTCACTTGCCGTGACTACCTGTCTGTATATCCAGAGACTGCCCCGGTCACTTGCCGTGACCTCCTTCCCGTTTGTCCAAAGACTGTCCCTGTCACTGGCCGTGACTTCCTGTCCGTCTCCCCGGGCGCCACCCGCTCCTTCACAAGGAAAGCCTCCTTGTATAATAAAGCTCAGAGGTTCCGCCTCCCTGACCCGTTACAGTTTGCTCGGGCCATGGAACCCGGTGGCACCCAAACCCCTTCGCTCTCTGACCTGTGTCATGAACTGTCTCATCAGAGGTCTCAACAGGAGTCCATCCTGGGTCATCTGCGGAATGTTAATTCCCGCCTGGACACCCTGACTACTTCACCAGCAACCACCACTGGCGCCATGACTCGCAATCCGGCAGTCCCGTTGCTTACCAATTCCGTGGTTTCCGTTCCTGGACCTCGACTTTCTGCTCCTCCACGGTTTGGAGGCGATCCTACTCTGGCTCGGGGTTTCATTAACCAGTGTACCCTGCATTTCGAACTCCTGGCTCACCAGTTTAACTCCGACCGGGCCAAAATTGCCTTCATTATGTCCCATCTCACCGGAGAGGCTCTGGCCTGGCTTAATCCTCTCTGGGAGAGAGAAGATCCTCTGGTGTCTGACCTGCCTGCTTTTCTCTCGGCCTTCCGGAAGGTATTCGACGAACCCGGACGGAGGACCTCCTCTGCATCATCTCTGTTGCGTCTCCGTCAGGGAAGTCTCACCGTGGGGCAATATGCCATACGGTTCCGTACCCTTGCCTCGGAGCTGGCCTGGGATAATGATGCTCTGATATCTGTCTTCTGGGAGGGTCTGTCCGGCCGTATTAAAGATGAACTTGCCGGTCGAGACATTCCAACCTCTCTCGATGACCTAATAACTCTGGCTAATCGAATTGATCTACGGTTCCAGGAACGCGCCAAAGAGGTCACCCGTGAGAGAAGGTTTCCTCGTCTAGCTCCTTCTTTTCAGAGACCTGTAATTTCTTCCGCTTCTCCCCAGGTACACACTTCTGAGCCTATGCAGGTCGACCAGCCCAAGATGGTCAAAGCCCGTCAGGACTTACGCCGTGCCGAGGGGAGTTGCTTCTACTGTGGCAGTAAGGAGCATCGGATCCGTACCTGTCCGGAGAGGTCGGGAAACGCCTGTGTCTAGGTTCGCTCGGAGAGGTCAACCTAGACAAGAATAAATCCTCTTCATCTCTGCTGCTGTCAGTCTCAATTCTCCTCGGTGAGAACCGTTATTTCGAACAAGCCCAACTTGATTCTGGAGCAGCCGGGAATCTTGTTTCACAGGCTCTAGTAGAGAAATATCGCATTCCTACCAAACATCTGGTTGAACCAGTATCTGTTGCTGCTGTGGACAGGGGTCTCCTACCACGTCCCATCCAACTTATCACTGAAGCCATAACCCTGCAGGTGGGAATGTTGCATTCTGAGAGCATCTCGTTTCATGTCCTGCCTGGACTCTCTCATGCTTTCTTATTAGGTCTACCTTGGCTCCAAAAGCATGCACCCGTGCTCGACTGGCAGACTGGAGAGATCCTTCGCTGGGGACAGGACTGTCATAAAACGTGTTTGGTTCCTGTTCATCCCGTCCGTCCTTCTCCTACACCAACTAATCTACCAGGGCTCCCGATTCCATATTGGTCGTTCGCTGATGTCTTTAATAAAAAGGAGGCAGAGACATTACCCCCTCACAGACCTTATGATTGCCCGATCGACCTGCTACCCGGTACTACGCCTCCCCGTGGGCGTATTTACCCATTGTCTGCTGCTGAGACCAGGTCGATGTCCGAATATATCGAGGAGAATTTGGCCAAGGGATTCATCCGGAAATCTACCTCCCAGCGGGAGCAGGTTTCTTCTTCGTAAAAAAGAAAGACGGCTCTCTCCGTCCCTGTATTGACTACAGAGGCCTAAACCTGATCACGGTGAGAATAAGTACCCTCTTCCGCTCATTCCCGAATTGTTTGATCGTCTGAGGGGGGCTAGAATCTTCACCAAACTGGATCTTCGTGGAGCATATAACCTAGTCCGTATCCGTCGGGGAGATGAATGGAAGACGGCATTCAACACCCGGGACGGCCACTATGAGTATTTGGTGATGCCCTTTGGTCTCTGTAATGCTCCTGCAGTCTTTCAGGAGTTGGTCAATGACATCTTCCGGGACCTGCTCTACTCCTGCGTTGTGGTGTACCTAGACGACATCTTGGTCTTCTCTCTGGATCTCCAGTCTCACCGGAGGGATGTTCGTCAGGTTCTGCTCAGGCTTAGGCAGAATCACCTTTTCGCCAAATATGAGAAGTGTCTCTTTGAGCAGACCTCGCTTCCGTTTTTGGGTTACATCATTTCTCAGACAGGCCTAAGAATGGATCCGGAGAAACTATCTGCCATCGAGAAATGGCCCCGACCGGAGGGATTGAAGGCCATTCAGCGGTTCCTGGGATTCGCCAATTATTACCGCCTCTTCATACCGCACTTCTCTTCCCGGACTGCTCCAATCTCCGCGCTCACCCGCAAGAATGCTAACCCCAAACAGTGGACGCCCGAAGCAGAGGAGGCCTTTCTTTCCTTAAAACAGGCCTTCTCTTCCGCTCCAGTGCTGCATCGCCCGGACGGCAACAAGCAGTTCTTCCTGGAGGTGGATGCTTCCTCTTCTGGAGCCGGAGCGGTACTGACTCAAAAGTCTTCTTCCGGGAGGATGGTATCTTGCAGCTTCTTCTCAAAACTCTTCTCCTCTTCGGAGCGCAATTATTCCATAGGAGACCGAGAGTTATTGGCCATCAAGCTGGCATTGGAGGAGTGGCGTTACCTACTCGAGGGGGCTCTTCATCCGGTAATCATTTACACTGACCACAAGAATCTGGCTTACCTCCAGCATGCCCAGAGACTTAACCCTCGCCAAGCCCGGTGGTCCTTGTTTTTTGCCCGCTTCGACTTTCTTTTACACTTTCGCCCGGCCGACAAGAACATCAAGGCGGATGCCTTGTCCCGGTCTTTCCTGGTGTTGGATCTCGAGGAGGAACCTAAACATATCATCGATCCCGCCAGAGTGATGCAGGTGGCTCCCGTGAGTCTAAATCGTCTCCCTCCTGGTAAGACGTTCGTATCGGTACCTGATCGGGAGAGGATCCTCCACTGGGGTCATTCGTCTAAACTAGCTGGCCACGCTGGTCAGAAAAAGACCCTCCAGCTCATTACCCGGCATTACTGGTGGCCTACCCTGCACAAGGATGTAATAGACTTTGTTTCTGCCTGTGCCTCCTGTGCCCGCAACAAAGTTCCGAGACACCTGCCTGCCGGCCGTCTTCTCCCTTCCTGTACCCGCTGCCCCCTGGCAGCATATAGCCATGGACTTCATAACGGATCTTCCCGTCTCTGCTGGTTGTACGGTCATTTGGGTGGTCGTTGACCGATTTTCCAAGATGGCTCACTTCATTCCCCTGCCAGGGCTTCCGTCTGCACCCGAGTTGGCTAAAGACTTTATCCGCCACATCTTCCGTCTTCATGGTCTGCCTCGTCACATTGTGTCGGATCGTGGGGTACAGTTCACCTCACGTTTCTGGAGAGCCACGTGTAAGTTGCTAGACGTCACCCTGGATTTCTCCTCCGCTTACCACCCACAGTCCAATGGTCAAGTCGAGCGAATCAATCAGATTCTGACCAGTTATCTCCGGCACTTCGTTAATGCCCACCATTCTGACTGGGTGGATCTCCTGCCTTGGGCCGAATTTTGGTACAACAATCACGAGAGCGAATCTTCCTCCAAATCTCCGTTTCTTGTAGTCTTCGGTCAACATCCTCGGATCCCTGTACCTATTTCCATCTCTGTGGACAATCCTGCTGCGGAATCCCTGGTTAACAAATTCTCCTCCATATGGGAGAGTACCCGGTCCGCACTCATTCTGTCATCCGAGCGCATGAAGAGACATGCTGACAAGAAACGTCTGGATCCCCCTCAATTCCGTCCTGGGGATAAGGTCTGGCTCTCGTCCAAGTATGTTCGGCTCAAGATTCCTTCCTACAAGTTAGGTCCTCGGTTCATCGGTCCTCTGGAGATCATCAGTCAGATCAACCCAGTGTCCTAAAAATTGAAACTCCCGGCCAATTTGCGGATTCCTAACTCCTTCCATGTATCTCTCCTCAAACCGGTGGTACTTAACTCTTTTGTCAAGTCTACAGGTACACCTCCTGCTCCGCTGTCTGCTGAGAACGAATTTGAGGTAGAGAACATTTTGGCCACCAAAAGGGTAGGAAGAAAGACCTATTTTCTGGTGGATTGGAAGGGGTTTGGTCCTGAGGAGAGAACGTGGGAGCCTCGGGAGAACATCCATGCCCCTCTCATCCTAGCTAAATTTCTTTCTGGCCTAATAAAGGGGGGGCCCAAAGGGGGGGGTACTGTAGCGCCGGCGTCCCTGCCCTCTGCCAGGCAGGGACGCTGTTCCCCTTCGCCAGCGTCCTCTGCCAGGCAGGGACGTCGCCCCCTTACCCACGCTCGGCGTCCTCCTTCCGCCCTGCTGGGGTCGCGTGCTCCTTCCCTGCTGCTGGACTTAGGGCGCGCGCCCGCGCGCTCCCCCGCTCTTAAAGGGGCCACGCGCATCTTTCAAAAAGGTCCCCGGCCAATGCCGGAGGACTCCACCCTATATAAAGTACTCCCTCCTTAATGGAGGTGCCCGAGCAATGTTGTTGCACTGTTTACTCTGCTTCAGCCCTCAGGTTCCAGTTACCAGTTACCTGCCTGTCTCCTGCCAGTTTGCTGTCTGCTACCTGTCCGCAAGCCTACCTGGAGGTTCGGCCGTCACCGGTGGTGACCATCGGCTATTCCAGAGAATCTCGCCTGCTCACTTGGGGGCGCTCATCTGCCATCTGCCTGCAGACCTACCCGGAGGTTCGGACGTCACATGCGGTGACCATCGTCTATTCCAGAGACTCTCGCCTGCTCACTTGGGGGCGTTCATCTGTCATCTGCCTGCAGACCTACCCGGAGGTTCGGACGTCACATGCGGTGACCATCGTCTATTCCAGAGACTCTCGCCTGCTCACTTGGGGGCGTTCATCTGTCATCTGCCTGCTAGCCTACCGGGAGGCTCCACCATCTCAGGTCGTATATACCTGTCCATCCAGAGACTGCCCCGGTCACTTGCCGTGACTACCTGCCTGTCTATCCAGAGACTGCCCCGGTCACTTGCCGTGACTACCTGCCTGTCTATCCAGAGACTGCTCCGGTCACTTGCCGTGACTACCTGCCTGTCTATCCAGAGACTGCCCCGGTCACTTGCCGTGACTACCTGTCTGTATATCCAGAGACTGCCCCGGTCACTTGCCGTGACCTCCTTCCCGTTTGTCCAAAGACTGTCCCTGTCACTGGCCGTGACTTCCTGTCCGTCTCCCCGGGCGCCACCCGCTCCTTTACAAGGAAAGCCTCCTTGTATAATAAAGCTCAGAGGTTCCGCCTCCCTGAACCGTTACACTCTCCTCCTCCTCCTCCACCTCCTACTCCTCCCGGTCTTCACGCCATCCACGCTGAACAGACAGTATGACAGTTGTGCAGGTAGTACCATCTATAGCTCATGAAACTAGCTCCTGTTCTTCCTCCTCTTCCTCATTGTCACCCAATTCACGTTGGGATGAGATGAGGCTGGGCTGTGTGCAAACACCCTGTATGGGTCTTTGCTCCTTCTCATCGTACTCCGCCTGCAATGCATCCTCTTTGATTGTGATCAGAGAGTGTTTCAGAAGACATAGAAGCGGAATGGTGATGCTAATTATGGCGTCATTGCCGCTCACCATCTTGGTGGAGTCCTCAAAGTTTTGGAGGATGGTACATATGTCTGACATCCATGTCCACTCCTGAGGTCTTATGTGTGGAGTCTGAACTGAATACCAACTGCTTTGTTGATACTGGTACTCAACAACTGCCTCTTCTGCTCACAAATCCTTCCCAACATCTGCAGTATAGAGTTACAACGCGTTGGGACATCACACACCAGTCGGTGAGCCGGAAGCTACAAAAGCTACTGAAACACGGCAAGGGTGGCAGAAGCTGCAGTTGACTTTCTAAAATGGGCACACAGGCGGCGTACTGTCATGTATAGTGTACAGTTCCTATAGCGTCTTGTGCTTGGGTGCGAGGAAAACACAGGAGACATAGGTTGAAATGAAATGACTTGTATTACTTCATACAAGCATGCTGAAAAGTTCACACAGTTTGCAGGAACAGCGACAGGAGACACAGCAGGCCAGAGTAACTTCAAGCACTACAGTAAATCTCCAAAGCAGGTTCAGGATCTCTTCTCTGTACCGTAATTCCTCTGCAAACATGGATTCACCAAACAGCAGGTTACCAGAGTCCAAAAGTGTTACAAGGTACCTCAGTAGGGAATAGCTGGAGTACAAGTCCAAGGCTTCCAGGAGTCAGGTCACAGACTGACTGAGGCTTGATTCAGGAGCACTGATTGTTCAGCTGAGGCTGCTTAAGAAGCAAGAGGGAAGAATCAGGGCGGGAACATGAAAACTGGAAACTCCATATTAACTGAGGGCAAGAGCTGCAGAAAGACAGAAAGCAAAATGGCCGACGGAAAACTGAGTTTCAAGGAACATGTCAACAGAGACAAAGAACCTTACATTACTCCCCCCTTAGGGACAACCTCCGGATGACCTCAGACCAGGCTTGTCAGGGTACCTCTGATGAAACTGGCGGAGCAGGCGAGGAGCATTTACATTATTGACTGGTTCCCATGAGTTGTCCTCCACTGGGTAGCCCTGCCATTTATCAAATATTGCAACTGATTTCTGTACAACCTGGAATCTAGAATCCTTTCCACCATAAATTCTTCCTGACCATCGACCAGCACTGGGTCAGGGCAAGGAGAAGAACGTCCAGGAAATGTATTGGGTGTTGCAGCCTTTAGTAGGGATACATGAAAGACAGGGTGGATTCTCATAGTTCTGGGCAGTTGAAGACGACAAGCAACAGCACTTATAATCTTATTGATCTTATAAGGTCCAATGTACTTATGTCCCAATTTAGACGATGGAATCTTTAATTTAAGATTTCTGGTTGACAGCCAGACCAAATCTCCTACCTTGAAAGCTGATGCAGGTTTACGAAATTTATCTGCTGCTTTCTTGTACCTTTCCTGAGCCAATTCTAGATTTTCCTTTAGAAGATCCATATTCTTTTGTAAAGAAGTGATTCTTTCAGCCACTGCCGGCAAGGGCGTATCTATGGGAAATCGAGGAAGAATGTTAGGATGATAACCTAGATTGGAGTAAAAAGGAGACTGCTTAGTGGAGGCGCTCTGAGAGTTGTTATAAGAGAACTCAGCCAGTGGAAGTAGATCCACCCAATCATCCTGTAGGTGGCAGATAAAACAGCGGAGATACTGCTCCAGGGTCTGATTGGTTCGTTCTGTCTGTCCATTAGTCTGGGGATGAAAAGCAGAAGAAAGGTTTACTTTAATGTCCAATGCTGCACAGAAATTTTGCCAAAACCTTGAAGTGAATTGCACCCCTCGATCCGAAATGACCTCATCCGGTACTCCATGTAAGCGAAACACATTCTTAATCATCAAGTCTGATGTCTGTTTTGCAGTGGGTAAGCCGACACAAGGGATAAAATGAGCTGCCTTTGTTAGACGGTCAACCACCACTAGAATGGTGTTCTTCCCTTGAGAGGTTGGTAACTCCACAATGAAGTCCATAGAAATGGATCCCCACGGGCGGGACGGGGTGGGAAGAGGTTGCAACAGACCAGTTGGTGAGGAGCGAGGTGTTTTGCATCTTGCACAGACTTCACATGAAGTGACATAGTTTAAGACATCTTTCCTGTAAGTGGGCCACCAAAAGAAATGAGAAAGAAATTCTTGTGTCTTTAGAATTCCCCTATGCCCGGCTATCTTGGAATCGTGGATGAGTTGCAATACTCTCAATCTGACTGTTTCAGGTATATACAGACGTTGTCCCTGAATCCACACACCATTCTTAAAGACAAGACTTACGTCCCTTGGGGGTTGAGCCAACAAAGAATCCGCATGGTATGCTTCCTTGATGTCCTTAAGTAGGTCTTGATTATGAATCACTCCCAGGAATCTAGAGTCAGGAAGAATAGTCTTAGGAGGAGTAAGTGGACGTGTCTCTGCTGAATGAATCCTAGAGAGTGCATCAGCCTTTCCATTGCGCGATCCTGGTCTATAAGAAATGACAAAATTAAATTGGTTTAGGAAAAGATTCCAACGAGCCTGGCGAGGAGTCAGGCACTTAGCCGACCTGATAAATTCAAGGTTACGATGGTCTGTCAGGACGACTATTTGCTGTGCAGCACCCTGAAGAAGGTGTCTCCATTCCTTGAAGGCGGCAATAATGGCCAACAATTCTCTATTGCCCACATCGTAGTTCCTCTCAGCCGAAGACAACTGCTGGGAAAAGAAGGCACAGGGATGCAAGACATTCTTCTCACCTGTTCTCTGAGAGAGTATAGCTCCAACGGCACAGTCTGAAGCATCCACCTCTATTATGAAGGCAAGCTCGGGGTTGGGATGTACTAAGATATGTGCGGTGGTAAATTTATCCTTTAAACAGGAAAATGCTTCCTGAGCTTGCGGGGTCCAGGAGAACCTAGACTGTTTCCGGGTAAGTTGGGTGATAGGTGACACTACCTCAGAAAAATTCTTAATGAAACGTCTATAGAAGTTGGCAAACCCGATGAAACGCTGCACCTCCTTCACATTTCTAGGAATTGGCCAATCCTTGATGGCTTGGGTCTTGCTTCCATCCATACTAATCCCTTGCGTAGATAGTACATACCCCAGAAATTGAATTTCGGTCCTATGGAATTCACATTTTTCAAGTTTGATGTAGAGATGGTTTTGTCTTAGGCGTTCTAAGACCATTCTCACATGTCCATGATGTTCCTCTGTGGAGTTAGAAAAAATTAGAATATCATCCAGATAAATCACCACAAATGTATCTAGGAGATCCCTGAAGATATCATTCACGAAGTGTTGGAAAGTGGCTGGGGCGGTACTCAGACCAAAAGGCATAACTAGATATTCAAAGTGTCCATAGCGTGACCTGAAAGCAGTCTTCCATTCATCCCCAGGTCTAATACGGACCAAGTTATAGGCCCCACGGAGATCAAGTTTAGAGAAAATTTTGGCATGCCGCACTCTCTCCAACAACTCAGGGATTAAAGGCAATGGATAACGGTTTCTAATAGTAACCTTATTGAGTTCCCTATAGTCTATGCAGGGTCTCAGAGATCCATCTTTCTTCTTCACAAAGAAGATGGGTGCACCTGCGGGAGATGAAGAGGGGCGTATGAAGCCCTTGGCTAAATTTTCGTCTATATAATCCTTCAAAGCTTTTAGCTCGGGCCCCGCTAGGGGGTAGATCTTACCAAAAGGTATCTCGGCTCCGGGCAATAATTCAATTGGACAATCATATGGACGGTGAGGAGGAAGCTGATCAGCGTTCTTCTTGTCACATAAATCCACATAGTCCTGGTATACAGCTGGTAGTTCAGGGACTGACATGGTTCCTTTAGGAACAGAGCAAGCTGAAACTCCTTGACTCATCTGTTTCTCCGGAAAGTGTAATTCCTTGGTCTCCCAGTTAATCGTAGGATTCTGCGCCTGCAGCCATGGTAGCCCTAGAATGATGGGAAAGTGGGGAGAAGAGATAAGGAAAAAAGACATTTTCTCCTGATGATCTTTACCCATAAGGACCCTCAAAGGCTCTGTTTCTTGATCCACTGGTCCAGAAGTCAGTAGAGAGCCATCCACAGTCTCCATCTGTACTGGAGTAGCCTTCTTCACTGAACGTATCCCCTGTTTCAGAGCAAAGGAGATATCAATAAAATTTCCACTTGCTCCTGAGTCGATCATAGCAGAGCTAGACACCCAGACTGAGTCAACCCAGAGTTTGATGGAAAGGAAGCAATGAGAATTGTTTCTTTTACAACTCAGCTGGGACACCGCTGAGGAAACTTGAAAAATTGCAGCGTTTATACCGTCATCGTCCCCAGAACTAACAGAGTTTAAGTCCGAGAAATCAAGATCTCTTCCAGCAGATCTCTCTGGAGCCTGAGGCTCGGACATGACAGAGCTCCTCTCGCAACACTCACAGTGAATGACTGCTGCAGTAGTCTTACGAGAACGGCTGGGGCAGTTTATAATGAAGTGCCCTGACTTACCACAGTAGAAACATAGATTTTCCTTTATACGATGTTCTTTGCGTGCATCACTAACCCGTCTTTGCAAAGAGTCCACCTGCATGGGTTCAGGTTCTGGTTCCCTTGTGATCCTACTCAAAGGTTCCTTAGCTGAGGAGGGAGGTAGTAAAAGGTTAGTGCGATTATTTTCGAACCATCTCTCTGGTCTGCGTTCAGTCAGACGAGCATCAATACGGATACAATAGTTGATAAAGTCACCTAACGCAGTGGGAGGGTCGGCACAAGCAAGTTCATCCTTAATCAGTGGAGACAACCCTTTCCGAAAAATAGATTTTTTAGCGGAAGTGTCCCAAGTGGTATCAAGAGCCCATCTCCTGAAATCCAGGGCATATTCGGCTACTGAACGCTTACCTTGGCGCAAAGTTAACATGGCTGCTTCAGCTGTTGCACCTCGATTGGGGTCATCAAACACCTGCCCCATGGCTGAAATAAAAGCATCAAGGTGATTCAAACAATCATCCTCAGTCTCAATCAGAGGGTTTGCCCACATCAAAGCCTTATTGGTAAGCAACATGATTATAGTAAGCACTTTGGTTCGTTCAGTGGGAAATTGTGAAGCATGTGCAGAGAAAAATAAATTGCATTGATTAATAAATCCCCTGAATTTCTCACGTTCACCGCCAAAACGAAAAGGAGGTAATTTGGGGATCCCAGAACTTGGGGTTATGGCAGGAGCCTGGGCTCGTTCCTCTAGAGCCTCAATCCTGGCTCGCAATTCCTGGGTAGTCTGTCCAAACACTTGCAAATTATGATTAGTGAGGTCCTGTAGGCTTGCAAAACTGGTTTTAAAGTCTGTACATCTTAAAGGATTGTATCAGTCACTCCGCAAAGTTCCTTTATGCGGGCCTCCATCTTCCAGATCTTTTAAGGCAGAGGTGCTGGAAGGAGAAGAGGAAAGGAAAAAAAAAAAAAAAACAATAGTGTTTACCTGTGGTAACACTCCAGAGTAAAATTTTAAGGGAATGCGCTCACCTGGAATGGTTGTGAGAAGTCACAACCACTGTCATCACATAAGGTATTAAACGGACATCTGATATCCACAGTCACAGCAGACACGGCTTTCCAGACCCAGCAGACACTAAACATTGGCTCCTGAATCTTGTCATGTATAGTGTACAGTTCCTATAGCGTCTTGTGCTTGGGTGCGAGGAAAACACAGGAGACATAGGTTGAAATGAAATGACTTGTATTACTTCATACAAGCATGCTGAAAAGTTCACACAGTTTGCAGGAACAGCGACAGGAGACACAGCAGGCCAGAGTAACTTCAAGCACTACAGTAAATCTCCAAAGCAGGTTCAGGATCTCTTCTCTGTACCGTAATTCCTCTGCAAACATGGATTCACCAAACAGCAGGTTACCAGAGTCCAAAAGTGTTCCAAGGTTCCTCAGTAGGGAATAGCTGGAGTACAAGTCCAAGGCTTCCAGGAGTCAGGTCACAGACTGACTGAGGATTGATTCAGGAGCACTGATTGTTCAGCTGAGGCTGCTTAAGAAGCAATAGGGAAGAATCAGGGCGGGAACATGAAAACTGGAAACTCCATATTAACTGAGGGCAAGAGCTGCAGAAAGACAGAAAGCAAAATGGCCGACGGAAAACTGAGTTTCAAGGAACATGTCAACAGAGACAAAGAACCTTACACGTACTTTGACAAGCAGACCCAGCAGCTCCGGGTAGGTTTTGAGAAATTTCTGAACCACGAGATTAAGCACATGGGCCAAGCATGGTAAGTGTGTGAGCTTGCCTCGACTCAGAGACACAACCAGGTTACGGCCATTGTCACACACGACCATTGCTGGCTGTGGGTTCAGTGGTGTCAACTACAGATCTTCTGTTATGAATGTTTTAGAAATGAATTCTGAGCAGAAGCTCCCTCTGGTGGTTACAAACAGTACTGAACCATTCAATGAGGATTGGCAATCAGGAATTACAGACTGGCTGGATATAAGGGAGGTTTCCCCCCATCATGGTTGCCGGTGATCAATTGTTCTTGTCTCAACTTTGTTTCCTGGTTCACTTGGAAGCTTGCTGAGTCTTGCCTCTTCTCCTGCTCTCAGATAAGATATTTTCTGTTTTTTGTTTTTGTGCTTGCCATTTGCATTTTTCTCTGCATATCTGTGAGGTTGGCCAGGTTCCCCTCCCGGGGGGCTTGGGCTCCTCTCGGTTCCTCTGGAGCCACTGTTGTTTGTTCATTTGCCTTTTCCAGTTTTTTCTGTGGCTGCGGCTTAGTTTTGTTACACCAGAGAACTAATTTAGGTGGTAGAGGTCGTGTGATCTCAGGTGTTTTTGCAATTAGTAGCGTTGGCTTTTTTTTAGGGTTTTTTGGAATTGCAATAAGTATCCTTCCTATCCTTTTCTGTCTAGGCAGATTGGGCCCCAGCGTTTGCTCATACTATTTTCTGTCTGTGTCTGTATTTCCTCTTGTCTAACCGCCATTGCATGTTTGGGGGCATCCTATGTTCTTTGGGGATCTGCTCCGGGGCAGATAGCTTTCCTCTTTCTATCTTTTGGTGAAGTTAGCCTCTCAGGCTGTGACGAGGCGTCTAGGACCAACGTGGGAACGCTCCATGGCTGCCTTTAGTTGTGGTGGTTAGTCAGGGTACTGCAATCCAGCAGATTCCAACCTCTCTGGTGTATTGCCGTTTTTGCCTGCTCTCCTCAGCTACTAAAACATAACAGTATCACCGGCCCAAACTGAAAATTATATGGTACTCACAGAAGGGAAAAATAGTGTGGAAAGAAAAAAGTTGTCAGAGATTTTTTTTTTTTTCCATGCATTTTTTTTCCCTCTTTTTCTCTGGGTGCTGAGGAGGATTTTTTTTTTTCTCTCAATGGAGTTTGCACAGTTGTCTGGCCGTGTGGATCAGCTTGCCACTGAAGTTCGGAGTATTGCTACCTACTGTCTTGGGTAGTGTTCTGACTAAATTTCTGTTGACTGTTACCCTGATTTGCTCCCTGTCCACATTTTCTGCTCAGGCTTTTGTTGATTCGGGAGCAGTTATTAACATGATGGACTTTGATTTTGCTAAACGTTGTGGGTTTCCTATGATACCCCTACGGAAGTCTATTCCCCTACTGGGGATTGATTCTACCCCTTTGGCTGAGAATAAACCCTAGTTCTCTACTCAGGTGATAATGAGGGTTGAACCTGATCATCAGGAGAGTTGCACATTTTTGGGACTGTATAACCTGCATGACATTATTGTACTAGGTTTCCCTTGGTTGCAGTCTCATAATCCTGTTTTGGATTGGAAATCTGTCTGTAACCAGTTGGGGCTGCCAATGTGTTAATGCCAACACTCCTGTTTTTTCTGCCTCTCCCCAGGCTCATGATGTGCCTGACTTTTTGACTGATTTTTCTGATGTGTTTAGCAAAAGTAAATCTGCATCCTTGCCCCCCCATAGGGGCTATTACTGCGCTGTTGAATTAGTGCCTGGTAGTAAATTCCCTAAAGGTCGCCTTTTTAACTTGTCTGTACCTGAACATGACGCTATGCGGTCTTATATCAAGGAGTCATTGGAGAAGGGTCATATCAGACCATCCTCTTCACCCTTGGGTGCTGGTTTTTTCTTTGTGGCCAAAAAGGATGGTTCATTAAGGCAGTGTATTGATTATCGTCTCTTGAACAATATCACTGTGAAATATCAATATCCGTTACCCCTGATTTCTGACCTGTTTTCCAGGGTGAAAAGTGCTACTTTGCTACTTGGTTTACCAAGCTTGACCTCAGGGGGGCGTATAACCTTATTCGCATTAAGCACGGGGATGAATGGAAGACGGCGTTTAATACCCCAGAGGGGCATTTTGAGTACTCCTCAATGCTCCTCAATGCTCCTTCCGTCTGGGATTTTGTGGATAAATTTCTGATTGTTTATTTGGATGATGTTTTGATTTTTTCCAATGACTGGGACTCTCATGTGAAACATGTTCGGACTGTGTTCCAGATTTTGAGAGAGAATGCTCTGTATGTGAAGGGATCAAAGTGTCTTTTGACGTATAGAGGATCTCATTTCTGGGATTCATTTTGTCTCCATCTGTTATTGAAATGGACCCGGTCAAGGTTCAGGCAATCTGTGATTGGGTCCAACCTACTTCATTAAAGGCTTTTCAGAGATTCTTGAGTTTTGCCAATTTTTATCGTAAATTTATTGGTAATTTCTCTCTTATTGTTAAACCATTGACTGATTTGACCAAAAAGGGTTCTGATGTGGTGAATTGGCCTCCTGAGGCAGTCTGCGTTTCAGCAACTTAAACAGAGATTCACTTCTGCTCCTGTTCTACGGCAGCCTGATGTTTCTCTGCCATTTCAGGTGGAGGTTGATGCCTCGGAAATTGGGGCAGGTGCCGTTTTATCCCAAAGAGATCCTGAGACCTGTAAAAGTAACCCTTGTGCTTTTTTCTCTCGAAATTTTTCTCCAACTGAACGTAATTATGACGTGAGTAATCGGGAGTTATTGGCCATGAAGTGGGCTTTTGAAGAGTGGAGACATTGGCTGGAGGGAGCCAAACATCAGGTGGTAGTCCTCACGGACCATAAGAATCTGGTTTATCTGGAATCAGTCAAGCGACTTAATCCTAGACATGCCAGGTGGGCCTTGTTTTTCACACGTTTTAATTTTATGGTTTCCTTTCTTCCTGGCACTAAGAATGTTAAGGCGGATGCCCTCTCGAGGAGTTTCCTTGCGGACTCTCCTGAGTTATCTGATCCTGCTGTTATTTTGAAAGAGGGTGTAGTTCTTTCCGCCATCTCGCCCAATTTGAGACTGGCTCTGGAAGGGTGTCAAGAGGATAAACCCGAGCGATGCTCTGTTGGGAAATTGTTTGTCCCAGAGCAGTGGAAGAAGAGTGTGATGTCTGAGATTCATTGTTCCGCGTTGGCCGGTTATCCCGAAATTTTTGGTACCAGAGACTTGGTGAGTCGGTCCTTTTGGTGGCCTACTTTGTCTCGTGACGTCAGGGAGTTTGTGCAGTCCTGTGGGACTTGCTCTCGCTCCAAGCCTTGCTCTCGCTCTAGTGGTTTGTTGATGCCATTACCTGTGCCCATGAGACCATGGACCCATATCTCTATGGATTTTATTTCCGAACTCCCTTTTCTCAGAGAATGACCGTTATCTGAGTGATTTGTGATAGGTTTTCCAAGATGATACATCTTGTGCCATTACCTAAGTTGCCTTCCTCCTCCGAATTGGTGCCTTTGTTCCTTCAGCACGTGGTTCGGTTACATGGCATTCCTGGAAACATTGTGTCTGACAGAGGAGTCCAGTTTGTTTCCAGATTTTGGAGGACATTTTGTTCTAAACTTGGTGTTCCATTGTCTTTCTCCTCTGCTTTTCATCCTCAGACCAATGGACAAACCGAGAGAACAAACCAGACATTGGAGACTTATCTGAGATGCTTTGTGTCTGCTGATCAAGATGACTGGGTCTCTTTTTTGCCTTTGGCTGAGTTTGCTCTTAATAATAGGGCAAGCTTTGCCACTTTGATGTCTCCATTTTTCTGCAATTTTGGGTTTCACCCTCGATTTTCTTCGGGACAGACGGAGGCTTCTGTCTGTCCGGGTGTTGACTCTGTTGTGGAGCGTATGCAGCAGATTTGGGACCAGGTAGTGGAGAGGTTGTCCCTCTCTCAGGAGAAGGCCCAGCGGTTTGCTAACCGGCATAGGACTGATGGTCCTCAGTTTAAAGTGGGGGACTTGGTCTGGTTGTCCTCAAGAAATATCCCTATGAGAGTTGCATCTCCTAAGTTTAAGCCTAGGTTCATTGGACCTTATAAGATCATGGAGATTCTTAATCCTGTTTCCTTTCGTTTACTTCTTCCAGGGACATTTAAGATCCATAACGTGTTCCACAAGTCCTTATTGAAGAGGTTTGTCGAGCCAGTGGTTCCTATGGCTGCGCCCCTGACCCTGTTTTGGTTGAGGGCAATCTGGAGTATGTGGTTGAGAAAATATTGGATTCTCGTTTTTCTAGACGGAAACTCCAGTATTTGGTTAAGTGGAGAGGTTATGGTCAGGAGGACAATTCTTGGGTGTTTGCTTCGGACATCCATGCTAGGAGACTGATCCGTGCCTATCACCGAGCTCATCCTGATCAGCCTGGTTGCACAAGTGAGGGTTCGGTGACCCCTCCTCAAGGGGGGGTACTGTTATGAGTATGCTAGAGATGCTTTCTGAGCAGAGGCTCCCTCTGGTGGTTACAGACAGTACTGAACCTTTCAGCAAGGAATGGCAATCTGGGTTCACTGACTGGTCTGATATAAGGGAAGTTCCCTCCCATGATGGTTGCCGGTGATCAATTGTTCTTGTCTCAATTGTGGTTCCTGGTTCATTTGGAAGTTTGCTGAGTCTTGCCTGCATCTTCTGCTATCAGATAAGATATTTTCTGCTTTTATTTTTGTGCTTGCTTTTTGCATTGTTCCCTGCACTTCTGTGGAGGTCAGCCAGGTCCCCTACGGGGGGATTGTGCTCCTCTCAGTTTATCTGAAGCCACTGTTATTTGTTCATTTGCTTTTTCCTGTTTTTTCAGTTGCTGCGGCTTAGTTTTGTTACACCAGAGATCTGATTTAGGTGGTAGAGATCGTGTGATCTCAGGTGTTTTTGCAATCAGAAGAGTTGGTATTTTTTGGGTTTTTTTTGGATTGCATTGAGAATCTTTTCCTGTACTTTTCTGTCTAGACAGATTGGGCCCCAGCGTTTGCTCATTCTATTTTCTATCTGTGTCCATGCTTCTTCTTGTCTAACCGCCATTACATGTTCGGGACTTCCTATTTTCTTTGGGGATCTGCTCCGGGGCGGATAGCTTTCATCATTCTGCCTTTTGGTGTAATTATCTCTCAGGCTGTGATGAGGCGTCTGGGATCAACGTAGGTTCCAGCCTCTCTGGTGTATTGCCGTTTTTGCTTATTCTCCTCAGCTACCAAAACACAACAGTGGTGGTGGTGGTGGCAAATTGACTGGAAGCATTATCTGCTATCCAGCCAACAACAGTATGACACTGCTCAGGGTGTGCTGCTGCAGTCTCCTAGTAATAGGGGCAAGAAGGTGTGAGTGTTTGTCGTGGCACAATTTCAGCTTGCCCATGGCCTCGGCCTCTGCATGCACCATCACCATCAGGTCCAGTTCCCCATCCCTTGCCACGCACCGTGCCCATTTTAAATGGAGGACAATATATTCCACATTCACTACAAATGGCTGAATTTGGAGCGAACTTATATGTGATCCGTGTGACGACAAACCACAGTTTAAAATATCTGGCTTGTAGGTAACCTGTTTTTTTTTTAGAAAACTGGTGTCAATAACTTGGCTAAATCACTGCAACAAAATCGAAATTGAGGCCTGAAATGGCACAACTTTTAGCGCACTATGTGATCCATTTGACAGACAAACCACAGTTTGAAATATCTGGCCTGTAGGTAACCTTTTTTTTTTAGAAAACTGGTGTCAATAAGTTGGCTAAGACACTGCAACAAATTTTAAATTGAGGCCTGAAATGGCACAATTTTGAGCGCACTATGTGATCTGTGTGACAGACAAACTCCAGTTTAAAATAGCTGGATTTTTAGTGCTGTATTATGGAAAGGATCTGGCTGTATTCTGCAGTGCCAACAAGCAAATGGATCAGAAAAACGGTGTTCTCTGGATTGCTTTTAAAGAAAAAAAATCAGGGTTAAGATTCAAAATGAATTATTCCTGGCCCCCTATGTATATAAATATCTCTTATAGGCAGCAGCAGCAGAAGACAGTACTGCAATGGACCCTCTTGCTATATGCAATGAAGTCTGCCACATATACTACCTGCCTGCCTAGCACTGATAGCTATAAAGATTTATTAGTCCTCAGAAGGACTGTTTGTTGAGATGGATAAGTGTATTACAGAGGTTATACTGTTGGCATATGTTTGGTATGACAACTCCATTCCTGACTATGAGTATGTCATTGCTAGATTTGTATGATGTGTATAAAGTTAGAAAAATAAAAAACTCCCAGAGGCTCACACAGGAAGAGCATGTGACTGTATTTCCTGATTTCCTGTGTCTGTGTATGAAAGAAGGAGCCTTGTGTAGATGCTGCACAAATAGAGACACACAAATTATTTATTCCTGAACTATTAAGCTTATCATATATTGTCCCTGTTTGTTCCTGAATAAAGTAGCTCTGTTGTCAAACGCTTGGAGAGTACCGTATGTACTCGCGTATAAGCCGAGACTTTCAGCCCATTTTTTAAGGCTGAAAGTCCCCCTCTCGGCTTATTCGCGAGTCATATACCGGGGGGGTCGGCGGGGGAGTGGGAGCGGGCGTGTAAGATCATACTTACCCCCTCCGCCTGCGCATCTCTGCAGCCCCCCTGCTTCTCCTACGATCTCAGGCTCCTTCCTACAGTGGTCACGTGGTACCGCTCATTAAAGCCATGAATATGCAAATATTCATGGCTTTAATGAGCGGTACCACGTGACCACTGTAGGAAGGAGCCTGAGATCGTAGGAGAAGCAGGGGGGCTGCAGAGTCGCGTCAGCAGGGGGTAAGTATATGTGATATTCACTTGTCCCCGGTCCACCGCTGCACTCCGCTCTGACCTCCTCGTCCTCTGGCTGTGATGTTCAGGCAGAGGGCGCGATGACGTAGTTAGTGCGCTCCGCGACCTCTGCCTGAACAGTCACTGACAGAAGGACCTGGAAGACGGAGCAGCGCACAGCGGTGGACTGGGGACAGGTGAATATCTCAGGTGCCGGGGCCCTGAGCGAGCGGTGACACCGGCACTTGTCCCCATAGCGCGCCGGTGTCCCCACCTGCTCAGGACACCAGCACCTGGCCCCCAGCGACGAGAGGTGAGTATGTAATTTTTTTTTTTAGTTGCAGCAGCGGCAGCATAAGGGGCATAATCTATGGAGCAGCATATGGGGGCATAATCTATGGAGCATATGGGGCATAATCTATTGGGCATAATCTATGGATCATATGGGGCATAATCTATGGAGCATATGGGGGCATAATCTATGGAGCATATGGTGCATAATCTATGGAGCATATGGGGCATAATCTATGGAGCATATTGGGCATAATCTATGGAGCATATGGGGCATAATCTATGGAGCATATGGGGAATAATCTATGGAGCATATGGGGACATAATCTATGGAGCATATGGGGCATAATCTATGGAGCATATGGGGCATAATCTATGGAGCATATGGGGCATAATCTATGGAGCATATGGGGGCATAATCTATGGAGCATATTGGGCATAATCTATGGAACATATGAGGCATAATCTATGGAGTATATGGGGCATAATCTATGGAGCATTTTAGGGGGGCATAATCTATGGAGCATCATATGGGGGCATAATCTATTGAGCATCATATGGGGGCATAATCTATGGAGCATCATATGGGGGCATAATCTATGGAGCATCTTAGGGGGGCATAATCTATGGAGCATCTTAGGCCTCTTTCACACATCAGGCTTTTTGAATCAGGCTCGATCCGGCGTGTTTCTAAAAAAACGGATCCGGTAGCGGATGCGTTTTTTTAGCATTGACTTACATTAGCGTCGGATCGCGCCTGATGTCACTGCGTTGCATCCGTTTTTGGCCGGATCCGTCGGAATTGTACATTCCGGCGGCCGGACAAGACGGTTTTTGTAACGTTTTTTTTTTTTCCGGAGGCACCTGACAGTGCCTGAATCGGCACTTCAGGCGGCCGGAAACAATGCAACCCTATGGAGCCGGACCAGATTTTTGACAAATCCGTCAGAAAACTGATCCGGAGTCCAAGGTCTCTCTCTCTCTCTCTCTCTTTCTTTTCAACATGGAAAAGCTTCTTTTTCCGGGTTCAAAAGGTCAGGCCGGATCAGGCGAAAAACCTGATCAGTTCCATCACTTTTTTAAAATCAGCGCCGGATCCGTCCTATCAGGCATAAGACGGATCATGCCTGATTCAAAAAGCCTGATGTGTGAAAGTAGCCTTAGGGGGGCATAATCTATGGAGCATTTTAGGGGGCATAATCTATGGAGCATCTTAGAGGGGCATAATCTATGGAGCATTTTATGGGGGCATCATCTATGGAGCATCATAAGGGGCATAAAATATATGGAGCATCTTATGGGGGCATAACCTTTATGGAGCAGCATATGTGGCATATTATTCTATGGAGCATCTTATGGGGCCATTATTAACCTTTATTGAGCATTATATGGGGAGTATTTTGTATGGAGCATCTTATGGGGCCTATCATGAACTGTATGGAGCATTATATGGGGCTCCTGATTCTATATGGATATTCAAAAACATTTAACCTACTGATCTCTCAATTAATTTTACTTTTATTGGTATCTATTTTCATTTTTGTAATTTACCAGTAGCTGCTGCTGCATGTTCCACCCTATGCTTATACACGAGTCAATAAGTTTTCCCAGTTTTTTGTGGCAAAATTAGGGGGGTCGGCTTATACACGGGTCGGCTTATACATGAGTATATACAGTATCCTAAATAATCCGCTGCCAACAGGTTATGGGCCCAGAGTGACACAAAACTCCAGAGTAACACAGCAACAGAAGCCCAGAGTAACAGAGAAGATGTCCACTAGCAGCAATCCTGTCAAGTTCTCAGTGCCAAGCTTCACTAACCAGAACTACCAGACCTGGAAATTCAAGGTGAAGAGAAGGTACGTTGAAATTACTCAGGAACAAGTGCCTCATCCATTACCAGATGATTGGCTAGAGAAGGATCAGAAAGCACAAAGGAGACCTTTAGTATCCCTCAGGAGACATAGGATTTCACCAAAATATAAGAGCAATCTAAGAGAAACTCGTGAATGTTTTGTCTGTAAAAAGCCCGGCTACCTTAAAGTAGACTACAGAATTTGGAAAGCAAGAATGAGTCAGCTTAAAAAGCAGTATGCAAATTGCCTCTTCAAAAAAAGAGGACTTGTACTCTATAGCGCCACCTATTGGAAGTAGCGATCCTACAAGTCACAATCAACCCTTTAACGAGTCTTGTAATATGACTTAGGCTGTGGTTCCACAGTCCGGAACCACAGCGCTTTGGACGGAGCGGAAATTTGTGGAAACTCACCCTTAGGATAAAAGCCAAATCAGTATCTCCATTTGCAGACACGGTTTTTCGGACTATTGGTCCTCGTCAGTGATAAAGTAGGAGAGATATGATTTGGCTAGATGAGAGGCTCTGGACTAGGGTCTAAGGGGTAAGGTTTCTCCATGTGGAGAGTGACATACCAGCTCTGGCGTGTCGAGGTAAGGAGGCTTATTCGCCGTGCAATTCTCCTCTGGGAAATTTTATATGCAAATTGCCTCTTCAAAAAAAGAGGACTTGTACTCTATAGCGCCACCTATTGGAAGTAGCGATCCTACAAGTCACAATCGACCCTTTAACGAGTCTTGTAATATGACTTAGGATAAAAGCCAAATCTGTATCTCCATTTGCAGACACGGTGTTTCGGACTATTGGTCCTCGTCAGTGCAAAGTAGGAGAGATCTCCTAAAAAGCAGAACAGTCATCAAAGTGAAGCTGTGTTGAAGCTGCATTTAATGCCAGTACAGGCCCATGTGCAAAGCATATATGGTGTATAGATTCTGATGCAAGCAGCCATATGACAAATAACAAGGATTTCTTCACTGACCTTAATGAAAGTAAGTCAGAAAAGGTCATCTTAGCTAATGGTCACTATAAGACTTCAGAAGGAGAAGGAAACAGCTACAGTCATGGCCAAAAGTTTTGAGAATGACACAAATATTAATTTTTACAAAGTCTACTGCTTCACTTTTTCTAATGGCAATTTGCATATACTCCAGAATGTTATAAAGAGTGATCAGCTTAACAGCAATTACTTGCAAAGTCAATATTTGGCTAGAAAATGAACTTATCCCCCAAAACACATTTCAACATCATTGCAGCCCTGCCTTAAAAGGACCAGCTAACCTCTTTTCAGTGATTGCTCCATTAACACAGGTGTGGGTGTTGATGAGGACATGGCTGGAGATCAATCTGTCATGATTAAGTAAGAATGACACCACTAGACACTTTAAAAGGAGGCTGGTGCTTGGCATCATTGTTTCTCTTCTGTTAACCATGGTTATCTCTAAAGAAACACGTGCAGTCATCATTGCAATGCACAAAAATGGCCTAACAGGGAAGAGTATCGCAGCTAGAAAGATTGCACCTCAGTCAACAATCTATCGCATCATCAAGAACTTCAAGGAGAGAGGTTCCATTGTTGCCAAAAAGGCTCCAGGGCGCCCAAGAAAGATCAGCAAGCGCCAGGACCGTCTCTTAAAAGTGTTTCAGCTGCAGGATCGGGCTACCAGCAGTGCAGAGCTTGCTCAGTAATGGCAGCAGGCAGGTGTGAGTGCATCTGCACGCACTGTGAGGCGGAGACTCTTGGAGCAAGGCCTGGTCTCAAGTAGGGCAGCAAAGAAGCCACTTCTCTCCAGAAAAAACATCATGGACAGACTGATATTCTGCAAAAGGTACAGGCAGTGGACTGCTGAGGACTGGGGTAAAGTTATTTTCTCTGATGAATCCCCTTTTCGATTGTTTGGGACATCAGGAAAACGCCTCATTCGGAGTAGACAAGGTGAGGGCTACCACCAGTCTTGTCTCATGCCAACTGTTAAGCATCCTGAAACCATTCATGTGTGGGGTTGCTTCTCAGCCAAGGGAATCGGCTCTCTCACAGTCTTGGCTAAAAACACAGCCATTAATAAAGAATGGTACCAGAATGTCCTCCAAGAGCAACTTCTCCCAACCCTCCAAGAGCAGTTTGGCAATCAACAATGCATTTTCCAGCATGATGGAGCACCTTGCCATAAAGCAAAGGTAATAACTAAATGGCTCAGGGAACAAAACATAGAGATTTTGGGTTCATGGCCTGGAAACTCCCCAGATCTTAATCCCATTGAGAACTTGTGGTCAATCATCAAGAGACGGGTGGACAAACAAAAACCTAAAAATTCTGACAAAATGAAAGCATTGATTGTGCAAGAATGGACTGCTATCAGTCAGGATTTGGTCCAGAAGTTGATTGAGAGCATGTCAGGGAGAATTGCAGAGGTCCTGAAGAAGAAGGGTCAACACTGCAAATATTGACTTGCTGCATTAACTCATTCTAACTGTCAATATAAGCTTTTGTTACTCATATGTTTGCAATTATATTTCTGTCTGTGATAAAAACATCTGTCAAACACACATAAAAACCAGAGGGCAGCAGATCATGTGAAAATATAATATTTGTGTCATTCTCAAAACTTTTGGCCATGACTGTACATCCACTGACCAGTTTCCTCAGCACAAAGCAGAAAGATTACAATAAAGGATGTTCTTTATGTTCCCAGCCTTGAAAGCAATCTTCTGTCTGTAAAGAAGCTCACGGAAGAGGGGAATGTAGTTACCGTATATACTCGAGTATAAGCCGAGATTTTCAGCCCATTTTCTAGGGCTGAAAGTCCCCCTCTCGGCTTATACTCGAGTCATATACAGGGGGGAGGCGGAGCGCAGCTGTTCTATATACTCACCCCTCCGCCGGCGCGGTCTTGCAGCCCCCCTGCTCTTCTCTCGCGGTCTCCGGCGCCTGTGTTCAGCGGTCAGGTGGTACCGCTCATTAAAGTCATGAATATGCACATATTCATGACTTTAATGAGCGGTACCACCTGACCGTTGAACACTTGCGCCTGAGACCGCGGGAGAAGAGCAGGGCAGAGACGCGCCGGCGGAAGGGTGAGTATAAGCGATATTTACCTGTCCTGTTCCACCGCTGCTCACCGCTGTGTTCTCGGGTCCTCTTGCTGCGATGTTCAGGCAGAGGGCGCGATGACGTGGTTACTGTGCGCCGCGCCCTTTGCCTGATCATTCACTGCGGGAGGACCGGAAGACAGCGGCGCTCAGTGGCGGAACGGGTGACAGGTAAATATCGGTGCCGTGTCCCTGAGCGAGCGGTAACACCGGCACCTGTCCCCCATAGCGCGCCGGTGTCCCCGCCTGCTCAGGACACCGGCACTTGGCCCCCAGCGACGAGAGGTGAGTATGTCTTTTTTTTTTGCAGCAGCAGCAGCAGCTGCGGCAGCATAAGGGGCCTATTCAATGCAGCATCTATTGGGGCATAATCTATGGGGGCACAATCTATGGAGCATCTATGGGGGCATAATCTATGGGGGCACAATGCATGTTGGCACAATCTATGGAACATCTATGGGGCACAATCTATGGGGGCATAATCTCTGGGGGCATAATACATGGGGCATCTATGGGGGCATAATCTATGGAGCATCTATGGGGGCATAATACATGGGGCATCTATGGGGGCATAATCTATGGAGCATCTATAGGGGCATAATCTATGGGGGCATAATACATGGGGCATCTATGGGGGCATAATCTATGGAGCATCTATGGGGGCATAATACATGGGGCATCTATGGGGGCATAATCTAAGGAGCATCTATGGGGGCATAATCTATGGAGCATCTATGGGGGCATAATCTATGGAGCATCTATGGGGGCATAATACATGGGGAATCTATGGGGGCATAATGTAAGGAACATCTATGGGGGCACAATCTATGGAGCATCTATGGGGCACAATACATGGGCAGCATATGGGGCATAATACATGGGGCAGCATATGGGGCACAATCTATGGAGCATCTTGTGGGGCATAATACATGGGGCAGCATATGGGGCACAATCTATGGAGCATCTTGTGGGGCATAATACATGGGGCAGCATATGGGGCACAATACATGGGGCAGCATATGGAGCACAATACATGGAGCATCTTGTGGGGCATAATCTCATTTTCCACCCTAGGCTTATACTCGAGTCGGCTTATACTCGAGTATATACGGTACTTTTAAAGATAACAGCTGCATCATCTTTAAGAAGGGTCACACACTTGCAGAAGGAAAAATCTAAGATTAACTTTATCAGTTAAAATGCAAAGAAAGAGTGTACAGTGCTAGATAATATCTGCAAAAGAACTGTATCCATGTACAGTACAGAACAAAAGTTTGGACACACCTTCTGATTCAAAGATTTTTCTGTATTTTCATGACTATGAAAATTGTAGAATCACACTGAAGGCATCAAAACTGTGAATTAACACATGTGTAATTATACATTACACTTTACAAAAAAGTGTGAAACAACTGAAAATATGTCTTATATTCTAGGTTCTTCAAAGTAGCCACCTTTTGCTTTGATTACTGCTTTGTACACAGAAAAGGTGAACGGATGGACTCTACATGCCAGGTTCCCACAGTGAAGCATGGAGGAGGTGGTGTGATGGTGTGGAGGTGCTTTGCTGGTGACACTGTTGGGGATTTATTCAAAATTGAAGCGGTGAGCGGTCCAGCTCACCCCAAACCATCTCTATTGGGTTCAGGTCTGGTGACTGTGGAGGCCAGTTCATATGGCGTACCACCCCAACACTCTCCTTCTTGGTCAAATAGCCCTTACACAGCTTGCAGGTGTGTTTGGGGTCATTGTCCTGTTGAAAAATTGATGATGGTCCAACTAAATGCAAACCGGATGGAATAGCATGCCTCTGCAAGATGCTGTGATAGCCATGCTGGTTCAGTATGCCTTCAATTTTGAATAAATCCCCAACAGTGTCACCAGCAAAGCACCCCCACACCATCACACCACCTCCTCCATGCTTCACGGTGGGAACCAGGCATGTTGAGTCCATCCGTTCACCTTTTCTGCGTGCAAAGCAGTAATCAAAGCAAAAGGTGGCTACTTTGAAGGACCTAGAATATAAGACATATTTTCAGTTGTCTCACACTTTTTTGTAAAGTGTATTGTATAATTCCACATGTGTTACTTCATAGTTTTGATGCCTTCAGTGTGATTCTACAATTTTAATAGTCATGAAAATACAGAAAAATCTTTGAATGAGAAGGTGAGTCTAAACTTTTGGTCTGTACTGTATGTCAAAGACATCTTGGGTACAGAGACACTGAAGCAATAAGGAAGCTAGCTCAACTTGCAAATGGTATTGAAATCAACCAGTGTAGTCAAATGATGAAGTGCACTAGCTGTCTTAAAGGGAAAATGTCCAGAAAATGCTTTCCTAAAATAAGCACCACTGGATCTGCACAGCCTCTGCATCTGATACATACAGATGTAAGTGGTCCAATGAGTGTTCAAACTCCTAGCAAGATATACAGTCGCCTACCTACTTCACAGTAAGGATGAAGTTCCACAGAAACTTGAAGAATATCTTGCTGTAGTGTTTAACAAATTTGGAAGAATAACAAAAGCACTGTGTGCAGATAATGGAACCAAATATACAATAGGTAAAGTGCAAACCATTTTGAAAAAGAATGGAATTGTGTTCCAGACTACCATTCCATACAACCCAGAACAAAATGGCATTGCAGAGAGAAAGAACCGCACTCTCTGTGAAAGTGGAAGAAGTATGTTGTTTGATACGAATCTACCTACAGCGTATTGGGGAGAAGCCATCATGGCAGCTTGCTATCTTCAAAACAGCGTGCCAGGTATAGCCACAAATAAAACTCCATATGAGCTATGGAACTGCGAGAAGCCTAACCTGAAGCACCTCAGGATATTTGGAAGCAAAATGATTATGTATGTTCCCAATGAAAAACGTTCCAAGTGGGAATCACCAGCAAAGCAAGGAGTCCTGGTGGGATATAGTGAAACTCAAAAGGGATACAGAATCTTGCACCCAGAGACCAAAACAGTAACAATCAGCAGAGATGTAGTGATTGATGAACACTCTGTATCGCTCAAATTCCATGAAGTTACACCAGATATTCAACCTAAGAAGCAAGAACAAGAATATCAATCACCAAACCCAGACACCGAGAAGGAAAACACTGAAGTGTGGATAAGCTCTGAAGTCACCAAGGAATACACAGAAGAACCAAGTCAACCTCCACTCAGGAGATCAGAAAGGCTAAACAAAGATACCCCAGCTAGACGCCTTTCTTATATGGTCAGAAGACTTCCTAAACCAGTTTGGAATTTCAGAAGCCAAAGGTGTGTCAACATCAATGGATCCTTTCTACTTAAAGTTGGAAGGAGAAGAGGATCTGCTACCTGGCAATGGGAGTTACAGACAAGCAATGGGTGCGCTTCTGTACATAGCAACCACAACTCATCACAGCTATAGTCAGAATTCTTTGCTGACGTGAAAGCAAGCTACGCCAAAGAGACTGGAACGTGGTGTACTCGAGTTTGTTTAGTGCGAGTCTGCTGATGGTATGACAAAGCCTTTATTAAGAGCCAAGTTTGTGGACTTCAGAACCGCAATGGGACTAAGGCCAGCGTCACACTGGCGACAAAATCGGACGACTGCAATACGATGAAATATCGCATTGCAGTCGGACCTATGTTAATCTATGGAGCAACTCCCAGTATCAGATTTTTTGTGGTCCGTTTTAAACGTCCGAGTGCAATCTCAGCATGCTGCGATTGTCACCGATTGTGGGTCGACTATCGCCAATGCAAGTCTATGGGAGCGATGAAAAATCGGATTACAAACGGACCGCACGTGTGACTTGAGATTAAATCGCACAGGTGTCCTTTAGAAAAGCCAGCAATTCATCCCCGGCTATACTGTAAAATCACACTGACAGCTTTAATAAAGAATGTAAAGAATAGACATATACACATAGAATACATATATATATATATATATATATGTCATTGTGACATATATATATATATATACATATATTTATAGTTCTTACACTTCTACATACTGTAATAGCCGCTAATTCAATTGCCGGCTTTTGTGAAATCACAGAAGCTGACATGAAATGATACATTGTTTACACACACTTAACCATGTCATTTCATGTATTTTGATATATGGTTTTAACTTACAATTACATAAGTGTATGTGTGCAAAATTTCAGACATGTAGGGGTTAATTAAAGGTGTAAATTCGTTGAAAAAAAATGCGTGGGCTCCCGCTGTATTTTCTCCACCAGACAGACAAAGCCAGCAAGTGGGGGCAGATAATAATAGCCTAGGGAGAGTACATTTTTTTTGTGCCCCCCCTGGCTACTACCATCTGCCCCCAGACACCACAGAAAGGGCAAATCTCTAATTAGATTAGCCCTTTCTGGCACTTTGCCCGTCTATTCCCATTGCCCTGTAGCGGTGGCGAATGGGTTAATAAGGGGTTAAAGCCACCTTGCAATTGAAAGGTGACTTTAAGCCAGGTTAATAATTGAGAGCTGTCAATTAGACAACTATCAATTATTAATCCTATTGTATGAAAGAAAAATCAAACACACACACTTTAATAAAAAAGAAGTTTAATGAAATAATCTCACAGTTTTTGACCATATTTTATTTTCCTGCTAAAACCATTTCCTGTAATAAAAATAAAATAAAAAAGCAAAATTATTCTTACCAATCCGATGCACAGTCAGGTCCCACGCTGTAATCCATCAGAAAGGGTTAACAGGTTACAGCGAGCAGGGAGCTAATGCTGCCTGCTAGCTGTAACACCCTGAATGAATACAGTAACTTCCTCTCCCAGCCAAAGGAGAGGAAGTGATTAATGAGTGGAGCTTAATTGATTTATTGCCACTTTCACTTCAGTGACCTGACCTAAAGTGAAAGTGGGACGCAATCAATTAAGCTTCCCACAGTAATCACATCCTCTCCTGTCGCCGGGAGAGGAACTTATTCATTCAGGAGCTTTCAGCTGAGCATGCAGCATTACTTGCACTGCTTGGCTCAAAGCTAGTTAACCCTTTGTGAAGGATTACAGCGTGGGACGTGACAGATCGCCAGATAGGTAAGAATAATGTTGTTTTATTATTTTTTCTTTATTTTAGGAGATCAAGGGCTTCGCACGGATTAAGAGTAAAATAAAATATGGTCAAAAAAATGTGTTTTTATTTCATTAAAATTATTTATTCTTAAAGTGTGTGTGTTTTTTTATTTACTTCAATAGGATTAATAATTGATAGTTGTCTAATTGACAGCTCTCAATTATTAACCTGGCTTAAAGTCACCTTTCAATTGCAAGGTGGCTTTAACCCCTTATTAACCCATTCGCCACCGCTACAGGGCAATGGGAATAGACGGGCAAAGTGCCAGAAAGGGCTAATCTAATTAGAGATTTGCCCTTTCTGGGGTGTCTGGGGGCAGATGGTAGTAGCCAGGGGGGGCACAAAAAAAATGTACCCTCCCTAGGCTATTATTATCTGCCCCCACTCGCTGGCTTTGTCTGTCTGGTGGAGAAAATACAGCGGGAGCCCACGCATTTTTTTTCAACGAATTTACACCTTTAATTAACCCCTACATGTCTGAAATTTTGCACACATACACTTATGTAATTGTAAGTTAAAACCATATATCAAAATACATGAAATGACATGGTTAACTGTGTGTAAACAATGTATCATTTCATGTCGGGTTCTGTACTTTCACAAAAGCCGGCAACTGAATTTGCGGCTATTACAGTATGTAGAAGTCTAGGAACTATAAATATATATATATATACATGTCACAATGACATGTATATATATATATATATGTATTATATATATATATTGTGTTCTATGTGTATATATCTATTCTTTCTTTTGTGATTTAAATACTATTCTTTTGTATCCATTATATGTCAGTTTTGCAAGCCTGCGAGAAATTCTCGCAAGTCGGATGTAAATCGGATGTTACAAGGTACACACACATGCGACTAAATCGCATCTTTGAAGGAAAATCGGATGCCAGGCGGATGTGTGATGTTTACATATTGGTCCGATAATCGACCGACTAAAACGGGCCGATTTTTTGTAGTTCTGTGTGACTCCGGCCAAACAGGATAAGTATTTGTTGAGTGGGGGTATTGGCATATGTTTGGTGCAACAACTCCATTCCTGTCTATGAGTGTTCCGTTGCTAGATTTGTATGCTGTGTATAAAGTTAGAGAAAAAAAAAAACTCCAAGAGGCTCACACAGGGATAGCAAGTGACTGTATTTTCTGTTTTCCTGTGTCTGTGTATGAGAGAAGCAGCCTGCTGTAGATGCTGCACAGATAGAGACACAGAAATGATTTATTCCTGATCTTTTAAGCTTATCATATATTACTCATGTTTGTTCCTGAATAAAGAAGCTCTGTTGTCACATGCTTGGAGAGTATCCTGAATAATCCACTGCCAACATACATCAACACTAATGACACTGCAAACAAATCTCTCACTAGCTCAGCAGCAAATCTCCCTTCACTGCCTGATTCTGGAGTAGACTGGCATGAGCAAGGCGGTGCCAGGCCTGATATAGACCTGATGACGCTGTGCGGCCAGCCAATCACTGTAATGCCACAACCAACATGGCTGCTGCTTTGAAGTGTGGCAGACAACCCCAGACAAGTTCATTGGCTCTTTAAAGTGTTCCAGACATGCAGGGCAGTGACCCGAGCTCCCGCAGAGCAACCCCGGAAATACTCAGCGAGCTCCCAGCATCTCGAGCAGTGAGATTCTCGGGCGAGCACCGAGTAGTGACGAGCATGCTTGCTCATCACTAATATTTGCACACATGGAGTAAACAAAAAAGTAATCTGTTTACTTCATATGTGGATTCTAGAGAAAGGTGACTTTTTTGTTGGAGCAAATCTTTTTGCTGTGTTCACCCAGATTTTTTTTTCAAGCATTAAAAATATTAAGTTTTTTAAAAAAGAAACATTTTCAGGAAAATCTTCTTTTCTGGTTATTTTTAAAGGAGGTTTTCTATTCCTGAAACATTTACTGAAGCGTTTTCAAGAGGCTTTGGATTTTTATCTTCCTGAAGCGCTCTTTTCAGCTTTTTGATTTGGCAGTGCTTACTTTGGAGAGGTTTCCTCCAGGAACAAAGAACTGAAATGCACATTTTTTTCCACCAGGCATTTCTCAAGTCCTCTTTAGAAAAAACACCTTATTTTAAAAGCACTAAGGATTCCCCATATAAATGAATAGGAAGAGATTTTCAAACATTTTTTGCTGTGTTAATATAGTCTTTGTGGGTTACTCACAAAATTATAATGTAGTCTAATTTTTCCATAAATGCAGAATAAATTGTATGTACCAATTCAACTTATTTTTAAATTTGCATTGATTTTCAGCTTTCAGCCACTTAATGACAATCGACCAGGGCTTTTTTTTACTGTCCATTCTAAATAGATCTATCTCCAGTAGTTCTAATGCTGTTGATCACGTATACAGTACAGACCAAAAGTTTGGACACACCTTCTCATTCAAAGATTTTTCTGTATTTTTATGACTATGAAAATTGTAGAATCACACTGAATGCATCAAAACTATGAATTAACACATGTGGAATTATACATTACACTTTACAAAAAAGTGTGAAACAACTGGAAATATGTCTTATATTCTAGGTTCTTCAAAGTAGCCACCTTTTGCTTTGATTACTACTTTGCACGCAGAAAAGGTGAACTGCTGGACTCTACATGCCTAGTTCCCACCGTGTAGCATGGAGGAGGTGGTGTGAAACTGTGGGGGTGCTTTGCTGGTGGCACTGTTGGGGATTTATTCAAAATTGAAGAGGTGAGTGGTCCAGCTCACCCCAAACCATCTTGATTGGGTTCAGGTCTGGTGACTGTGGAGGCCAGGTCATCTGGCGTAGCACCCCAACACTCTCCTTCTTGGTCAAATAGCCCTTACACAGTCTGGAGGTGTGTTTGGGGTCATTGTCCTGTTGAAAAATAAATGATGGTCCAACTAAACGCAAACGGGATGGAATAGCATGCTGCTGCAAGATGCTGTAGTAGCCAAGCTGGTTCACTATGCTTTCAATTTTGAATAAATTCCCAACAGTGTCACCAGCAAAGCACCCCCACACCATCACACCATCTCCTCCATGCTTCACGGTGGGAACCAGGCATGTTGAGTCCATCCATTCACCTTTTCTGGTGGGTGGCTACTTTGAAGAACCTAGAATATAAGACATATTTTCAGTTGTTCCACACTTCTTTGTAAAGTGTAATATATAATTCCACATGTGTTAATTCATAGTTTTGATGCCTTCAGTGTGATTCTACAATTTTCATAGCCATGAAAATACAGAAAAATCTTTGAATGAGAAGGTGAGTCCAAACTTTTGGTCTGTACTGTACTCTGATGCACCTAATGGCCCAATCTAATAAAACATCTGACAGGTTGCAGCACAGTTCAGGTATGCTATGCTAAAGATTCTACGGCTACCAGCTGAACATACAGCTAATAACGCTAAATTCATGAAAATCAAATGTGTACATGAAACTGTCTAATATATCCTCCAGCTGACTCTTTCAAAGCACCCTCATTGCAAGGACAGTTGTTCTGTATCACAACTCTGCTATTCTATGCTCAGCTCTAATTTTCATCCACAGGAGAGGATTATCTGAAGATTTTTATGAACTGCCAATCAAAGGTGGACTTTGTAAATAGTAAACTATGTTGGTCAAATGGTGGGTTAATAAATTCATATTTATCAGTGGTCACCTCATCCATTGCGATAAAATTGGACATGTTGAGATCTATCTCTTTCAGGAAGCATACGGGAAAGCAGAGCTAGGGGGCAGCAGCACTGAGGAGAAGCAGTGTTCTGTTTGGAATTGTTGTTTTAGCAATGTAATAAAATGACAGTTCATTCAAATTTGTGAAGCTGGATGCTAGTGGGGCAGAAGATGATGAAAGCCATAAAGGTACAAGAAAGTAACTTTATGTAGGACTTGTAATGTATATTAACAATAGTCACGCAGATACTGAGCTTTGTAAAAAATATTATATTGTAAAAAGTATTTCCTTCGTGAGAATAACCTCTAAACCAGCGGTTCTCAACCTGTGGGTCGCGACCCCCGCGGGAGTCGAACGACCAAAACACAGGGGTCGCTTAAAGGAGCCGGCGGCTGCAGCACTGTAGTGACAGCTGCAGCCACCGGCTTCATTAGACATCCATACTTACCCTCCTCGCTCCGTCGCTGCAGGTCCCTGCATCCCTGTCAGCGGCGTCAGCTTCCTCCTGTGCGCAGCGGTGACGTAGTACCGCTCATTAAGGTAATGAATATGGACGTGACGCCACTCCCATAGGCGTGGCGTCCATATTCATTACCTTAATGAGAGGTACTACGTCACCGCTGCGCACAGGAGGAAGCTGACGCCGCCGACAGGGATGCAGGGACCTGCAGCGACGGAGCAAGGAGGGTAAGTATGATGGGGGGAGAACGGGGGAGCAGAGCCATGTATACAGGATGGGAGGGGAAGCGGAGCCATATATACAGGATGGGAGGATGGGAGCAGAGCCATGTATATAGGATGGGAGGGGGAGCGGAGCCATGTATACAGGATGGGAGGGGGGATCGGAGCCATATATACAGGATGGGAGGATGGGAGCGGAGCCATGTATACAGGATGGGAGGGGGAGCGGAGCCATATATACAGGATGGGAGGATGGGAGCGGAGCCATATATACAGCATATTTCCGATGGCTTTAGCCCAGTAGCGTAGTAGGGGCATAGCGTGGGCGGGCGTAGGGCGCGGGTGTAGCGTGGGCGGGCGGGGGGAGCGGTCCGCCCCAGGCAGCACGTGTGTGGGGCGGCGTGGCAGCAGCAGCAATTCCTTCTCCCACGGAGTCACAGTGCAGCGGCCCGGGACCCTCCGGAGCTGAGCGGCGGGTCGGTGAGTCCACTGTGCGGGGAGAGGGGGGACCCGGCCTGAGCAGGTGGCGCAATACTTACCTCTCCCCGTGCCTCCGTAGCTCCGGGCTCCAGGGGGCGCCTGCAGGGCGCCCGCACTTCCTGTCACAGCAGCGCCGCTGGATGACGTCATCATTCAGCGGCCGGCTGTGGCAGAGAGCGCAGGCGCCGGACAGGTGAGATGTGAGGTGTATGTGTCTGTGTGTATCAGTGTGTGTGTGTGTCTGCCTGCGTGTGTGTATGTGAGAGAGTGCTGTGGTGCTGTCTGTGTGTGGTGCTGTATGTGTGATGGTGATGGGGGAGGCAACGATGATGATGGGGAGCCAATGATGATGGGCAGGCAAAGATGATGATGACGGGGAGGCGATGATGATGATTTCCAGGAACAAAAACTGTTTTTGAAGATAGTTAAAATATTACTCAATAGATAACAAATCAGTTTAGAAATTAATAAGATGTATTAGCATTGGAAAAATGTAAAGTAGGTTAAAAGTTTTCACTTACTCAACATATTCTTTATGGCATCAGATCCTTGCTTCTGTTTTCAGTTTCCTTGTTCTCTCGTAAAGAAATACCTCTAATGATTTTGTGTTGTTGCATTTTTCTGCTGAGTTTACAGAAAAAAACCTCAAAGAACCAAAATTTAATTGGTCTCACCTGCACCAACAGTGACAGCTCCTCTTCTCTGCAATAGATGTATTGTCAATTAAAAGCCTTTAAATATTTATTCTGAGCACAAATCTTTTATTCTTTTTTATAGTGCTAACATTCGCATATGTTGGGGTCACTGCGTGGGAGCTTTCTTTACAGTAGGTATTATCTTTTTTGTTATAACAAATTTTCTAAAAAGGTTCACCATGTATAGTATAGACAAAAGTATCCGGACACCTGCAAACTATACACATTATTATGGAGTTTGTCCTCACTTTACATCTATTACTAGAAATGAGCTGATGTTTTTTAAATTCTCATTTGCTGACTTGACAGAATGTTCTCCAAAAATTAAATTTTCGGCAAATAACTCTGACCAAATATCAATGCTGTAAAGCTTGTAATTATTTGGAAAATATGCACCTGGGAGAGGAGAGAGAGAGAGAGAGAGAGAACTTTGCAGACCATAGCCGCTTACACTCTAAAGAAAGAAAGAGGACCACTGACCATAAGAACTTACACTATACAGGAGAGAAAGCGAAAGAACCCTGCTGATCATAAGAGCTTACACTTTACAGAAGAGAGAGAAGGAGAAAACCTCACTGACTATACTCTATAGACAAAAACTTACTCAGTGACTCTGGATATTGAAAACAACTTTGCTGTACAGTACTGTGTTCCAATGGGTCCCACTGATCTGTGATGGCTCAGATCATGACCACCCCAGTGCAAGGAATGATAAGCCGCTAGATGTAATAGGTGTAAGGCATTATGAGGAAGCCTGCACGGCAACACATAATGACTTTAGCCCACTACCTGATGCTCTAGCAGTGTAGAAAATGCTAAGCAAGTTTTTATTTTTTTGCAAATTGAACCTTAAAATATTCAAATTTGTATTACACAAATTTTATGAAATTTGACTCAAACTTGAACCTGGGGCTGCTATTGACCCATCAGGGTATCAGGTAACACCTGCGGACGCAGGTCTTTGCACGGTGCACTTTTACTACTGACTTTGTTACAACGCTCGTGCTGTCACCGGCCGGGACAGTCTCAGCATTTATCTACAGTACGTCACATAAAGGGTTCCAATCAAATCTGAAAGAGCTGTTTTAAACGCTGTTTGAACCTATTAGGAGGACTATGCAGGGACTCATGTGGTGTTTTATTAACTATTTCATGCATGCATTCTATTTAATGTGAAGTTCTGTATATTTTCTGGTCATCTAGTCACTTAGTCCACGTTTTTTAAGCTACCCACTCTCTCATATTAGGCCCAGCGTAAAATCATAACCAGGGCAAGTGCAATACGTTTCTACATATAGGACTATATTATTCTTTTTGAGTATTTATGTACTATTCTCCCTTGTTGATCATTGTATCACTGCGTACAACATTTTAATATATCTCATTTATATATTCATTTTTTTTGCTCATCCTTCTCCTATAGTTTTTTATGCGCGCAAACTATTCTGTATTCTCCTAAGATCAATTATTTGGCACTTATTGTGGTAGGGCCCTAGCTTGCAGCACTATTAAACTTGGTAGACTTGAACGCCGCTGAAATCTCTTTATATATAATACCCATCTCTACCTTGTTCAAACAGGAATTCAGACACTTCTCCATTTCTTTCTTTCTTTGTTGCTTTCCTTGTTTGTGTTCCTTTTTTTTATTTCTTTCAAAAAGAAAAACAGTTTGAAAAAGGTTTTAACTATTTGAAATTGGAGTGCTGCCTCCATTTTTCTTCATTATCTATCTTTCTGTTTATCCCTTTATATTTCCACATAAATCATGGCTGAAAGTGTTGGTACATATGATCATAATAATATAATAATAATAATCTTTATTTTATTTTTTTTATATAGCGCTAACATATTCCGCAGCGTTTTACTGTTTGCATACATTATCATCACTGTCCCCTCTGGGGCTCACAATCTAAATTCCCTATCAGTAGGTCTTTGAAATGTGGGAGGAAACTGGAGAACCCAGGAGAAACCCACGCAAACAAAGGGAGAACATTAGAGATAAGCGACTTTGCCTTTTTTCGGGTCGAGTCGGGTTTAGTGAAACCCGACTTTCTCAAAAGTCGAGTCGAACGAAGTCGACCGACTAACGGAAATGGTCGGGTCGGAGTCGAAAATCCGACCCCAATGCAAGTCAATGGGGAATAAATTGCCCCCTTATCACAGTCAGGCAGCCTACTAATCAGATGTGATGCTCCACGCAAGCAATTTGTACACTGTCACTGGCAGGCAGCTCTGCTACTCCACCAAATTAATTGCCCCCTTATCATAGGCAGGCAGCCTACTAATCAAATCTGATGCTCCACACAAGCAATTTCTACAGCGTCACTGGCAGGCAGGCAGCCTAAGAACCAGCGTTGCTGCACACAGCAAAATCCTCCCCTCTCACTGCACAGTCACTGTACACATAATCGCTATCAGCAGAAAGTAATTTTTTTGTTAGGCACTGCCTAACGCTCTCCCTGCTCAGACGCACCGCCAGCAACCTTCCCCTACACTGAGTTCGGCAGATGTAAAATGGCGGTCGGCGATGAAGGATTTTATATGCACTGTGACTCCACTGAAAGCCAGCCAATCGCTTCAATGCCCTTCTCTAAGATGGTGCTGGCCGCTGGCTATGTCATCCCGTTGCCAAAAAGCCTGCGTCCTTGCTCATTGGCCGAGAAAAGGCGCTTAAAGTGTAGGGGAAAACCGACTCCAGCAAAATGGTCGCCGAACACACTCCACTGTCGGGTTTCGTTTCAAGAGACCCGACTTAGGCGAAAATCGGCGACTTTTGAGAATGAATGACCTGTTTCGCTCCACTTTAGAGAACATATAAACTCCTTGAAGATGTTGTCCTTGGTTGGATTTTGAACACAGGATTTCAGTGCTGCAAGGCTGCAATTCTAACCATTGAGCCACCGTACTTGAAGTTGTTCCAGAAAATTATTGCAATTACACATGTAATTGTATAATGGCCTACTCTACTCCTCCCTGGTCAGACCTCATCTGGAATATTGTGTCCAGTTCTGGGCACCATATTAAAAAAAAAGGATCGAAAAACTAAAGCAAGTTTAGAGAAGAGCTACCTGAATGGTGAGTGGAATGCAAATATGTCCTATGAGAAGGATTAACCCCTTTCTTCCATCTGATGTACTATTCTGTCCATGTGCCCTGGGACTTAATTCCCAAGGACTAGTACGTCACATGGGATCAGCTGCGCTCCCGGGAGGAGTGTCAGCTGATTATCATAACTGACACCCGGCACTATGTGCCAGGAGCTGTCACGGACCGCTCCCGGTACATTAACCCCTGGCACACTGCGATCAAAGATGATCGCAGTGTACCGGGGGCACAGGGAAGCATCGCGCAGGGAGGGGGCTCCCTGCGTGCTTCCCTGAGACCCTCAGAACAGCGCGATGTATCGCGCTGTTCCGATGGACCCTCCTCCCTACAGGACCCCGGATCCAAGATGGCCGTAGGGTCCTTCAGAGTCCTGCAGGGAGGCGGCTTCCTACCCTGGGACAAAGTAAAAAAAGTTAAAAAAATAAAAATAACGTGTAAAAAAAAAATTACTAAATAAAGAAAAAAAAATATTCCCCAATAAATTAATTTCTTCATGTAAATAAAAAAAAACAATAAAAATACACATATTTAGTATTGCTGTGTCCATCACGACCCGCCCTATAAACCTGTCCCACTAGTTAATCCCTTTAGTGAACCCCTTCAAAAAAAAAAAGGCAAAAAACAATGATTTATCATCATACCGCCGAACAAAAAGTGTAATAACAAGCGATCAAAAAGACGGATATAAATAAACATGGTACCGCTGAAAATGTCATCTTGCCCCGCAAAAAAACGAGCCACCATACAGCATCATTAACAAAAAATAAAATAGTTATAGCTCGCAGAATAAAGCGATGCAAAAATGTTTGTATATAAAAAATAATTGTTTTTATTTTATTAAAGCGCCAAAAAATAAAAAAATGATATAAATGAGGTATCGCTGTAATCGTACTTACCCGAAGAATAAAACTGCTTTATCAATTTTACCACACGCGGAACAGTATAAACACCCCCCCAAAATAAATTCATGAATTGCTGGTTTTTGTTCATTCTGCCTCCCAAAAATCGTAATAAAAAGCGATCAAAAAATGTCATGTGCCCAAAAATGGTACCAATAAAAACATCAACTCGTCCCGTAAAAAATAAGACCTCACATGACTCCGTGGGCCAAAATATGGAAAGATTATAGCTCTCAAAATGTGGTGATGCAAAAACTATTTTTTGCAATAAAAAGCGTCTTTGAGCGTGTGCACAGATGCCAATCATAAAAACCCACTATACATAGTGTTAGGGTGAGTTTCCACGGTCAGGATACGCTGCGTGTTTGGCGCTGTGCGCTGACGCAGCGCCAAACACGCAGCGTCCAGATGTTACAGCATAGTGGAGGGGATTTCAAGAAATCCCGTCTCCACTATGCGTAACAATACGCAGGTGGCAAACCTGCGTAAACGGACATGCGGCACGTCTTTTTAGACCGCAGCATGTCTCTCGCGTATTGCGGCGACGGTGCGTCGCCGCAACAGAATTAACACAGGGCTATGTAGCCCTGCGCTCTTTCCGGAGGTGTTCCGGAGGTGTCCTGAACACCTCCGGAAAGATCGCGCGTCATAAAGGGGGCGGGGCTTAGACGGAGCGGAATCTCCGCTCCGTCCAAAGCGCTGTGGTTCCGGACCGTGGAACCACAGCCTTAGGGTTCGAGTTCCCACTGCTGCACAAGTGGAGTCTCGAACCAGTCTCGCTGCGGTCCCCCATTCATCTCCAGCCGCAGTGGAGCCTGCTCAGCAGAGACGTCGGTCCCAGCGTCTTGCCCATTCCAGTACTGTGCAGAAACTTGCTGCTGCCTCTCCTGGATCTGCTATTATAGCCAGTACTGGAGCAGACGTCTTTGGGACGAAGTCCTGCGTTTCCCCTTCTGAGCATGCCCAGGGTAAGATCTCTCATTGGAGATCAGGTGTCACATGTTCAGGTACTGCAGCAGCTCCTATTGGTTCGCCAGGAAGGTCCTGAAACTACATGTGTTTGGAACAGTTTCTCATTGGTCCTTGTTTCTGGCAGGTCCTGTAGCTGTTGCTATAAAAGGGTGGCATGGCTGGGCCGCCATGCGCTAATATCAATCATTATATGCTTAGCGCAAGTGTGGTCATGCGTGTGTGTGGTTAGGGCCCGGCTGAAATAAGCCCCTAGAATACCGACTTAATCGGTGAGGAGTTTGGTATGCTAGCTGGTCAGGGTCGGTGTCCTAGATGCCCTAGATTGCCGGCATAACCGGTGAGGAGTTTGATTGCCGTATTCAGGGCCTGGCGTTCAGACGCCATAGATTGCGGGTGACTCCCGCGAGGACATTAGCGCATGATCACGTTCTATGTTCGCTTAGCTGTTCACTGTGTACCTGGGTGCATGACAGGACACAGAAGTTTGTCTCAGCGGCTCTGTGACGTAACAGGGTTCGCTTTCAACGCTAGACAGCGCCCTAGCGTGTTTATTTTGCGACTCAGTTGTGTTAAGTGAGACCTCTTGCCTGGAGCTGAGCCTCCTAGAGGAAGGGTTTATTCCCTCTCTCTTCCTGAGACAGAGGCCATGTCCCAATATGTTCAGGAGAACTTGGCAAGGGGGTTCATTAGGAAGTCGGTGTCACCAGCGGGAGCAGAGTTCTTCTTTGTGCAGAAGAAGAACGGAGAATTACGTCCATGCATTGATTATAGGGGTCTCAACGCTATCACTGTGAAAAATAAGTATCCTTTGTCGCTAATCTCTGAGCTCTTTGACAGGCATCGGGGAGCAAGGGTATTTACTAAGCTAGACCTGCGGGGTGCGTATAACTTGATTCGCATCCGTTAGGGGGATGAATGGAAGATGGCATTTAACACCAGGGATGGGCATTATGAATATCTGGTAATGCCCTTTGGGTTCTGTAATGCCCCAGCTGTCTTCCAAGACTTTGTGAACGACATCTTCCGGGATATGTTGACCACCTCGGTGGTAGTCTATCTGGATGACATTCTCATCTTTTCTCCAGATATGGCCTCCCACCGGAGAGATGTCTGCAAGGTCTTCGACCTCTTGCGAGCAAATTCCCTATATGCGAAGTTGGAGAAGTGCATGTTTGAGCAGTAGTCTCTACCTTTCCTGGGCTATATCATCTCCGCCCAGGGATTGGCTATGGATCCTACCAAACTACAGGCTGTGATGGATTGGCAAGAACCCCACTCCCTTAAGGCGGTGCAGCGCTTTATGGGGTTCATTAACTACTATCGCCAATTCATTCCACACTTCTCTACTTTGGAAGCTCCCTTGGTAGCCCTCACCAAGAAGGGAGCTAATCCCAAGTTGTGGTCAGAGGAGGTCACCAAGGCATTCTCCTCCATCAAGTCGCATTTCGCCAGTGCTCCCATCTTACATCGCCCCGATGTCGATAAATTGTTTATTTTAGAGGTGGATGCCTCTTCTGTTGGTGCTGGAGCAGTCCTTTTTCAAAAGGATGCCCAGGGTCGGAAGCATCCCTGCTTTTTCTTTTCCAAGACCTTTACACCAGCAGAGAGGAATTATCCCATCGGGGACCTGGAGTTACTGGCTATGAAGTTGGCCTTCTCCGAGTGGAGACATCTTCTGGAGGGGGCTCGCTTCCCCTTCCAAGTATTCACAGACCACAAGAACTTGGTGTATTTGCAGACAGCCCAGCGGCTAAATTCCCGTCAGGCCAGATGGTCCTTGTTCTTCTCCCAGTTCCATTTCACCCTCCATTTCCTCTCCGGTGAGAAGAACATTCGCGCAGACGCTCTATCTCGCTCCGTGGTGTCCTCTGAGGAGGTGGAGGAGGAGCCTCGGCTTCTTGTCCCCACAGAGAGCCTAAGAACGGTGGCTCCGGTTTCACTTGAGTCTGTGCCTCCGGGCAAGACTTTTGTGCCCACCAATTTGCGACCGGAAGTACTTTCTTGGGCACGTTCTTCCAGGGTGGGTGGACATTTTGGGACAAAAAGGACTTCTGAGTTGCTGTCGAGGACATACTGGTGGCCGTAGATGGCCCGTGAAGTCAGGGAATGCGTTCAGGCGTGCGTATCCTGCTCCAAGAATAAGTCCCCTCGACAACGGCCAGCTGGGTTACGTTTCTCTTTACCGGTGGCAGACAGGCCCTGGGAGATGGTCGGGATGGATTTTGTGGTGGGCTTACCCAAGTCTCGGGACTGCACCATCATCTGGGTGATAACCGACCAAGTCTCCAAAATGGTGCACTTAGTGCCGTTACCACGGTTACCATCTGCACGGGCTTTGGCAGCATTGTTCATTAGGCATATTTTCTGCCTACACAATATGCCAGACAAAATTGTCAGTGACCGAGGTCCCCAGTTTGCGTCTCGGTTCTGGAGAGAGCTGTGTCGTTTACTCAGCATTGAGTTGAATCTCTCCTCTGCATACAATCCCGAGACGAATGGGTTGGTAGAGAGGGCCAACCAGACCTTGGTCACATACTTGCGACATTTTGTCTCTGCCAGGCAGGATGACTGGGCATCCTTGTTACCGTGGGCTGAGTTCGCTCTAAATAATGCTGTGGCTGACTCCACCGGACAGACCCCATTCCTCCTGAACTATGGTCAGCATCCGCGGGTACCAGTGCCCATGCCCGTGTCTTCCGCCGATTCCAGGGTGGCAGACTGGGCTGTGGAGGCACGGGACATTTGGGACCGCACCCAGGATGCCATTCAGGCCTCCAAAGAGAGGATGAGGTCTTCGGCCGATGCCCATCGGCGCCCGCTCCTACATTTGCTCCGGGTGACCTAGTGTGGCTTTCTGCCCGAAACATCAGGCTACGTGTAGAGTCCACCAAGTTGGCACCTCGCTTTTTGGGCCCCTTTAAAGTTCTTGAGCAGGTGAATCCGGTGGTTTACCGCCAAGCCCTTCCGCCTCGCCTTGGTATCATCGACACCTTTCAAGTGTCCCTCCTGAAACCCGTGGCCATTTCCCGGTTTTCCGAGTCATCTGCCAGGACGTCAGGTTCATCTACCGATGATCATGAGGTGAACGCCATTGTTGGGTGCAAGGTGGTACAAGGCAAAAAACTTTATTTGGTGGATTGGAGGGGTTATGGACCTGAGGATAGGTCCTGGGAGCATGCCGAGCATGTTCACGCTCCGCAGCTGATCGCTGCCTTTGAGCACAGCGAGACCCAAAGAAGGGGGGCCCTAGGAGGGGGGGTAATGTTAGGGTTCGAGTTCCCGCTGCTGCACAAGGGGAGTCTCGAACCAGTCCCGCTGAGGTCCCCCATTCATCTCCGGCCACAGTGGAGCCTGCTCAGCAGACATCGGTCCCAGCGTCTTGCCCATTCCAGTACTGTGCAGAGACTTGCTGCTGCCTCTCCTGGATCTGCTATTATAGCCAGTGCTGGAGCAGACGTCTTTGGGACGAAGTCCTGCGTTTCCCCTTCTGAGCATGCCCAGGGTAAGATCTCTCATTGGAGATCAGGGGTCACATGTTCAGGTACTGCAGTAGCTCCTATTGGTCCGCCAGGAAGGTCCTGAAACTACATGTGTTTGGAACAGTTTCTCATTGGTCCTTGTTTCTGGCAGGTCCTGTAGCTGTTGCTATAAAAGGGTGGCATGGCTGGGCCGCCATGCGCTAATATCAATTGTTATATGCTTAGCGCCAGTGTGGTCATGCGTGTGTGTGGTTAGGGCCCGGCTGAAATAAGCCCCTAGAATACCGACTTAATCAGTGAGGAGTTTGGTATGCTAGCTGGTCAGGGTCGGTGTCCTAGATGCCTTAGATTGCCGGCATAACTGGTGAGGAGTTTAATTGCCGTATTGAGGGCCTGGCGTTTAGACGCCATAGATTGCGGGTGACTCCCGCAAGGACATTAGCACATGATCATGTTCTATGTTCGCTTAGCTGTTCACTGTGTACCTGGGTGCATGACAGGACACAGAAGTTTGTCTCAGCGGCTCTGTGACGTAATAGGGTTCGCTTTGAACGCTAGACAGCGCCCTAGCGTGTTTATTTTGCGACTCAGTTGTGTTAAGTGAGTTCGCACACATCACCATATAGCGCTGCAGCACTCCTTCTAGCGGCTCTGTGGATTAACAGAGTTCGCACATATTGCCACAGCGCGTTATGGCGTTTATTTTGGCGACTCTGCGGGATAACAGAGTTCGCTTCTTGCGCCATTTTACTAGCAGCAGGCTCCGCCTGCACAGTGGACCCCGGGCTGCGAACGCACCTCTCCACATCTTATATTTGGTGCGTTCCGCAGACCCTAACAATGTTTGTGGAAAAAATAGGATTTTTTTTATTTTCACGCCTGGGCGTTATAAACTTCTGTGAAGCACTTGGGGGTTCAAAGTGCTCACCACACATCTAGATAAGTTCCTTTGGGGGTATAGGTTCCAAAATGTGGTCAGAATTGTAAAAATTGGCCTGGTCATTAACGTGCAAACCACCCTCGGGGGTTAAGGGGTTAAATGATCTGGGAATGTTCAGCTTGCAAAAAAGAAGGCTAAAAGGAGACCTACTAGCTGTCTACAGTACAAATATCTGAAGGGATTTCACAGTGTAGAGGGATCATCCTTATTCTTATTTGCACATGAAAACCTGAGAAGCAATGGAATGAAAGTGAAAGGGAGAAGATACAAATTAGATATTAGAAAAAGCATTTTGACAGTGAGGGTGATCAACGAGTGCGACAAATGAAGTCCTGAGGTGGTGAGTTCTCCTTCAATGAAAGTCTTCAAACAGAGGCTGGAAAGACATCTGTCTGAAATGGTTGAGTGAATCCTCTGCATTGAGCAGGGGGTTGGACATGATGACCCTAGAGGTCCCTTCAAATGCTAACATTCTAGGATTCTTTGATTCTCTGAATAGCTGTTTGGGGTTGTGGGATAAAGAGGATACAGGGGTGGTGAAGTTGTTTTGTTTAGCAGTGGTGAGGGCTGACTTGAATGTGAAAGTTGCTTTCTTGAATGCGTGATGTCTTCTTGCGAGTGTGTTTTCTTCCAGCTCTGCTCCACAACCCTGGACAGTTGCCAAAGCTTTTTAGTGAGGTTGTTGTGTCAGGGTTGTTTATTGATTCATTGCTCTCTGCACGAGAGGGGCGACCGAGTCAATAGGTGATGTGAGTGTGGTGTTCCCGAAAACAGCAGCACTGTGTGTGTATTGGATTGAAGAGATAGAGGACAGCAGTAAAATATAGTAAGGCCGGGGTCATACTTGCAAGTGTGATGTGAGAAACTCGCGCGAGTCTCTCACATCAATACCTGGCACTGCCGCTGGCACTCTGCCTACAGTGTGCGGCTGCATAGAAATACATGCAGCCGCACACTCCGGTCCCGAGTGGCAGCAGCAGTGCCGGGTATTGATGCGAGAGACTCGTGCAAGTTATTCACATCACACTCACAAGTGTGACCCCGGCCTAAGAGAGTATGTGAGTGTATAGATGTGTGAGGTTTTTTCAGTGGTGCGCTAATTGATGGGCATGGGGGGCAGGAGAGGAGGACAGGGATGAGAAAGTGAGTAGATATGATGGTTAGGGGAGAGATGAGGTTGGGAGGTTAGATAGGGAGCAGAGGTGGGTGAAGATGAGGTCTAAAGTATGTTCATCCGTGTGGATGGCTGCAGAGGACCACTGGGTGAAATCAAAGAATGAAGCAAGAAACAGGAGTTTGGAGGCTGCAGGCTGACAGGTGTCAGTGGAGATGTTGAAGCCTCCAATGATGATGGTTGTAACGCTCGCGCCCAGACTGGATGGCGCGAGCGAGGATTGTGGCCCCACTGTGCCACAAAGCAGACTAATCTTGGAGGGGTGTGACTAAGCAGCTACCTTGGTGTTCACTGGAGCCTCTAGTGGTGAGGTCAGGCTTGTGAGGCAGGTAGCTGCCAGGTACCACTCCAGGGCGGCGTCTGGCAGTAGCAGCTGATCCCATAGGGGAACAGGACACTAAAGACAGGTGCAGGCAAGTACAGAAGAAAGCTGAGTTGTACTGGCGTGCAGGCGGGCACGGCTGGCACTCTGGAAGGCAGACGGGCACGGCTGGCACTCTGGCAGGCAAGCGGGCAAGGCTGGCACTCTGGCAGGCAGGCGGAAACAGCTGGCACTCTGGTAGGCAGGCAAGCGGGCACGGCTGTTACTCTGAAAGACAGGCAGGCACAGGTGGCACTCTGGCAGACAGGTGGGCAAGGCTGGCACACTGGCAGGCAGGCGGGCACGACTGGCACTCTGGCAAGCAGGCGGGCAAGGCTAGCACTATGGCAGGCGGGCATGGCTGGAAATCTGGCAGGTAGGCGGGCACGGCTGGAACTCTGGAAGGCAGGCATAGCTGGAAGGCGAGGGTTCAGGCAGGAGGAACAGGAACTGTTTCAGGAAACACAAGAATACTGGCAGGTACGAGTGGGATAAGGTAACAGGTAGGAACCAGTTCAGACTGAAGTTACAGAAACTTTTTCGGGAAGGACAGGAGCACTGGCAGGTATGAGTGGGATATGGGAACAGGTAGGAACCAGTTCAGACTGGAAGGACAAAAAGCCACAGGTGCCGAATGGGAGCAGAGCAGTGCCACAGGATGTGGGATGGGAGCAGAGCAGAGCTGAAGGATGCGGGACGGGAGCAGGGCAGAGCCGCAGGATGCAGGATAGGAGCAGAGCCACTGAGGCAAAGAGGGAGCAGAGCAGAGCCGCTGAGGCAAAGAGGGAGTAGAGCAGAGCCGCTGAGGCAAATAGAGAGCAGAGCAGAGCCGTTTAGGCAAAGAGGAAGCGGAGCAGAGCCACTGAGGCAAAGAGGGAGCAGTCACAAGGACAGACACAGCAGGGTAGGGTAGGCTTCAGACAAGGATAGAAACAGGTACAGGTAAAGGACTTAGTTCAGACAAGGTAACAAGTTCAGGACAAAGGATTCAGGCCTGGATATACAGCCCCCAAGGTGGAAGAAGCAAGACAACACAGAATACAGGTACGGGTCTGGGTATACTGCCACCAGGGTGGCAGAAACAAGACACATAGAATACATATTCGGGCCTGGGTATACAGCCCCCAGGGTGGCAGAAACAGGACAGGACAGGACTGGACTTGGAAGCTCAGTATCAGAAAGTAGTCTGAGAGAGTTTCTTGCTCAGGCATCTTCTAATTAGTGGAGATGCCTTAAGTACCTGGTACCTCTTGGCAATAGGCACACACTGTCTCTATAAAACTCAGGAAGGGCAGGCACCGCCACCCTAGAGCACACAGCCAGGAAGTATGAACACACCAAGCAGAGGACACGTGATTTACAGCATGAAGCAGGCGGAGGGCAGAATTCACAGCATGGCCCGGAGTGGTGAGTAAGTCGGTATATCAGCCTGATGGGAGATAGGAAGCCATGCAGTGATGCCGGCAGGGATGTTACAGTACCCCTTTATGCCCCCTCTTCTCCAAGCCCACCAGGATAGTCTGTAGAAGGAGTATAGCCCAACTCCTCTCAGGACCACATATAGTCCAGTCCATCAAGACATCCTAAGGATAGAATGAGGCAGGTGTGACATCAGGAATCCCGGAATTCCAAGTTTCTCTCTGCCCAACGAGGTCACCATAAAAGATGCAACAATCTGATCCTCTTCCTCCTGGTTAGTGGAAAGCAGTGAAGTGAAAGCTTCCGTTTTGGCTTCTTTATCAACCGGCCACGTGGAAACTGAAGGCACCCTCACAGGATCCATCTTCTGTCTGTTATCCAGAGAAAGACATCCTAGAGTAAGGGATGTTCTTGGGAACTGATCATTAGTACAATCGTTGGAGATGTGTGGAGAAAACACCACCGCTCCCCTTTCTTTGGTGACATCAGCACACCATGACTCGACGATTAGCAGACCAGGTGAAGAAGATGATGGCACTGCTGACTGACCTTGACGTATGGGAACCAGACACCTCTCACGATTTGGTTGTTCTCAATTAAGCACACTACTGGGTCTCCAGACCAGAACGGGTAGCAGAGTTCTTGGCTCAGAATGAGATATGAGCATACCAGACAGCATGTGGAAGACAATCTTTTCCATGTATAATGCTCCTACTTGGAGCTGTAGTTGTCCCTGCAAGACTAGACTGTTCTTGAGTAGGGCTCGCCCTTCACCAGACAACACCCTTACTGGATTCTGGAGCTGTTGAACAGGAATCACACACTGACTTCGTATAGCTTGCAGCTTTAATACACCTGCTGAACCAAAGCTCCCACAAGGCATGGAAACAGTCATAGATTTTAGTGGAGAGGAAGTGCTCTCACCAAGGGCAGCCTCTCCTACTGGCCCAAGGTTTAGGAGTTTAAGCTTTTCAGGGCAGAAACCGTCAGGATGTTCCATACAACCGCAGCGATACTGAAAACCCTTCTCACGACTGGATTCAGGCTGCTGCTCCGCCACCCACTTTTGTCAGCCTTCTTGGGTTTTGCTCAGGTAGCTGCTTTTACAGGTTGAAGAACAGATGGTTTTTGGACAGTTTTTGACAGGCGTGATGGTTTTCCCACAGATGTCACCGGTCTTGTCCGTTTGTGGAAGCTTGGGAGGGAAGTCTTTGCAGAAGAAGCAGAACTAGGCACATCAAAGACTTTACGGAAGTCCATGAGGAAGGCCTGTTGGTCAGAAGTTATATGATCCCCTTCTTCCCAGAGGGCATTAGGAATCCCACCTTGACCCAATCAGAGAGAAATTGGGGAGCATACCATTAGTAATGGTGCAAGCACTGCTCCAGGAACACACGGCACTGTTTTGGATATTTGTCGTACCTTGGTGGATCTGCTGGGATGGGTTTTATTCTGGGAGCGCAAGTCGCAGGTTGAGAATGTACATCTGCAGGAACTGCAACTAGGGCAGGTGCAGCAAAAGTCAGGGATTCAGATCGGGTAAAAAACTTGTTCAGTAGCTAATGCTGGCAAAAAAAAGTTAAACTCGCTCTGAAAGCAAAAAGCCATGGAACTCAGCGAGGACCGTGGCCTGAGCAAACTGTAATGCTTGTGCCCAGACTGGATGGTGTGAGCGAGGATTGTGGCCCCATTGTGCCAAAAAGCAGACTAACCCTGGAGGGGCGTGACAAAGCAGGTACCTTGGTGTTCACTGGAGCCTCTAGTGGTGAGGTCAGGCTTGTGTGGTAGGTAGCTGAGAGGTACCACTCCAGGGCGGCATCTGGCAGTAGCAGCTGATCCCACAGGGGAACAGGACACTAAAGACAGGTGCAGGCAAGTACAGAAGAAAGCTGAGCTTTGGACTGACAAGTACTTGCAGGCACGGATGATGTACTGGCATGCAGGCAGGCATGGCTGGCACTCTGGCAGACAGGCGGGCATGGTTGGCACTCTGGCAGGCAGGCACGGCTAGCACTCTGGCAGGCAGGCACAGCTGGAACTCTGGCAGGCAGGTGGGCATGAATGGAACTCTGGCATGCAGGTGGGCATGAATGGAACTCTGGCATGCAGGTGGGCATGGCTAGCAGGCAGGGGTTCAGACAGGAGGAACAGGAACTGTTTCGGGAAGCACGGGAACACTGGCAGCTATGAGTGGGATAAGTGAACAGGTAGGATCCAGTTCAGACTGGAGGGACAGGAACTGTTTAAGGAAGGACAGGAGCACTGGCAGGTACGAGTGGGATAAGGGAACAGGTACGAACCAGTTCAAACTGGAAGGTCAAAAAGCCACAGATGTGGAACGGGAGCAGAGCAGTGCTGCAGGATGCAGGACGGGAGCAGAGCAAAGCTGCAGGATGTGGGACGGGAGCAGAGCAAAGCCGCAGGATGCAGGACAGGAGCAGAGCTGAGCCACAGGATGCTGGATGGGAGCAGAGCAGAGCCGCAGGATACAGGATTGGAGCAAAACAGAGCCGCAGGATGCGGGACGAGAGCAGAGCCGCTGAGGCAAAGAGAGAGCAGACCAGAGCCACTTAGGCAAAGAGGGAGCAGAGCAAAGCTGCTGAGGCAAAGAGAGAAGCATTGCTATGCAAAATGCGCGTCGGGTGTGGTGGGTGCCTGGACTTCTGATACCACTATAGGTAAATATCTATGACCTTTCTTTGGGGTGTGCCTTTGATATTGTGTTTATAATTGGGTGTTTTATTGATAACTCTATCTGTATGTACTGGTTTTACTACCCATTTCTTTATGATGTTATTTATCTTGGCTACTCCCATTGATATCTATGTATAATACATTTATGTAATTTTTTACTGGTCATATATATACTCCATTTCCATCTGTCCAGGTGACCCACCTGCTCTTTTGTGGTGTTCACTGGATATAATTCTTTTATGTATACTATATACTGATGTATTTATAATAAAGTATTTGTTTGATATATTATATGAGTCTTTTCTGACTTCTTTTTTGGTGCTTTGTATTATATTTTAATTTTGTAGGTGTCTTTCTGAGGCAAAGAGAGAGCAGAGCAGAGCCGTTGAGGAAAAGAGGGAGCGGAACAGAGCTGCTGAGGCAAAGACGGAGCAGACACAAGGCTGGACACAGCAGGTTTGGGAAGGCTTCAGACAAGGATACAAACAGGTACAGGTAAAGGACTTAGTTCAGACAAGGTCAGACATGGGAACAACTTCAGGAAAAAGGATTCAGGCCTGAGTATATTGCCCCAGGGTGACAGAAACAAGACACATAGAATACAGGTATGAGCATAACTATACAGCCCCCAGGGTGACAGAAATAGGACAGGACCTGGCAAATCATTAGCAGAAAACAGACAGAGTGTTTGCTGCTCAGGCATCTTCTAATTAGTGGAGATGCCTTAAGTGCCTGGTACCTCTTGGCAATAGGCTGGGGACACATTAGGAATGCACACACTGTCTCTATAAAACTCAGGAAGGGCAGGCGCCGCCACCCTAGAGCTCACAGCCAGGAAGTATGCACACACCAAGCAAAGGACACGTGATTTACAGCATGAAGCAGGCAGAGGGCAAAACTCACAGCATGGCCCGGAGTGGTGAGTCAGTGTATCAGCCTGATGGGATATGGGAAGCCATGCAATGATGCCTGTAGGAATGTTACAATGGTGGGAATGTCAACAGAGAGAAAGCTTAGAAACTAAGTGAAGAAATGGTCATTAAAGGCAGTGGCCGGTCCCAGTGGTCAGTATATGATGCCTACTTGGAGGTTGGAGGGAGAGTTGATATGGACAGAATGCACTTCAAATCAAGGTAGAGTGAGGGAGGGTAGAGGTGGGATAGGGTTGAAGGTGCAGTTGTTAGTAAGAAGAAGACTCACTCCTCCACCATGTCTATTGCCAGGGTGAAGAGTGTGGGTGAAGTGAAGGACACCATAACACAGCCCAGATGGGGAGGCTGTGTCAGAGGGCATCAGCCATGTTTATTTGAGGCCCAGGAAGGATAAGTTATGAAACGTAAAGGGGCTGTGAATAGCGGAGTATTTTGCAGTCGGAACTGGTATTCAAAAGTGCTCCAGAAAATGAGAGTGGCTGAGTGGGGGACAAAGAAATGGGTTTTATGTTGGAGAGATTGCGATAATTTGTAATAGGTGGTGGGTGATAGAAGGGAAAATTACTGTATTTTTCAGACCATAAGACGCACTTTTTTCCTCCAAATTTGGGAGGAAAGTGTGGGTGCGTCTTATGGTCGGAATGTAACGTGGGGAGGGAGGCAGGGGGCAGCGGTGGAGTGAGATCGCAGGAGGCAGGAAAATATCCCCTCCGCTGCAGGAATCCAGCGCTGGGGAAACCACTGATCCCGATACTTAAGTGCAGTGAATATTCATTAGCCGCTTCCCCGCCCACCTATCAGCTGAGCAGTGAGCCGGGAGCAGCAAATGACAGAGCCACATGGTTCCCCAGCGCCTGATTCCTGCAGCAGCCGGGAGATGTGTGTTGGAAGGAGAAGGAGGCGACAGGAGCAGAGTGCAGAAGGAGGCATCGCATACCTGACAGCACAGGGGCTGTGCTGATGCGAGGCTGAATGCTCCTGTGGAGGACCTGTGATGAGGTCATGAAAAGGGCGGGCTGGAGCATCACATGACCACACAACACCCTGCCTCTTCATGATGTCATCACAGGTCCTGCAGACACACTGTACAACAGAGAATTAATTAAAAGGTTAGTAATGACAGCACATAAAAAATCACTCTGCCATCCTGTGGTGGACTATAACTCCCAGCATGCCATAGGATCTGCAGGATATGCTGGGAGTTATAGTTCTCCCATGGGATCTTAAAGAAGCACTCCAGTGTTATTATTCAGTGCTGGAGTGGTGCTTTAAATATAAGCCCCGTGCCCCCATTCTTATACTAAACCCTCCAGCGTCTTCACATAGTACTTCACAGACACCACACTGGTCCCGTAGCACCATCTCCTACCCGTAGCTTCCAACATAATAACATACTATTATATATAATAACACCACACATAATAGTATGTTATTTATGTTATTAAATATTTTACCACATTTTTTGCTTCAAATATATTTTTCCCTATTTTCCACCTCTAAAACCTGGGTGCGTCTTATAGTCCGGTGCGTCTTATAGTCCGAAAAATACGGTAATGAGGGGTAACAGCCTTGGAGGTCCCGGATTAGAAGATATATCACCAGCGGTGAGGCGAAGCAGAGAGAGGTAGAGGAAATAGCAAAAGGAGAGTGGCCAACTTGTTTTGTGTTTTAGTAGGAGGGATCTGAGGTTAAAGAGCAGAGCTGCAGATGAGGTCAGGTAGGGAGGTAAGAAGGAAGGTGAGATAGACATTTGTATTTTGAATGCTGGGGATTGGTGGTAGGGAAGGAGAGTAAGGATTTATGGAGCAAAAACTGTAAGGACAAAAGTTAGCATTGTAAAAAGTAAGCGTGGGAAATAAGGAGGTAAGCACAGTTAACAGTGGTAGCGCTTACCTTCTGTTCACTTTTGGAATATTTATGATATATTTCTAATGTGCTCTTAAAAGCTGCACTTGATAATAATATACAGGTACATATCAATGCAGTTGTATAGATGTATCTCTATTTACAAGTGCAATCTGCTTCTGCTGCAGAATACAATGCACATTTAGGTACAAAAAAAAATATCCTATATATGACAGTGCATCCTGTGGCTCAGAACTTTTGCTACTGCCTCCAATGATAAATGTTGGAGCTTTGAGTCCCGGGGAGATCAGACTTCAAGAAAAAAGAAGAATGATTTAATTAAAAGAATTTTAAGTATTTAAAGCTGGTGTCGGGTTAGGAGGAATTACAGAGCTTTAAACACATTTATTGAAGACTGCAGGTGACAAGACATTTCAGACAGAGGGATTGAAAGTCAGAATGTTCATGATTGCTGACGTTGACAGCTGAGGGTTGCAGCCCCCAGCTGTCAGTTTTGCCTGGCTGGTTGTCAAAAATAAGGGGAAACACGTGCCATTTTTAAAATTTATTTATTTATAGCACAGGTGGCGGCTGATGAATACTCCCATCACCCGCCTCCTGCTCTCACTGTTATTGGCAGCAGTAGGTGTAGACTGATGAGAGATATAGTCTCATCAGCCACCACCTGCTGTTGCTGTTATCAGTTGAATATAACTCTCATCATTCTCCCCTGCTTGCGCTGATCGCCTGCAGAGCAGGGGAGAATGATGAGAGCTGTCTTCAGCACTTGGCATGGGGGAATAGCGCTAACTATACCACTGCTTCTCAGGTGCCGGTACGTGTCACACTGAAGACATCCCTTTGTGTCATCCATGTGAACATGTGCAGGACGCTTTGCGGCCTATGCTGCTGTTAAAAAACAGACATGTTAGCTTTTTTTTGTCCAGGGACACATAGTCCATTGAAATACACTGACATGTGCACAGACCCATTCACTTGAATGGGTCTAGGTGTGTAAGTGTCTCCAGACATGTGAAAACTGTCACCGCACATTCAGGACATACTGATGTGTAAAAGATTAAGTTCTCACGTTGAGCAGTTGGTGACTTTTTGATGCTGCTCATTTTTGCTGTGCAAAAGAAAGAAAAGTGGATGTGATTATGATAAATCTCATGCCCACTGTGCTTTAATGTAGAAACTAGAGATGAGCGAACCAGAACTTTAAAGCTTGGAGTTCGTACTAGACAGTTAGTGTCCGTTGTTAAACGCCGAACACGCCGAGAGAGGGTAATTTTTTTTCCAGATCCAAAGTTCGTGTCTCCATTGTTTTAATTGGGGTTTGGGTTCTGTTTTAATTTGGGTACAGTTCTGGTACCAGAACCGAACTTTTGGACTAAACTTTAGGTCGGGTACCAGAACACAAACTTCAATGGGTCCGCTCATCCCCAGTGGAAATGCATTAAAAATGCATGTAACCCAAACATGATAGTATCAATAAAGTTTTGTCAATGTCAAATACCAGGAAGTATTAAAAACTGGGCAGCTTTATTTAAAACATACAGTACCACACCAAGAGACAGAAGTCAAAAGACAACAGTCAAAAAGGCAACATCAGACGCTCACCAAATACTCATCACATGACATAGTCTAAGAGAATGATTATCAGATTGTTCTGTAAAAATTATCATCAGTCTTACAAGAATTGCAGTGAATCGTTACATTTATAGAGAGCTTTGTTTAGGTTACTCTTGGTTTATAATTAAGTCATCTGTATAAATGTCAGTACCATTCATGTGTTCATATAAGAGAGGAAAACAAAACTGCTTCTATATCTGTGATGTGATTAACACCTAATTGTAATACTATTGTAGGAACTCGAGGATTCTGATAGCGTGGGGCAATGAACAATCAGAGACGGGTTTCTTTGAATGCAAATAATGTATTTGTGAAACAGCAAAACACCCAAAAACAATATTCAAACAACCCGTAGTGACATGCAATGAGTCCATATATATATACACAAGTCCAGTTATATGAATCCGGATATATAAGTCTTTGAACCTCTATAGCGAGGGTGGTAAAGTTCTTACGACGGAGTCCTCACACAAATGTGACCACAAGGTAAGTCTGATGCACAGATAACGTGGCTGGATTTACACACTGCTGGTGTGTGAAGAGTCAGATCCAGGTATGCAGAAAACACAGGGAGGTCCAGGAACAAGTTAATCTCAGTTGTGGCTTAATTCAGTGAAGTCCAACAACAAGTTCATATGTCAGTAAGGTTCCAGTAACAGTTCCAACAGCTCTCACCAGAGGTAATGCACAAAGGGTTAAACAGCAACAGTTCAGAAACACAGTTCTTATCAGATGGAGTGAACCAAGGGTTAAATTCCCAAGTCAACAGTTTAGTGATAACACAGTACTCTGTGCAACTTACATATGCAGAGAATGTCCAGAGCCATGGGTAGAAACTGCTGTGGCTGAGAAACACCTGAAGATAAGGCTATGCACTTTCCTGGTAAATACACAAAAGATCTGTGAGGAACAAAGCAGCTGGGTTGCAGGGAAACGGAAGCAGAATATTCCAGCAGTGAAGCCAACACCTGAGCCAGGCTTTAAACAAACGAACAGGAAGTAGGGCACACAAAACAGCAAACTCCATTTTAACAAAGGGCAAAATCATTGACAAAGTTACCTAGAAAACCCGGAATACTGACACTAATATACAGTTTTACCTTGCAGGCTGTAAGAGTCATGTCAATTGATAATCAATGTCTCTCTATAATGCAGCATGCACTATTATGCAGATGTAGTTTTTCACTTTAATAGACACAAAGTCAATAAAATGTTGAATAGCCCTGGTTTCTACATATATTTTCTAAAATAAAACGTATATGACCTATCTTCAGAATGCCCTTTGTTACTAAATGAGGAGACATAAACCTGTATAAAGACCCAAAACCAGCAAACATGGCAAATTTTACTACAACAGACACAGAAACATTATACTGTATAATTAGGAAATCCAACTGACTGCGACAGCTTGTCGCTTAGAAATGAGCGAATTTACTTGTAACTAATTGGAGTAATTCTATACTTCTTGAAAAATTCAGATTAGTCAGGATTTACATTTTTTACACTTTATTTTGTGTTCCAATTCCAGCAAAATGGCAGCCAGATGTCTGGTATGCTGCTGGATTCTAAAGGCTGGGACGGGGTTAGAAAAATACTTATACCCACTTCTCCTAAAGCTACACTTGAACCTCTCCCGCCACCGCTCACCCTCCAATCAGCTCCTCTCATTTCTCATTTCTAACTTCTTCTCTTTCTGTGTCTCTGAAACTGCTGTTCTTCACTGCTCCCCATGCCATTAATATGCATTGCTCTGTAATTGGTCGCATGGGCAACAATGTACAGCTGTTCATCCTGCCGTGCTTGACAATTTGGGACCTAGTGAAGAATGGTAGTACTAGAGCCCTGAAAAGAGAAGACAACCACCAAAACTACAGTCTTGCCTGCAGATACCGGTAGGTCAGCAATAAAAATCATGGACAAGTGTGTCCATGGCCTGCTAGGAAAAGGTAGCAGAAGAAGAGCGGAAGAAGAGTACCAGATGGACGGGTATGCAATACTTTAGAACGTGCACAAATAATACAAGCAGATATGTGTTCACCAACATCCTGATGCAACCCTGGCCACCAAAAATGACAAGAAATGAGGTCCACAGTTGCCTTATCACATGGAAGACCAGCAAGCACAGAGTTGTGATGTTCCTTAATTACTTTACTGTGCAGATTAGATGGTACAAATAGCTTTCCTGAAGGGCAGGAGGCAGGGGCGTCTCCCTGGGCCTCCAACGCTTCACCCTCCAGTTTAGGGTACTATGCTGAATTGACTACCTCTGTCTGCAAAATTGGTGCAGGGTTCTCTTGGTAACTACCACCAGGGAAGCTCTGGGGCAAAGCATCAGCATTGACGTTTTTTACCCCTGGACGAAAATTGACAAACAAAATTGAACCTAGTAAAAAACTGGGACCATCTAGCTTACCTAGAGTTGAAGATATGAGAGGTTCTTATGGTCAGTGATAACAGTAATAGGATGGACAGCCCCTCTATCCAATGTCGCCATTCTTCAAATGCCAATTTAATCGCCAAAAGTTCTCTATTAAACATGACATAATTTCTCTCAGCTGAAGACAATTTTTTAGAAAAGAATGGTCGCCATTTAAAAGGGGATGGACCCTGAGACAGCACAACTACAACCCCCACCTCCGACGCATCAACCTCCATAACAAAGTGTTGGAAAACATTGTGTTGACTGAGTACAGGGGCCATGGCAAAACAGCTCTTTAGTGAGGAAAGAGCATGCAAGGCGGCATCACACCATTTGGAAAAATCAAACCCCTTCCTTGTCATGTCAGTAAGTGGTTTCACAATTACTGAATAATTTTGGATACGTTTCCAGCAAAAATGAGTAAAGCCTAGAAAATGTTGTAGAGCCTTTAGGTTCTCGGGACAGTCCCAATCAAGGACAGCACGGACATTCTCAGGGTTCATCTGAATACCCAAAGATGACAACAGATACCCCAAAAACTGCACCTCCTGGATGGCAAAAACACATTTTTCTAGTTTGGCATGTAGTTTGTTATCCCTTAAAATTTGCAGAACCTGTTTAACATGCCCCTGATGTGTCTCAAAATCAGGTGAGTAAATCAAAATATCATTCAGAGAAACCACCACAAACCTTCCCACCAAATGATGTAAAATATAATTTCGAAAAGCAAGACCAGACTCTCAAAATGACACTCAGGGTTATTGAATGCAATTTTCCATTCATCCCCATCGCTGATTCTAACCAAGTTGTAGGTCCCCCTTAAATCCAATTTGGAGACCTTAGCTCCTACAACCTGGCTGAACAGATCCGTAATCAGAAGAAGAGGGTATGGATCTCGGATGGTAATCTGATTTAATTCCCGGAAATATAAACAGGGACGTAGACCACCATCTTTTTTCTTCACAAAGAAGAACCCTGCCGTGATGGGCGAAGATGTCCCTTTTCCAAACTTTCCACAATGAAATCCTTCATTGCTTGTCTCTCAGGGCTGGAAAGATTATACAGTCTGGACTTTGGAAGTTTAGCTCCGAGGGTCAGGTTAATAGGATAGTGTAGAAAATATATCGTGGCACTACTGTGATTGGTGCACAAGTAGGGTCCCAACCCGTGACAATATAATAAATAATAACTTGGCACTCAACTTGTAAGTGTAAAATGAATTTTAATGCAGTACAAAACAAGGTTTGGTCCAACTGGACCTTCATCAAAGAACTGCAAAAAATCGTACATAATACAATACATTTAATGCCATATGACAAATAGATATTCTGAATATATCGAGAGAACTGAACTAGTTACAGACAAAAGTCCAAGTAATAGGGAATTAAAGCACTGAAAATAGTGACTGAAAAAAGGGGAGGAAGGAATCAGAGAACCTACCCGACTGCTTGATCAGCAAAATTAGATAAGTGTCCCAGATGCGAATATTGTTTATAAATGGAACCATAAACATCTGAATTATGCAAAATAGAAAAAAATAAAAAAAATAATAAGAACGCATAAATAAAATGTAAAAAAATAATAATATGAAAAAATAATATAAAAAAATAAAAGAATTAGGATGGCATACCTGAAAGTCATATGGATTATAACTGGGATTTGATGCCTAAAAGGAAACTTCTAGATTCCCCTAGATAAAGAGTGATCTTTGTGAGGTACCCATCTGTATATGAATAGAGGACCCAGGCTTATCAGAAAGTGTGCATAATACATACCAGTGGAAAATGATCAAACGCTACTATTTGCCAGCATCCACTGGGTTAATCACTGAAGTGGCCTAGATCAGGGATATAGCGCTTATTATAGGAGGTGAATATTATTACTGAGACAAGTGAGACAAACCCATAAGGTGTAACTTACTTATGGAGCAGGAAAAGGCACCTTAAGATATCACTGAAGTGACCTAGATCAAAGATACAGTGCTCATTTATTGCTAAATCGAGTGAGGCAAACCCATAAGGTATAACTTACTTATGGAGGAGGAGGCACCTTAAGATATTCACCTGGGGATGAGAAATATGTCGCCCTGTGGACGGTGAGATTGTGTCCCCGCATGGCAGATCAAATATATCAACATTAGATTATCCCCCAATTAGTACTTTACCAGTGATGGCGCAGTGGGTGTCCCAGTGAGGCTCTCAATGCGGTATCCACTGCTTGTTGAAGTGAGCTATAGCGTTGTAAGGACGCCATTATATGAGAGGAAGGTGGGGCTAAAACCGGAGCGCTAAACCGGAAGTGCGTCACAGTAAGTGACGTCACCTCTGCGTTCCTCTCCTGAAAGGCTTGCGTTCCAAGCGCCATCTTTGCTAGTGCAGGGCCAGCATAACTCCAAGAGAAGGGATTTGTGTTACACCTCTGATAGTACACAATACAGGCGCCATCTTAGGACTACAGAAAAATGGTGATCGCTACTTAATATGCCGATTACCATAATAGTATGGTTCTGGATGAAAGTGCTTGTGTTCTACCACAGATAGTGTGCATAATTACAAACAAATGATGGTATTAGCCTAATATGCCGGTTCCAATGATGTTATGAACAAAATTAAAAGGAGCAGTCGAGTAGGTGATGAATATAATAGGATCCAGAGGTAAGATCAGGAAGGAGAATTGCACGTTGTGATTCAATATAAAAGACTCTGTAAAAAGAAATACAGTCATTAGCATTATAATCAGGGTACAATGGTATACATATTTTTATAATCATATTATGGTGACGAAGGGAAAATAAATATCATAGCCATGGATAGCCTAAGTACAGTACGATATGCCAATGATACATTATTCGGTGGAATATTAAAATCAAATAAAGGACTGTAGATCATATTCCCTATTCAGACCGCATGGGGATAGGGTTTGCAATTCATGAATCCAATAAGACTCCCTTCTTTTCATGAAAAAGATACGATTGCCCCCCGGACTAGATGGTGTTATATGTTCTATTATCCAGGAACTTCAGTTGGGCTACAGAATGTCCCTTGGTTATGAAGTGGAATGCTATAGGCAATAATGTATTCTTGCATCGGATGGTAGATTTTTGTTTAGAGATTCTATTCTTAATTGGTTGTGTTGTTTCACCAACATATAGAAGGCCACAAGGGCACTTGATAAGATATATGACATAGGAGGAGTCACACGTGGAAAAGTCCTTAATTTGATATTTTTTGCCAGAATGTGGATGGTGAAAGACATCCCCTTTGAGGACATTGTACCTGTGTGCCTATATATCCGCCCTCACTAATGAATAACGAATGTTGGTGGGGGTTTAAAGCATGGTAGGAAGGGATTACAGAATTCCTTAACATTGGGATGTGCTGTCTTAAGAATGTCCCAGTGTTTCCTGATGGTGTGATGCAGTATGTGAACATAGGGGTGAAAAGTATGTACTAAAGGTATCCTATTGGTAACAGATCTCCGTGGGCCTTCCATAGGTTTTTTTGCCTCTATTAATAATCTGGGGGGATAGCCACGTTCCTCAAATTTTTTGTGCATTTCTTCCACCCTCTGTCTGCTCATGGTTGGATCAGAAACGATCCTGCGGACCCTGTGAAATTGTGACCGAGGTATGGATTTCTTGATTGCTGGAGGATGGAGGCTACCATAATGAAGGAGGCTATTGCTATCTGTCGGTTTTGTGTATAGATCAGTTGAAATTACCCCATCCGCATTTTTGTTTACCAAAGTATCCAGAAAACTGATATTTGATCTTGGCTAGAAGCAATAGTAAAGGACAAACCAGGCCAAGCCAGATTAATTCTGGTAAAGAATTGATTTAAAGAGTCGTTGGTGCCGGTCCAAATGCAAAAAATTTCATCTATAATTCTCTTCCAAACAAGACAGCTTGTTTTAAAGAGTGGGTCAGGATAAACTATCTCCTCCTCAAAATAAGCCATAAAGCTATTCGCATATGGCGGGGATACATTTGAGCCCATGGCTGTGCCCCTCGTTTGAAGATAATAGCTATCTTCCAACAGAAAGAAGTTCCTAGTGAGTACTATCATGAGAGTTCAATGCAAAGCTCAATAACTTCCGGGGGCTTATTGACTGTGGTGAGTAGGTGACGAGCACATGAGATGCCTTTTTGGTGAGGGATGGACGAGTATAAATCCTTCACGTCGAAGGAGACAAGTATAGCAGTATCAGGTACCGGGTGTTATGAATGTTTTAGAAATGAATTCTGAGCAGAAGCTCCCACTGGTGGTTACAAACGGTACTGAACCGTTCAATGAGGATTGGCAATCAGGAATCATGGACTGGCTGGATATAAGGGAGGTTTCCCCCCATCATGGTTGCCGGTGATCAATTGTTCTTGTCTCAACGTTATTTCCTGGTTCTCTTGGAAGCTTGCTGAGTCTTGCCTCTTCTCCTGCTCTCAGATAAGATATTTTCTGTTTTTTGCTTTTGTGCTTGCCATTTGCAATTTTCTCTGCATTTCTGTGAGGTTGGCCAGGTTCCCCTCCTCGGGGGCTTGGGCGCCTCTCGGTTCCTCTGGAGCCACTGTTGTTTGTTCATTTGCCTTTTCCAGTTTTTTCTGTGGCTGCGGCTTAGTTTTGTTACACCAGAGAACTAATTTAGGTGGTAGAGGTCGTGTGATCTCAGGTGTTTTTGCAATTAGTAGCGTTGATTTTTTTTAGGGTTTTTTTTGGATTGCAGTAAGTATCCTTCCTATCCTTTTCTGTCCAGGTAGATTGGGCCCCAGCGTTTGCTCATACTATTTTCTGTCTGTGTCTGTATTTTCTCTTGTCTAACCGCCATTACATGTTTGGGGTCTTCCTATGTTCTTTGGGGATCTGCTCCGGGGCAGATAGCTTTCCTCTTTCTATCTTTAGGTGTAGTTAGCCTCTCAGGCTGTGACGAGGCGTCTAGGACCAACGTAGGAATGCTCCACGGCTGCCTTTAGTTGTGGTGGTTAGTCAGGGTACTGCAATCCAGTAGATCCCAACCTCTCTGGTGTATTGCCGTTTTTGCCTGCTCTCCTCAGCTACCAAAACATAACAGTATCACCGGCCCAAACTGAAAATTATATGGTACTCACAGAAGGGAAAAATAGTGTGGAAAGAAAAAAGTTGTCAAGAGTTGTCAGAGATTTTTTTTTTTTTCTGTTTGTTGCATTTTTTTCCCCCTCTTTGTCTCTGTGTGCTGAGGAGGATTTTTTTTTTCTCTCAATGGAGTTTGCACAGTTGTCTGGCCGTGTGGATCAGCTTGCCACTGAAGTTCGGAGTATTGCTACCTATCTTGCAGGGTTGCCGGTTGTGGAACCTAGGATCCCCATGCCAGATTTGTTTTGGGGGGATTGAGCTAAATTTCTGAATTTCAAAAATAACTGTAAGTTGTTTTTTGCCTTAAAACCTAAGTCCTCAGGGAACGCAGCACAGCAGGTTCAAATTGTCATCTCTCTCCTGTGCGGCGATCCTCAGGATTGGGCTTTTTCCCTGACACCTGGGGACCCTGTTTTGAGTAATGTTGATGCATTTTTTCTGGCTCTGGGTTATTGTACGATGAACCTAATGTCACTGATCAAGCTGAAAAAACCTTGTTGGCATTAAATCAGGGGCTTGAGGACGCTGAGATGTACTGTCAGAAATTCCGAAAGTGGGCAGTTCTGACCAAATGGAATGATGATGCTTTAGCAGCCTTTTTTTTGAAGGGTCTGTCAGAGAATGTAAAAGATGTTATGATGGGTTTCCCTGCTCCCTCTGGTCTCAATGATTCTATGTCATTGGCGATTCAAATTGACAGACGTTTGCGTGAGCGTAGAGGTATGCGTGGAATGGTGTTGCCTTGTGAACCAGCTTCTGAACCCATGCAGTGTGATAGAGTGGCTTCTGGGGCACAGCGTCATGAATTTCGAAAACGCAATGGGTTATGTTTCTACTGTGGTGATGCCTCTCATGCTATTTCAGTCTGCCCTAAGCGGGGAAGACGTTTTGCACACTCAGTTGTCTTGGGTAGTGTTCAGACTAAATTTCTGTTGACTGTTACCCTGATTTGCTCCCTGTCCACATTTTCTGCTCAGGATTTTGTTGATTCGGGAGCAGCTATTAACCTGATGGATTTTGATTTTGCTAAACTTTGTGGGTTTCCCTTGATACCCCTATGGAAGTCTATTCCCCTACTGGGGATTGATTCTACCCCTTTGGCTGAGAATAAACCCCAGTTCTCTACTCAGGTGATAATGAGGGTTGAACCTGATCATCAGGAGAGTTGCAAATTTTTGGTGCTGTATAATCTGCATGACATTATTGTACTAGGTTTTCCTTGGTTGCAGTCTCATAATCCTGTTTTGGATTGGAAATCTGTGTCTGTAACCAGTTGGGGCTGCCAATGTGTTAATGCCAACACTCCTGTTTTTTCTGCCTCTCCCCAGGCTCAAGATGTGCCTGACTTTTTGACTGATTTTTCTGATGTGTTTAGCGAAAGTAAATCTACATCCTTGCCCCCCCATAGGAGCTATGACTGCGCTATTACATAGTAACATAGTTATTAAGGTTGAAGGAAGACTTTAAGTCCATCTAGTTCAACCCATATCCTATCCTAACCTGCCCTAACATGTTGATCCAGAGGAATGCAAAAAAAACCCAAGTGGCAAACAGTAAGCTTCACATTGGGGAAAAAAATTCCTTCCCGACTCCACATACGGCAATCAGACTAGCTCCCTGGATCAACGCTGTATCTAGGAAACTAGTGAATATAGCCTGTAATATTATACTTTTCAAGAAAGGCATCCAGTCCCCTCTTAAATTTTAGTAAGGAATCACTCATTACAACATTAGACGGCAGAGAGTTCCATAGTCTCACTGCTCTTACAGTAAAGAATCTGCATCTGTGATTATGGCTAAACCTTCTTTCCTCCAGACGTAGAGGATGCCCCCTGTCCCCGTCACAGGTCTAAGAGTAAAAAGATCATTAGAAAGGTCTTTGTACTGTCCCCTCATATATTTGTACATTGTAATAAGATCACCCCTAAGCCTTCGTTTTTCCAAACTAAATAACCCCAAGTGTAATAACCTGTCTTGGTATTGCAGACCCCCAGTTCTCTAATAACCTTGGTCGCTCTTCTCTGCACCCGCTCCAGTTCAGCTATGTCTTTCTTATACACCGGAGACCAGAACTGCACACAGTATTCTAAGTGTGGTCGCACCAGTGACTTGTATAGAGGTAAAATTATGTTCTCCTCATGAGCATCTATGCCTCGTCTAATGCATCCCATTATTTTATTTGCCTTGGCAGCAGCTGCCTGACATTGGCCACTAAATTTGAGTTTGTCGTCCACCCATACACCCAAGTCTTTTTCAGTGACAGTTTTGCCCAGTGTTTTACAATTAAGCACATAATTATACATCTTATTTGTTCTACCCAAGTGCATGACCTTACATTTATCCCCATTAAAGCTCATTTGCCATTTATCAGCCCAAGCTTCTAGTTTACATAAATCCTCCTGTAATATAAAATTATCCTCCTCTGTATTTATTACCCTGCGGAGTTTAGTGTCATCTGCAAATATTGAAATACTACTCTGTATGCCCCCTACAAGGTCATTAATAAATATGTTAAAGAGAAGCGGCCCCAATACTGACCCCTGTGGTACCCCACTGCTAACCGTGACCCAGTCCGAGTGTGCTCCATTAATAACCACCCTTTGTTTCCTATCCATGAGCCAGTTCTTAACCCACTTACACATATTTTCCCCTATCCCCATTGTTCTCATTTTATGTATCAACCTTTTGTGTGGCACTGTATCAAAAGCTTTTGAGAAGTCCATGAACACCACGTCCACTGCATTCCCTTGGTCCAGTCCTGAACTTACCCCTTCATAAAAGCTTATCAGATTAGTCTGACAAGAACGGTCCCTCGTAAACCCATGCTGATACTGTGTCATGAGGTTATTCAGCTTCAGATACTCCAAAATAGTATCCCTTAAAAAACCCTCCAGGATTTTACCCACAGTAGATGTTAAGCTCACTGGCCTATAATTTCCAGGTTCAGTTTTTGCCCCCTTTTTGAATATTGGCACCACATTTGCTATACGCCAGTCCTGTGGTACAGACCCAGTTATTATGGAATCTTTAAAGATTAAAAATAATGGTCTATCTATAACTGTACTTAATTCCTGCAGTACTCGGGGGTGTATCCCATCCGGACCCGGGGATTTGTCAACTTTAGTGATTTTTAGACGCCGCCGTACTTCCTGCTGGGTTAAGCATGTGACATTTAATGGAGAAATTTTTTTATCTCTGATCATGTTATCTGTCATGGGATTTTCTTGTGTAAATACAGTTGAAAAAAAGTCATTTAGCATATTGGCTTTTTCCTCATCCTCATCCACCATTTCACCCAGACTATTTTTAAGGGGACCAACACTATCATTTTTTAGTGTCTTGCTATTTATGTAGTTAAAGAATATTTTGGGATTATTTTTACTTTCTCTGGCAATGAGTCTCTCTGCCTCAATCTTTGCTGTCTTGATTTGCTTTTTACAGAATTTATTCAGTCTTCTGTATTCATTTAATGCCTCTTCACTACCTACTTGCTTTAATTCCCTAAACGCTTTCTTTTTGTCCCTTATTGCGCCCCTTACAGCTCTATTTAGCCATAGTGGTTTCCTCCTAATTCTAGCATGTTTATTCCCATAGGGTATATACTGTGCACAGGTCCTATTCAGGATACTAATAAACGTCTCCCATTTTCTTTGTGTATTTTTATGTCTCAGGATATCGTCCCAGTTTATTGCACCAAGATCATCTCTCATCCGTTGGAAATTTGCCTTCCTGAAGTTTAGTGTCCTTGTAACCCCTCGACTACACATCTTATTAAAGGATACATGAAAGCTTATTATTTTGTGATCACTATTACCCAAGTGACCCCCAACCCTTATATTTGATATGCGGTCTGGCCTGTTGGATAATATTAGGTCTAGCAGTGCCCCCCCTCTTGTTGGGTCCTGAACTAGCTGTGAAAGGTAATTGTCTCTCATAGTTGCCAAAAACTTATTACCTTTGCTGGAACTGCAGGTTTCTGTTCCCCAATGTATTTCAGGGTAGTTGAAGTCCCCCATAATAATGACTTCTCCTTGAGTTGCTGCTTCATCTATTTGCTTTACGAGGATATTCTCTGTTGCTTCCATTATTTTAGGAGACTTATAACAAACCCCTATCAATAATTTATTATTTTTCCCCCCTCCCCTAATCTCCACCCACAGAGACTCTACATCTTCATTAGATTCACAGATATCACACAGGATGGGTTTTAAGGATGATTTTACATATAAACACACACCCCCACCTCGCTTATTTTTACGGTCATTTCTAAACAGACTATAGCCCTGTAAATTAACCGCCCAGTCGTGGCTCTCATCCAGCCAAGTCTCAGATATCCCCACCATGTCATAATTATGTTCCAACAAAATTAATTCTAATTCCGCCATTTTGTTGGTGAGGCTTCTAGCATTAGTATACATGCACTTTATGTATCTCTCTGAACCTCTATTCTTTCTTAAATTATTAACTGTTCTAACCCCACCCCCATGCCACCCCCACCCCCAATTTCATTATTTGTGCCCAGGTCTCTATCTGTACTGCCTTCCCCTCCTATAAAATGAATACCCTCCCCCCCAGTCCCTAGTTTAAAGACTCCTCCAACCTTCTAGCCATTTTCTCCCCCAGCACAGCTGCACCCTCCCCATTGAGGTGCAGCCCATCCCTAGCATAGAACCTGTAGCCAACTGAGAAGTCGGCCCAGTTCTCCAGGAACCCAAACCCCTCCTTCCTACATTCTAATTCTTGAGCCACTTATTAACCTCCCTAATCTCCCGTTGCCTCTCTGGTGTGGCACGTGGTACCGGCAGTATTTCAGAAAATACCACGTTGGAGGTCCTTGCTTTAAGCTTGCAGCCTAATTCCCTGAAATCATCTTTAAGGACCTTCCACCTGCCTCTAACTTTGTCATTTGTCATATTGAATTAGTGCCTGGTAGTAAATTCCCTAAAGGTCGCCTTTTTAACTTGTCTGTACCTGAACATGACGCTATGCGGTCTTATATCAAGGAGTCATTGGAGAAGGGTCATATCAGACCATCCTCTTCACCCGTCTTTGTGGCCAAAAAGGATGGTTCATTAAGGCCGTGTATTGATTATCGTCTCTTGAACAATATCACTGTGAAATATCAATATCCGTTACCCTTGATTTCTGACCTGTTTTCCAGGGTGAAAAGTGCTACTTGGTTTACCAAGCTTGACCTCAGGGGGGCGTATAACGTTATTCGCATTAAGCACGGGGATGAATGGAAGACGGCATTTAATACCCCAGAGGGGCATTTTGAGTACCTAGTGATGCCCTTTGGGCTCACTAATGCTCCTTCCGTCTTCCAGTCCTTCATGAATGACATTTTCAGGGATTTTGTGGATAAATTTCTGATTGTTTATTTGGATGATATCTTGATTTTTTCCAATGACTGGGACTCTCATGTGAAACATGTTCGGACTGTGTTCCAGATTTTGAGAGAGAATGCTCTGTATGTGAAGGGATCAAAGTGTCTTTTTGGCGTACAGAGGATCTCATTTCTGGGATTCATTTTATCTCCATCTGTTATTGAAATGGACCCGGTCAAGGTTCAGGCCATCTGTGATTGTGTCCAACCAACTTCATTAAAGGCTCTTCAGAGATTCTTGGGTTTTGCCAATTTTTATCGTAAATTTATTGGTAATTTCTCTGTTATTGTTAAACCATTGACCGATTTGACCAAAAAGGGTTCTGATGTGGTGAATTGGCCTCCTGAGGCAGTCTCTGCATTTCAGGAACTTAACCCCTTCCCGACCTGTGACGCCACGTAGGCGTCATGAAAGTCAGTGCCAATCCGACCCATGACGCCTATGTGGTGTCATGAAAGGATCGCGTTCCTGCGGGCCGGGAGACCGGGGTCACTCAAAGGTCACCCGACCCGCCGGCACAGGACCCTTTGTACTTCACCACAGGGGGGTTGGCTTAACCCCCCCGTGGCCACGATCGCTCTGATTGGCTGTTAAAAGTGAAACAGCCAATAGGAGCAATGTGTAATATTTCACCAATTTAATTGGTGAAATATTACAATCCAGCCATGGCCGATGCTGCAATAGCATCTGCCATGGCTGGACACCGAGCCCTGACCCCCCCACACGGATTCACGGCGGCGATCGGCCGCCGCCACCGAAAGACGGCGGTGATCGGTCACCGCCGTCACTAAAAGCTCCCCTCCTCCTTTGCTCCGCTGCCCCCACCTTCCGATCCCCCCCCCTAACCATCCGACCCCCCTACTCACCTCTCCCGATCCACCGATGTCCCTGGATCGGTCACGGCGTCCGCCCGGGCCTCTTCATGGGCGCCGCCATCTTGGAAAATGGCGGGCGCATGCGCAGTGCGCCCGCCGGCCGGCGCATGCGCAGTGCGCCCCCCAGTGTTCAAAAATTTATTTTGATCACTGTGATAAACTGTCACAGTGATCAAAATAAAAAAAAGTAAATGAACCCCCCCTTTATCATAGGTAGGGACAAATAAAAAAATAAAGAATTTTTTTTTTTTTCCTAGCGGATTTTGCTGCTGATCCGCGGCGGATATTGCTGCGGATCCGCGGCGGATTTCGCTGCTGATCCGCGGCGGATTTCGCTGCTGATCCGCGGCGGATTTCGCTGCTGATCCGCGGCGGATTTCGCTGCTGATCCGCGGAGGATTTCGCTGCTGATCCGCGGCGGATTTCGCTGCTGATGATTCGCTGCTGCGGATTTCGCTGCGGATCCGCGGCGGTTTTCGCTGCTGATCCGCGGCTGATTTCGCTGCTGATCCGCGGCTGATTTCGCTGCTGATCCGCGGCTGATTTCGCTGCTGATCCGCGACTGATTTTGCTGCTGATTCGCTGCTGATCCGCGGGGGATTTTGCTGCGGATCCGCGGCTGATTTTGCTGCGGATCCGCGGCTGATTTTGCTGCTGATCCGCGACTGATTATCTGCTGATTCATCTGCGCTAGCGGGTATAGCATAACGCGATCGCGTTATGCTATACCGTTACCAGCCGGTCAACGCTACGTGTTGAACGGGCTGGTAAAACGCAATATGAACCCAGCCTTAGGGTTAGAACTAGGGTTAGGGTTAGCATTAGGGTTAAGGTTAGAATTACGGTTAGGGTTGGAATTTGGGTTAGGGTTGGAATTAGGGTTAGGGTTGGAATTAGGGTTAGGCTTGTGGTTAGGTTTATGGTTAGAGTTGGTATTAGGGTTAGGGGTGTGTTTGGGTTAGGGTTATGATTAGGGTTTGTATTAGGGTTAGGTGTGTGTAGGGGTTAGGGTTGGGGTTAGGGGTGTGTTGGGGTTAGGGTTGGAGTTAGAATTGAGGGGTTTCCACTATTTAGGCACATCAGGGGGTCTCCATACGTGACATGGCGCCACCATTGATTCCTGCAAATTTTGCATTCAAAAAGTCAAACAGTGCTCCCTTTATTCCAAGCCCCGACGTATGCCCAAACAGTGGTTTATCCCCACATATGAGGTATCAGCGTACTCGGGAAAAATTGCACAACAACTTTGGGGGTTCTAATTTCTCCTGTTAACATTGGGAAAAAAAATTGGGGACTAAAAATTATTTTTGTGGAAAAAAAATGATTTTATATTTTCACGGCTCTGCGTTATAAACTTCTGTGAAGGACTTGGAGATTCAAAGTGCTTATCACACATCTATAGGAGTTCCTTGTGGGATCTAGTTTCCAAAATGGGGTCACTTGTGGGGAGTTTCTACTGTTTAGGCACATTAGGGACTCTGCAAACGTAACATGACGCCCGAAGACCATTCCATCAAGTGGGCATTTCAAAACGTCACTACTTCCCATCCGAGCCCCGACGTGTGCCCATACAGTAGTTTTCTCCCACATATGGGATATCAGCATACTCAGGACAAATTGGACAACAACTTTTGGGGTCTAATTTCTCATGTTACCCTTGGGAAAATAAAAAAATTGGGGACTAAAAGATCCTGATTGTGGAAAAAATATGATTTTTTTATTTTCATGCCCGGGCGTTATAAACTTCTGTGTAGCCCTTGGGGGTTCAAAGTGCTCACCACACATCTAGATAAGTTCTTTGCGGGGTCTAGTTTCCAAAATGGGGTCACTTGTGGGGAGTTTCTACTGTTTAGGCACATCAGGGGCTCTGCAAACGTAACAAGATGCCCGCAGACCATTCCATCAAGTCGGCATTTCAAAGCGTCACTACATCCCTTCCGAGCCCTGACGTGTGCCCAAACAGTGGTTCCCCCCACATATGGGGTACTATTGTACTCAGGACAAACTGGACAACAACTTTTGGGGTCCAGTTTCTCCTGTAACCATGGTGAAAATAAAAAATAGTGGGCTAAAAAATCATTTTTTGAGAAAAAAAAATGATTTTTTATTTTCACGGCTCTGCGTTATAAACTTCTGTGAAGCACCTGGGGGTTTAAAGTGCTCACTATGCATCTAGATAAGTTCCTTAGGGCGTCTAGTTTCCAAAATGGGGTCACTTGTGGGGGAGCTCCAATGTTTAGGCACACAGGAACTCTCCAAATGCGACATGGCAACCGCTAAATATTCCAGCATATTTTCCATTCAAAAAGTCAAATGGCGCTCCTTCCCTTCTGAGCCCTGCCGTGCACCCAAACAGTGGTTTATGACCACATATGAGGTATCTGTGTACTCAGGAGAAATTGCCCAACAAATTTTAGGATCCAATTTATACTGTTGCCCATGTGAAAATGAAAAAAACTGAGGCTAAAAGAAAATTTTTGTGAAAAAAAAAGTACTTTCTTTTTTTTACGGATCAATTTGTGAAGCACCTGGGGTTCAAAGTGCTCACTATGCATCTAGGTAAGTTCCTTAGGGGTCTAGTTTCCAAAATGGGGTCACTTGTGGGGGAGCTCCAATGTTTAGGCACACAGGGACTCTCCAAATGCGACATGGCATCCGCTAAATATTCCAGCATATTTTCCATTCAAAAAGTCAAATGGCGCTCCTTCCCTTCTGAGCCCTGCCGTGCGCCCAAACAGTGGTTTATGACCACATATGAGGTATCTGTGTACTCAGGAGAAATTGCCCAACAAATTTTAAGATCCAATTTATACTGTTGCCCATGTGAAAATGAAAAAACTGAGGCTAAAAGAAATTTTTTGTGAAAAAAAACTACTTTCTTTTTTTTACAGATCAATTTGTGAAGCACCTGGGGGTTCAAAGTGATCACTATGCATCTAGATAAGTTCCTTAGGGGGTCTAGTTTCCAAAATGGGGTCACTTGTGGGGGAGCTCCAATGTTTAGGCACACAGGGACTCTCCAAATGCGACATGGCAACCGCTAAATATTCTAGCATATTTTCCATTCAAAAAGTCAAATGGCGCTCCTTCCCTTCTGAGCCCTGCCGTGCGCCCATACAGTGGTTTATGACCACATATGAGGTATCTGTGTACTCAGGAGAAATTGCCCAACAAATTTTAGGATCCATTTTATCCTGATGCCCATGTAAAAATGAAAAAATTGATGCTAAAAGAAAATTTTTGTTGGAAAAATTAAAATGTCCATTTTTTCCTTCCACGTTGCTTTAGTTCCTGTGAAGCACCTGAAGGGTTAATAATCTTCTTGAATGTAGTTTTGAGTAGCTTGAGGGGTGCAGTTTTTATAAAGGTGTCACTTTTGGGTATTTTCTGCCATATAGACCCCTCAAAGTGACTTCAAATGTGAGGTGGTCCCTAAAAAAAATGGTTTTGTAAATTTTGCTGTAAAAATGAGAAATCGCTGGTCAACTTTTAACCCTTATAACTTCCTAACAAAAAAAATGTTGTTCCCAAAATTGTGCTGATGTAAAGTAGACATGTGGGAAATGTTATTTATTAACTATTTTGTGCCACATAACTCTCTGGTTTAACAGAATAAAAATTAAAAATTTGAAAATTACAAAATTTTCAGAATTTTCGCCAAATTTCCATTTTTTTCACAAATAAACGCAAAAATTATCGACCTAAATTTACCACTAACATGAAGCCCAATATGTCACGAAAAAACAATCTCAGAATTGCTAGGATCCGTTGAAGCGTTCCTGAGTTATTACCTCATAAAGGGACACTGGTCAGAATTGCAAAAAATGGCAAGGTCTTTAAGGTCAAAATAGGCTGGGTCTTGAAGGGGTTAAACAGAGATTCACTTCTGCTCCTGTTCTACGGCAGCCTGATGTTTCTCTGCCATTTCAGGTGGAGGTTGATGCCTCTGAAATTGGGGCAGGTGCCGTTTTGTCCCAAGGAGATCCTGAGACCTCTAAAAGTAACCCTTGTGCTTTTTTCTCTCGAAAATTTTCTCCAACTGAACGTAATTATGACGTGGGTAATCAGGAGTTATTGGCCTTGAAGTGGGCTTTTGAAGAGTGGAGACATTGGCTGGAGGGAGCCAAACATCAGGTGGTGGTCCTCACGGACCATAAGAATCTGGTTTATCTGGAATCAGCCAAGCGACTTAATCCTAGACAGGCCAGGTGGGCCTTGTTTTTCACACGTTTTAATTTTGTGGTTTCCTTTCTTCCTGGCACTAAGAATGTTAAGGCGGATGCCCTCTCGAGGAGTTTCCTTGCGGACTCTCCTGAGTTATCTGATCCTGCTGTTATTTTGAAAGAGGGTGTAGTTCTTTCCGCCATCTTGCCCAATTTGAGACTGGCTCTGAAGGGGTGTCAGGAGGATAAACCCGAGCGCTGCCCTCTTGGGAAATTGTTTGTCCCAGACCAGTGGAAGAAGAGTGTGATGTCTGAGATTCATTGTTCTGCGTTGGCCGGTCATCCCGGAATTTTTGGTACCAGAGACTTGGTGAGTCGGTCCTTTAGGTGGCCTACTTTGTCACGTGACGTCAGGGAGTTTGTGCAGTCCTGTGTGACTTGCTCTCGCTCCAAGCCTTGCTCTCGCTCTAGTGGTTTGTTAATGCCATTGCCTGTGCCCAAGAGACCATGGACCCATATCTCTATGGATTTTATTTCCGACCTCCCTGTTTCTCAGAGAATGACCGTTATCTGGGTGATTTGTGATAGGTTTTCCAAGATATTACATCTTGTGCCATTACCTAAGTTGCCTTCCTCCTCCGAATTGGTGCCTTTGTTCCTTCAGCAGGTGGTTCGGTTACACGGCATTCCTGAGAACATTGTGTCTGACAGAGGAGTCCAGTTTGTTTACAGATTTTGGAGGACTTTTTGTTCTAAACTTGGTGTTCAATTGTCTTTCTCCTCTGCTTTTCATCCTCAGACCAATGGACAAACTGAGAGAACAAACCAGACATTGGAGACTTATCTGAGATGCTTTGTGTCTGCTGATCAAGATGACTGGGTCTCTTTTTTGCCTTTGGCTGAGTTTGCTCTTAATAATAGGGCAAGCTCTGCCACCTTGATGTCTCCATTTTTCTGCAATTTTGGGTTTCACCCTCGATTTTCTTCGGGACAGACAGAGGCTTCTGTCTGTCTGGGTGTTGACTCTGTTGTGGAGTTTATGCAGCAGATTTGGGACCAGGTAGTGGAGAGGTTGTCCCTTTCTCAGGATAAGGCCCAGCGGTTTGCCAACCGGCATAGGACTGATGGTCCTCGGTTTAAAGTGGGGGACTTGGTCTGGTTGTCCTCAAGAAATATCCCTATGAGAGTTGCATCTCCTAAGTTTAAGCCTAGGTTCATAGGACCTTATAAGATCATGGAGATTCTTAATCCTGTTTCCTTTCGTTTACTTCTTCCAGGGACATTTAAGATCCATAACGGGTTCCACAAGTCTTTATTGAAGAGGTTTGTCGAGCCAGTGGTTCCTATGGCTGCGCCCCCTGACCCTGTTTTGGTTGAGGGCAATCTGGAGTATGTGATTGAGAAAATATTGGATTCTCGTTTTTCTAGACGGAAACTCCAGTATTTGGTTAAGTGGAGAGGTTATGGTCAGGAGGACAATTCTTGGGTGTTTGCTTCGGACATCCATGCTAGGAGACTGATCCGTGCGTATCACAGAGCTCATCCTGACCGACCTGGTTGCACAAATGAGGGTTCGGTGACCCCTCCTCAAGGGGGGGTACTGTTATGAAATTTTTAGAAATGAATTCTGAGCAGAAGCTCCCTTTGGTGGTTACAAACGGTACTGAACCGTTCAATTAGGATTGGCAATCAGGAATCACGGACTGGCTGGATATAAGGGAGGTTTCCCCCCATCATGGTTGCCGGTGATCAATTGTTCTTGTCTCAACGTTGTTTCCTTGTTCTCTTGGAAGCTTGCTGAGTCTTGCCTCTTCTCCTGCTCTCAGATAAGATATTTTCTGTTTTTTGTTTTGTGCTTGTCATTTGCAATTTTCTCTGCATTTCTGTGAGGTTGGCCAGGTTCCCCTACTCGGGGGGCTTGGGCGCCTCTCGGTTCCTCTGGAGCCACTGTTGTTTGTTCATTTGCCTTTTCCAGTTTTTTCTGTGGCTGCGGCTTAGTTTTGTTACACCAGAGAACTAATTTAGGTGGTAGAAGTCGTGTGATCTCAGGTGTTTTTGCAATTAGTAGCGTTGGGTTTTTTTAGGGTTTTTTTTAGATTGCAGTAAGTATCCTTCCTATCCTTTTCTGTCCAGGTAGATTGGGCCCCAGCGTTTGCTCATACTATTTTCTGTCTGTGTCTGTATTTCCTCTTGTCTAACCGCCATTACATGTTTGGGGGCTTCCTATGTTCTTTGGGGATCTGCTCCGGGGCAGATAGCTTTCCTCTTTCTATCTTTAGGTGTAGTTAGCCTCTCAGGCTGTGAAGAGGCGTCTAGGACCAACGTAGGAACGCTCCACGGCTGCCTTTAGTTGTGGTGGTTAGTCAGGGTACTGCAATCCAGTAGATCCCAACTTCTCTGGTGTATTGCCGTTTTTGTCTGCTCTCCTCAGCTACCAAAACATAACACCGGGCCAAAGCCTTGAATTACTTGAAAGAAGTTCCCTGTGTCAAGGAGAAAGGATGGAGCTAATCGTGACAAGGGTATGAAGATCTTCTCAAGAAAAATTGAGAGAGGCGACAAAATGGAATCCGTAGAGGCCACTATAGGTCTCCCAGGGGGGTTATCTAAGCTTTTGTGAATCTTAGGTAGGCAGTAAAACACAGGAGTAATAGGATCTTGTTTAATAAGAAAATCCTGTGTTTTAGAATCGATGTCTTGGGAGACATATTGTGTCAAGGTCTGTTGGATTAAAGCCCTGAGTTCACTGGTAGGATTGGCCAGAATAAGTAATATGGGCGCACTGCACAGTCTAACCATAAATACAGGGGATGCAAAGGTGATCCAAAAAGTATGCACAAAAAAGGAGAGAAAAAGCGACCACCAATATAAATGCACACCACCAATGGCAATATCATAGAACAAAAGAAACTTTATTGACAAAGATCATTAAAAACATTAAAAACAATGAGCAACAGCCCCCATGTATCCTACTACAACATGTTGCATAAGAATAACAAATTGTATAATAACTCTCCTCCTATGAATGATTAATAATACCAAGGTGACACATGGAAATACAGAGAAATAATGTAATCCTAATGGTCCACATGTGGAAAAAACCTAAAGCATGCTGGGAATAACTCCACAAGAAAAAAAAGTGTTAGACCTGATGAATGGCCTCATGTGCAAATATAAGCCATATGAATGAATACCTGAGGCAAGGTTAGAACATAGCACATATATAGAGAAAAGTGCTGCAATAAATATATATACACATATAGTATAGCATATAGCAGGCACAATGGTACTGGTTCAAAATAAAGGACCATATGATCCAAATGCGCACATATGTAAAGACCCAGAGCGTCTGTGCAAAGATGCCTCAGGAAAAATTGTTAGACCTAATAAGGAACCTCATAAGTGAATTGAATGATATAAATAGATAATGCATAGAGGTTTTTTTTTTTTTTTTGCAGTTATTTGTGGGTTTTATATTTGTTCTCATTGTTATCATTCTTATAACATAACCATTTTTTGCATATATTTATATTATATATCCGACAGACATGTGGTGCAGTGTATCTGTATCTCACACTTATTGGTTGTGGTATCGGTATTTGATATAAATTTGCTCTATTGGATTTATAATTATAATGTTCTTTGATTTATATCATTACTTATCTGCTTATGCATGCTAATACTATATATTTATACATGTATTTATTGATTATTGTCTACTTTCCATTTCATATGTGCTCATAATTGCTGGCCATGTCTGCCCCCTTTTGATAGGGAGAGGGATTTATCCTCAGAGTCTTTACATTTCCACATTCGATCCCTCCACTATGCAGTGCTGCTCTCTCTGACCGACGCTTGCATAGTGGAGTTTTTCATGAACAGACATCTGCTCACTCCCACTTCCTGATGCGTCATCCCTGCTCCCCTCCATGGACACCAGCACGCATGTGGCTTGCATATGGGCACCCCCCGCTGTTGATATCCTGCTCTCCATGCTCCTCATCATGACTCTGCCTTATTTGGTGCACATGTGAGCTTTCCTTTGGCTATATGTTTCATGCTTAGCCATTTATTCATGGTCCTTTCATGGACACATGTTATGTGATTCCAACAATCTGTTTCATTTCTTATTGTTCCTTTTATTTTACTTTGTGGCTGACTATCCTGTGGACATGGTGTTAGGGTTCGAGTTCCCGCTGCTGCACAAGGGGAGTCTCGAACCAGTCCCGCTGCGGTCCCCCATTCATCTCCGGCCGCAGTGGAGCCTGCTCAGCAGAAACGTCGGTCCCAGCATCTTGCCCATTCCAGTACTGTGCAGAGACTTGCTGCTGCCTCTCCTGGATCTGCTATTATAGCCAGTACTGGAGCAGACGTCTTTGGGACGAAGTCCTGCGTTTCCCCTTCTGAGCATGCCCAGGGTAAGATCTCTCATTGGAGATCAGGTGTCACATGTTCAGGTACTGCAGCAGCTCCTATTGGTTCGCCAGGAAGGTCCTGAAACTACATGTGTTTGGAACAGTTTCTCATTGGTCCTTGTTTCTGGCAGGTCCTGTAGCTGTTGCTATAAAATGGTGGCATGGCTGGGCCGCCATGCGCTAATATCAATTGTCATATGCTTTGCTCCAGTGTGGTCATGCGTGTGTGTGGTTAGGGCCCGGCTGAAATAAGCCCCTAGAATACCGACTTAATCGGTGAGGAGTTTGGTATGGTAGCTGGTCAGGGTCGGTGTCCTAGATGCCCTAGATTGCCGGCGTAACCGGTGAGGAGTTTGATTGCCGTATTCAGGGCCTGGCGTTCAGACGCCATAGATTGCGGGTGACTCCCGCGAGGACATTAGCGCATGATCACGTTCTATGTTCGCTTAGCAGTTAACTGTGTACCTGGGTGCCTGACAGGACACAGAAGTTTGTCTCAGCGGCTCTGTGACGTAACAGGGTTCGCTTTCAACGCTAGACAGCGCCCTAGCGTGTTTATTTTGCGACTCAGTTGTGTTAAGTGAGTTTGCACACATCGCCATATAGCGCTGCGGCACTCCTAGAGGTTCTGCGGATTAACAGAGTTCGCACATATTGCCACAGCGCGTTACGGCGTTTATTTTGGCGACTCTGCGGAATAACAGAGTTCGCTTCTTGCGCCATTTTACTAACAGCAGGCTCCGCCTGCATGGTGGACCCCAGGCTGCGAACGCACCTCTCCATAATATCTATTAGGTGCGTTCCGCAGGCCCTTAACATATAGAGGCTGCTGCGGTGTATATAGAGGCTGCTGCTGGGGTGTATATAGAGGCTGCTGCTTCTGGGGTGTATATAGAGGCTGCTGGGTGTATATAGAGGCTGCTGCTGGGGTGTACATGGAGGCTGCTGCTGGAGTATATGTGGAGGCTGCTGCTGCTGGGGTACATAGAGGCTGCTGCTGGTGGGGTGTACGTGGAGGCTGCTGCGGGATAACAGAGTTTGCTTCTTGCGCCATTTTACTAGCAGCAGGCTCCGCCTGCACGGTGGACCCCGGGCTGCGAACGCACCTCTCTACATCTTATATTTGGTGCGTTCCGCAGACCCTAACACATGGTCTTTTTTTTTTTTTTTTTTCTTCACATCTCATGTACTTGCTATTTGGTGCAGAGCTTTGTTTTATATAGGTGCTATGTTTAATTCTTCCTCAGGTACCTCAGATATCTATTTATATCATTCAATTCACTTATGAGGTTCCTTATTAGGTCAAACAATTTTTCCTGAGGCATCTTTGCACAGACGCTCTGGGTCTTTACATATGTGCGCATTTGGATCATATGGTCCTTTATTTTGAACCAGTACCATTGTGCCTGCTATATGCTATACTATATGTGTATATATATTTATTGCAGCACTTTTCTCTATATATGTGCTATGTTCTAAC
>JARQOD010000001.1:801734489-801793502 GCA_033576555.1 Oophaga sylvatica
CATACAATGGTTGATATTAGCGCATGGCGGCCCAGCCATGCTACCCTTTTATAGCAACAGCTACAGGACCTTCCAGGAACAAGGACCAATGAGAACCTGTTCAGAAGACTAGTAGTAACAGGGCTTTCCTGGCGGGCCAATAGGAGCTGCTGCAGTACCTGAGCATGTGACCCCTGATCTCCAATGAGAGATCTCACTCTGGGCACGCTCAGAAGGGAAAATGCAGGACTTTATCCCAAAGACGTCTGCTCCAGAACTGGCTATAATAGCAGATCCAGGAAAGGCAGCAACAAGTCACTGCCCAGTAGTGGAGTGGGCAAGACGCTTGGAACGACGTCTCTGCTGAGCAGGCTCCACTGCGGCCGGAGATGAATGGGAGACCGCAGCGGCACTGGTTCGAGACTCCCCTTGTGCAGGAGCGGAAACTCGAACCCTAACATTACCCCCCTCCTAGTGCCCCCCCCTTCTCTGGGCCTCGCTGCGTTCAAAGACAGCGATGAGCTGCGGAGCGTGAACATGCTCGGCAGGCTCCCAAGACCTATCCTCAGGCCCATAGCCCCTCCAGTCCACCAAATAAAACTTTTTGCCCCGTACCACCTTACATCCCACGATGGCGTTCACCTCATGGTCATCCGCAGATGAACCCGATGTCCCGGCAGATGACTCAGAAAACCGGGACATGAGCACGGGTTTCAGGAGGGACACGTGAAAGGTGTCGGAGATACCCAGGCGTGGTGGAAGAGCTAAACGGTATACCACAGGGTTAACCTGCTCGAGGACCTTGAAAGGACCCAGGTATCGGGGTGCCAACTTAGTGGACTCAACTCGCAGCCTGATGTTACGGGCGGAGAGCCACACCAAATCCCCAGGAGCAAATGTAGGAGCGGGGCGCCGATGGGCATCGGCCGAAGACCTCATCCTCTCTTTGGAGGCCTGAATGGCATCCTGCGTGCGGTCCCAAATGTCCCGTGCCTCCACAGCCCAGTCTGCCACCCTGGAATCGGCGGAAGACACGGGCATAGGCACTGGTACCCGCGGATGCTGACCGTAGTTCAGGAGGAATGGGGTCTGTCCGGTGGAATCAGCCACAGCATTGTTTAATGCAAACTCAGCCCATGGTAGCAAGGATGCCCAGTCATCCTGCCTGGCTGAGACAAAATGTCGTAGATAGGTGACCAAGGTCTGGTTGGCCCTCTCTACCAACCCATTCGTCTCAGGATGGTACGCTGAAGAGAGATTTAACTCAATACTGAGTAGACGACAAAAGCTCTCTCCAGAACCGAGACGCAAACTGGGGACCTCGGTCACTGACAATCTTGTCCGGCATGCCGTGTAAACGGAAGATGTGCCTAACAAACAACGCTGCCAGAGCCCGTGCAGAAGGTAACCGTGGTAGTGGCACCAGATGCACCATTTTAGAGAAATGGTCGGTGATTACCCAAATGATGGTGCAACCCCGAGACTTGGGCAAGCCCACCACAAAGTCCATCCCAACCATCTCCCAGGGCCTGTCTGCCACCGGCAAAGGGTAAAGTAACCCAGCTGGCCGTTGTCGTGGAGACTTATTTTTGGCGCAGGAGACACACGCCCGAACATAGTCTCCAACATCACGGACCATATGCGGCCACCAATATGTCCTCGCCAGCAATTCAGATGTCCTCTTTGCCCCAAAGTGTCCACCCACCCTGGACGAATGTGCCCAAGAGAGTACCTCCGGTCGCAAATTAGTAGGCACAAAAGTCTTGCCCGGGGGCACAGACTCTAGCGAAACCGGGGCCACTGTTCTCAGGCTCTCTGTGGGGACGATAAGCCGAGGCTCCTCCACCTCCTCCTCCGAGGACACCACAGAGCGAGAGAGAGCGTCGGCACGAATGTTCTTCTCTCCCGAGAGGAAATGCAGTGTGAAATGAAACCAGGAGAAGAACAAGGACCATCTGGCTTGGCGAGAATTAAGCCGCTGGGCTGTCTGAAGATATACCAGGTTTTTGTGATCCGTAAAGACTTGGAAGGGAAAGCGAGCTCCCTCCAACAGATGTCTCCACTCCGAGAAGGCCAACTTCATTGCTAGCAACTCCCTGTCCCCGATGGAATAATTCCTCTCTGCTGGTGTGAAGGTCTTGGAGAAAAAGAAGCATGGATGCTTCCGACCTTGAGCATCCTTTTGGAAGAGGACTGCTCCTGCACCAACGGACGAGGCATCCACCTCCAATATAAATGGCTTATCAACATCGGGGCGATGTAGGATGGGAGCTCTAGCGAAATGAGACTTAATAGACGTGAAGGCCTTGGAGACCTCTTCAGACCACAATTTGGGATTAGCTCCCTTTTTGGTAAGGGCAACCACGGGAGCTACCAAAGTTGAGAAGTGGGGAATGAACTGACGGTAGTAATTAATGAACCCCATAAAGCGCTGCACCGCCTTTAGAGAGTGGGGTTCTTGCCAGTCCATCACCGCCTGTAGTTTGGCAGGATCCATAGCCAATCCCTGGGCGGAGATGATATAGCCCAGGAAAGGTAAGGACTCCTGCTCAAACACACATTTCTCCAACTTTGCGTAAAGGGAATTTGCCCGTAGGAGGTCGAAGACCCTGCCAACATCCCTCCGGTGGGAGTCAATATCTGGAGAGAAGATGAGTATATCATCCAGATAGACTACGACCGAGGTGGAGAGCATATCCCGGAAGATGTCATTGACAAAGTCTTGGAAAACGGCTGGAGCATTACAGAGCCCAAAGGGCATCACCAGATATTCGTAATGCCCATCCCTGGTATTAAAAGCCGTCTTCCATTCGTCCCCCTCACGGATGCGAATCAGGTTATAAGCACCGCGCAGATCTAGTTTAGTGAATACCCTTGCTCCCCGAAGCCTATCAAATAGCTCAGAGATCAGGGGCAATGGGTACTTGTTTTTAACGGTGATGGCGTTAAGACCCCTGTAATCAATACACGGACGCAATTCTCCGTTTTTCTTCTGCACGAAGAAAAATCCCGCCCCTGCCGGTGACACCGACTTCCTAATAAACCCTCTTGCCAGGTTCTCCTGAATATATTGCGACATGGCCTCTGTCTCAGGAAGAGAGAGGGGATAGACCCTTCCCCGAGGAGGTTCTGCGCCAGGCAAGAGGTCGATAGGACAGTCATAGGGGCGATGAGGCGGAAGAGTCTCCGCAGCCTTCTTGGAGAACACGTCTGCATATGACCAATAGCACTTGGGAAGTGGAGTAAGATCTGCCGGTAACTCAGTAGTGGTAACCTGAACGCAACTTCTGACACATCTGCCTGTACATGCATCACTCCAACCCAGTATCCTACCCGAAGTCCACTCTATATGTGGGGAGTGGAAACGGAGCCAAGGTATACCTAGTAGGATCTCGTCTATTCCCTCGGGAAGGACGAGTAGGGAAATAAATTCCTGATGGGAAGGAGATACAGACAATGCAAGTGGGACAGTCTGGTGTGTAATTTGTGAGGGCAATGACGACCCATTCACTACCCGAACAGTCACTGATTTGTCAAGCGCCACCAGAGGTATTGCATGACGGCGAGCAAAGCTAGAGGACATGAAATTCCCCTCTGCTCCTGAGTCCACGCAAAGGTCGGTGGTGAGAATGGAAGTACCAACAGTGATTGTCCCTTTAAATGTTATCTTGGAGGAAAATGCCGCTGTCTCTAGTGAACCTCCTCCCAGGGCCACTAGACGCGATCGCTTCCCCGATCGCTGTGGACATCTGTTGGCATAGTGTCCTGTCTGCTGACAATGGTTACAAACCACGGATACTCGGACGGACCGAGACTTAGGTCCTGCATGAGGAACTTCTGTGGCCTTTTGAGGTTCGGATGCCAGATCGGGGAATTCGAGAGGTTTGGCAAAGGTAGGAGCCAACCGAAACCTCTGCCTACACTGGGCCCGCTCCAACCTCCCTCGTGAAAACGGAGGTCAATGCGGGTAGATATGGAGATAAGCTTCTCCAGTGTGGCGGGAATCTCCCTGGTAGCCAAAGCGTCTTTAACATGGTCAGCCAGTCCCCGCCAGTAGATAGGAATAAGAACTTTATCAGACCAATCTAGCTCAGCAGCCAGAGTCCGAAACTGGACGGAAAACTGACTGACCAAAGACGAACCCTGTGTCAATGCCAGCAGTTGTAGCGCCGTATCGTGGGTGACCTGGGGTCCTAAAAAGACCTTTTTAAGAGCCTCCAAGAAACGAGGAGCACTCTGCACCACACGATCATCGCGCTCCCACAGCGGCATTGCCCACTCCAACGCTCTGCCCGAGAGTAGAGAAAGTACAAAACCCACTTGTGCCCGATCCGTGGGAAAACGTGCAGCCAGAAGCTCGAGATGTATAGAGCACTGACTCACGAATCCCGACATTGCTTGCTATCACCGGCAAACTTGTCAGGAAGCGGGAGGTGGGATAATGTAGGGGCAGAGGTGGTAGAGGACAAACTGGCTGCAGCCACGCTAGCAGCCTGAACAGCGACTGCGGTAACATCCACAACTGAGGTTGTGCTCTCAAGAGCCTCCAACCTACCCTTCAGCTGCTGGATGTACTGCAATAGACGCTGTTCGTCCGCCATTTTACTAGCCAGACCCTGGCGCTAATATTATGTTAGGGTCTGCGGAACGCACCAAATATATAAAGTGGAGAGGTGCGTTCGCAGCCCGGGGTCCACCGTGCAAGCAAAGCCTGCTGCTAGTAAGATGACGAAAGTAGCGAACTCTGTTATCCCGCAGAGTCGCTAAAATAAACGCCGTAGCGCATTGTGGCAGTAAGTGCAGACTCTGTTAATTCACAGAGCCGCTAAAGGGATGCCACAGTGCTATATGGCGATATGTGCGAACTCACTTAGCTTCAGTGAGCCGCAAAGTAAAACGCTAGGGCGCTGTCTAGCGTCGAGAGCGAACCCTGTTACGTCACAGAGCCGCTGAGAACAAACACCGTGTCCTGTCAGGCTCTCAGGCACACGGTTAATTGCTAAGCGAGCATAATACGTGGTCATGCGCTAATGTCCTCGCGGGAGTCACCCGCAATCTATGGCGTCTGAACGCCAGACCCTGAATACGGCAATCAAACTCCTCACCGGTTATGCCGGTAATCTAGGGCATCTAGGACACCGACCCTGACCAGCTAGCACACTAAACTCCTCACCGATTAAGTCGGTATTCTAGTGGCTTATTTCAGCCGGGTCCCTAACCACACACACGCATGACCACACTGGCGCATAGCATACAATGGTTGATATTAGCGCATGGCGGCCCAGCCATGCTACCCTTTTATAGCAACAGCTACAGGACCTTCCAGGAACAAGGACCAATGAGAACCTGTTCAGAAGACTAGTAGTAACAGGGCCTTCCTGGCGGGCCAATAGGAGCTGCTGCAGTACCTGAGCATGTGACCCCTGATCTCCAATGAGAGATCTCACTCTGGGCACGCTCAGAAGGGAAAATGCAGGACTTTATCCCAAAGACGTCTGCTCCAGAACTGGCTATAATAGCAGATCCAGGAAAGGCAGCAACAAGTCACTGCCCAGTAGTGGAGTGGGCAAGACGCTTGGAACGACATCTCTGCTGAGCAGGCTCCACTGCGGCCGGAGATGAATGGGAGACCGCAGCGGCACTGGTTCGAGACTCCCCTTGTGCAGGAGCGGGAACTCGAACCCTAACAATGTGTTTTTGCCATCCAGGAGGTGCAGTTTTTGGGGTATCTGTTGTCATCTTTGGGTATTCAGATGGACCCTGAGAATGTCCGTGTTGTCCTTGATTGGGACTGTCCTGAGAACCTAAAGGCTCTACAACATTTTCTAGGCTTTAATCATTTTTGCTGGAAACGTATTCAAAATTATTCAGTAATAGTGAAACCCCTTACTGACATGACAAGGAAGGGGTTTGATTTTTCCAAATGATGTGATGCCGCCTTGCATGCTTTTTCCTCACTAAAGAGCTGTTTTGCCATGGCCCTGTACTCAGTCAACACAATGTTTTCCAACACTTTGTTGTGGAGGTTGATGCGTCAGAGGTGGGGATTGTGGTTGTGTTGTCTCAGGGTCCATCCCCTTTTAAATGGCGACCATTCTTTTCTAAAATATTGTCTTCAGCTGAGAGAAATTATGTTATGTTTAATAGAGAACTTTTGGCGATTAAATTGGCATTTGAAGAATGGCGACATTGGATAGAGGGGGCTGTCCATCCTATTACTGTTATCACTGACCATAAGAACCTCTCATATCTTCAACTCTAGGTAAGCTAGATGGTCCCAGTTTTTTATTACGTTCAATTTTGTTGTCACTTTCCGTCCAGGGGTGAAAAACGTCAAGGCTGATGCTTTGTCCCGGAACTTCCCTTGTGGTAGTTACCATGAGAACCCTGCCCCAATATTGCATACTGGGGTAGTCAATTCTGCATTGTACCCTAAAATGGAGGGTAAAGCGTTGGAGGCCCAGGGAGACGCCCCTGCCTCCTGCCCTTCAGGAAAGCTATTTGTACCATCTAATCTGCACAGCAAAGTAATTAATAAACATCACAACTCCGTTGTTTTGGACTGCATTAAAATTCATTTCACACATACAAGTTGAGTGGTAAGTTATTATTTATTATATTAAGGAGAAAAACGTGTGCACAGCGACTTATTTAATGAACTGGTGCCAAGATAGGTTCCAAAACCATGATAATGATAATAGTAAAAATCTGGCACTCAACTTGAGTTTATAAATTTTATTATATCCCAAGAACAGGGGTGACAGCAATCAGCAAAACGTTTCGGTCCACAACCGGACCTTCGTCAGTTGCTGTATAACAAAACATTCAAATAAAGGGAAAAATAAAGTATATACAAAGGCATTATATAGTCAAAATCGGCATAATAATAACATGCGATATAGGAAGAAGGCACATTCAGCACAGTCTTGATTCCAAAGTGAAGTAGGTGACATAGAAAGAAACCTTTATCAACGTACAGTTTATAGATAGCTGTATCAATCTTAGAGCCAAAATTAAGGCAGTGAAAGAAGATAACCTATAAGCAGTTAGTAACTTTAGATAATGAATGTAACATTAAATCACCATAATAGTGTCAGGGTCTATGTGCACATACCGCTGGGGATGAAGAGAACTGTTTAAATGACGCAGTCTTTGTGGCTTTTCTCTATTAGAGCCGACAGTGCCCAGTGGAATATACAGAAGTCACAATCTAGAACAAGTGAGTAGTTCAGTGTTTAGACTTAAAGGTAAAATCGGCCTGTGTACTTAATCTATATTGTAACATACCGCTGGGGTGACGCTGAGTATAACTGACCCACGGAGTTTGCAGCCTATATGCAAAATGATCATTAGGATGTTAAAGTGCTCACACGCTGAGAGCAGACACAAAGTGGTCATATATCTTACCTAGGAAGTGTATCCACGCTAGTCTAAGGCAGTCTGTCTGGTGGCTGGTTTAAGAACAGGACGCTCGTGAAGTGAGCGCATGTGACCGGAAGTGTGTGGCATGTGAGGGACGGCATCTCCGCACATCACGGCTCCGGGCCGGAAGTGACGTTATCTAATGTGGATTATGCGTTCCAACGTGTAAGCTTGCGTTCCATGGCCTAGGGAAGCCAGCATGGGACAAAATTAGAAGTACTACCAGGCGCTTTTCGTGAAATTGCATGGTGGCGGATGTGATAGTGCAACGGCAATTATAGACACATGATGGTGGTGATCAAGTGGAAATCCAGGTGAAAAAGATGACATTCAGTAAAGATGGCTCTGTAGAAATAAAGATGTGATAATTAGCTGGTGTAAACTCGGCAATATAAACATTATTTGTTCATGAAGAGAATAACAGAAAATTGGCTCTGAAAAGATCAAGATACGATAATTAACTTATGTAGACATGGTAATGTAGATAGACATTGTGTATTCATAAGAAAGATAACAGGTCATATTCACGATTTAGCCCTTTTGGGGCCAGTGTTTCAAGTGTATGTATCCAGAAGGATTTGCGTTTTTTAAGGCACGTTATCCGGTCGCCCCCTCATCTAAGTGGAGGGACAGAGTCTATTACCTGGTATTTAAGTTGGGAAATGGAGTGTCCCATTTGATGGAAGTGACTAGGTAAAGGGAGGAGGAGATTCAGACATTGTATGGTGGATTTGTGCTTAGAGACGCGGTCTCTGATAGTGTTGTGAATGGGTTTGAGATGAGTTCTGAGCAGAGGCTCCCTCTGGTGGTTACAAGCGGTACTAGTGAAGATTGTGAGGACTGGGAATCAGGTGTTACTGACTGGTCTTATATAAGGGAGTCATTTTCCCATCAGGGTTGCCGGTGATCAATTGTTCTGGTCTGAATCCTTCATTCCAGTTTCCCTTGTAGCCTGATGTGTCGTGTCTGCATCTCCTGCTACCAGATAAGAATTTTTCTTCTTTTGTGTTGTTGCTATATTTTTGCATTTTGTCCTGCACTTCTTTGGGGGCCTTCTGGGTCCCCTCCGGGGGCTTCTGCCTTCTCAGTTTAGTTCAGCCACTGAGTTTTGTTCTTTTGCTTTTTCCAGTTTTTTCAATGGCTGCTGTTTTGATTTTGTTACACCAGAGAGCTAATTTAGGTGGTAGAGGTCGTGTGATCTCAGGTGATTTTGAAATTAGTAGAGTTGGTGTTTTTCAGGGTTTTCTGGGATTGCAGTAAGTACCCTTCCTTTCCTTTTCTATTTAGATAGTTTGGGCCCCAGCGTTTGCTCATTCTATTTTCTTTCTGTGTCAGTATTTCCTCTTGTCTAACCGCCATTACATGTTTGGGGGCTTTCTATTATCTTTGGGGTTCTGCTCCGGGGCAGATAGCTTTCCTATTTCTATCTTTAGGTGTAGTTAGTTTCTCAGGCTGTGACGAGGCGTCTAGGACCAACGTAGGAACGCTCCACGGCTGCCTCTAGTTGTGGTGGTTAGTCAGGGTACTGCAATCCCATAGATTCCAACTGCTCTGGTGTATTGCCTTTTTTACCTGCACTCCTCAGCTACCTAAACATAACAGTATCACCGGCCTAAAAATTGAAAATTGTATGGTACTCACAGAAGGGAAAAAATATTGTGATAGAAAAAAGGTTGTCAGAGTTGTCAGAGATATTTTTCTGTTTGTTGCATTTTTTTTTTTTCTCCCTCTGTATCTCTGGGTGCTGGGGAGGATATTTCTCCCAATGGAGTTTGCACAGTTGTCTGGCCGTGTGGATCAGCTTGCCACTGAGGTTCAGAGTATTGCTATCTATCTTGCTGGGTTGCCTGTTGTGGAACCTAGGATCCCCATGCCAGATTTGTTTTTAGGGGATCGAGCTAAGTTTCAGAATTTCAAAAATAATTGTAAATTGTTTTTTGCCTTAAAATCTAAGTCCTCAGGAAACGCAGCGCAGCAGGTTCAAATTATCATCTCTCTCCTGCGCGGCGATCCTCAGGATTGGGCTTTTTCCCTTGATACCCCTACAGAAGTCTATTCCCCTGCTGGGGATCGATTCTACCCTTTGGCTGAGAATAAACCCAGTTTTCTACTCAGGTGATAATGAGGGTTGAACCTGATCACCAGGAGTGCTGCAAATTTTTGGTTCTATATAATCTGCATGACATTATCGTGCTGGGTTTCCCTTGGTTACAGTCTCATAATCCTGTTTTGGATTGGAAATCTGTGTCTGTAACCAGTTGGGGCTGCCAATGTGTTAATACCAACACTCCTGTTTTTTCTGCCTCCCCCCAAGCTCAGGATGTTCCTGACATTTTGTTTGATTTTTCTGATGTGTTTAGCGAAAGTAAATCTGCATCCTTTCCTCCCCATAGGAGCTATGACTGCGCTATTGAATTAGTGCCGGGTAGTAAATTCCCTAAAGGTCGCCTTTTTTAACTTGTCTGTACCTGAACATGACGCTATGCGGTCTTATATCAAGGAATCATTGGAGAAGGGTCATATCAGACCATCCTCTTCACCCTTAGGTGCCGGTTTTTTCTTTGTGGCCAAAAAAGATGGTTCATTAAGGCCGTGTATTGATTATCGTCTCTTGAACAATATTACTGTGAAATATCAATACCCGTTACCCTTGATTTCTGACCTGTTTTCCAGGGTGAAAAACGCTACTTGGTTTACCAAGCTTGACCTCAGGGGGGCGTATAACCTTATTCGCATTAAGCACGGGGATGAATGGAAGACGGCATTCAATACCCCTGAAGGGCATTTTGAGTACCTAGTGATGCCCTTTGGGCTCACTAATGCCCCTTCCGTCTTCCAGTCCTTCATGAATGACATTTTCAGGGATTTTGTGGACAATTTCTGATTGTTTATTTGGATGATATCTTGATTTTTTCTAATGACTGGGACTCTCATGTGAACATGTTCGGACTGTGTTCCAGATTTTGAGGGATAATGCTCTGTATGTGAAGGGATCAAAGTGTCTTTTTGGCGTACAGAAGATCTCATTTCTGGGATTCATTTTGTCCCATCTGTTATTGAAATGGACCGGTCAGGTTCAGGCCATCTGTGATTGGGTCCAACTACTTCATTAAGGCTCTTCAGAGATTTTTGGGTTTTGCCAATTTTTATCGTAAATTTATTGGTAATTTCTCGGTTATTGTTAACCATTAACTGATTTGACCAGAAAGGGTTCTGATGTGGTGAATTGGCCTCCTGAGGCAGTCTCTGCATTTCAGGAACTTAAGCAGAGATTCACTTCTGCTCCTGTTCTACGGCAGCCTGATGTTTCTCTGCCATTTCAGGTGGAGGTTGATGCCTCTGAAATTGGGGCAGGTGCGTTTTGTCCAAAAGATCCAGAGACCTCTAAAAGTAACCTTGTGCCTTTTTCTCTCGAAAATTTTCTCCTACTGAACGTAATTATGACGTGGGTATCGGGAGTTATTGGCCATGAAGTGGGCTTTTGAAGAGTGGAGACATTGGCTGGAGGAGCCAAACATCAGGTGGTGGTCCTTACGGCAAAGAATCTGGTCTTATACTAGCAGAGGAGTGCAGGTAAAGGCCCATTGATCTGAGATGCAGTACCTGACTAACCAACTAGAGGCGCCGTGGAGCTTCTACGATGGTCTGACGCTCGCACAGCCTGAGAAACTAACTACACTAAAGATAAAGGAAGCTATTGCCGGGCAGACCAAGTATGAAGCCACATGAGGCGTTAGACAGGAATACTGACCAGAGAATAGTATGAGCAACGCTGGGCCACTATCTAAATAGAAAGACAGAAGGGTACTATGCATCAGAAACCTGAAAACACAAATACTAATTTCAAATCACTGAGATCCACTCTCCCAAATTTAGTTCTCTTGTACAAACAGCAGCACTGAAAAGCAAACAAGTACAAACACAGTGTGGACTAATAGAGGCAAACCGAGGACGAGGCCCACAATGACAAATGCAAAATAAGCAAAACAAATAAGAATTGCTATTGTAGCAGGAGATGCAGACACGAAAGCAGGCTCAGGGAAATGGAAGAAGATTCGACAGAACATGTACGGCAACTATGGGAAATTCCTTAAATAGACACGACACGATTCCAATCCTCACTGTACGCTTGTAACCGGGAGCTCTGCTCAATCATCTCAAACCTTTCAACATGGTCTATCTGGAATCTGCCAAGCGACTCAATCCTAGACAGGCAGGTGGGCCTTGTTTTTCACACGTTTTAATTTTGTGGTTTCCTTTCTTCTGGCACTAAGAATGTTAAGGCGGATGCCCTCTCGAGGAGCTTCCTTGCGAACTCTCCTGAGTTATCTGATCCTTCTGTTATTTTGAAAGAGGGTGTAGTTCTTTCTGCCATCTCGCCCAATTTGAGACTTGCTCTGGAGGGGTGTCAGGAGGATAGGCCCGAGCGCTGCCCTGTTGGAAAATTGTTTGTCCCGGACCAATGGAAAAAGAGTGTGATGTCTGAGATTCATTGTTCCGCATTGGCTGGGCATCCCGGAATTTTTGGTACCAGAGACTTGGTTAGTCGGTCCTTTTGGTGGCCTACCTTGTCTCGCGATGTCAGGGAATTTGTGCAGTCCTGCGGGACTTGCTCTCGCTCCAAGCCTTGCTCTCGCTCTAGTGGTTTGTTGATGCCATTGCCTGTGCCCAAGAGACCATGGACCCATATCTCTATGGATTTCATTTCCGATCTTCCTGTTTCTCAGAGAATGACCACCATCTGGGTAATTTGTGATAGGTTTTCCAAAATGATACATCTTGTGCCATTACCTAAGTTTCCTTCCTCCTCTGAATTGGTGCCGTTGTTTCTTCAGCACGTGGTTCGTTTACACGGCATTCCTGAGAACATTGTGTCTGACAGAGGAGTCCAGTTTGTTTCCAGATTTTGGAGGACTTTTTGTTCTAAACTGGGTGTTCAATTGTCTTTCTCCTCAGCATTTCATCCTCAGACCAATGGTCAAACTGAGAGAACAAACCAGACATTAGAGACTTATCTAAGATGCTTTGTGTCTGCTGATCAGGATGACTGGGTCTCTTTTTTGCCTTTGGCTGAGTTTGCTCTTAATAATAGGGCTAGCTCTGCCACTTTGATGTCTCCGTTTTTCTGTAATTCTGGTTTTCACCCTCGATTTTCTTCAGGACAGACGGAAGCTTCTGTCTGTCCAGGTGTTGACTCTGTTGTTGAGCGTATGCAAAGATTTGGGACCAGGTAGTGGAGAGGTTGTCCCTCTCTCAGGAGAAGGCCCAGCGGTTTGCTAACCGGCATAGGACTGATGGTCCTCGGTTTAAAGTGGGGGACTTGGTCTGGTTGTCCTCAAAGAATATTCCTATGAGAGTAGCATCTCCTAAATTTAAGCCTAGGTTCATTGGACCTTATAAGATCATGGAGATTATTAATCCTGTTTCTTTTCGTTTGCTTCTTCCAGGGACATTTAAGATCCATAACGTGTTCCACAAGTCCTTGTTGAAGAGGTTTGTTGAGCCAGTGGTTCCTGCTACTGTGCCTCCTCACCCTGTTTTGGTTGAGGGCAATCTGGAGTATGTGGTTGAGAAAATATTGGATTCTCGTTTTTCTAGACGAAGACTCCAGTATTTGGTTAAATGGAGAGGTTATGGTCAGGAAGACAATTCTTGGGTGTTTGCTTCGGACATCCATGCTAGGAGACTTATCCGTGCGTATCATAGAACTCATCCTGACCGACCTGGTTGCTCAAATGAGGGTTCGTGACCCCTCCTCAAGGGGGGGTACTGTTGTGAATGGGTTTGAGATGAGTTCTGAGCAGAGGCTCCCTCTGGTGGTTACAAGCGGTACTAGTGAAGATTGTGAGGACTGGGAATCAGGTGTTACTGACTGGTCTTATATAAGGGAGTCATTTTCCCATCAGGGTTGCCGGTGATCAATTGTTCTGGTCTGAATCCTTCATTCCAGTTTCCCTTGTAGCCTGCTGTGTCGTGTCTGCATCTCCTGCTACCAGATAAGAATTTTTCTTCTTTTGTGTTGTTGCTATATTTTTGCATTTTGTCCTGCACTTCTTTGGGGGCCTTCTGGGTCCCCTCCGGGGGCTTCTGCCTTCTCAGTTTAGTTCAGCCACTGAGTTTTGTTCTTTTGCTTTTTCCAGTTTTTTCAGTGGCTGCTGTTTTGATTTTGTTACACCAGAGAGCTAATTTAGGTGGTAGAGGTCGTGTGATCTCAGGTGATTTTGAAATTAGTAGAGTTGGTGTTTTTCAGGGTTTTCTGGGATTGCAGTAAGTACCCTTCCTTTCCTTTTCTATTTAGATAGTTTGGGCCCCAGCGTTTGCTCATTCTATTTTCTTTCTGTGTCAGTATTTCCTCTTGTCTAACCGCCATTACATGTTTGGGGGCTTTCTATTATCTTTGGGGTTCTGCTCCGGGGCAGATAGCTTTCCTATTTCTATCTTTAGGTGTAGTTAGTTTCTCAGGCTGTGACGAGGCGTCTAGGACCAACGTAGGAACGCTCCACGGCTGCCTCTAGTTGTGGTGGTTAGTCAGGGTACTGCAATCCCATAGATTCCAACTGCTCTGGTGTATTGCCTTTTTTACCTGCACTCCTCAGCTACCTAAACATAACAGATAGACTGTGTCGTCTCGCCTATGTACAATAATCCACACGGACATTTGATTAAATAGACAACAAATGAAGATTCACATGTGTAATAGTTCTTAATGGAGAATGCTTTGCCTGTCCGTGGATGTAGGAATGTACTTCCCTTTATGACATTGTTGCATTGAGCACAATGTAAACACGGATAGGTGCCTGTTTGTGGTTTGGACAGAAATAATTGTTTGAGACGAGTGTTGGAGCCAATGTCAGCACGGACAAGGGAATCCTTTAGGTTGGGTGGTCTCTTAAAGCAAGGCAAAAACGGATTGCGAAATTCCACTATATCAGGATGTGCAGAGGATAGAATAGACCAATGTCTTCTGATAGTTCTATGGAGAAGGAAAGCAAAGGGATGGAAGGAATGTACGAAGGGAATACGTTTTGTGGTTTTGTTCCGTATAGTCTCATCTCTATGTGATGGATTTTTGGCTCTATCCAATAATGTAGCGGGGTAACCCCGGTTGGAAAATTTTTGAGTCATGTCAGTCAAACGTTGTGTCCGTTTATTGTCGTCGGAGACTATACGGCGGACCCTCTGGAATTGCGATTTAGGGATGGACCGTTTAACCGCAGGTGGGTGAAAACTAGAAGAATGTAGTAAACTATTCCGATCGGTCGTTTTGGTGAAAAGATCTGTTGTAAGGTTTCCTTCCATGTCTTTTAAGATCTTGGTGTCGAGGAAATCGATAGAACTAATATCGTATGACATGGTAAATGTGATGCCTGGCCATGATTAATTTAAAACAGAGAGAAACTCTGATAGTGATTCTGGTGTGCCGCGCCACAGGCAGAATACATCATCGATGTAGCATTTCCATACTATCACATTTTGAGTGTATAATGGGAGTGTATAAATGGTAGATGATTCGAAGTGTGCCATATATGTGTTTGCATATGGGGGCGCAACATTCGATCCCATCGCGGTACCCCGGCACTGTAAGTAAAATGTATCTTGAAAAAGAAAAAAGTTATTGAATAGTATGACAGTGAGAAGGTCAATGCATAGGTTGACACCATCTTCAGGCATCTCAGATATTGAAAGAAGGTGATGGACTGAGTTAATCCCCTCTATGTGGGGGATGGATGTGTACAAGTCTTTAACCCCTCTCTGACATTAGACGTACTATCCCGTCCATAAAACCCGTGCCATTCTGCCCATGGACGGGATAGTACGTCATAGGCGATCAGCTGCGCTCCTGAGGGGAGCGCAGCTAATCGCCCCCGGGTGTCAGCTGATTATCACAGCTGACACCCGTGACTGTGTGTCAGGAGCGATCACGGACTGCTCCCGGCACATTAACCCTGGCACACCAGGATCAACATGATCGCGGTGTACTGGGGGCACAGGGGAGGATCGCGCAGGGTGGGGGCTCCCTGCGCGCCCCCCTGAGACCCTCAGACCAGCGCGATGTGATCGCGCTGTTCTGAGGGCTTCCTCCCTCCCAGGACCCGGATCCAAGATGGCACCGGGGTCCTGGAGGGAGGCGGCTTCCTCAGTGCCTGCTGAGAGCAGGCACTGAGAAGCCTGCTGCACTGCCTGAGCGATCGCTGGTGTGACAGACAATGTGCTGTGCACACTGTCACACCAGTGATTTGATAAAATACAGTGATGTCCCACCCTGGGACAAAGTAAAAAAGTTAAAAAAATAAAAATAAACATGTTATAAAAAAAAAATCCAAAATAAATAAAAAAAAAAAAAAATATTCCCCAATAAATTCATTTCTTCCTGTAAATAAAAAAAACAAAACAATAAAAGTACACATATTTGGTATCGCCGCGTCCGTAACGAACCCCCCTATAAAACTGTCCCACTAGTTAACCCCTTTAGTGAACCCCTTAAAAAAAAAAAAAAAAAAACGAAGCAAAAAATCAATGCTTTATCATCATACCACCGAACAAAAAGTGGAATAATGCGCGATCAAAATGACCGATATAAATAAACATGGTACCGCTGAAAACGTCATCTTGTCCCGCAAAAAACGAGCCACCATACATCATCATCAGCGAAAAAATAAAAAAGTTATAGCTCGCAGAATAAAGCGATGCAAAAATAATTATTTTTTATATAAAATTGTTTTTATTCTATAAAAGCGCCAAAACATAAAAAAATGATATAAATGAGGTATCGCCATAATCGTACTGACCCGAAGAATAAAACTGCTTTATCAATTTTACCACACGCGGAACAATAAAAACGCCTCCCCAAAAGAAATTCATGAATTGCTGATTTTTGTTCATTCTAACCTCCCAAAAATCGAAATAAAAAGCGATCAAAAAATGTCACCTGCTCAAAAGTGGTACAAATAAAAACGTCAACTCGTTCCACAAAAAATAAGACCTCACATGACTCTGTGGGCCAAAATATGCAAAAATTATAGCTCTCAAAATGTGGCGATGCAAAAAACTATTTTTGCAATAAAAAGCGTCTTTTAGCGTGACAGCTGCCAATCATAAAAACCCGCTATAAATAGTAAATCAAACCCCCCTTTATCACCCCCTTAGTTAGGGAAAAATAATAAAATTAAAAAAAAAATGTATTTATTTCCATTTTCCCATTAGGGTTAGGGTTGCGGCTAAAGTTAGGGTTAGGGTTACCGCTAAAGTTAGGATTAGGGTTAGGGTTGGGATTAGGGGTGTGTTAGGGTTAGGTTTGTGGTTAGGGTTGGGACTAGGGTTAGGGGTGTGTTGGGGTTAGGGTTGGAGTTAGAATTGGGGGGTTTCCGCTGTTTAGGCACATCAGGGGCTCTCCAAATGTGACATGGCGTCTGATCTCAATTCCAGCCAATTCTGCGTTGAAAAAGTCAAACGGTGCTCCTTCACTTCTGAGCTCTGCCATGCGTCCAAACAGTAGTTTATCCCCACATATGGGGTATCAGCGTACTCTGGACCCCAAGAGTTATTGTGCAATTTGTCCTATTTCTACTGTTACCCTTGGGAAAATAAAAAACTGGGGGCGAAAATATCATTTTTGTACAAAAAAAATAATTTTTTTGTTTTTACGGCTGTACATTATAAACTTCTGTGAAGCACTTGGGGCTTCATAGCGCTCACCACACACCTAGATAAGTTCCTTGTGGGGTCTATTTTCCAAAATGGGGTCACTTGTTGGGGATTTCCACTGTTTAGGCGCATCAGGGGCTCTCCAAATGCGACATGACGCCCCCAGACCATTCCATCAAAGTCTGCAATCCAAAACGTCACTACTTCCCTTCCGAGCCCCAACGTGTACCCATACAGTAGTTTTCTCCCACATATTGGGTATCAGCGTACTCAGGACAAATTGGGCAACAACTTTTGGGGTCCAATTTCTCCTGTTACCCTTGTAAAAATAAAATATTGGGGCGAAAAAATCATTTTTGCAAAAAAAAAAAAAAAATTTTTTATTTTTACGGCTGTGCGTTATAAACTTCTGTTAAGCACTTCGGGGTTCAAAGTGCTCACCACAGATCTAGATAAGTTCCTTGTGGGGTCTATTTTCCAAAATGGGGTCACTTGTGGGGGGTTTCCACTGTTTAGGCGCATCAGGGGCTCTCCAAATGCGACATGGCGCACCCAGACCATTCCATCAAAGTCTGCAATCCAAAACGTCACTACTTCCCTTCCGAGCCCTGACGTGCGCCCATAAAGTAGTTTTCTCCCACATATTGGGTATCAGCGTACTCAGGACAAATTGGACAACAACTTTTGGGGTCCAATTTCTCCTGTTACCCTTGTGAAAATAAAATATTGGGGGCGAAAAAATCATTTTTGTAAAAAAAAAAGGATTTTTTATTTTTACGGCTGTGCGTTATAAACTTCTGTGAAGCACTTTGGGGTTCAAAGTGCTCACCACACATCTAGATAAGTTCATTGTGGGGTCTATTTGCCAAAATGGGGTCACTTGTGGGGGGTTTCCACTGTTTAGGTGCATCAGGGGCTCTCCAAATGTGACATGACGCCCCCAGACCATTCCATCAAAGTCTGCAATCCAAAACGTCACTACTTGCCTTCCGAGCCCCGACATGTGCCCATACAGTAGTTTTCGCCCACATATTGGGTATCAGTGTACTCAGGACAAATTGGACAACAACTTTTGGGTTCCAAATTCTTCTGTTACCCTTGTGAAAATAAAATTTTGGGGGCGAAAATATCATTTTTGTAAAAAAAAAAAAGATTTTTTATTTTACGGCTGTACGTTATAAACTTTAGTGAAACACCTGGGGGTTCAAAGTTCTCACCACACATCTAGATAAGTTCCTTGAGGGGTCTAGTTTCCAAAATGGTGTCATTTATGGGGGTTTCCACTGTTTAGGCAGATCAGGAGCTCTCCAAACACGACATGGCGTCCAGCCAATTCTGCGTTGAAAAACTCAGACGGCGCTCCTTCCCTTCCAAACTCTGCCATGCACCCAAACAGTGGTTTACCCCCACATATGGGGTATCAGCGCACTCAGGACAAATTGCACAATAACTTTTGGAGTCTTGTTACCCTTGGAAAAATAAAAATTGGGGTGAAAAGATCATTTTTGTGGAAAAAATATGATTTTTAAATTTTACGGCTCTACGTTATAAACTTGTGTGAAGCACTTGGGGGTTCAAATTGCTCATCAAAAATCTAGATAAGTTCCTTAGGGGGTCTAGTTTCCCAAATGGGGTCATTTGTGGGGGGTTTCCACTGTTTAGGCACATCAGGGGCTCTCCAAATGCAACATGGCATCGAAACTCAATTCCAGCCAATTTTGGTTGGAAAAAGTCAAATGGTGCTCCTTCCATTCCGAGCACTGCCGTGCGCCCAAACAGTGGTTCCCCCCCACATATGGGGTATCAGCGTACTCAGGACAAATTGTACAACAACTTATGTGGTCCAATTTCTCCTGTTACCCTTGGGAAAATAAAAAATTAGTGACTAAAAGATAATTTTTGTGGGAAAAAAATAGGATTTTTTATTTTCATGCCCGGGCATTATAAACTTGTGTGAAGCACTTGGAGGTTCAAAGTGCTCACCAAAGATCTAGATAAGTTCCTTAGGGGGTCTAGTTTCCAAAATGGGGTCACTTGTGGGGGGTTTCCACTGTTTAGGCTCATCTGGGGCACTGCAAACGGAACATGACCCCCATTAACGTCTGCATTCCAAAACGTTACTACTTCCTTTCCAAGCCCTGCCGTGCGCCCAAACAGTTACCCCCCCACATATGGGGTATCAGCGTACTCAGGACAAATTGGACAACAACTTTTGGGGTCCAATTTCCTTGGGAAAATTCAAAAATGTGGGACTAAAAAATCATTTTTGTGGAAAATTGATTTTTTTTTTTTTCACACCCAGGCTTTATAAACTTTTGTGAAACACTTGAGGGTTCAAAGTGCTCATAACAGATCTAGATAAGTACCTTAGGGGGTCTAGTTTCCAAAATGGTGTCACTTGTGGGGGGTTTCCACTGTTTAGGAGCATCAGGGGCTCTCCAAACGCGACATGGCATCCAATCTAAATTCCAGCCAATTTTAGTTTGAAAAAGTCAAACGGCGCTCCTTCCCTTACGAGCTCTGCCGTGTGCCCAAACAGTGGTTTTCCCCCACATATGGGGTATTGGCGTACTCAGGAGAAATTGCATAACAACCTTATCTGTCCATTTTCTCCTTTTACCCTTGTGAAAATAAAAAAAAAGTTTGTAAAAGATAATTTTTGTGGCTAAAAAGTAAAATATTCATTTTTTCCTTCCACGTTGCTTTAGTTACTGTGAAGCACCTGAAGGGTTAATAAACTTCTTGAATGTGGTTTTGAGTACCTTGAGGGGTGCAGTTTTTAGAATGGTGTCACTTTTGGGTATTTTCTGCCATATAGACCCCTCAAAGTGACTTCAAATGTGAGGTGGTCCCTAAAAAAAATGGCTTTGTAAATTTTGCTGTAAAATGAGAAATCGCTGGTCAACTTTTAACCCTTATAACTTCCTAACAAAAAAAAATTTTGGTTCCAAAATTGTGCTGATGTAAAGTAGACATGTGGGAAATGTTATTTCTTAACTATTTTGTGTGATATATTTCTCTGTTTTAAGGGAATAAAAATTCAAAGTTTGAAAATTGCAAAATTTTAAAAATTTTCGACACATTTGCGTTTTTTTCAAAAATAAACGCGTTATATCGAAGAAATTTTACCACTAACATGAAGTACAATATGTCACGAGAAAACAATCTCAGAATCGCAAAGATCCGTTGAAGCGTTCCAGAGTTATAACCTCATAAAGAGACAGTGGTCAGAATTGTAAAAATTGGCCCGGTCATTAACGTGCAAACCACCCTTGGGGGTGAAGGGGTTAACATCCATAGTGACCAGTAGAGTATCTGGTGGAACCTGGCCCAGTGACTTGATTGTTTTCAGGAAGTCTCCCGTGTCAAGAATGAAGGATGGAGATTGTTGAGTGAGAGGTGTCAGTATTTTTTCAAGGAATTTAGCAATGGGGGACAATATGGAGTCCGTAGATGCCACTATTGGTCTCCCAGGTGGATTTTGTAAATTCTTATGCACCTTCGGTAATGTGTAGAACACTGGAGTGATCGGGTGTGATTTGCGTAGATAATCACAGGTTTTAGAATCCAGGATGCCTATATGTGAATATTTCAAGATAATCTCTTCTATTTTACTAGCTATATCACGAGTAGGATCTCTGGAGAGGGGTTGATAAATAGACGTGTCCGTTAATTGCCTATGGATTTCTGAGATATATTGGGATCTGTCCATGATGACAAGGGCTCCACCCTTATCAGCAGGCTTGATGATAAGTTCAGGATTATCCTGAAGGGATTTTAGGGCCTGTCTCTCTACATTTGTGAGATTACTGGGGTAATGTAGTTTACCCTTTTCAATGTCTCTACGTATGTTGTTGAAAGAAGTCTGAACGAAGTCGATGAAGGTTTCTAAGGCGTGCGATCCTGATGGTGGTCGGAAGGAACTCTTGTTCCTTAAACCTAGACTGGTTATGGAAAGAGGATTAGATCTAATAACAGGTATACAAGGTATAGATGAAAAGTGAACCTTCAATCTTAATGTACGGAAGAACCTTTGTAGGTCCATTTCTGTCCCATGCTGGCTTCCCTAGGCCATGGAACGCAAGCTTACACATTGGAACGCATAGTCCACATTAGATAACGTCACTTCCGGCACGGAGCCGTGATGTGCGGAGATGCCGTCCCTCACATGCCACACACTTCCGGTCACATGCGCTCACTTCACGAGCGTCCTGTTCTTAAACCAGCCACCAGACAGACTGCCTTAGACTAGCGGTGGATACCGCATCGACATTTCACTTCCTAGGTAAGATATATGACCACTTTGTGTCTGCTCTCAGCGTGTGAGCACTTTAACATCCTAATGATCATTTTGCATATAGGCTGCAAACTCCGTGGGTCAGTTATACTCAGCGTCACCCCAGCGGTATGTTACAATATAGATTAAGTACACAGGCCGATTTTACCTTTAAGTCTAAACACTGAACTACTCACTTGTTCTAGATTGTGACTTCTGCATATTCCACTGGGCACTGTCGGCTCTAATAGAGAAAAGCCACAAAGGCTGCGTCATTTAAACAGTTCTCTTCATCCCCAGCGGTATGTGCACATAGACCCTGACACTATTATGGTGATTTTATGTTACATTCATTATCTAAAGTTACTAACTGATTGTAGGTTATCTTCTTTCACTGCCTTAATTTTGGCTCTAAGATTGATACAGCTATCTATAAACGGTACGTTGATAAAGGTTTCTTTCTATGTCACCTACTTCACTTTAGAATCAAGACTGTGCTGAATGTGCCTTCTTCCTATATCGCATGTTATTATTATGCCGATTTTGACTATATAATGCCTTTGTATATACTTTATTTTTCCCTTTATTTGAATGTTTTGTTATACAGCAACTGACGAAGGTCCGGTTGTGGACCGAAACGTTTTGCTGATTGCTGTCACCCCTGTTCTTGGGATATAATAAAATTTATAAACTCAAGTTGAGTGCCACATTTTTACTATTATCATTATCATGGTTTTGGAACCTATCTTGGCACATTAACCCCTGGCACACCAGGATCAACATGATCGCGGTGTACTGGGGGCACAGGGGAGGATCGCGCAGGGTGGGGGCTCCCTGCGCGCCCCCCTGAGACCCTCAGACCAGCGCGATGTGATCGCGCTGTTCTGAGGGCTTCCTCCCTCCCAGGACCCGGATCCAAGATGGCACCGGGGTCCTGGAGGGAGGCGGCTTCCTCAGTGCCTGCTGAGAGCAGGCACTGAGAAGCCTGCTGCACTGCCTGAGCAATCGCTGGTGTGACAGACAATGTGCTGTGCACACTGTCACACCAGTGATTTGATAAAATACAGTGATGTCCCACCCTGGGACAAAGTAAAAAAGTTAAAAAAATAAAAATAAACATGTTATAAAAAAAAAATCCAAAATAAATAAAAAAAAAAAAAATATTCCCCAATAAATTCATTTCTTCCTGTAAATAAAAAAAACAAAACAATAAAAGTACACATATTTGGTATCGCCGCGTCCGTAACGAACCCCCCTATAAAACTGTCCCACTAGTTAACCCGTTTAGTGAACCCCTTAAAAAAAAAAAAAAAAAAAAACGAAGCAAAAAATCAATGCTTTATCATCATACCACCGAACAAAAAGTGGAATAACGCGCGATCAAAATGACCGATATAAATAAACATGGTACCGCTGAAAACGTCATCTTGTTCCGCAAAAAACGAGCCACATACATCATCATCAGCGAAAAAATAAAAAAGTTATAGCTCGCAGAATAAAGCGATGCAAAAATAATTATTTTTTATATAAAATTGTTTTTATTCTATAAAAGCGCCAAAACATAAAAAAATGATATAAATGAGGTATCGCCATAATCGTACTGACCCGAAGAATAAAACTGCTTTATCAATTTTACCACACGCGGAACAATAAAAACGCCTCCCCCAAAAGAAATTCATGAATTGCTGATTTTTGTTCATTCTAACCTCCCAAAAATCGAAATAAAAAGCGATCAAAAAATGTCACCTGCTCAAAAGTGGTACAAATAAAAACGTCAACTCGTTCCACAAAAAATAAGACCTCACATGACTCTGTGGGCCAAAATATGCAAAAATTATAGCTCTCAAAATGTGGCGATGCAAAAAACTATTTTTGCAATAAAAAGCGTCTTTTAGCGTGACAGCTGCCAATCATAAAAACCCGCTATAAATAGTAAATCAAACCCCCCTTTATCACCCCCTTAGTTAGGGAAAAATAATAAAATTAAAAAAAAAATGTATTTATTTCCATTTTCCCATTAGGGTTAGGGTTGCGGCTAAAGTTAGGGTTAGGGTTGGCGCTAAAGTTAGGATTAGGGTTAGGGTTGGGATTAGGGGTGTGTTAGGGTTAGGTTTGTGGTTAGGGTTGGGACTAGGGTTAGGGGTGTGTTGGGGTTAGGGTTGGAGTTAGAATTGGGGGGTTTCCGCTGTTTAGGCACATCAGGGGCTCTCCAAATGTGACATGGCGTCTGATCTCAATTCCAGCCAATTCTGCGTTGAAAAAGTCAAACGGTGCTCCTTCACTTCTGAGCTCTGCCATGCGTCCAAACAGTAGTTTATCCCCACATATGGGGTATCAGCGTACTCTGGACCCCAAGAGTTATTGTGCAATTTGTCCTATTTCTTCTGTTACCCTTGGGAAAATAAAAAACTGGGGGCGAAAATATCATTTTTGTACAAAAAAAATAATTTTTTTGTTTTTACGGCTGTACATTATAAACTTCTGTGAAGCACTTGGGGCTTCATAGCGCTCACCACACACCTAGATAAGTTCCTTGTGGGGTCTATTTTCCAAAATGGGGTCACTTGTTGGGGATTTCCACTGTTTAGGCGCATCAGGGGCTCTCCAAATGCGACATGACGCCCCCAGACCATTCCATCAAAGTCTGCAATCCAAAACGTCACTACTTCCCTTCCGAGCCCCAACGTGTACCCATACAGTAGTTTTCTCCCACATATTGGGTATCAGCGTACTCAGGACAAATTGGGCAACAACTTTTGGGGTCCAATTTCTCCTGTTACCCTTGTAAAAATAAAATATTGGGGCGAAAAAATCATTTTTGCAAAAAAAAAAAAAAAAGATTTTTTATTTTTACGGCTGTGCGTTATAAACTTCTGTTAAGCACTTCGGGGTTCAAAGTGCTCACCACAGATCTAGATAAGTTCCTTGTGGGGTCTATTTTCCAAAATGGGGTCACTTGTGGGGGGTTTCCACTGTTTAGGCGCATCAGGGGCTCTCCAAATGCGACATGGCGCACCCAGACCATTCCATCAAAGTCTGCAATCCAAAACGTCACTACTTCCCTTCCGAGCCCTGACGTGCGCCCATAAAGTAGTTTTCTCCCACATATTGGGTATCAGCGTACTCAGGACAAATTGGACAACAACTTTTGGGGTCCAATTTCTCCTGTTACCCTTGTGAAAATAAAATATTGGGGGCGAAAAAATCATTTTTGTAAAAAAAAAAGGATTTTTTATTTTTACGGCTGTGCGTTATAAACTTCTGTGAAGCACTTTGGGGTTCAAAGTGCTCACCACACATCTAGATAAGTTCATTGTGGGGTCTATTTGCCAAAATGGGGTCACTTGTGGGGGGTTTCCACTGTTTAGGTGCATCAGGGGCTCTCCAAATGTGACATGACGCCCCCAGACCATTCCATCAAAGTCTGCAATCCAAAACGTCACTACTTGCCTTCCGAGCCCCGACGTGTGCCCATACAGTAGTTTTCGCCCACATATTGGGTATCAGTGTACTCAGGACAAATTGGACAACAACTTTTGGGTTCCAAATTCTTCTGTTACCCTTGTGAAAATAAAATTTTGGGGGCGAAAATATCATTTTTGTAAAAAAAAAAAAAGATTTTTTATTTTACGGCTGTACGTTATAAACTTTAGTGAAACACCTGGGGTTCAAAGTTCTCACCACGCATCTAGATAAGTTCCTTGAGGGGTCTAGTTTCCAAAATGGTGTCATTTATGGGGGTTTCCACTGTTTAGGCAGATCAGGAGCTCTCCAAACACGACATGGCGTCCAGCCAATTCTGCGTTGAAAAACTCAGACGGCGCTCCTTCCCTTCCAAACTCTGCCATGCACCCAAACAGTGGTTTACCCCCACATATGGGGTATCAGCGCACTTCAGGACAAATTGCACAATAACTTTTGGAGTCTTGTTACCCTTGGAAAAATAAAAATTGGGGTGAAAAGATCATTTTTGTGGAAAAAATATGATTTTTAAATTTTACGGCTCTACGTTATAAACTTGTGTGAAGCACTTGGGGGTTCAAATTGCTCATCAAAAATCTAGATAAGTTCTTAGGGGGTCTAGTTTCCCAAATGGGGTCATTTGTGGGGGGTTTCCACTGTTTAGGCACATCAGGGGCTCTCCAAATGCAACATGGCATCGAAACTCAATTCCAGCCAATTTTGGTTGGAAAAAGTCAAATGGTGCTCCTTCCATTCCGAGCACTGCCGTGCGCCCAAACAGTGGTTCCCCCCCACATATGGGGTATCAGCGTACTCAGGACAAATTGTACAACAACTTATGTGGTCCAATTTCTCCTGTTACCCTTGGGAAAATAAAAAATTAGTGACTAAAAGATAATTTTTGTGGGAAAAAAATAGGATTTTTTATTTTCATGCCCGGGCATTATAAACTTGTGTGAAGCACTTGGAGGTTCAAAGTGCTCACCAAAGATCTAGATAAGTTCCTTAGGGGGTCTAGTTTCCAAAATGGGGTCACTTGTGGGGGGTTTAACTGTTTAGGCTCATCTGGGGCACTGCAAACGGAACATGACCCCCATTAACGTCTACATTCCAAAACGTTACTACTTCCTTTCCAAGCCCTGCCGTGCGCCCAAACAGTTACCCCCCACATATGGGGTATCAGCGTACTCAGGACAAATTGGACAACAACTTTTGGGGTCCAATTTCCTTGGGAAAATTCAAAAATGTGGGACTAAAAAATCATTTTTGTGGAAAATTGATTTTTTTTTTTTCACACCCAGGCTTTATAAACTTTTGTGAAACACTTGAGGGTTCAAAGTGCTCATAACAGATCTAGATAAGTACCTTAGGGGGTCTAGTTTCCAAAATGGTGTCACTTGTGGGGGGTTTCCACTGTTTAGGAGCATCAGGGGCTCTCCAAACGCGACATGGCATCCAATCTAAATTCCAGCCAATTTTAGTTTGAAAAAGTCAAACGGCGCTCCTTCCCTTACGAGCTCTGCCGTGTGCCCAAACAGTGGTTTTCCCCCACATATGGGGTATTGGCGTACTCAGGAGAAATTGCATAACAACCTTATCTGTCCATTTTCTCCTTTTACCCTTGTGAAAATAAAAAAAAAGTTTGTAAAAGATAATTTTTGTGGCTAAAAAGTAAAATATTCATTTTTTCCTTCCACGTTGCTTTAGTTACTGTGAAGCACCTGAAGGGTTAATAAACTTCTTGAATGTGGTTTTGAGTACCTTGAGGGGTGCAGTTTTTAGAATGGTGTCACTTTTGGGTATTTTCTGCCATATAGACCCTCAAAGTGACTTCAAATGTGAGGTGGTCCCTAAAAAAAATGGCTTTGTAAATTTTGCTGTAAAAATGAGAAATCGCTGGTCAACTTTTAACCCTTATAACTTCCTAACAAAAAAAAATTTTGGTTCCAAAATTGTGCTGATGTAAAGTAGACATGTGGGAAATGTTATTTCTTAACTATTTTGTGTGATATATTTCTCTGTTTTAAGGGAATAAAAATTCAAAGTTTGAAAATTGCAAAATTTTAAAAATTTTCGCCACATTTGCGTTTTTTTCAAAAATAAACGCGTTATATCGAAGAAATTTTACCACTAACATGAAGTACAATATGTCACGAGAAAACAATCTCAGAATCGCGAAGATCCGTTGAAGCGTTCCAGAGTTATAACCTCATAAAGAGACAGTGGTCAGAATTGTAAAAATTGGCCCGGTCATTAACGTGCAAACCACCCTTGGGGGTGAAGGGGTTAACATCCATAGTGACCAGTAGAGTATCTGGTGGAACCTGGCCCAGTGACTTGATTGTTTTCAGGAAGTCTCCCGTGTCAAGAATGAAGGATGGAGATTGTTGAGTGAGAGGTGTCAGTATTTTTTCAAGGAATTTAGCAATGGGGGACAATATGGAGTCCGTAGACGCCACTATTGGTCTCCCAGGTGGATTTTGTAAATTCTTATGCACCTTCGGTAATGTGTAGAACACTGGAGTGATCGGGTGTGATTTGCGTAGATAATCACAGGTTTTAGAATCCAGGATGCCTATATGTGAATATTTCAAGATAATCTCTTCTATTTTACTAGCTATATCACGAGTAGGATCTCTGGAGAGGGGTTGATAAATAGACGTGTCCGTTAATTGCCTATGGATTTCTGAGATATATTGGGATCTGTCCATGATGACAAGGGCTCCACCCTTATCAGCAGGCTTGATGATAAGTTCAGGATTATCCTGAAGGGATTTTAGGGCCTGTCTCTCTACATTTGTGAGATTACTGGGGTAATGTAGTTTACCCTTTTCAATGTCTCTACGTATGTTGTTGAAAGAAGTCTGAACGAAGTCGATGAAGGTTTCTAAGGCGTGCGATCCTGATGGTGGTCGGAAGGAACTCTTGTTCCTTAAACCTAGACTGGTTATGGAAAGAGGATTAGATCTAATAACAGGTATACAAGGTATAGATGAAAAGTGAACCTTCAATCTTAATGTACGGAAGAACCTTTGTAGGTCCATTTCTGTCCCATGCTGGCTTCCCTAGGCCATGGAACGCAAGCTTACACATTGGAACGCATAGTCCACATTAGATAACGTCACTTCCGGCCCGGAGCCGTGATGTGCGGAGATGCCGTCCCTCACATGCCACACACTTCCGGTCACATGCGCTCACTTCACGAGCGTCCTGTTCTTAAACCAGCCACCAGACAGACTGCCTTAGACTAGCGGTGGATACCGCATCGACATTTCACTTCCTAGGTAAGATATATGACCACTTTGTGTCTGCTCTCAGCGTGTGAGCACTTTAACATCCTAATGATCATTTTGCATATAGGCTGCAAACTCCGTGGGTCAGTTATACTCAGCGTCACCCCAGCGGTATGTTACAATATAGATTAAGTACACAGGCCGATTTTACCTTTAAGTCTAAACACTGAACTACTCACTTGTTCTAGATTGTGACTTCTGCATATTCCACTGGGCACTGTCGGCTCTAATAGAGAAAAGCCACAAAGGCTGCGTCATTTAAACAGTTCTCTTCATCCCCAGCGGTATGTGCACATAGACCCTGACACTATTATGGTGATTTTATGTTACATTCATTATCTAAAGTTACTAACTGATTGTAGGTTATCTTCTTTCACTGCCTTAATTTTGGCTCTAAGATTGATACAGCTATCTATAAACGGTACGTTGATAAAGGTTTCTTTCTATGTCACCTACTTCACTTTAGAATCAAGACTGTGCTGAATGTGCCTTCTTCCTATATCGCATGTTATTATTATGCCGATTTTGACTATATAATGCCTTTGTATATACTTTATTTTTCCCTTTATTTGAATGTTTTGTTATACAGCAACTGACGAAGGTCCGGTTGTGGACCGAAACGTTTTGCTGATTGCTGTCACCCCTGTTCTTGGGATATAATAAAATTTATAAACTCAAGTTGAGTGCCACATTTTTACTATTATCATTATCATGGTTTTGGAACCTATCTTGGCACCAGTTCATTAAATAAGTCGCTGTGCACACGTTTTTCTCCTTGGTACTTATCCCTTTACGTGTAGCACGCGTATTTTTCGGCTATGTCTACAAACACCTTTTCCTATAATCAGGAAGAATCTTCTGCTATTTTGGCACAGTCAAAATTCTCGAGTGATTTCTTGAAAGCCCCACCACGAGAAACACGAGGTCGTGATTTAGAACGGGCACTAAGACACCAAGTTAATTTAGAATTACATAGTGCCATTCTTTCCGAATACTTAAGAGTCAAAAGAATCCCTAGAGGGTTAAGAGTTCCATTACATCCCACTCTCTTTCACGATTCCCCTGATTTTTGTTCGCGTTTTGAGCATATTCTTAATAAATGTTCGTTTGATTTAATGACTCTCACCTTGGAACATTTACATACGGCGTTGGAGACGAATACAGCCCAGGTGAAGAACATCGAAACACAATTATCATCCACCGGGACCACCGAAGAACTCTCGACCCTCAGAACGCAGATCCAACAGAGGATTGATCAACATAGGAGAGACACCGAGACACGCAAACGGAACAAGTTCTCACGGACACTATTGATTACGAATCACAACAAGTCTACAGATGGCACAACAACTTCTCTACAAGACGTCCACCATCAAGGAACCACTATTCATCTACAGACTACTCGACCTCTGGATCGGAACAAGAAAGGAACACTCTTCCATCAACCTCGTCCCATTTTTTAGGACAAAGACGCAGGTTTTCCAAAAGAAGACCAGACGGGGCCACAAGCGGAAGGAACAACCAAGACCTAATGAGGGTCACACGATCTCAGGTACTGAATCATTAGTGATTAACATCTCATCCACATCTTTAGGTATTGCGGAATATTCAGCTCTCCAGAAGGGCCTCTCTTTTTGCCCCTCATATGGATGCAGGACCTTTGGTCTAGAAATGGACCTACAAAGGTTCTTCCGTACATTAAGATTGAAGGTTCACTTTTCATCTATACCTTGTATACCTGTTATTAGATCTAATGCTCTTTCCATAACCAGTCTAGGTTTAAGGAACAAGAGTTCCTTCCGACCACCATCAGGATCGCACGCCTTAGAAACCTTCATCGACTTCGTTCAGACTTCTTTCAACAACATACGTAGAGACATTGAAAAGGGTAAACTACATTACCCCAGTAATCTCACAAATGTAGAGAGACAGGCCCTAAAATCCCTTCAGGATAATCCTGAACTTATCATCAAGCCTGCTGATAAGGGTGGAGCCCTTGTCATCATGGACAGATCCCAATATATCTCAGAAATCCATAGGCAATTAACGGACACGTCTATTTATCAACCCCTCTCCAGAGATCCTACTCGTGATATAGCTAGTAAAATAGAAGAGATTATCTTGAAATATTCACATATAGGCATCCTGGATTCTAAAACCTGTGATTATCTACGCAAATCACACCCGATCACTCCAGTGTTCTACACATTACCGAAGGTGCATAAGAATTTACAAAATCCACCTGGGAGACCAATAGTGGCGTCTACGGACTCCATATTGTCCCCCATTGCTAAATTCCTTGAAAAAATACTGACACCTCTCACTCAACAATCTCCATCCTTCATTCTTGACACGGGAGACTTCCTGAAAACAATCAAGTCACTGGGCCAGGTTCCACCAGATACTCTACTGGTCACTATGGATGTTAAAGACTTGTACACATCCATCCCCCACATAGAGGGGATTAACTCAGTCCATCACCTTCTTTCATCCTCTGAGATGCCTGAAGATGGTGTCAACCTATGCATTGACCTTCTCACTGTCATACTATTCAATAACTTTTTTCTTTTTCAAGATACATTTTACTTACAGTGCCGGGGTACTGCGATGGGATCGAATGTTGCGCCCCCATATGCAAACACATATATGGCGCACTTCGAATCATCTACCATTTATACACTCCCATTATACACTCAAAATGTGATAGTATGGAAACGCTACATCGATGATGTATTCTGCCTGTGGCGCGGCACACCAGAATCACTATCAGAGTTTCTCTCTGTTTTAAATCAATCATGGCCAGGCATCACATTTACCATGTCATACGATATTAGTTCTATCGATTTCCTCGACACCAAGATCTTAAAAGACATGGAAGGAAACCTTACAACAGATCTTTTCACCAAAACGACCGATCGGAATAGTTTACTACATTTTTCTAGTTTTCACCCACCTGCGGTTAAACGGTCCATCCCTAAATCGCAATTCCAGAGGGTCCGCCGTATAGTCTCCGACGACAATAAACGGACACAACGTTTGACTGACATGACTCAAAAATTTTCCAACCGGGGTTACCCCGCTACATTATTGGATAGAGCCAAAAATCCATCACATAGAGATGAGACTATACGGAACGAAACCACAAAACGTATTCCCTTCGTACATTCCTTCCATCCCTTTGCTTTCCTTCTCCATAGAACTATCAGAAGACATTGGTCTATTCTATCCTCTGCACATCCTGATATAGTGGAATTTCGCAATCCGTTTTTGCCTTGCTTTAAGAGACCACCCAACCTAAAGGATTCCCTTGTCCGTGCTGACATTGGCTCCAACACTCGTCTCAAACAATTATTTCTGTCCAAACCACAAACAGGCACCTATCCGTGTTTACATTGTGCTCAATGCAACAATGTCATAAAGGGAAGTACATTCCTACATCCACGGACAGGCAAAGCATTCTCCATTAAGAACTATTACACATGTGAATCTTCATTTGTTGTCTATTTAATCAAATGTCCGTGTGGATTATTGTACATAGGCGAGACGACACAGTCTATCAGAGACCGCGTCTCTAAGAACAAATCCACCATACGATGTCGGAATCTCCTCCTCCCTTTACCTAGTCACTTCCATCAAATGGGACACTCCATTTCCCAACTTAAATACCAGGTAATAGACTCTGTCCCTCCCCTTAGACGAGGGGGCGACCGGATAACGTGCCTTAAAAAACGCAAATCCTTCTGGATACATACACTTGAAACACTGGCCCCAAAAGGGCTAAATCGTGAATATGACCTGTTATCTTTCTTATGAATACACAATGTCTATCTACATTACCATGTCTACATAAGTTAAATATCGTATCTTGATCTTTTCAGAGCCAATTTTCTGTTATTCTCTTCATGAACAAATAATGTTTATATTGCCGTGTTTACACCAGCTAATTATCACATCTTTATTTCTACAGAGCCATCTTTACTGAATGTCATCTTTTTCACCTGGATTTCCACTTGATCACCACCATCATGTGTCTATAATTGCCGTTGCACTATCACATCCGCCACCATGCAATTTCACGAAAAGCGCCTGGTAGTACTTCTAATTTTGTCCCATGCTGGCTTCCCTAGGCCATGGAACGCAAGCTTACACGTTGGAACGCATAGTCCACATTAGATAACGTCACTTCCGGCCCGGAGCCGTGATGTGCGGAGATGCCGTCCCTCACATGCCACACACTTCCGGTCACATGCGCTCACTTCACGAGCGTCCTGTTCTTAAACCAGCCACCAGACAGACTGCCTTAGACTAGCGGTGGATACCGCGTCGGCATTTCACTTCCTAGGTAAGATATATGACCACTTTGTGTCTGCTCTCAGCGTGTGAGCACTTTAACATCCTAATGATCATTTTGCATATAGGCTGCAAACTCCGTGGGTCAGTTATACTCAGCGTCACCCCAGCGGTATGTGCACATAGACCCTGACACTATTATGGTGATTTTATGTTACATTCATTATCTAAAGTTACTAACTGCTTGTAGGTTATCTTCTTTCACTGCCTTAATTTTGGCTCTAAGATTGATACAGCTATCTATAAACGGTACGTTGATAAAGGTTTCTTTCTATGTCACCTACTTCACTTTAGAATCAAGACTGTGCTGAATGTGCCTTCTTCCTATATTGCATGTTATTATTATGCCGATTTTGACTATATAATGCCTTTGTATATACTTTATTTTTCCCTTTATTTGAATATTTTGTTATACAGCAACTGACGAAGGTCCGGTTGTGGACCGAAACGTTTTGCTGATTGCTGTCACCCCTGTTCTTGGGATATAATAAAATTTATAAACTCAAGTTGAGTGCCAGATTTTTACTATTATCATTATTTATTATATTGTCATGGGTTGGGACCCTACTTGTGCACCAATCAGAGTAGTGCCACAATATATTTTCTATAGTATCTCACCCTTATGCGAGCACACTATCACCATGACTTTCAATACCTTTTCCTATAATCCTGATGAGAGAAGTAATATCTTGTCCAAGTTACACCTCTCTAGTGACTTTCTGAAGACTCCTCCCACAGGAAGCCAGAGGAAGGGATTTGGAGCGGGAATTGCGTCACCAAGTTAGCTATGAATTACATTATGCTACATTGACAGAGTACCTTCGTGTCAACAGGATACCTCGAGGCCTAAGAGTTTCTCTTTGTCCTACTTTGTTCAGTGACTCTCCTGAGTAGAGTTGAGAGAAAACAGGTCGGTCAGATTCAAAAGTCGCCGACTTTCACCAAATTCGGGTTTCGTTGGCCGAAACCCGACCATAGCGTGCAGTCGGCCATGCGGTCGTCGACCCTAGCGCCAAAGTCGGTTTAACCACAATGCTTTCAGGCGCCTTTTTTCAGCCAATGAGCAAGGACGTACACTGTGGGCAACAAGATGACATGCGCAGAGTCCACCACCATCTTAGAGAAGAGCATTGCAGTGATAGGCTTGCTTTGGGGGGCGTCATAGTGGCTACAAAAGCCCTGACTGCAGACCGCCATTAAACTTCTGCAGATCTTAACAGTAGGGAGAGGTTGCAGACGCTGTTTATCAGTAGGGAGAGAGTTAGAGCTGGAAAGAGAATTTCTTATGTGCTTGTGCTGATAGCAATTATGCTGTACAGTTAGTGTACAGTGACAGGGGAGGATTTTCTTGTGTGCAGCAGCGCTGGTTATTAGGCTGCCTGCCAGTGACAGGGGAGGATTTTCTTGTGTGCAGCAGCGCTGGTTAATAGGCTGCCTGCTAGCTGTATTGCTGTGTCTATACTACTGTGCCTTATGCCTGGGCACCCTTGACATAGTCATTTTTTATATTTGACAAATTTTTTTTGACAAATATTTTGTAGTTTTTCAACGTGCAACACAGATAAGAGATGACCACAGCCGGTTTCTCATATAGTGACACCCAAGTTGCTGCCATCGTTGCACAGGTTACCACTTCAAGCGATTTTTTTACAAATTTCAGGCAGCGAATTTAAGTCACGTGATCTGGAACGTGAGTCTCAACTAGTGTTGAGCATTCCGATACCGCAAGTATCGGATATCGGCCGATATTCGCTGTATCGGAATTCCGATACTTAGTTCCGATATTTTTCCTATATCGTATACCGGAATCGGAAGTTCCCATAATTCTTTGAGAGGCAGTGTGATTTTAGTCAGCCAATGAGGAATCCTACGAAGTGTGGGCACATCCTGTAATGCTGCGGTCATCTTAACTAATGGCATGGCTGTGATTGGCTGCTGAAATGATGTCAGAATGCACTATAAAAGTCGCAGCCGCCATTTTAGCGTCACTGTGCTGTGAACTCAGTTAGGGACAGAACGCTGCTCTGCTGACTCAGAGGGACAGTTAGAGATTGCGATTTTGTGTACTTTGCTTTAGGCAGGCTAGTTTACCAACCGCTGTGTAAAGCTTCCTTTTGCCTTGCAGTGTTGTTTTAACAGCTCTGTGCAAGGTGTGTGTGTGAGAGTGCAGGTGACGCTGCAGTTTGCTCTGCATCCAACGCTGTCTGTAGGCATCTGCACGTGTCACTCACAGACTCTTTTTTTTTCTTTAGTGTAATTCTAGCTGCTCCATTCAATAGAAATTATAGTGTGACGCGCTTCCATCCGTATACAATACATTGGTTGCAAACACTATAGAAGTACAGAAAGGAGCCTTTCACAGATAGTGAACAGTTGTGTTTCAGTGTTCACTGCAGTCTGTGAGGTATTTTTTTTTTTTAAATGCAGATCACGCTCCAGTTACTTCTTCAACTAATGCTGCGTGTACTCTGCTGAGCGTGTGTCACTGGCTCATCCTTGTCATTTTTCTAAAATTGGTGCTGCTTTATTCTATTTTAAATTTACTAAAATCTATTAGTGTGACGCTCTTCCATCAAAATACAATACATTGCTTGCAAACAAAATAGAAGTCCACAAAAAGGCCTTTCACAGCAAGTGAACAGTTGTGTTCAGTGTTCACTCTAGTCTGAGGTTTAAATTTTTGGTAGGAGTGTAGATCCCGCTCCACTTACTTCAACCACCGCTGCGTGTACTCTGCTGAGTGTCTGTCACTGGCTCATCCTTGTCATTTTTCTAAAATTGGTGCTGCTTTATTCTATTTTCAATTTACTAAAATCTATTAGTGTGACGCTCTTCCATCAAAATACAATACATTGCTTGCAAACATAATAGAAGTCCACAAAAAGGCCTTTCACAGCAAGTGAACAGTTGTGTTCACTGTTCACTCTATGTGAGGTTTAAATTTTTGGTAGGAGTGTAGATCCCGCTCCACTTACTTCAACCACCGCTGCGTGTACTCTGCTGAGTGTCTGTCACTGGCTCATCCTTGTCATTTTTCTAAAATTGGTGCTGCTTTATTCTATTTTCAATTTACTAAAATCTATTAGTGTGATGCTCTTCCATCAAAATACAATACATTGCTTGCAAACATAATAGAAGTCCACAAAAAGGCCTTTCACAGCAAGTGAACAGTTGTGTTCAGTGTTCACTCTAGTCTGAGGTTTAAATTTTTGGTAGGAGTGTAGATCCCGCTCCACTTCCTTCAACCACCGCTGCGTGTACTCTGCTGAGTTTCTGTCACTGGCTCATCCTTGTAATTATTCTAAAATTGGTGCTGCTTTATTCTATTTTAAATTTACTAAAATCTATTAGTGTGATGCTCTTCCATCAAAATACAATACATTGCTTGCAAACATAATAAAAAGTCCACAAAAAGGCCTTTCACAGCAAGTGAACAGTTGTGTTCAGTGTTCACTCTAGTCTGAGGTTTAAATTTTTGGTAGGAGTGTAGATCCCGCTCCACTTCCTTCAACCACCGCTGCGTGTACTCTGCTGAGTGTCTGTCACTGGCTCATCCTTGTCATTTTTCTAAAATTGGTGCTGCTTTATTCTATTTTAAATTTACTAAAATCTATTAGTGTGACGCTCTTCCATCAAAATACAATACATTGCTTGCAAACATAATAGAAGTCCACAAAAAGGCCTTTCACAGCAAGTGAACAGTTGTGTTCAGTGTTCACTCTAGTCTGAGGTTTAAATTTTTGGTAGGAGTGTAGATCCCGCTCCACTTCCTTCAACCACCGCTGCGTGTACTCTGCTGAGTGTCTGTCACTGGCTCATCCTTGTCATTTTTCTAAAATTGGTGCTGCTTTATTCTATTTTAAATTTACTAAAATCTATTAGTGTGACGCTCTTCCATCAAAATACAATACATTGCTTGCAAACAAAATAGAAGTCCACAAAAAGGCCTTTCACAGCAAGTGAACAGTTTGTGTTCAGTGTTCACTCTAGTCTGAGGTTTAAATTTTTGGTAGGAGTGTAGATCCCGCTCCACTTACTTCAACCACCGCTGCGTGTACTCTGCTGAGTGTCTGTCACTGGCTCATCCTTGTCATTTTTCTAAAATTGGTGCTGCTTTATTCTATTTTCAATTTACTAAAATCTATTAGTGTGACGCTCTTCCATCAAAATACAATACATTGCTTGCAAACATAATAGAAGTCCACAAAAAGGCCTTTCACAGCAAGTGAACAGTTGTGTTCAGTGTTCACTCTAGTCTGAGGTTTAAATTTTTGGTAGGAGTGTAGATCCCGCTCCACTTCCTTCAACCACCGCTGCGTGTACTCTGCTGAGTGTCTGTCACTGGCTCATCCTTGTCATTTTTCTAAAATTGGTGCTGCTTTATTCTATTTTAAATTTACTAAAATCTATTAGTGTGACGCTCTTCCATCAAAATACAATACATTGCTTGCAAACATAATAGAAGTCCACAAAAAGGCCTTTCACAGCAAGTGAACAGTTGTGTTCAGTGTTCACTCTAGTCTGAGGTTTAAATTTTTGGTAGGAGTGTAGATCCCGCTCCACTTCCTTCAACCACCGCTGCGTGTACTCTGCTGAGTGTCTGTCACTGGCTCATCCTTGTCATTTTTCTAAAATTGGTGCTGCTTTATTCTATTTTAAATTTACTAAAATCTATTAGTGTGACGCTCTTCCATCAAAATACAATACATTGCTTGCAAACATAATAGAAGTCCACAAAAAGGCCTTTCACAGCAAGTGAACAGTTGTGTTCAGTGTTCACTCTAGTCTGAGGTTTAAATTTTTGGTAGGAGTGTAGATCCCGCTCCACTTCCTTCAACCACCGCTGCGTGTACTCTGCTGAGTGTCTGTCACTGGCTCATCCTTGTCATTTTTCTAAAATTGGTGCTGCTACATTCAATTTCAAATAATTCAAATCTATTAGTGTGACTTGCTTCCATCCGTATCCAATACATTGGTTGCAAAGAATATAGAATTACACAAAGAGGGCTTTCACAGCTATTGAACAGTTGTGTGAAGTGTTCACTGTAGTCTGAGGTTTTCAGGTATTATTATATTTACTTGTATGCTTTTATTTAAAAGCCAAGAACAATGAAGGCAAACATTCGCACTGCAGCTGTTGTCAAAGTTCAACCCACATTATGCACTTCCAACATTGCAGCTTTTGAGGCATGATGTGAGTTTGATTTGCCTAAGTTATAGAGTGACAAAATGGCTCAGGGAACAAAACATAGAGATTTTGGGTCCATGGGCTGGAAACTCCCCAGATCTTAATCCCATTGAGAACTTGTGGTCAATCATCAAGAGACGGGTGGACAAACAAAAACTTAAAAATTCTGACAAAATGAAAGCATTGATTGTGCAAGAATGGACTGCTATCAGCCAGGATTTGGTCCAGAAGTTGATTGACAGCATGCCAGGGAGAATTGCAGAGGTCCTGAAGAAGAAGGGTCAACACTGCAAAATTAGACTTGCTGCATTAACTCATTCTAACTGTCAATATAAGCTTTTGTTACTCATATGTTTGCAATTATATTTCTGTCTGTGATAAAAATATCTGTCAAACACATAAAAACCAGAGGGCAGCAGATCATGTGAAAATATCATATTTGTGTCATTATCAAAACTTTTGGCCATGACTGTACAGTTCAGGTGGTAGAAAGATGAACATAACAGGATACATGTATAACGTTGCCAACCAGTTATTTAATCGGAAACAGGACAGGCAAATTCATGCGTGATCCATGCCTTGTTCATTTCAGCAAAGTAATCCGGTCTACATTATCGGAGGATAGTCGCATGCGGCGGTCTGTTAGTACACCACCTGAAGCACAAAAGACGCGCTCCGATAATACACTGCCAGCAGGGCAAGCCAGCACCTCCAATGCATACTGGCTAAGCTCTGGCCATGTATCCAGCTTAGAGACTCAAAACTTGAATGGGGAAGAGCCATCTGGGAGTACACTGAGTGGGCAAGACATGTCGTCTGTCACCATCTTACGGAAACATTGCCTCCTGCTGACTGGGACCGTCTCGGATGGTGTAGACATTGGTGGCGCTGCCACAAAACTTCACCACATTTGGAACATACTGGTCTTGCCCTGTGCAGAGGTGCTGTTTGTGCTCCCTCATGTTGCAGAGCTGTCTCCACTGCCTCGACGCACAGAGCTGCTTTGTAAAGCAGTAGCAGCAGCAATGCTCTCGGCTGGAATGGAGAACATTATGGATTCCGACAAGCTTACAACCTGCAATGATCCTCAGTGTACTCAACCATCGTACGACCAGCTCTACCCTTTCCTATTGCATTCTCACCCAACCCTGCAGACTGTGAGCCCTCGCGGGCAGGGTCCTCTCTCCTTCTGTACTTGTGTGTCTCTTGTCCAGCACATCTTTATTGTACCTGTCTATATTTTTCCCTTGTCATATGTAAAGCGCCATGGAATAAATGGCGCTATATAAATGTATAATAATAATAATAATTGCAGCAGTGTGTCTTGTTACTCCCGCATTTTACGCTCCCGGTTCAACGGTCTGATGAGGCTTTGAAAGTGTTCCCTGTAGCGAGGGTCTAGGAGGGTGTACACCCAATAATCAGACGTGGTGTGAATGTGTTCGATGCGGCGGTCGTTTCTCAGGCACTGCAGCATGAAATCAACCATGTGATGCAGACTCCCAACTGGCCAAGAAACGCAGTCCCCTGCAAGAGGCGTCATCTCTGCCTGCTCTGCATCACCCCACCCTCGCTCTACATACTGACTAGAGCGTTGTGTACCTCCCTCTGGAGCGATGTCTTCCTCCTCCATTGACTCCTCCTCATCCTCCTCACAAAGTCCTTCAAATACATAAAAATTTACAAAATTTAAAACTCATCAAATTTAAAAACATTGTATCATAATTCTGTAACATCACTTTATGGAAACACAATAGCATTACAAAAGGATAGACAAAAACTGTACATTATGTGCATTGTAAATACATTAAAAGTTTGGAATGGTTATGAAAATATAGACAGCGAATCTGGAGGTTCAATTGTTGATACAGCATGGTACTTTGAAAGTCCTCCAGCCCTTTGTGAGGAAACACGTTGCGCTGACTGTCCAGAAGGTGATGGAATTTGTGACTCCTCATCCTCCACCTCTTCCAAAACCTCATGCCTTAGTGCTTGCAGTGTTTTTTGAAGCAGGCAGATAAGGGGGACAGTCAGGCTGACTAGTGCATCATCTGCACTCGCCATCTGCGTTGACTCATCAAACGCACGCAAAACGTGGCAGATGTCCTTCATAGAGTCCTTCGCCACTCATTACACTGGCTGCCCATTCATTATAGGATACAATTCTAATTACTGGTTCTCACCGACAAAGCTCTCCACAGTGCAGCACGCCCCTACATCTCTTCCCTCATTTATATTTATCGGCCTAACCGACTGCTGCACTCTGCAAACGACATTCGACTAACCTCTGCACTAATCCGTACCTCCCACTCCCGACTCCAAGACTTCTCCCGCGCTGCGCCAATCCTCTGGAATGCTCTACCCCAAGAAATTAGGACTATCCGCAATTTGGATGGTTTCAGGCGCTCCCTCAAAACACATTTGTTCACAGTGGCCTATCACATTCACTAATCAAAGTCATTCTATGTGTATGTCTGTGTGTGTAGCCCATTCACTATCTCCATGCATCTCTCACTCCCTTAAAATGGCTGGACCATCATTGTAAAAACACCATTGTATATAAACACGTGTACTTTGTATCTCCCCACCTCATTGTAGATTGTAAGCTTTCACCAGCAGGGGCGGCTGATTTTGCTTTAATTATTGTATTGTTAACGTTGTTACTTATGACTTGTGTTTTGAAATTGTTAAACTGTAAAGCACTGCGGAATATTATGGCACTATATAAATAAAGATTATTATTATTATTCTTATTATAGAGGCCCACTCAGTAGTGGTGAAGTGTGAACGGCGCAAATTGCGAGTTGATTGCGCCTGATGCAGCTGATACTCCATTACTGTTGGCTGCTGCTCACACAACCGCTCCAACATATGTAACGAGGAATTCCACCTGGTGGGTACGTCACATATGATGCGATGTTCATGAAGGCGAAATCTGCGTTGCAGAGCTGCAATCAGCGATCTGGCCATACTGTAACGTCGCAAGTGAGCGCACTCTAGGCAGACCTTGTGCAGCCGTGCATCAAGATCCGGATAGTCCCTCAAAAAACTCTGCACGACCAAGTTGAGCACATATGACAGACATGCTATGTGAGTAAGGTTGCCAAGGCCCAGAGCTGCCACCAGATTTCGGCCATTGTCACACACTACCAAGCCTGCCTGTAGATTCGCTTCCAAAAACCACACGTCGCTCTCCTGCTTTATGGCATTACAGAGCTCCTGCGCTGTGTGGCTAAGATTCCCCATGGAAATTAATTTCAGGACGGCCTGTTGACATTTGGACACGGCTGTGCTCATATCGGTCGCAACAGGTAAACGTTCACGGGTCCATGTGGAGGTAGACCGTGATGGCTCCTGCAGCGATGATTCTGAGGAACTGGAGTAGGAGGAGGAGTCAATGTGTACAGACTTGATTCCTGCAATCCTTGGAGTTGGCAGAACACGTACAGCGCCACTCGCAAGATCAGTACCCGGCTACACAACATTGACCCAATGGGCAGTGAGTGAAAGGTATTGTCCCTGGCCATGGGTGTTAGAACCCTCTTGTAAGTTTTTGTTTCAGTTTGCTGGTCACATGACCTTTTTTCCCTATTTAGTCTGGCTCCGCCCTTCTGGCTTTGCTTGACTTCATTGTATTATCTACTGTTAAGCTAGCCGGGTGCTTAGGTGCCTTAATCAGTCAATTTTGCTTGATGTTAGGATCGCAAAGTATTTTTTTTTCTGTTTAATTATCCATGCTACAATTTATGTTAGGTGGTGTCCACCTTTTCTCCCAGTCCCTAGATCTTGTAGGGATTCCTCCCTCGCAACTATAGGTCTTCGTTCACACTAGATGAGGACTTTAGCGGGTCTGGTCGCAGGATCAGGTTCCCCATTACATCGTAGGGATTCAGCTTAGTTGTATTGTAGGGACAGAATTCCCTTCTTTCCTTACTGGTTGTAGCAGATCATAACAATGGGTACTGGTCCACGCATCGGTGGTCAGGTGGACCTTGCTACTGAGGGCGTTTAGTAGCGCATGTTTAATTTTTCCCTCAACATGCTTTTGCAGACCAGGGACGGCTTGCCTGCTGAAATGAAATCGGCTTGGCACATTGTATTGTGGGACTGACAATGATATTCAGTTACGGAAACTGTCTGTCTCCACCAGCCTGAATGACAGCATTTCAAGGGACAGGAGTTTTGCAATGCCAGCATTCAGAGCCTGTGCTCGTGCATGGTTTGCGGAGTATGGCCGTCTTTTATCCCATGCCTGTGCTACCGATGGCTGTTTTGTGGCCTGGGAGAATGAGGATGACAGGGAACTTGCTGCTGTGTGTGGAATAACACTTTGTCTCTGGACAACAGTGGCCGACGTTCTTCCATGGCGATCCTGTGAGGAAGCAGAACCAGCTGTGTGTGAGCTCGATGAAGAGGCTTCAACACAACCTGAAGATGTAGGTGCTGCTGTAGGTTGGCCTACATCTCCAGTGTGTCTTTGTAACTCAACTACGTGCTTTGTCCGCACATGTTTCCACATATTTGTGGTATTGAGGTGACTGACACTTTTAGCTATTTTTAATTTTTGATTAGACAGCTTGCATATGACATAGCAAATATCATGTGCAAGTGTGTGAAAAAAGGACCACGCAGTGCAAGTCCTGGGAGCGCACGTTTTGACTTTTGGAAGACAACTGCTCCGAACAGGTGCCAAACTGGAGGCTACAGGCAACCGAGTCTGCAGCCTAACTCTCCCTCCTGTTTGTACCGTTGGGCAATGTCTTCCTCTATCTTCCTTCTATCACTAACCACTTCTCTAGGCCTCTCCCAGCTTTCAACCAAAGTACTGGTTCTCAGCCACAAAGCTATCCACAGTGCAGCACCCGTCCTACATCTCCTCCCTCATTTCTATCTATCGGCCTAACCGACTGCTGCGCTCTGCAAACGACTTTCGACTAACCTCTGCACTAATACGAACCTCCCACTCCCCACTCCAAGACGTCTCCCGCGCTACGCCAATCCTCTGGAATGCTGTACCCCAACAAATTAGGACTATCCACAATTTGCATGGTTTCAGGCGCTCCCTCAAAACACATTTGTTCAGAGCGGCCTATCACATTCACTAATCAAAGTCATTCTATGTATTCTGTGTAAGTGTGTATGTGTGTGTGTGTCTCTAGCCCATTCACTATCTCCATCCCTCAGTCCCTTAAGATGGCTGGACCATCATTGTAAATGCACCATTGTATATAAACACCTATACTTTGTATCTCCCCCACCTCATTGTACATTGTAAGCTGTCACGAGCAGGGGCGACTTATTTAGCTTAAATTATTGTATTGTTAACGTTGTTACTTATGACTTGTGTTCTTAAACTGCAAAACTGTAAAGCGATGCGTAATATGATGGCGCTATATAAATTAATATTATTATTATTAGGATTCCTCTGAGCTGCTCCCACCACCTTCCTGTTCCTCACGCCATGTTGGGTCTTGGACCTCATCATCTCCACTACCCTCTTCCAACACCTGCTGCTGTTGGGTGGTCTGGCCAGCACCATGCTCAACAGAAACTGGCACCTGAGTCTCATCATCATCAGATGCGTTCTACGGTGTGCTGACCATCGGCACTGTCTCACCCGCCTCTTCAGATTCAGAGAGACACAGCTGTTGCGCATCACTGCATACTCCCTCTTCTTCACATTACAGAATGCTGCTTGGCTGGGCCCCTGTTTGCAAGCCAATAGATTCTGAGAACAGAATCAGACACTCAGCTGGCTCCTGTACAGAACTCGCTGACTGCCTGGGCAATTTGCCAGGCAGTGAAGAGACAGATGGTTGCTCAACAGTGCTGTGGTCCTGAGAGGAGGTGGAAGCAATTGAAGTTGATGCATTGGCTGCCATCCAACCAACAACGGCTTCAATTTGTTCTTCCCGCAGCAGGGGGTACTCCGAGCTCCTACAAAAGTGCGCATAAAGGAACGCTCACGGGGAAAACTGGTGGATGCTGTGTCACTGGGGACGCAGCAGCCACAGAATCCCCACGTCCTCTCCCTGAAGAAACTCCACGGCCACGACCACGTGCCTTACTCCCTGCCTTCTTCATCTTGGTAGATTGATAAAGAAAGTCTGAAAAGTTATAAGGCCTAAGTGTGGTTATTCCGCAGAGACTGCAGTGAACACTGCACACAACTGTTCTCTACCCAACGCGTCTCAGCAGGAAGGCAGTCTGTGCGTCAAAACAAAGGCGCAAGCATACATCCACGTACCCTGTTTATAAAGCTATATAAAAAAAATTATGTAGTAGTGACGCACACTTTATTGAGGTACAGTATTACATCGCCATTCACCATCTGTGGCTATGCAGTCTCATCTATATATACCTTTCTATCCGTTGTCATGCTTGCAAGTCGACAGTCAGGCATAAATAGCAATTTTCACTATGCACTATGCATTTTTTAAAGGTTATGTTTGTTAATAAAAATGATTATTGCCACATATTATGAGTATTACATGATGGAAATTGTATAATTTTGTATAAACTGTTTAGTGACATTATTCAGCAAATGTAACATTTTAGTAATGTCACAGATAACTTGTAATGCTGATGATGTTTTGAAGTCAGACATTCATTGTCTATACAATAAAAATGGTGTACATACTGTTACTTATCCATCATTAATGGATTCAGATATGTACTTGTATGCTTTTATGTACAACCGTATAGCAGATTCCTTAACTAATTTATTTTGTGGTTTGCATTGCTGTTCAACATGTTAATGTATGTGTTTATGTTTGTCAATTCTTTATTTATCTCGATATTAGTTTAAATGAAATCATCATCTTATGGTAGTAAAGGTTATCTTTCTCTTGTTTGAAGTATAGACATTTAAAATTGACAGGTAACAAGGAAATTACTTGATCTAGTATTTAAACATCCTCCTTGACCCTGGGCTCCAACACCGCCAGTTGTTGCCTGTAAGTGCTGTTAGCACAGTCAACACTTGCTCCTGTGTTACTGGGGTTCAGTAATGTCAGATGTTCCCCTGCTGTGTGAAGGCAAAAAGTCCTGCTGCCTCCAACCGGTTCTCTTCTCATCCCTGGGCTCCAACACCGACAGTTGTTGCTCGGAAGTGTCATTGGCACGGGTACTCACTCCTGCCCAGACTGGTTACAGCACGCCATCTGTTTCCTGTCAGTGTAAACGTCACTTAGCCTCCAATAAGTTGTCCTGTCGTGTTGCGGTCGGGTTAGCCGACTCTATGGTGCCTGGAGTTTAGGTGCTTCCTATGTGTGCTGTGGGATATGCAAATAAAGGCTGTTTCCGTTGTGACAATAGGACAATCACCCACTGTAGTACTGTGGGATTCGGTAACTGCGGCCGGCTCGCGGCCTGTCAACTTAAATTTCCATGGGTACCTTCTGCTACCCGTCCGGGTTCCAGTACCGTCAGCTGGTTCTCCGCAGTGCCTTTGGCCTAGGTGCCTCCATCTCGGTATCCGAGTTCCAGCAATGTCTGCTGGTCCTTGGTAGTGCTTTGGAGCACAGGTACCTCCTGCTTAGTAACCGTGTCCCAGCAAAGTCAGCTGGTCCTCGGTTGTGCCATTGGCTCTTTTCCTTCTGCTGCCCCTCCGGGTTCCAGCACAGTCAGCTGGTCCTCGTTACTTGCATTGGCTCTTGTACCTTCTGCTACCCGTCCGGGTTCCAGTACCGCCAACTGGTTCTCCGCAGTGCCTTTGGCCTAGATGCCTCCATCTCGGTATCCGAGTTCCATCAACGTCTGCTGGTCCTTGGTAGTGCTTTGGAACACAGGTACCTCCTGCTTAGTAACCGTGTCCCAGTAACGTCAGCTGGTCCTCGGTTGTGCCATTGGCTCTTTTCCTTCTGCTGCCCCTCCGGGTTCCAGCACAGTCAGCTGGTCCTCGTTACTTGCATTGGCTCTTGTACCTTCTGCTACATTTACAAATTTAAGATTTTTTAAATGTTTTTTTGGGTAATCACTAGAGTTGAGCGATACTTTTCGATATCCAAAAGTATCGGAATCGGAATGGTATCGCCGATACCCAAAAAATATCGGCGATACCCGATACCGATCCCGGAAATCCAATGTAAGTCTATGGGAACAAAATATCGGAATTAAAAAAACCCCATTCTTGCCTTGTTGGTTAATTGTACATGAAGGAAAACAACAAAGAGTAATGTAGAATGTATTGGGGAAGGTTGAGGAGACATTAAAGGCATAGATGTTTAACCTAATCAAATGGAATAGCATAAATATTTTTTTTTTAAAGATGTTCGGATTGACGAAGAAATTGACAATGTTGTTAACGTTTTTTCTATTTTGGCAAATATGTATATTTCACAACTTCCATGCTCTTCACCTTTTTAACTTTTGACACACTTTCTCCTTCATAATCTTCAGCAGCATCATCTTTTTCATCAAATTATTCTTCATCTTCACCTTCTTTATCTTCTTCTTAAACTTCTTGCTATTCATCTTTTTGTTAACATTACTCATATTCTTCTTATTAAACTATTATTCTTCTTCATATTCTACTTCTTCATCTTCTTCATCATATTCTTATTTGTGACAGAGATTCCTGTACTTGTAATCTGTCAAAGTATGAATTTTTCATCCTCCCGTTCTTGCTGTCAAAAGATTTAAATTACAACAGTATTTGTCCGTGTTCAGTTTAGCCTGCAGCAGCAGGCATTTTCCAGGGGCACCACGAGGAGGAACGGACTCACCCCCATACACTGCTTAGTCTTCTTCTGCTTATAATTTAGAGCATATATTTTGCTCTTCATTTTGGTCTTATACTTCATGTTACTCTGCTTTTTGATCTTCTGCTTATTGTTCTTAAGTCTCTTGTTCTGTATCTTGTAGTTTGTCTTAACCTTCTTAGTCCTGTTGGGTAATCTTTTATTTCTTCTTTGTGATGGTGTTTAGGCTGGTTGGCTTGATGCTCGTCGTCCTTGTGGTCGTCATCTTCTTCGGGGTGGTCATCAGGGTCGTCGTCTTCATTGTTGGAGATCCAGAGTGATTACCCAAATAAACATTTAAAAAATCTTCAATTTGTAAATGTAGCAGAAGGTACAAGAGCCAATGCAAGTAACGAGGACCAGCTGACTGTACTGGAACCCGGAGGGGCAGCAGAAGGAAAAGAGCCAATGGCACAACCGAGGACCAGCTGACGTTACTGGGACACGGTTACTAAGCAGGAGGTACCTGTGCTCCAAAGCACTACCAAGGACCAGCAGACGTTGCTGGAACTCGGATACCGAGATGGAGGCACCTAGGCCAAAGACACTGCGGAGAACCAGCTGACGTTACTGGAACCCGGAGGGGCAGCAGAAGGAAAAGAGCCAATGGCACAACCGAGGACCAGCTGACATTACTGAACCCCAGTAACACAGGAGCAAGTGTTGACTGTGCTAACAGCACTTCCGAGCAACAACTGGCGGTGTTGGAGCCCAGGGATGAGAAGAGAACAGGGTGGAGGCAGCAGGACTTTTTGACGTACACACAGCAGGGGAACAGCTGACATTACTGAACCCCAGTAACACAGGAGCAAGTGTTGACTGTGCTAACAGCACTTCCGAGCAACAACTGGCGATGTTGGAACCCAGGGATGAGAAGAGAACAGGGTGGAGGCAGCAGGACTTTTTGACGTACACACAGCAGGGGAACAGCTGACATTACTGAACCCCAGTAACACAGGAGCAAGTGTTGACTGTGCTAACAGCACTTACAGGCAACAACTGGCGTTGTTGGAGCCCAGGGTCAAGGAGGATGTTTAAATACTAGATCAAGTAATTTCCTTGTTACCTGTCAATTTTAAATGTCTATACTTCAAACAAGAGAGAGATAACCTTTACTACCATAAGATGATGATTTAATTTAAACTAATATCTAGATAAATAAAGAATTGACAAACATAAACACATACATTAACATGTTGAACAGCAATGCAAACCACAAAATAAATTAGTTAAGGAATCTGCTATACGGTTGTACATAAAAGCATACAAGTACATATCTGAATCCATTAATGATGGATAAGTAACAGTATGTACACCATTTTTATTGTATAGACAATGAATGTCTGACTTCAAAACATCATCAGCATTACAAGTTATCTGTGACATTACTAAAATGTTACATTTGCTGAATAATGTCACTAAACAGTTTATACAAAATTATACAATTTCCATCATGTAATACTCATAATATGTGGCAATAATCATTTTTATTAACAAACATAACCTTTAAAAAGTGCATAGTGCATAGTGAAAATTGCTATTTATGCCTGACTGTCGACTTGCAAGCATGACAACGGATAGATAAGGTATATATAGATGAGACTGCATAGCCACAGATGGTGAATGGCGATGTAATACTGTACCTCAATAAAGTGTGCGTCACTACTACATAATTTTTTTTATATAGCTTTATAAACAGGGTACGTGGATGTATGCTTGCGCCTTTGTTTTGACGCACAGACTGCCTTCCTGCTGAGACGCGTTGGGTAGTGAACAGTTGTGTGCAGTGTTCACTGTAGTCTGAGGTTTTCCTTTTTGGAGTGCAGATCACGCTCCAGTTAGTTCTTCAACCACTGCTGGTTGTAGTCTGCTGAGCGTGTGTCACTGGCACATCCTTGAAATTTTTCTCTAATTGTTGCTGATCCATTCTATTACAAATAAATAAAATCTATTAGTGTGACGCGCTTCCATCCGTATACAATACATTTGTTGCAAACACTATAGAAGTACACAAAGGGGCCTTTCACACTTACTGAACAGTTGTGTGCAGTGTTCACTGCACTCTCTGCGGAATAACCACACTTAGGCCTTATAACTTTTCAGACTTTCTTTATCAATCTACCAAGATGAAGAAGGCAGGGAGTAAGGCACGTGGTCGTGGCCGTGGAGTTTCTTCAGGGAGAGGACGTGGGGATTCTGTGGCTGCTGCGGCCCCCAGTGACACAGCATCCACCAGTTTTCCCCGTGAGCGTTCCTTTATGTGCAGTTTTGTAGGAGCTCGGCGTACCCCCCTGCTGCGGGAAGAACAAATTGAAGCCGTTATTGGTTGGATGGCATCCAATGCATCGACTTCAATTGCTTCCATCTCCTCTCAGGACCACAACACTGTTGAGCAACCATCTGTCTCTTCACCGCCTGTCAAATTGCCCAGGCAGTCAGAGAGTTCTGTACAGGAGCCAGCTGAGTGTCTGCTTCTGTTCTCAGAATCTATTGGCTTGCAAACAGGGGCCCAGCCAAGCAGCATTCTGTAATGTGAAGAAGAGGGAGTATGCAGTGATGCGCAACAGCTGTGTCTCTCTGAATCTGAAGAGGCGGGTGAGACAGTGCCGATGGTCAGCACACCGCAGATCGCATCTGATGATGATGAGACTCAGGTGCCAGTTTCTGTTGAGCATGGTGCTGGCCAGACCACCCAACAGCAGCAGGTGTTGGCAGAGGGTAGTGGAGATGATGAGGTCCAAGACCCAACATGGCGTGAGGAACAGGAAGGTGGTGGGAGCAGCTCAGAGGAATCCTAATAATAATAATATTAATTTATATAGCGCCATCATATTACGCATCGCTTTACAGTTTTGCAGTTTAAGAACACAAGTCATAAGTAACAACGTTAACAATACAATAATTTAAGCTAAATAAGTCGCCCCTGCTCGTGACAGCTTACAATGTACAATGAGGTGGGGGAGATACAAAGTATAGGTGTTTATATACAATGGTGCATTTACAATGATGGTCCAGCCATCTTAAGGGACTGAGGGATGGAGATAGTGAATGGGCTAGAGACACACACACACATACACACTTACACAGAATACATAGAATGACTTTGATTAGTGAATGTGATAGGCCGCTCTGAACAAATGTGTTTTGAGGGAGCGCCTGAAACCATGCAAATTGTGGATAGTGCTAATTTCTTGGGGTACAGCATTCCAGAGGATTGGCGTAGCGCGGGAGAAGTCTTGGAGTCAGGAGTGGGAGGTACATATTAGTGCAGAGGTTAGTCGAAAGTCGTTTGCAGAGCGCAGCAGTCGGTTAGGCCGATAGATAGAAATGAGGGAGGAGATGTAGGACGGGTGCTGCACTGTGGATAGCTTTGTGGCTGAGAACCAGTACTTTGGTTGAAAGCTGGGAGAGGCCTAGAGAAGTGGTTAGTGATAGAAGGAAGATAGAGGAAGACATTGCCCCAACGGTACAAACAGGAGGGAGAGTTAGGCTGCAGACTCGGTTGCCTGTAGCCTCCAGTTTGGCACCTGTTCGGAGCAGTTGTCTTCCAAAAGTCAAAACGTGCGCTCCCAGGACTTGCACTGCGTGGTCCTTTTTTCACACACTTGCACATGATATTTGCTATGTCAAATGCAAGCTGTGTAATCAAAAATTAAAAATAGCTAAAAGTGTCAGTCACCTCAATACCACTAATATGTGGAAACATGTGCGGACAAAGCATGTAGTTGAGTTACAAAGACACACTGGAGATGTAGGCCAACCTACAGCAGCACCTACATCTTCAGGTTGTGTTGAAGCCTCTTCATCGAGCTCACACACAGCTGGTTCTGCTTCCTCACAGGATCGCCATGGAAGAACCTCGGCCACTGTTGTCCAGAGACAAACTGTTATTCCACACACAGCAGCAAGTTCCCTGTCATCCTCACACTCCCAGGCCACAAAACAGCCATCGGTAGCACAGGCATGGGATAAAAGACGGCCATACTCCGCAAACCATGCACGAGCACAGGCTCTGAATGCTGGCATTGCAAAACTCCTGTCCCTTGAAATGCTGTCATTCAGGCTGGTGGAGACAGACAGTTTCCGTAACTGAATATCATTGTCAGTCCCACAATACAATGTGCCAAGCCGATTTCATTTCAGCAGGCAAGCCGTCCCTGGTCTGCAAAAGCATGTTGAGGGAAAAATTAAACATGCGCTACTAAACGCCCTCAGTAGCAAGGTCCACCTGACCACCGATGCGTGGACCAGTAACCATTGTTATGATCTGCTACAACCAGTAAGGAAAGAAGGGAATTCTGTCCCTACAATACAACTAAGCTGAATCCCTACGATGTAACGGGGAACCTGATCCTGCGACCAGACCCGCTAAAGTCCTCATCTAGTGTGAACGAAGACCTATAGTTGCGAGGGAGGAATCCCTACAAGATCTAGGGACTGGGAGAAAAGGTGGACACCTCCTAACATAAATTGCAGCATGGATAATTAAACAGAAAAAAAAATACTTTGCGATCCTAACATCAAGCAAAACTGACTGATTAAGGCACCTAAGCACCCGGCTAGCTTAACAGTAGATAATACAATGAAGTCAAGCAAAGCCAGAAGGGCGGAGCCAGACTAAATAGGGAAAAAAGGTCATGTGACCAGCAAACTGAAACAAAACCTAACAAGAGGGTTCTAACACCCATGGCCAGGGACAATACCTTTCCCTCACTGCCCATTGGGTCAATGTTGTGTAGTCGGGTACTAATCTTGCGAGTGTCGCTGTACGTGTTCTGCCAACTCCAAGGATTGCAGTAATCAAGTCTGTACACATTGACTCCTCCTCCTACTCCAGTTCCTCAGAATCATCGCTGCAGGAGCCGTCACGGTCTACCTCCACATGGACCCGTGAACGTTTACCTGTTGCGACCGATATGAGCACAGCCGTGTCCAAATGTCAACAGGCCGTCCTGAAATTAATTTCCATGGGGAATCTTAGCCACACAGCGCAGGAGCTCTGTAATGCCATAAAGCAGGAGAGCGACGTGTGGTTTTTGGAAGCGAATCTACAGGCAGGATTGGTAGTGTGTGACAATGGCCGAAATCTGGTGGCAGCTCTGGGCCTTGGCAACCTCACTCACATAGCATGTCTGTCATATGTGCTCAACTTGGTCGTGCAGAGTTTTTTGAGGGACTATCCCGATCTTGATGCACTGCTGCACAAGGTCCGCCTAGAGTGCGCTCACTTGCGACGTTCCAGCATGGCCAGATCGCTGATTGCAGCTCTGCAACGCAGATTTCGCCTTCATGAACATCGCATCATATGTGACGTACCCACCAGGTGGAATTCCTCGTTACATATGTTGGAGCGGTTGTGTGAGCAGCAGCCAACAGTAATGGAGTATCAGCTGCATCAGGCGCAATCAACTCGCAATTAGCGCCGTTCACACTTCACCACTACTGAGTGGGCCTCTATAATAATAATAATAATAATATTCTTTATTTATATAGCGCCATAATATTCCGCAGTGCTTTACAGTTTAACAGTTTCAAAACAAAAGTCATAAGTAACAACGTTAACAATACAATAATTAAAGCTAAATCAGCCGCCCCTGCTGGTGAAAGGTTACAATCTACAATGAGGTGGGGGAGATACAAAGTACACGTGTTTATATACAATGGTGTTTTTACAATGATGGTCCAGCCATTTTAAGGGAGTGAGGGATGCATGGAGATAGTGAATGGGCTACACACACAGACTTACACATAGAATGACTTTGATTAGTGAATGTGATAGGCCACTGTGAACAAATGTGTTTTGAGGGAGCGCCTGAAACCATCCAAATTGCGGATAGTCCTAATTTCTTGGGGTACAGCATACCAGAGGATTGGCGCAGCGCGGGAGAAGTCTTGGAGTTGGGAGTGGGAGGTACGGATTAGTGCAGAGGTTAGTCGAAGGTCGTTTGCAGAGTGCAGCAGTCGGTTAGGCCGATAAATATAAATGAGGGAGGAGATGTAGGGGGGTGCTGCACTGTGGAGAGCTTTGTCGGTGAGAACCAGTAATTAGAATTGGATCCTATAATGAATGGGCAGCCAGTGTATTGAGTGGCGAAGGACTCTATGAAGGACATCTGCCACGTTTTCCGTGCGTTTGATGAGTCAACGCGGATGGCGAGTGCAGATGATGCACTAGTCAGCCTGACTGTCCCCCTTATCTGCCTGCTTCAAAAAACACTGCAAGCACTAAGGCATGAGGTTTTGGAAGAGGTGGAGGATGAGGAGTCACAAATTCCATCACCTTCTGGACAGTCAGCGCAACGTGGTTCCTCACAAAGGGCTGGAGGACTTTCAAAGTACCATGCTGTATCAACAATTGAACCTCCAGAGTCGCTGTCTATATTTTCATAACCATTCCAAACTTTTAATGTATTTACAAAGCACATAATGTACAGTTTTTGTCTTTCCTTTTGTAATGCTATTGTGTTTCCATAAAGTGATGTTACAGAATTATGATACAATGTTTTTAAATTTTGAGTTTTAAATTTTGTAAATTTTTATGTATTTGAAGGTTTTTGTGAGGAGGATGAGGAGGAGTCAATGGAGGAGGAAGACATCGCTCCAGAGGGAGGTAGACAATGCTCTAGTCAGTATGTAGACCAAGGGTGGGGTGATGCACAGCAGGCAGAGATGACGCCTCTTGTAGGGGACAACGTTTCTTGGCCAGTTGGGAGTCTGCATCACATGGTTGATTTCATGCTGCAGTGCCTGAGAAACGACCGCCGCATCGAACACATTCACACCACGTCTGATTATTGGCTGTACACCCTCCTAGACCCTCGCTACCGGGACAACTTACAAAGCCTCATCACACCATTGAACCGGGAGCGTAAAATGCGGAAGTACCAAGACACACTGGTGCAATCCATAATGTTCTCCATTCCAGCCGAGAGCACTGCTGCTGCTACTGCTTTACAAAGCAGCTCTGTGCGTCGAGGCAGTGGAGACAGCTCTGCAACAAGAGGGAGCACAAGCAGCGCCTCTGCACAGGGCAAGAACAGTATGTTCCAAATGTGGCGAAGTTTTGTGGCAGCGCCACCAATGTCTACACCATCCGAGACGGCTCCAGTCAGCAGGAGGCAACATTTCCGTAAGATGGTGACAGACTACATGTCTTGCCCTCTCAGTGTACTCCCAGATGGCTCTTCCCCATTCAAGTTTGTTGTCTCTAAGCTGGATACATGGCCAGAGCTTAGCCAGTATGCATTGGAGGTGCTGGCTTGCCCTGCTGCCAGTGTATTATCGGAGCGCGTCTTTACTGCTGCAGGTGGTGTACTAACAGACCATTGCATGCGACTCTCCTCCGATAATGTAGAACGGCTTACTTTTCTGAAAATGAACTAGGCATGAATCTTGCCTGAATTTGCCTGTCCGGTGTTGTGAATGGGTTTGAGATGAGTTCTGAGCAGAGGCTCCCTCTGGTGGTTACAAGCGGTACTAGTGAAGATTGTGAGGACTGGGAATCAGGTGTTACTGACTGGTCTTATATAAGGGAGTCATTTTCCCATCAGGGTTGCCGGTGATCAATTGTTCTGGTCTGAATCCTTCATTCCAGTTTCCCTTGTAGCCTGCTGTGTCGTGTCTGCATCTCCTGCTACCAGATAAGATTTTTTCTTCTTTTGTGTTATTGCTATATTTTTGCATTTTGTCTTGCACTTCTTTGGAGGCCTTCTGGGTCCCCTCCGGGGGCTTCTGCCTTCTCAGTTTAGTTCAGCCACTGAGTTTTGTTCTTTTACTTTTTCCAGTTTTTTCAGTGGCTGCTGTTTTGATTTTGTTACACCAGAGAGCTAATTTAGGTGGTAGAGGTCGTGTGATCTCAGGTGATTTTGAAATTAGTAGAGTTGGTGTTTTTCAGGGTTTTCTGGGATTGCAGTAAGTACCCTTCCTGTCCTTTTCTTTTTAGATAGTTTGGGCCCCAGCGTTTGCTCATTCTATTTTCTTTCTGTGTCAGTATTTCCTCTTGTCTAACCGCCATTACATGTTTGGGGGCTTTCTATTATCTTTGGGGTTCTGCTCCGGGGCAGATAGCTTTCCTATTTCTATCTTTAGGTGTAGTTAGTTTCTCAGGCTGTGACGAGGCGTCTAGGACCAACGTAGGAACGCTCCACGGCTGCCTCTAGTTGTGGTGGTTAGTCAGGGTACTGCAATCCCATAGATTCCAACTGTTCTGGTGTATTGCCTTTTTTTTTTTACCTGCACTCCTCAGCTACCGAAACATAACAGTATCACCGGCCAATAGAAAATTGTATGGTACTCACAGAAGGGAAAAAATATTGTGATAGAAAAAAAGGTTGTCAGAGTTGTCAGAGATATTTTTCTGTTTGTTGCATTTTTTTTTTTTTCCCTCTGTATCTCTGGGTGCTGGGGAGGATCTTTTCTCCCAATGGAGTTTGCACAGTTGTCTGGCCGTGTGGATCAGCTTGCCACTGAGGTTCGGAGTATTGCTATCTATCTTGCTGGGTTGCCTGTTGTGGAACCTAGGATCCCTATGCCAGATTTGTTTTTAGGGGATCGAGCTAAGTTTCAGAATTTCAAAAATAATTGTAAATTGTTTTTTGCCTTAAAATCTAAGTCCTCAGGAAACGCAGCGCAGCAGGTTCAAATTATCATCTCTCTCCTGCGCGGAGATCCTCAGGATTGGGCTTTTTCCCTGATACCTGGGGATCCTGTTTTGAGTGATGTTGATGCGTTTTTTCAGGCTTTGGGGTTATTGTACGATGAGCCTAATGTCACTGATCAAGCTGAAAAAGCCTTGTTGGCATTAAATCAGGGGCTTGATGACGCTGAGTTATACTGTCAGAGATTCCGTAGGTGGGCAGTCCTGACCAATGGAATGACGACGCTTTGGCGGCCCTTTTCCAGAAGGGTCTGTCAGATAATGTAAAGGATGTTATGGTGGGATTCCCTGTCCCCTCTGGTCTCAATGATTCTATGTCATTAGCGATTCAAATTGACAGACGTTTGCGTGAGCGGAGAAGTATGCGTGGAATGGTGTTGCCTTGTGAACCAGCTCCTGAAACCATGCAGTGTGATAGAGTGGTGTCTGGGGCACAGCGTCATGAGTTTCGAAAGCGCAATGGGTTATGTTTCTACTGTGGTGATGCCTCTCATGCTATTTCAGTCTGCCCTAAGCGGGGAAGACGTTTTGCACGCTCAGTTGTCTTGGGTAGTGTTCAGACTAAGTTTTTATTAACTGTCACTCTGATATGCTCTCTGTCCTCATTTTCTGCTCAGGCTTTCGTTGATTCTGGAGCAGCTATTAACCTGATGGATTATGATTTTGCTAAACGTTGTGGGTTCCCCTTGATACCCCTACAGAAGTCTATTCCCCTACTGGGGATCGATTCTACCGCTTTGGCTGAGAATAAACCCCAGTTTTCTACTCAGGTGATAATGAGGGTTGAACCTGATCACCAGGAGTGCTGCAAATTTTTGGTTCTATATAATCTGCATGACATTATCGTGCTGGGTTTCCCTTGGTTGCAGTCTCATAATCCTGTTTTGGATTGGAAGTCTGTGTCTGTGGCCAGTTGGGGCTGCCAATGTGTTAATACCAACACTCCTGTTTTTTCTGCCTCCCCCCAGGCTCAGGATGTTCCTGACTTTTGTTTGATTTTTCTGATGTGTTTAGCGAAAGTAAATCTGCATCCTTGCCTCCCCATAGGAGCTATGACTGCGCTATTGAATTAGTGCCGGGTAGTAAATTCCCTAAAGGTCGCCTTTTTAACTTGTCTGTACCTGAACATGACGCTATGCGGTCTTATATCAAGGAATCTTTGGAGAAGGGTCATATCAGACCATCCTCTTCACCCTTAGGTGCCGGTTTTTTCTTTGTGGCCAAAAAAGATGGTTCATTAAGGCCGTGTATTGATTATCGTCTCTTGAACAATATTACTGTGAAATATCAATACCCGTTACCCTTGATTTCTGACCTGTTTTCCAGGGTGAAAAACGCTACTTGGTTTACCAAGCTTGACCTCAGGGGGGCGTATAACCTTATTCGCATTAAGCACGGGGATGAATGGAAGACGGCATTCAATACCCCTGAAGGGCATTTTGAGTACCTAGTGATGCCCTTTGGGCTCACTAATGCTCCTTCCGTCTTCCAGTCCTTCATGAATGACATTTTCAGGGATTTTGTGGACAAATTTCTGATTGTTTATTTGGATGATATCTTGATTTTTTCTAATGACTGGGACTCTCATGTGAAACATGTTCGAACTGTGTTCCAGATTTTGAGAGAGAATGCTCTGTATGTGAAGGGATCAAAGTGTCTTTTTGGCGTACAGAGGATCTCATTTCTGGGATTCATTTTGTCGCCATCTGTTATTGAAATGGACCCGGTCAAGGTTCAGGCCATCTGTGATTGGGTCCAACCTACTTCATTAAAGGCTCTTCAAAGATTTTTGGGTTTTGCCAATTTTTATCGTAAATTTATTGGTAATTTCTCGGTTATTGTTAAACCATTAACTGATTTGACCAGAAGGGGTTCTGATGTGGTGAATTGGCCTCCTGAGGCAGTCTCTGCATTTCAGGAACTTAAGCAGAGATTCACTTCTGCTCCTGTTCTACGGCAGCCTGATGTTTCTCTGCCATTTCAGGTGGAGGTTGATGCCTCTGAAATTGGGGCAGGTGCCGTTTTGTCCCAAAAAGATCCAGAGACCTCTAAAAGTAACCCTTGTGCCTTTTTCTCTCGAAAATTTTCTCCTACTGAACGTAATTATGACGTGGGTAATCGGGAGTTATTGGCCATGAAGTGGGCTTTTGAAGAGTGGAGACATTGGCTGGAGGAGCCAAACATCAGGTGGTGGTCCTTACGGACCATAAGAATCTGGTCTATCTGGAATCTGCCAAGCGACTCAATCCTAGACAGGCCAGGTGGGCCTTGTTTTTCACACGTTTTAATTTTGTGGTTTCCTTTCTTCCTGGCACTAAGAATGTTAAGGCGGATGCCCTCTCGAGGAGTTTCCTTGCGGACTCTCCTGAGTTATCTGATCCTTCTGTTATTTTGAAAGAGGGTGTAGTTCTTTCCGCCATCTCGCCCAATTTGAGAACTTGCTCTGGAGGGGTGTCAGGAGGATAGGCCCGAGCGCTGCCCTGTTGGAAAATTGTTTGTCCCGGACCAATGGAAAAAGAGTGTGATGTCTGAGATTCATTGTTCCGCATTGGCTGGGCATCCCGGAATTTTTGGTACCAGAGACTTGGTTAGTCGGTCCTTTTGGTGGCCTACCTTGTCTCGTGATGTCAGGGAATTTGTGCAGTCCTGCGGGACTTGCTCTCGCTCCAAGCCTTGCTCTCGCTCTAGTGGTTTGTTGATGCCATTGCCTGTGCCCAAGAGACCATGGACCCATATCTCTATGGATTTCATTTCCGATCTTCCTGTTTCTCAGAGAATGACCACCATCTGGGTAATTTGTGATAGGTTTTCCAAAATGATACATCTTGTGCCATTACCTAAGTTGCCTTCCTCCTCTGAATTGGTGCCGTTGTTCCTTCAGCACGTGGTTCGTTTACACGGCATTCCTGAGAACATTGTGTCTGTGTCACGCGGTCTTATGATATGTGTACGATGTCAGTAAACTATTCTTAAAAGAACAACACTCTATACAACATATAGATTAGCAACATCAGCATGTAAATATAGAATAGATTTACCTGACACGATATCCGTTGAACTCAGGGTTAATCTTGAGGACTTGATACACTGTCACAGGAAAGAGGAGGACCGGGGGTCTAACCTGACCCTAAACTGGGGTCCTAACTAATCCCTCACCTTGGAGGTACTGATAATGGTTCAGAGGTCCAAGTCTCCAGCCTAACCCTGTCTCCTATCAGTCCCTGAACCCTGTAATCAGTCCTAAGAAGGATTCTGATTACCACCAAAGGGATATGGGCTGATCTCTGCTAAATACACAGATTAGACATATAAGACAGACTGGAGAAAACACAGACTTGCATACACACTCAAACACAGAAGGAACATAAATGATCTGGGATATTAAACTCTAAGCAAGGTGAGCTTAAAACAACTAAGGAGCTCTTTAACTTAAGTCTATACAGATACAATCCTATCTGTGGTCTGCATGAAGAATTTCACTGGCAACTCCCAACACAGACAACCAGAGATTTAAAGGAAACCAATCAACAAATAATTAATTGCAGCCGGGAGAAACTGCACCCAGTCCCAGAACTGAGCACAGACAGAATTAACTCCCTAACTGCCAAACACAAAGAAACAGCAACTCAGCTGTGAGAAGTCAGAATGTGCAACCGCGACGATCTTCGTGGCGATGCACACATGACAGTACCCCCCTTCTACGAGGGGCCTCCGGACCCTCAGGGCCAGGTTTGCCCGGGTGAGTTCTGTGGAAGGTCCGCACCAAACGATCTGCGTTAATGTCAGACGCAGGAACCCACGTCCTCTCCTCTGGACCATACCCCTTCCAATGCACCAAGTACTGAAGGGACCGGCGATTCAGACGTGAGTCAATGATCTTTGACACTTGAAACTCCAAGTTACCATTGACCACCACTGGAGGAGGAGGTAGAGGTGATGGTATGACTGGTGCCACGTACCTCTTAAGTAATGACTTGTGGAACACATTATGAATTTTTAAA